>OZ010580.1:121570336-121805336 GCA_963932145.1 Acanthosepion lycidas
CACACACACATTCATGCCATGCAAATGCACACACACACACACATAAATATATATATTATATTTGCTCTACACTGTATTGAGCACGCTTTTAAGAATAGTATTTTTTGGTTATTGGAATTTATTCTGTATACACCAATCCTATACTTGGGTATATATATATATATATATATATATATATATAAATATAAAAGTGAACATAGAAGTCAACACTTAGAGGCGACAGTCTGTTTCATGCTATATGCAATCGTCGCCTCTAAGTGTTGACTTCTATGTTCACTTTTATATTTACACACGCTCTATCTCTGATATTGAGCACTTTATTCCATAAATATAGCACACCTTAAGACTATATTTCTTTATATATATATATATATATATATATATATATATATATATATATTCCATATACACCAATCATATACTTGGGTATATATATATATATATATATATTAGGTTGGTGCAAAAATAATATCGTTTTCTCACATATGTTACTATGTGAAAAAACGACATTATTTTGCACCAATCTTATATATACATATATATATATATATATATATATATATATATATATTGGTGGCATATTTTCATTCAGATATATGTGGTTAAATAATTTAGATGTATTATGTCTATTTAATTTATTTTTAATCCTTTCAAGTCTACAAATGAATTTTTTGGTGGCTGTAGAAAAGTACTTTGTTGCTATTGACTTTATTTACAACAACAATGATGATGAGAAGGTTTGCATTTCACCTGAATGATCATAGTTCAATCTCAGAACATTTAAAAGAACAGTCATGTTCACATTCACAGTTTAGACAGATATTAGTTGTAGAACATCAGTGCTTTATCAAGATAATAATAAACAAAAACTTAAAATTTTGGAAGCCCTTTATATAAGGGAATTGTGGCCAAAAATAAATAATCAATTTTCTAGAGCCACCAACAAATTAATTTGTGGACGTGGAATGATTAAAACTAATATACCATAGAGAAAAATTCATCAGAATAATTACTATGAAAGTATTTATAGAAAAGGCATAGAGAAGCGACTGAAGTTACTAAAGCTGATATGCTACGTTAGGCCCAATAACATTACAGATTCTTTTTTTGGATTTTTATCAAGAATCACTAAATAGATAGGAGGAACACCAGACCAGATGTTATAGCAATATTTGAAGCATGGATGAATGTTAACCTTATAAATATGTAAGATAGATCCAGGAGAGAAAAAATTGTCTAGCACGATATAGTGAAGCAACTTTTTTATCCTTTGACCTAGCAATGGATTCAATAGACTTTCCACTTCATGTCAGCTGAGAATGTTAACCCTAGAAAGTCACTGCTGGAGGTTAGCATCAGCCATGCTGACAGATGGTAGAAAGAAGTGTTACCCAAGTGTTCAGGAGACTTAAAGCACAATAGGGTTTCCACAAGAAAAAAAAACATTTTATTTCTGGCTGGAGTAATTTCAAGAAACATGGCAAATATCCAAGATACAGAAAAAATTTGGGTAATTTGACAGAAGAGAAAAATTATCCAAAATTTTCCATAATAATTCAGTTTATGCAAATAATTTTTTTCTTGATTGCAACAATATTTTGTTTATCTCCAATTTCTTTTTAATCATCTCACCCCAAGTAAGGCAATAAAGCCATCAAGCTTCAATGGGTTAATGAGTGTCAGAGAATATGAGAAAAAGAAAAATATTATTAAGAAGGGAGAACAATAAAAGAAGAGATATTAAGAAGACAGAAGATTACAATTGACATTTATTATTGTTAAATGTATGTGTTTTTATAGATATGGAATAATTTCAAAAAATCTTTATGCAGTAACTTCTTTACTCACCTTTGGTCCAAATGTTCCAAAGACTTGAATTTTCTTCAAATAAGAAGGGAAGAAGCTGGTTTTTGGTAACTTGTGTCTCTAAAAGAAAATATAGACAATAGGTAATAGTTAATCTAGTACCGAAATTAAATTCATAAAGTCTAGGTATCATAGCAAAGAGCTTGTCTGAACAATTACCTTGAAAGTATTTACAGTGGTGGGAAAGTGACTGAATCTGAGCTGCCAGATCAGGACCAATAATATTGCTGATTCTTATTTGGATCTTATCAAGGAGCACAAGATAAATAGCAAGGGCACCAAATCATATATGGCAGCAATATTCTAAGCATGGGTGAATGGTAGACTTATAGATATGTAAGATAGAGTTTAGAAAGAAACATTGTCTCACAAGACACAATGAACCAACTTTCTTAGCAACTGATCTAGCAATGGATTCAATGTAGTCTCTCCACTTCATGTCAGCTGAAAATATAAGCCCAAGAAGGTGCAATAAGTCACTTTCCTGGAAGCTAGCATCAGTCATGCTGATTTTAAGGCAAAGAGGGGTCTCTCAGATGATTAATGGAGAGAAGTTTAGTTTCAGAGACATTGAAATTAACAAGCCATCTTTTGCCCCAGTTAAAAACAAATTTGAGATCGTTTTGGATCATTTTGGCTGCCATTTTAATTTTGTCAGACTGATCAGACTATCAAGGCAGGAGTAAATGGTTGTATCATCAGCATAGATACCAAGTTGAGAGTTGATATCATCAGAATGGTCATTAACTCTTGGAGTTGGTAACCAGTCAAGAAGAAGGACAACTCATCATTCAAAAAACGTTGAGCACAAAGGCTATGAGATAAATAACAGGGCAAACTGAATTCTCTAGTCTTAGTTGGCAAACAGTCTAGGAGAAAACTTTGAATTCAAAAATGAGTTGACCATGTGGCTGGCAACTCTACTCTGTAAAATCTACTTGCTACTGAATCTGCAGCAAGACCACAGTATGATCAGGTTGTATTCTTATGCTCCACAGGAAGTCTACAGGCTCACATGGGGGAAGAGGATAAATGACAAGATTCTAGAACCTTCTGAAAGCCTATATAAAAAATCTCTAAGTTTTATTAAAAAAATAATATCAAGTTTTTAAAGTCTGTCTATATTTCTGAGATGAGGTATTATGTACACTATTTATATTATTCAGACTGTTGTCCTCATCTTTGTCGCCATATTTATCACAACGTTTCGGCCGTTGTATGCTGCAGCCTTCTTCAGGTGGTTGGAATTTCGAAATGAACCCTTTATTTCGATCACTGGGGTAGACTGTTCTAGTTCCACGTGCCATGTATGATGGATGTCAGTTATCAGTTATCTCCTGCTAATTTTCCCTCTGAAAGTTCTCCACTGCCTTAACCGGGTATTGAACTAACACTCTTTGGGTCCTGTCACTGGATCTAACCAATGACTTTATCCACTGTGCCATGTATCCTTGATGACACATGGCACAGTGTAGGACTTCTTATATAGAGAGACATTTTGAAAGTGTTTATAATAACTTAAGCCATAAAACTGTGGAGGAACAAAGAGAATTAATTTCTCATGAACGGAAAAAGACAAAAAAACAGGCTGATATTTTGATGAACTTTATTTCACGAAGGCCCAGTTCCAAATTAATTGCTGCTAGTTTTGAGGTTTCAAAACATACTGCGCAACAAACATGGAAAGCCGCTCAGTGATGGGAAATATATTAAGGAAGCTTGGCTAGAATGTGCGCCTTTCCTTTTTAACATTTTTTCAGAAAAGGAAAAGATTATTCAGCACATTAAAGATTTGTCTGTGAGTAAGAAAACAATTAAGGATAGGATACTTAAATTGAAAAGGAATACAACTGAACAATTGACAAACGATTTGTCTTCATGTAAGTTTTTTGTTATTTGTGTTGATGAAAGTATGGACATTACTTCATCACTTAGGCTAGCCACATTTTCTCAATTTTGTAGGGTTGGTGAAGTATGTGAAGAGATGATTGCCCTTGTAACACTACCTGAGTGTACTACCAGGGCTGAAATATGTAAAACAGTTGTGAACGAATTATCTACTTGACAAATTCCCATTTCAAAAGTAGTATCTGCAACAATAGTGCCCATGATTGATAAGACAGGATTTGTAAATCTCTTTGCAAAAGATGGTGGTCATCCACTGATAGGTTTTTATTGCATCATACATGAGGAGGCTTTGTGTGCAAAAGCTGACCTCAAGGAACCTCAGGAAGGGATGCAAACAGTTACCAAGGTTGTTAATTTCATTTCTGCTCAAGCTTTAAATAAAAGACAATTTCAAGTTTTATCGAATGAAGTAGAATCTGTATATAAAGGACTGAAAATGTATATCAATGTGCATTGGCTTAGTTGAGGTTTGGTTCTGAAATGATATGTTTAATGCTTAGATGAGATAATGCTCTTTCTGAATGACCAACAAATGTCTTACCAAGAATTGTCTGACATCATGTGGGTTTTTAAACTGATGTTTTTTGCAAATTTTTGTAAACATTTAAATGACTTGAATATTAAATTGCAAGGCTTTGGTAAGACACTCAATGTTATGTTTGGTTACATAAAGGCTTTTCAAATTAAACTAGAAATTTTTAAGAAGGATATAGATAATGAGAGATCTAGATACTTCCCAAACCTAAAGATATACATCAATGATCTCCCAAAAGACTGGCAATATCTGAAAAAGATGTTTGTAAACATCATTAAATCAACTCTTGAGCAGTTCTTTAGGAGATTTTATAAATTTAGAGAACTGGAAGAGACAGCAAAATTCATTATGTTTCCAAACACTATCAAACTGGAGGAACTAGTAAATGTTTTCATGGATAGACGTGGATGATTTTGAAATGGAGTTGATTGAATTTCAGAGTAGCTCAATTTTGAAGCAGAAATTTGTTGACTTTAAAGTTGACTTTTCAATATTGAAAAGGAATGATTAAAGATGGGAGTATCAGAGAGAAATGCGGAAAACAAAGTACTAAGGACTTGGAATACAATTCCAAAAAATTTTGTCTTTATAAAAATCCTTGCAACAGCATTACTATCCATGTTTCATCTACATATGCATGTGAATCTTTGTTCTCAGTGACAAACACTGTTAAGTCTCGTAACAGGAGTAGCCCAATGGATAAAACTAGTAGTGCATGCATATCTTTCAAGGTTATTAAATATAAACATGAAATAAAATCTCTGATAATATATAAAAAGAGTCAACTAGTTTTTCTGTCTCTAGTTTTATTTTATGTTTTCTTTTGAAAGTAGCAAATGTGCAGGGTTGTTTAAATGTGGATTTGAAATGTAATTTTTTATACATCATTTATAAGGGATTTAAAATTAGCAAAAGATTATTTTTAATTACCTTTTACTGTGTTTTAGTCAGAAAAATGTATAACTGGGAAAAATTATGATTGGTTAATGGAAAAAAAGTTGGTGTTAACTTTTTGTGCTGATGTTAATAATAGTTAATAGTGTTTTTAAATTGTGTGAGTGTTAATGGCAGTTACATTTATACTTACAGGCTAATAAAAAATATCACAAAAAGTCTTTTCGTAAAAGACTGTCATAATTTTTTCATTGAGTCCATTTTATATGATTTACTTCATTTCTTAAAATACTGTGTTTTTACTGCTCTGGGGTGATTTTTATCATTTAAAAAAGTTCTTCACATATATCAAATAATATGTTCTCAAAAAACTTTTGTTGGCATGTGGAAAAATTTTATGTCAGAGATGTGGCCAGTTATGGCATATACTCTCAAAAAGGTTGCCCACCCCTGCACATGGCCATTGTCCAATAGGTTACACAGATCGATATACACCTGATGAAAGCTGAGGCCAAAATGTTGAGATAACAAGGACAAAGATGAGGACAATAATCCAAATGTAAATAGTGTAAATAATGATAACTCCTCATCCCAGAAATTCAGACAGAAGCTCCTTGTGAGCTACACAACTATAAAATACATGTGGAAATTCCCCAATTGCATTGTTAAATATCTGGGCTTGACAACTCTAACAAAATATTATTTAATATAAACTCATTTTCAAAATGTAACAACTAAATATAACAAATTTGGGTCTCTAAATTTTATTTGTTTTGCGCATTATTAAAAATCTCTTATTCTTCCTTGCATTCCTGTTTAATGACTTTTATTACTTGTTACTTTTGTTTTTTAATACTAGAATTAACCAGATAAAAGGCTCAAGTGCCACTCAAGGTAGAGGACTACTAAATGATGTGTGTGATATGAATGAATGAGGAGATGGGAAGTGAAGATTATAAGGATAAGGGGGATAGATAACAATTGAACCTTGACCTAAAGATATGGAAAGAAATTTATATATATATATATATATATATATATATATATATATATATATATTAAAGACATTTTTATGTTTGACATTCTTTTTATAGATACAAGTATTTAAGTAAATGCTCTGTTTATAATAAACAGTATTAAATAACATTTACCGGCCTGAATGTCCGAGAAATTTTCATAGAAAATATTCGTCCTTGGACAGGATTTCTATGAAAACTTCTCGGACATTCAGGCTGGTAAATGTTATTTAATACTGTTTATTATAAACAGAGCATTTACTTAAATACTTGTATCTATAAAAAGAACGTTAAACATAAAAATGTCTTTAATAAATAAATTGTCAGACTTTGTCCATTTTGTAATATATATATATATATATATATATATATTTAAATAATTGCTCTAGCCATTACCATAGTAATATTAATTTTAATAATGGATATGCTTATAAAATGCGTAAATTTCAGGAATTAATTATTCCAAAAGAATTTTGCTTGAAGATGGGACAGAGCTTGGTACTTTAATTCAATTTAATTCAAATAATTATATTGAAGTTTTTGGCTCTTGTTTTGAAACATGAGAACTCTTATGTAGTTATGGAATCATATTTTTAAATAAATAATTATATATATATATATATATATATATATTTATATATAAGAAAAAGCACTGACCACAGGCTGTCTTTGCTTCTCTGACTTCTTGAAAAACTGTTCCACTTGAAAATGGTCCCCAGCTGAAAATTGAAAGATGATGTAACCTTAGTCTTTCGATGTGAACAATGTAACACAAGCCTTTCACTCGCACACCAAACATTCCTCAATCATTATACATACACTACGAGTCAGAAACAAAACTGCTCACTAGATGCATATGTACACGCACACACATTATCACTCAATTTCTACCAGACCAACTAGAAATATGATACACAAACAAATTACACATACTAACATCCCATCAGCATCTTCAAGAATCATATACACGGACACTACCAGTCTGACACAAAAATGTTCACCAGAATCCAAACATGCACAAACACACACGCACACACACATTAATACGACAAGACAAAGACACATGAGGTCTACCTGATCTATGAAAAACAAATAACACAGAACTAAAAGTACCAGAAGTTTCTCTTCCATAATTTATTTCCAAAAAACTACTGATGAAGCTTAAATAATAACGAAACATGTAATTTATAAACATTCCCAATTTGTTCATTATTTAATCATTCTGTTGATTCTAATACATTCTCAATTCATAAAGAACAATATTATTCACAAAAGAAGAGTAAGATAAAATTATACTTACATATATATAAAGAGCTCAAAAAGGAAATAAATACACTCATTACATTATCTGTGTGTGTGTGTGCCACGTGGTTGGGTTGAAATTAAGTAGTTGATTTGACCAGTTACTGAGAAGTCTCCCTAGAGAAGAAGAGTCCTATTGTTGTTGCTACTACATTTCAGAGGACAAAGAGAAAGCAAGGATTTATAGTCTTCCTGTTATGGTCCTGAACAGAATAGTACCTAGCAAATATCCTGGCAGGCAACGTGGGGTAGTCCCCATGACGACATTAACAGTTGTTTATTTGGAAATTAATCACCAACAAAACATAAAAATGTATCATTCAACAGGTAATTTATTCCAACTATTATGCTTGGGTACATTTGTTTGTTCAACATCCACAGAGCCCACCTGTGGTTTATACTGCAACTATGCTGGGAGGACCTTAGTTGCCGTTTCTGAGAGAGTGCACATAATCTTTCATGATCAGCAGTTTGAACAATGCCAGTATTATGTCCCTTAAAATACCAAAATTAATTTGGAGCAGTACAGTCAGATAGCATTTCAGTTCCTTCCACTTCTAAAATTCTACTTCTATCATTTATATCACCATAGGACAGCTCACTATATGGTATCATTTTTAACATGTGATGATATTCAATTCTAAAAAACATGTTACACTCATGGAAACATCTTGAATCTATCTCTCTCCATATGTGGACTAAACAGCAGAGCAGGACAGGCTCACTTGCCTTGTAGTAGCAGCCAATCTAGATGAAGGAAAACTCTGAATGCAAAACCAGCCTTTAAAGGGATAGAATCAATTAAGCTATCTTACCTTAGACACACCCACTATCACTACAGCTGCAGTACATGTGGTGCTTCCTATAATCAAGAGCCAATTTTCATGACAGCAATCTTGAGCTGTCTAAATCTCCAAAAAGGCTTACAGCCACATCATGTTGAAACACTGCATCTCATACGATCATCAAAGTTAAGCAACGTCAAGCCTGGTCAGTAGATGATTGACTACTTGGGGATACCAGGTGATGTAAACTTGGATGTGCAGGTGACATAATGGATAATGGCTCAAAATTTTTAATTGGAAAGCCAAGTTCCAATTCCAGTTGGGTTTGTTATATTGACATACACACAAATACTCTTGAGAAAGCTATGAATGTACCTCTTCTCACTGCAACTATGAGTTAATTAATAAGACTAATCACTAAAACCATTATTATTTTTTTTAAAATAAAATAAAATTATGTACAAAATATTTAAATTATGATATTAAATAAACCATAGAGTTAGATATCCCACTAAATAAAATCTACCAACCAAAACTAAATTGCAAAAAAAATATCTATCACCCAACACCATTCAAGTAAAGAATGAATGCTCTGATATAAACAACATTTGTTCTCTAAGATCCAACCAGCATAAATCATTATCAGCAGAATCATTATATATATTTCTTGCAAAAAATCTATAATTACATACAAGTAATCAGTTTCCCATCCAGCATCCAACAGTTTGGTAGACAGTCTATCACATGAATTTGATCTGAAATTAAAAAACAAAACAAAAACAATCATCCCATATGAAAGAGAGGGTCTTCAACATGATATAATGGTTAGCAAGCTTGTCCTGCTAGATCACATTCCAACTGAATAGTGAGTTTGATTCCCACTTGGTGCTCCATACTTTCGGCCTTGTGCCACATCTAAGCTATTCATAGAAAATCACCATCCCATATCAAACCTCAATATTACCAAAAAAAAAATTATAAATAAAACAATAAAATATCTCAACAGAAAAGTAAACTTTCAAATTACTTTTATTTAACAATGTCATCTTTTGCTTTTCTGAAGAGAATACATCATATATGATATTGACGGTCATGGCTCTCCACAACTTCCTATCCGTTGCAGCTTTAAAAAATATTTCTTCCATTACTAACCTTGCTCTTCTATCTATTTACACAAGCTTATTAATTCAGTTACTCAATGTTTGCCTTTGACCCTTTTGTAAGGAAAAGGAAACTTATACTTAACATCACGAAGAAGGAGTTGAGGTTTCTAGTGTACATAATAAAGAAAGAGGGCTTGGAAAATCTGATACTCACAGGACAGATTGAAGGCAAGAGAGACAGAGGAAAACAATGCATAATGTAGTTAGAAAGCTTGAGTAAATGAATGGTGGAACAGGTTTTAGGAGAAATAATAGAAAGACACAAATTATTAAGAACTACAATGGACAGGAAGTTGTGGAGAGCCATGATCGCCTACATCCTACATAAAGAATATCCAATGAATGTCAATTTCTTAATCTTTCCTCAGTTAAAATTTTAGTGTTTTAAATTTTTCCTCTTTTTTAATATTTTGCTTAGCTTTTGACAGGCGTCTTCCACTATTCCAATATGCCTTCCGATTTTGGTACATTTTCCAGCCTCTGTCAAAACACTTCCCAGATATTTGAATTTTTGTACCTTCTGATAAATTCTTACCGCTAAAGAAATTCATTGTTAAATCACAGAGCAGACATCATAAAAAGCTTAATACAAAGTAAATAAATTACTTACAGTATGTATCCTTCACTAAATGTGGGTTGCCATGGAGTGTGAGATCAAGAATATGTATGTGTCGAAGCTTAAGTAGTTCTGGCCAGCTTAATTGATTGTAAGACAGATTGAGTGCTCCAAGGACAATGAAATTCACCAATCCACTAAGACTTCTCATCTAAAAAAAAATTAAATATAAATATTTCTGAAAGGTATCAAGAACAAAATTTCATTCACCAGCAGGGATTGAACCTAGGTTCCACTTTGTAAGGTAAACCACCATTTTATCCAGTGTGCTTTAATGCTCAGCCACAAAAAATGCCTCAGTAAGCAATATTCAATTTTTCGTTTTTAAAAAAACACATCCACTTCACTAAATTCAGAGTTGTCCTTCTCCTAGAATGGTTGCCAACTAAGGCTTGAGAATCCAGTCTGCCTTGCTATTTATCTCATAGCTGAGATGAGATGGATTCATAGCCCTGTGATCAACTCATTTTGAATTCAGAGTTGCCCTTCTAGACTAGTTGCCAAGTCTAGAAAATCCAGTCTACCCTGCTATTTATCTCATATTTGTTCAGTTTCTTTTCCAAAATACAAACAAAGCAACTTCTAAAGTATTAATGGATTTACTTTTAATCTAAAATTTTTATTACTTTGAACATCATTATAATGGACACTTAGCATTTGAAATATTTTAAATACAAAGTATCCACTATAACAACATATAAATGTCCATGTACAGACAATTTGAATGAAATTGAAATGGTCATCTGCGTTGAAGGAGATGATTTCCCCCTTTTTAGCTGATAACACCCCTTATGAACGCTGTGATATTTTCTAATATATGCAGTATTTTAAATGGGCTAAATATTTACATTTAAATCAGCAATACAACAGGGTGACAAACTAGTAATGTTAAATTGCTTTGGTGCAATAATGCAATAAGTTACTACAAGTATTACTGTTGGATTTCAATGACAGTTTATTTAAGTGATGTGTTTGTGAAAACTAATAACTGACTTATCTGCATGTGTTTATAAAGATTTGGAGAGGCTATAGGCAGAAAAATTAGCCATGATTTAGTGTAAACAACACATTTCTTAACAAACAGAATTGACAAAGTTTTCAATAAACAATACAAAGAGGAAGAAAAAGAATAGGACAAAATGATACTCAGCAAACAATATATATATATATATATATATATATATATATATATATATATATATATTATATATATATGTATATATATATATATGTATGCATATATATATATATATATATATATATATATATGTATATATATATATATGTATGCATATATATATATATATATGTATATATATATATGTATGCATATATATATATATATATATATATGTATGCATATATATATATATATATATATATATGTATATATATATATGTATGCATATATATATATATATGTATATGTATATATATATATATGCATATATATATATATATATGTATATGTATATATATATATATATATATATATATATATGTATATATATATATATATATATATATATATATATATGTATATATATATATATATATATATATGTATATATATATATATATATATATATATATATATATATATATATATATATATATATAATAAGAAGGCTTAAACACTAATAGTTTAAGCCTTTTTATTATATCCTTACTCTGTCCTGGACATTGAGTTCTACCTGGATTCTATCCTCTTGGAATTATTTTTTTGATACATACATATATATATATATATATATATATATATATATATATATATATATATATATGTGTGTGTGTATATATGTATGTATATATATTTATATATTTTAGATATATGATTGCATATGTATGTGTATATTTATCACTAATATTATCAATTATATATATATATATATATATATATATATATATATATATATATGTCTGATCAACTTGAACTCTGTTACACATACATAAGTTATAATGTTCTTGGTCACTTCCTTTGTTTATAGCAGTGTTTGGAAGGAAAATGTGTAAAGTGTGGTCCTCTCACCACACCACAGAGGTTCTATCAGTGACCATGGCTGGTGCACCAGTTTCTGGCTAAGAACAACATTTCCCAGATCTGACAACAACTTTATTCCCCAGATCTCACCCCTTGCAAGTTTTTCCTCTTAAAAAACAAATCTCATTTGAATGGAACAAGCTTTCAAGACATTGAGAAAATCCAAGCAAATGCAACAAGGCAGCTGCATGCTATCCCAGGGGTTCCAGGGGCTTAAATGCTGAAGTGGCATGTATTGTAGTTTTCTTTTTAGAGCACCAGACCAAATATTTTTTATCATACCTTGTATATATATATATATATATATATATATATATATATGTGTGTGTGTGTGTGTGTGTGTGTGTTGCCATTATTCAGACTTTTAATTTTGCCATTACTCAGTAGCTTACTCAAATCATAGATTTCCCTACTCAGTTCCCTAATAAATCAACATGATTCTTTATATGATGTATTTCTTACCTCAGCTACTAGCTTTTGCCAAGCTACACAAGACTGTCTTCTTGGCAAACTGAATCACTTCTTTCCATTACCATCATGTTGATTGGTATTCACTCAATGACTTTCTTTGAAAGATGCCTTAGGTTGATATTTTTAACCTTCATATTGAGAATTGCACCACTAAGATGTCTTCTTGGGTCAAACCAGTATAGATGCTTCCATTCTTTCTCAGAAATACCAGGTAAAATCTCAATCTTCTCCATGATTCACACCAGCATGTTCTGCCACTATAACCCACAAGAACCCCACTCCCCCGCTATACCAGTGTGACAGCCCTGTTCACAACAGGCACCTATTTGTGGCTGCCTGTAGTAAATGTAAACCTGTCCTCGAAGGGGCTAAGTCTTTGTTTCCTGAGAGAATGAGGCACTGTATTGCATCTAAAACCTTTGACTGTCATGATTACCGGTAGCTTTGTAATAGTGCATTAAATAAGAGTATATTTTCTTTTCCTCCTCTCTTCAATCCATTTGAGGTCTTAATATCTTCTGCTGATAAAGCTGAATGTTTTGCTCTTAAATTTTCTACTCTTGACTCATCTGGTGTATCCTTGCCAAACTTTCCACTATTGAGTGATATGCATATAACCCATTCTATGCTTTCTGCTATCAGCTCTAATCTGGATCCCCACAAAGCATATGGACTTGATGGTATCCCTGTAATAGTCCTTAAGATATGTGCTCCTGAACTAACTGCTGTTCTCTCTGAACTGTATAATAAATGCCCTCACTGCCTCTTGGTTTCTTGCTTGTTGGAAAGCCACATCTGTTCCAGTCTTTAAAAACTCAGGTAAATCATTCAAATCTTTCAACTATCAGTCCATTAGATTTCTACCACTTTTTGGTAAACTAAGACCCGAACCAATGCTGAATTACTTAAGGATCTCACATCACAGGACATTCTTTGAGACAAGCAATATAGCTTTTGTTTCTTTAGGTCAGTTGCTGATATATTGACATTACAGAAAGGATCTATCAAGCTTTAGATAAGAATGGTGAAGCTTGCTGTTACTTTTGGACATCCTGAAAGCATTCAACAGGGTTCACCATACAGATCTTCTTCAAGAGTTGAAAAGTTATGGTGTCTCCAGAAAAATTTGTCAACCAATTCAGTCTTTCTTATCAAATTGTGAAATGAAAGTTATCCTGCATGGCCACTCATCTAGATCCTTTTGTATTAATGCAGGTGTTCCCCAGGGTTCTATCCTTGGTCCTACTTTGTTTTTGATTTTGATTAATGATCTCCCAGATGGCATCAGTTCTCAACATGGTATCTATGCTAATGACACAACCAATTACTCCTGTCTTGATTGTAAGTCTGATCAATTCAATAAAGTCAAATCGGTGGTGATATCAAAAAATGACCTTCAATCTGTTGTTAACTGGAGCAAAGAATGGCTTGTACATTTTAACACTTCTAAAACAAATCTACTCACTATTAATCATCTGAGAGACTCCTTTCTACCTTCCATCAAAATGGCTGACATTAACCTCTAGGAGAGTGACGTGTTGCATTTTCACAGTTAATGTTATCAGCTGAAATTAAGTGGAAAGACTATATTGGATCTATTTTACATATCTATAAGTCTATCATTTGTCCATGCTTTGAATACTGCTGCAACATATGGTCTGGTGCTCCTGCTACATATTTAGAGATTCTTGATAAAATTCATAGAAGAATTAGCAATATTATTGGTTCTGACCTGCCATCTCAGCTTCAGTCACTGTAAAAATTGCTTCCCTGTCCCTTTTCTATAAATATTTTCATGGTAATTGTTCAGATGAGCTCTTTGCTATAGTACCTAGACTTTATGAATTAAAGCACAGTACTAGACTGGCAATGAGGTTTCATCAATTTGCAGTTTAAATTCTATGATAAAAGTTTCTTTTCTTGCTGCTTGTGGAAATGTCTTCCTTCTCCATGCTTTCCTGTCAAATTTAAACCTCAAAAATTTAAATGCAATGTCAATTGCTCTCTATTGTCTTCCTGAATACTCTTCTATTTTTCTTGCACCTTAGTAATGTTTCTGTTTTCTATTTCTTACACACCCAATAATTCCACACGTCTTAGTGGCTTTACTGCCTTGCTTGGAGGGAATTTGATTATTCAGTTGTATATATAACTGGCAAATTGAGGTCCATCTTAAACAAATTCCCATCATCGTCACTTTCTTCTACTTTGAATTTCTTACATTGTCATAATGGAAGTGATGAGGAAAGAGAAAATTAAGTTCTTGGATACAAGTTAAACCCAACGATGATATATATATATATATATATATATATATATATATATATATATATGTTGTTCTGTGACTGTTGTTCTCATCTTTATTGTCATATTCATGGTCCAGTGGATAAAAGCATTGGTTGAAGTAATCCAGTGACTTGACCCAAAGAGCTGTGAGTTTAATACCTGGCAACAGCAGAGGGGATCAAAAACTTGGAGAGTTGAGTTATTAAATGGAAATAATTGAAACTGAGATATAGATAATAGACAGAGGCATCGCACATGAAACTAGAACAATCTATTCCAATGGATGACATAAAAAGTTTGGTTTGCAATTCTAACGTATATCACCTGAAGAAGGCAAGTGTGTACAATGGCTGAAACATGGTGAATATGACAATAAAGATGAGGACAACAGTTCAAACAATATAAACAGCATAAATAATCAATATATTATAACTTATATTAAAATATTCCATTCACTGTATTTATGTTGAAAAAGAAAAAAGCCATAAAACTAGAAAAACCCTAAGAGAATGTATACCTCTGCAAATGACACTTTCATTAAAAAACTGAATGAAAATCAATTCAGACCCAGGGGAGATAAGTGTGTAAATTTCAATTTTTCTATAAGGTCTAGTCATAAGTAATTTCTATTTTTTGAAACCAATTATAATTACAAATGTAACATTCTAACTACTAATCAGGACAGTTATGAATAAATTTAAAGTACACTAATATACCTTAGTGTTTAGATGATAGTGTACACAGTGGATTAAAAAAATATGCTGTTCTCTTCCATGACAATGCAAGGTAGAATACAGCAAGAATAACACAAGAAAAATTTCAGAACTCAATTAGCCTGTTCTGCGTAGCCATGTTTACCTGATCTTGCACCAACTCATTGTTACCTTTTTTTTGATCCCTGCAAAATGCTTTGAATAAAAAAAACCTTAAATAATGAAAATTAGATTTAAAAGATCACTGAAAACTTCTTCACACCACAACCTTTTGGAATTTTACTTGAAAGGTATTGAAATCTGTCTGATAAGTGGCAACAAGTCATTGCAAATCAAGTGGGATGGTGTTTCAGGGTTAAAATGAACAGTTGATTTACCCACACCAAGAAGATTACAAAATGATAATAAGGATGAGGAAACACAAGGGTAATTTCAACAAAACAAGATAAAGAATTTATTCACAAATTTACATGCTTGAAGTAGTGTCAGTAGCTTGTTTCAGGAAAATAAATCAGAATACTTAAAGTCTGAAGTTTTAATGTATTATCGTGAAGAGGAAATGTTCATAAAACAGATTAAATGATCTGATATGAAATAATATCCAAAAATGTTTAAGATATAGGTAAGAGAGTTTGTTGCTCAATGAAGGGATATATGGTTTGCATATGTTCAAAAGTAGATGAAGAGAGACATTTTGAAATAATTAATTTTTTGAATTGTTGAGAGAAAAATCTTTGAAACACTGTGCTGGTTAGAGGCCAACGATACAACTGGTGAGTAATTTTACACTGCCAAGAACTTCAATGGTGGTTGCAAGGAACTGACCCAAAACCTTTCATCTGACTTTAGACACTGTTTGATTCATTTCATTTTTATCCTCATTTTATATCAAAAAGAATATCACATAGGCCTGCTACTTTCTTTCTTTCTTCTTCAGTGACCAGCTAATTTCTTTGAAGGCAAGGTTTTCATTGGTCCAAAAACAATTTCACATAGGCTCACAAATTCTTTTCCTTCTTCTTCTTAACTCACTGGTCAATTTCTGTAAAACAAGGTTTTCATTGGTCCAAAGAAAATTTCAGTTATGCTCGCAAATTTCTTTCCTTCTTCTTTATCAGTCCTCCGATTTGTATGGAGTGGATAAAGGGAGTTTTATTATCTTGCACTCGCTACACAAATAATGGTGAATTTATAACTGAATAAACTGTAATTGTATTTTATTTTTTAAGAATATAGTTGATAATCAAAAGTGGAAACTATTTATATTAGAAAGACCCATGAAAAGTTCACGGCTTTCCTATTTGAAGTTCTTGATGAATCTTAAGCTAATGAATCAGCTCATGGCAAGTTCCAAGACAATAAAATCCACAGAATTTCCCCTATCACATTGTTAAATATTTAAGCTTAACAATTTTAACAAAATATTGCAATAACAATCATAAATGTAGATGCTAGTCGTTATTTTCAGATGCAGGTAAAAATAAAAAGATTTGAAATTAACAATTTTTCCCATTTCACTGAAACAGATGTGAAACACTTCTACCTTCCCTTCTTTCTTTCATCTTTTGACTGAAACCAAGTAGCATCTTTGATGTCTTTTGTTGTCTCACACATTAAAAATAGAATAGTCTATTATTTATGAGGTATTAGCAGGAATCATTGAATATATCTATCTTAAATTCTTTCTTTCTTTTTCTCAGTGAAACCAAGTAGTGTCTTTACCTCTCTTTACAGATGACCAAAATGGAATAGTCCATTATTTACAGGGGCAGGGGGAGGACAAGCATAATTATAATAGGATATTTTGTGCTACTGTCTTAGATAGCTGTCAACAATCAAAAATAATTTACAGCTCTTCTTCAAAATTTCATTAAATGTTCCATATTCCATGGCCCACTCTTTTACAAAATGACATTGTGGACAAACAGAGAAACATGTATGAATAAACAGCTTCATTGGTAGACATAACAACAATGTATAACATGTTATAACTCACAGTATAAGGTTGTTATCTTCACAGAACGTATTGAAATGAAAGTAGCAGTCAATTTTTTTTTTTTTTTTTTATAAGCAATTCACCCCAAGCAGGTCTGGAAGCCACTAGCACGCAAGGAGTTACATAGGATTTGGAGCGAGAGCAGATAGGAGTGATAGAGGAAAGGATGAAGAGAAGGATAGTGGATAGATCAAGGCAACTGGAGGTGTCGATTGACATTACATTTGAATAGTTGGAGATTATAGCTCTCAGGGAAACTGGAATAGGGAAGGGAGTTCCACAGGCGAGAGGTGCGAGATATGAAGCTATTGGAGTAGAAGAGATGGCTATATTTGTGTTTCAACAGTGAAAGGGTGGGAGCGGGATGCCAGCCTCGTAGGACGCTTGGATTCATGAAGCCTAGGAACCAGCAAATGCAGTTCAGCAGAGCAATTACCATGAAAGTATTTGTAAGTATTTGAGAGAGGCGATGGCATGTTTGTAAGAGAGCGACTGTAGACGAGATGCCAGATCAGGGCCAATTGCATTGCATATCAGTCTCTGGATCTTATCAAGAACCCCAAGGCAAACAGTTGGGGCTCCAGACCTTATATGGCAGCAATACTCCATGCAAGGGCAAATGGTTGATTTGTATATTACAATATTAAAAAAAAATCAAAATTTTGTATGTTACCTTATTATTGCTGAGGTCCAGTTTCCACAGGTTTGAGAAAATGCCAATATTCATCACATCTGGAAGATAATTTTGACTTAGATTCAAAACTTGGACATTCTGACTTCCATTCAGCTTTCCAAGTGCCACTGCATGATAAAAACAGGAAGTAAATATTATTAATGATAATAATAACAACAATATCTATAATAATAATAATAATATTTGCAGTGCAGGAGTAGGCCATCAGAATGAATGCAATCAAAGCCAAGATAGGCAAATCACAAGAAGAAAGTAAATGCAGGACGTGTGGCCAAGCCAATGAGACATTTAACCACATACTCAATGAATATCTCAAGTTGACACAGAAAGAGTATAAGCAAAAACATGTTTGGATTGGTAAGAGAATCCATTGGGAATTAGTTATAACTTTGACTTCAATATGAAAGAGAAATGGTATGATTATCAGTTAGTGGCAGTGGCAAAAAATGACAGTTACAAGATATTGTAGTGACCTTAAACATAGTAGTAGTAGAAGCTGTAAATACACTTTGTATCAGCAGCAGCACAAATATAAAAAACATGTGAATCCTAAAGTAACTCTCTCTCCTTCAAGGTTTTCCTCTTTCAAACTGGTGACATGAACTTTCCACACTGAAGCTACAAGTGCTGTGAATGCTTCCACACTAAAACACATTAAGTCTCACTAGAATGTATTCATGAACATTTCATTGTGTATGCAATTCAATGCTAACAAAAGAAACTCTTGTTTTAAACTTTCCTTTTGTTAATTTGTTTTAATGAATCTTGTTTTGCATTGCAAATCAATTAATCAGTTATTTTGTGCATGCATTCTTTTTCACCACCATTATTTCATATACCATAAAATGTTCCCATAAGAAAACTTACACATTTAACTACTGAAGTAGCTAATCACTAAGATATTATAGGATGTTTCTAACCAGACTAATCATAACATGGAAACCTTGCCTTATTATGTGTTATATCATGGATAATACAATATAATCAACCAGGTAATCCCGAGTGGAAAGATTACACTAACATAGGAATTAGGTAAAACAATAACAAGTTTTTATTGTACAGAAAGTACAATGTGTAAGAGTTTGTAAATATAACATTCAGTAAAATGGAAGATATGTCACAGAGATCATAGTTGTCCTTCATACATCTCTACTACAATAGTTCATCACATTTTTTATTCTCCCAATCACTTCTCTTCTAGACTGACCAATCACAGTTGGGGGTGTGTTAGGTTGTTCTACTATAACATTATAATAGATAAAGAAATAGCAAATGTCAAATTTTTAATTTTGTTGTTCCATACATTACAAGACTGGATTCCAAATAAACTAAGAAGAGTGAAAAAATACCAAGAGCTGGCTTGGGAGTTGAATAAGCTAAGAAACATAACTATTGAAGTTAATTCCTGCAATAATGAGGGTGCTTAGAACACCACCTAGAAATTTTTCTTTAAGGAAAATTAGAATTGCAACCAATATTGTAGACCTCCAGAAAACTGCCATCCTTTTTTCTGTGAGGAATCTCCAAAATGTTCTTGAGTTGTAAGGAGTCTTGTTGAAACTAAGCCTCAAGTAGAGAATTTCTACGATGTCAATGTGTGACACCAATATAATAATATTGTAATAAATGAAAAACCTGTTATATCTAAGATGTGTCAGTGGTCAGCGATACCAAAAATCAAAGAGGCACAAAAATTTAAATATATGGAAAGTGTTTTAACAGAGAATGGAAAGGGCAACACAAAAATCTAACAGCACATCAAGACAGCCAAAAATGCCTTCCAAAAGCTAAGCAGAATATTAAGGAATTTGGTTAGAAACAAAAAAAAAGAATACGGAACTGTTACGTAATATCAGTCCTCCTATACAGCAGTGAATGCTGGACAATCTCTTCACAGATGAAGAAGAGACTTGAAGTAGCAGAAATGTGGTTCTACAGAAGGATGCTGAGGATATCACAGACCGAACACGTGAGCAACAACAAAGTTTTAGAGAAAATGGAAACAAAAAGGATAATTATACTTAACAACAGGAAGAGACAGATGAAGTTTCTAGGGTACATAATGAGGAAATTGGAAAGTACATAATTGGAAAAAGAGGGGTCGGAAAATCTTATACTCAAAGGACTGATTGAATGAAGGCAACAGGCAGAGGAAAACAATGTATAACCTACCTAGTGAGTGTGAGTAAATGGATGGTGGAACAGGGTTTAGGAAAGATAAGAAAAAGAGAAAATTTATTAAGAGCTACAAAGGACAGGAAATTTTGCATGGCCATGATTGTCTACGCACTGAAGGGACATGGCATATAGAAGAAGGAGGCCAATTTCTGCTCTTTTTAACGCCATCTGAATCAATGTGAAGATGTGTCCTCTTCTTGAGGTAAAAATGTTTTTAACATTATTTTTTTTAATATCACTTTGGAAGTGACATCAGTGTGTACTTTGTTTTAATCAAGAAGAATTGCTATACAGATTTTGCTTTCTACAAAAACAACTTTCACTTTATAACAACCCATAAGGTTAGTTAACTATTATTCATCTTGCTAAAAGCATACACACTATTAGATATCAATCATCACCATTCATTAGTTATACTAGTTCAAACCTTTACAGCTAGGTCATACCATGCAACTTCCAGGAAGCCAAGACATCCCCATTTCCTCTGATTTCCAGAAAAGCATCTGCTCAGTTTTTTCCCTAAGAAGCATGACTTTGCAGAACAGATTTCAACATGGATGCTTCTATTAACACTACAATCTTAACCTCTTCAAGTCAAGGGTTAATATCAATAGTTATCTATCTTTCTTGATAAGGAATGATAACATTTTAAATCTGTCCTGATTGAAGGAATAAACAATGAATAATACAATGAATAATAAACTTTTGAGACTGCTTGATTGACAGAATAAAACAAGGAATGATAACATTTTACAACTGTCCTGACTAAAAGATTAAATAATAATAACACTGAACATGATAACAAATGGTAGGAATAAAACAAATAATATCCATCTATCTTACCGGGTTCAATGCCTGTTGGTGTCAATGAATATTCTGGCTAATCACCTTCTACAGTGTAACCCGGATATAAGTGACCCGGATATAAGAGAAATCCGGATATAAGAGAGATTTTCTCTGGTCCCAAATTAGAGCCTGTGTTAATGTAAACAAAATAGATCAAACCCGGATATAAGAGAAACCCGTATATAAGATACTTCTTCTCCGGTCCCAACAACTCTCTTATATCCGGGTTACACTGTAGTAGGATTATCCATAGTTGAGAAATCATTCATGTTTTCACGTGACAGTCATAGTATCAGCACCCTATATCTAACCATCTTTGTGCAGTTTCAGCTGACTGGGTTTTGAATTCTAGAGAGTCTATCAACAATGACCAGAGAGTGCAGTCTGGCCTGCTATTTAACCAGTAGCTTGGATGAGAAGAGAAGAGATAATGGTTTTTGTGTGAAAGTAAGTGTAACAAACTTGAGCTGAATTCAAACTCAGCTTGCTAATTTTTCCAGTCCAAACTGCTAACCATTACACAACTGGCACATCAGTCAGTTATGTGCTATGCAGGATACACACTTATCTTTTGATACATGACTGACGAGGCAGATTTTTCCCGCAGTAGGTTGCTACTTCTTTCTGTGGTACAACAGTTGCCATCCAAGGCTATAGAATCCAGTCTGTCCTGCTATTAACCCATAGCTTAGAAGAAGAGGATTCATACCTTCTCCAAGGTTATTAGCATGTAAGTGAATGTAATGTATTTCACTGGAATTCGAACTTGTCTCTCCGATTTCTCAATCCAAGCCACTATCCATTACTCTGCCGTGCTTCATACTGGCACATGCTATTCAAATTAACCATTAAACATTTTTATAGAAAATATACCCCATTTCCAACACAATTACATACATACTTATATACAATATTAAAACATTCCCAAACTTTAATCCATTAACAAACACACAATATTACAAACATGCCAACAATTTTCCATAATACACCATTTAAATCAAAGTGTCTATTGCTTAGAAATTAATATCACCATGTGAAATATTTGACCAATCAGAGAAAATGGAAACCCTATTTTCTTCAGGCATACTTTTGGCAGAAATTTCTTATAAAAAACCTACAAATTTAAACTTTCAGAGGAGCAGAAATGTGACTGTCTCCATGCAATTCAGACACAAAAGAAGATTCCCCCTCCCCCCAGCATATGTTGGTGTCTTCAAATGAATCATCTTCAACAACAACAGCAGCAGGGGTGGCAGTTAATATTCACTGACAGTTAAAAATTTCTTATAAAAAACCTACTGATTTTGATTTTCGGAGTAGCAGAAATGCAACTGTCTCCATGCCATTCAAACACAAAAGAAGATGTTGCTACATAGCATTTTCTTCCCCCACCCCCAATATATACTGAAAGAATCATGCGTTGATAACTTCAAACAAATCGTCTCCGACAACAACGACAGGGGTGGTCAATGAATATTCACTGACGATCAAAGTCTCATCTTAATCGCAGTTTTTTCTGTCAACCCAAAACTTTTAACTCAACTAAGAACTATTTTTTTCCTTTTCTACTCTTATGAATTCATATACATATATTTGTAACTACAAACGATTTATTTAACAGGCATATCTATTTTTTCTTTATTTTAATTTTATTATTGTTTGGAATTTTGACGTTCCAAAGTTTATAAAGAAAAACACGGACAATCAAATTACCTACATTTTAATGTTCTTGTGCTTACAGTAAGAATAAAACAATAGTATTTTACAAGTAGCTTAACATAAAGATGAAAAAATTAACATTTTGCAACTCTCCTTAGAGAAAGAAGACAAAAAATATTACCATTATATCCTGACTAAAATAATAAAACAAAAAACATTACAACTGTACTACAACAATACTACAACAATAAAGAAAATAATGATATTTTCAAGTTGCAACTGAACTGTCCTTATGGAAATTCTAGATAGATAGATAGATAGATAGATAGATAGATAGATAGATAGATAGATAGATAGATAGATATGAACAGTCGGAGATAGATAGATAGATTAGATATGAACAGTCGGAGATAAATATAGATATGAACAGTCGGAGATAGATAGATAGATAGATAGATAGATAGATAGATAGATAGATAGATGCGAACAAAAATCTTTGAAAATGGACGCATTTTCAATTCAGTATTTCCGATATATTTCGAAGAAACAACGAAAAAGAGGTGAATATATAAGAAAAAAATATGACCCCTTGTTTTGTTTTACTTACCAATACCTGATTTTGATAGGTCTAAATATTTCAAGTTGCCGTCCAAACATTTTCCCACTTGTGACTGGATCATGTGTTTTCGCTGTTTTGTTTACAAAAAAAAAATCAAGATCGGGAAGTAAGAAAATAAATTCGAGTATTTAAAAAACAAAATTAATATTTCAATAAGAAGAAGAAACAAATCAACCTAGAGATTAAATCTAGCAAAAAACTTACGCTAATTTTTTTGTCCTTTTTTTTTTCTTAACAAATATTTACAAAATTAATAAATAAATCATAACAAATAAAAAGAAAAATTTAATCGCGTCTTAATTCACATAGCAACAGTTTCAACACATGCAAGGCTGGCGGTGTCAGTGCTCTTAAATGTTACCTTTGAAAATAATACCGCCCAGATAATATTACGTTATTGACATTAAATTATTACATATTTTTAAAAAATAAATAGTTATTATTAAATTATGATCCTTGTCGTCTTTGTTGCTAGTAATAGTAAAACAACTACTGATACTGTCGTTGTCATTAAGTAGTTGTTTTCACGACTTTGTACTATTTGTGATAATATTCAAATTTTTATTAATTAGCTAGCTAGCATATTGTTAATGATTTTTTTTAAATAAATTTCGGAAAAAACACACAGAAAATAAGGAAAATATGAAAAATTGCTATATGGGAAGGCTACTCAATAGAAAGAGGGGAGAGAGGAGAGAGAATTATAAGTAAAAGTTTGTTACTTAGTTGAATTTGATTGACCTTCAAAGTTTTTTCTTGTTGGTAGATTTTTCTGTAAAAACTTTCAATCAAAGGTCATTATAGGTTCTTTTGTGGCATGTTATCTCGAAAGGGTAAAGAAAGTATGATGATGAGTGTCACTGTCACATTCAAATGAACCAATAACAGATTTTACTTTTTTTGTATCTGAAACTAACAGTACTTTTTTACACTACTAACCTTCAAATAAAGGCTAAGCCATAACTAAAATTTGGATCATTTACACCGTAAGTCTACACATATGAAGCATTGACTCTCACAGTTTGTTAGCCTTATTGATTTTTGAGCGTTCTTAAATTCAAAAATATTGAGAAGTAAAACTTAGCGATATTTTTGCTACATGTCGCAAAGTAAATCCCTTGCATTTGCCTTGAGAGAAAAAAAAGTCCACCAGACAGAAGATAGGACGAAACGTGTTGGTAAATAAATAATTTTTCCTTTTGTCTTTACTTTTTAATTTATTAAAGAATCAATGGATTTATTTTTAATCCGACATTTTTTATTACTTCTGTAACGTATGTACCAAATATAGCGTCGGGTCAATTCACTAAATGTAGCAGGAACACGAAATATATAGGTATGACTACTATTTATATCAATGATTCTTCCGCGTACAGGAATCAAGAAATAATAACATCAACTCCAATTTGTTAACCAACAAATATATATTAAATAAAATACAACAACAAGCATGAAATAAAATCGTATTCACAATGTAGATTAAAGAGAAGGAAGTTGTTTCCCTTTGACTGTAGATTGATTGTAATCAACTGTTTAAAGAAAGTTACTTGTGAGATAAATGTTCCGGAATAATTGTTAGAGCAAAATTTGCACGTGAAGAATGAATAACACCAAGAATACAATTGCCTGAAATGTGTCGTGAATAAACTGGTTTGAATCAACAAAGTTCTGGTTGACTGTGCTTGGCGAAAGTTACAGAGAGAAAATGTAAGTTTGTAGTTACGAAATTCTGTATCTGTGTGTGCGTTAGAATGTGATGAGCAAGATCGTGGATTTGTGTTGATGGCTGGGATCTTACTGGATCTTACTGGCGACTTGCGAAAAGTCGCCCTATTTGAGGAAAAGAGATAGGCTCCCACGGAACCGCGGGAAAAACTTGATCTTACATTAAAAATTTGTGATTGATTAAAAATTAACCAATCACTACACACGTACTAGACAGAATAGGTAAGTATGCTCAGAACCAAAAGATTCAAAGGAACGACTGCGATGGCTAAATTGTCCTACACAAAGGTAGTAGTAATTTGTTAGCCAATCGCAGGCGAATAAAATGATTTGGAGTGTATGTGGGTGTGAAAAACATAGCAACCGCTATACTTCAAACAAACATTATTATTAGTGGATAATCATATCTGAAACAGACCCAGCATTTTATTTTTGCTAAGGTCAAGAAACGTAATGTATAACTAATAATGTTGAAATAAAAACGATGCCTCTATTTTAAATACGATTACCCATTATAACAACGTTTGAAGTAATAAAATACATATGCATAATAATTTTATTCAGTTATATCAATATAAGTATATCAATACCAGTTTACATTCGTAAAACAATACGCTAGATTTAGCTGTTCCATTCTGTCGAATGAAGATATAACTCAAATCGGTTGGGTTTCAATCCTGACTTGAGGTATTCGGATGTCTAGTCGCACCGAGGAACTGTGATGCAGCGAAACAGTACTGTTTGTGAGTGACATAATTTAACTCTTGAAAATATATCTCAATTGAGCACTGCTGAATGACAAGCTGATTTTATAAACAATAGCCACCTGCGCTAATGCCAAGCTCTTCAGTAAAATGAATAGAGCCCTGTGGCTGATTAGCATTTCTTTACATTCGTAAAAACAATACTCTAGATTTAGCTGTTCCATTCTGTCGAATGAAGATAACTCAGAAACTCTGACTGACACGAATTTGGTTGGGTTTCAATCCTGGCTTGAGGCATTCGGATGTCTAGTCACACTGAGGAGCTGTGATACAGCAAAACAGTACTTAAAATATATATATACATATATATACAAAACAGTACTTAATATATATATATATATATATATATATATATATATATATATATATATATATATATATATGATAGGGGATCTGTGGGTGGTGTACAAACTTTTATTAAAGCTTTAGAACTGGGCACAATATTGCGAGTATTTTATTTTATTTTTTGTTTTTGTTTTTTGTTGTTTTTTTTGTTTTTTGCTTCAGCGGAATACGGTCTTTTTTGCAGTGGAAGCGACAATGATTTGGAAATTCTTGCAAAAATCAAATAACTATAGGATCGTAATGAAACTTTCATTGATTCAAAAATGAATTAAATTACTTTAGAAATGTCTTTTTTAGAAAATCCTGGTAAAAAAAAGTATTTTAACCCCCTACCCACCCCTCTCTCTCTCTCTCACACACACACACACACACACACACTCACACACTCACACACTTATTTAATTTTATGAAATTTCGAGAAATTAAATTTTGATCCGCTTAAATGTTTAATTAGTTAAAAGTAGAATTCCTTGGAGAAATTAAATCAATTTCTTTTTTTAAAACAGGACCCCCAGTTACTGAAAATCTGCTCTGAATCGTAAAATAAAAAATGCAATAAAATAAAGACATTATCTAATTAGAAAAGCTTTTAATTGCTTTTATGAATAAGATATATTATGAATACTATTGTCTTAAGAAAAAAAAAATTATATGAATAATAAATTTTTCAAAGATTTTTTTCATTTTTTAAAATTTTAATTAGAATAATTTATAAAGTTTTTAATCTTTTAAAATTCTGTATTAATTTGTCTCGGTTAAGTGATATTTAATCAAGTAAAAACTATATTTGATAATCATAAATGGAAAAGCTTATAACAATTTAGCGACACTCAATATTTTAAAAATAATTTTGAATTTTTTTTGTATGCATATAAATGTGCCAATTTTTGTAAATACGGACGCCCATGCACGATGCTATCAGAAAATAAGGGCGATAACTATCTTTTTCTTTTTATGTGCCGTGTCCTTTCAGGACACGGCACATAAAATCATGGCCTTCCACTTCCCCCTATCTCTTGTGACTCTCAACAGGTTTTGTGTTTCTGCCAACTCCCCCAGACCACGCTCCGCCATCCACCTGTCCAAGGCCGCCACGTATGTCATGCGCTTCTTTCCCCTGTCTCTTTTTCCCTCTATTCGTCCCGTGAGTATCAGATTCTCCAAGCCCTCTTTTCTCATCACGTGTCCCAGAAATTCCATCTGCCTCTTCCTTATGTTAAGCATAAGCTTCCTCCTTGTTTGCATCCTCTCCAAGACCTCATCGTTGCTCACATGCTCGGTCCATGATATCCTCAGCATCCTTCTGTGGGGCTACATCTCCGCCGCCTCGAGTCTCTTCTTCATCCTTGAGGATACCGTCCAACATTCGCTGCCGTATAAGAGGACAGATGTCACGTAGCAGGTCAGTACTCTTTTCTTTGTCACTATAGAAATCCTCTTGTTTCGCAGTACTCTGCCCAGCTTTTGGAATGTATCCTTGGCCATCCGAATCCGTCTTCGGATCTCAGCGTCGCACCTACCGTCCTCCGTCAGAACACTTCCCAGATACTTAAACTTCCCTACATGTTTGATTTTAGTGTCCAAGACCTGCAAATCGTATTTTGGGCTCATATGAGCGATAACTATACTAAATTCAAAGCCAAATTACCTAAAATGCAATCAAATATTAGATTACCGAGAATATTTTCCTATTTTTTAATTTACTGGGTAGTTAAAAATTATATAAAAAAAACGCTCATATTATATTCCGCTATAGCGAAGAAAACGGCGACTTACCTCGTCAAACCAAGCGACAGCGCGTCGCGTGTATCCTACGACGGAAAAGAAAATTACTTACCAAAAAAAAAGGGGGCACGTATTCTGCATGACATGCTGAAGAAGAAATATTTAGATTAAAAACAAGTCCGTTGTAGAAGTCTCTATAAAAGTATTTTGTTATGCAAAATACTTGGCGTCCTCTCCCAGTTGTCGACGAATGAAAAAACTGCTCGGCCGATAAAAGCAGTTGGTGTTCACGAATCGAGAGGAAAAACTGATGTATTCTGGCTACCGCGTTCGTCGGCGAGTGAGTTATTTTTCTGACTGGTTACGTGCATTGGGATTTGTGAGATAGTACCTGCGAATCGAGTTTTCAGCATTTCTTTCTGACCCCCACCCCGATATTCGAGTCTGAACTTACAGTGATTTTTTCTGTGCGTCGTGGAATTAATGTGCGAGAGATATTTCATTTGCTTTCAGAACGTTTACATCCGCAAGTAATTTTTTACAGACATATCCACTGTAGAAAAATATTAGATAAACTTCCGTCTGTCATTCAAGCTGTCAACTTATCAACATCTTAAGTAAACAGCTACCGCCGTGTTAAAAATGCATTTCTGTGATATTTTAAACTTAAAGTAATATTTGTTTCAAATCCGATTCAAAAAAAAATTTTTTAAATGTATATTTTATTTTTTGATAGATTTTTTTTATAAAAAGAATTACATCGTCATGATGTATGGATAAAAAAATGGCGCTAAAATCAGCTACTTTAAAAATTTCAAGACGAAAACTCCTTCCAGTCAATTTAAATTCGTTTTGAAATACAGAAAAAGGATTTTGCTTACTGGAAATATTAAATTTAATCTATTAGCTTGAAATTAAAACTAAAATTAAAGCTTCAAGAAAGGTGTTTTATCTTTAAAAATGAATTTTAAACCCTAGATATCGCGTTTCTGTGGGAGTGCCTATTTTAAAGCATATATAAATATATACAAAAATATACTACAAAAGCGAGGATAAGAAAAGAAACTACTCATCATATTGTGGTGGATTGAAAAAAATATAACAACAAAAAAGAAATAACAAAAAGAAGAGCTCACCAGAGACAATCGAGGGAAAAATATGTGCACAACGACTAAAAAAAGTGCGTAACGTTACTGTAACGTAATCAGCAGTATAAATTACAAATATATTACATTTAGACTCAGCAGCCATTTCTTCTGTTAACAGAGAGAAGGCTGCTTAGACTTAATATAAATGAGCTCAAGAATTCTCACATGATAATCTGAAGGCGCTTTGTTAACTAAGGTGAAAAAATCCCCGATGAAAGACGATAAAGAAATCGGATCATTTTATTAAGTGTTTTGCAAGAGCTGAAACGAAAATATTGACAATCGTAGGCAAATGTTCGCACTTAACAAATCTTAGCTGGAACGTGATCGTCAATCAAAATGTTGCCAGAACTCGATGAAAATTGTCTCAATGATTTTAAGGTGGAACTCAGAAATTTAATTTTCATTAAGTCCATATAGCCTTCCCTGTGTAATTAGAAGAAAAGACTGCTCGGACTTTATTTGTAGATATTCCGTATTTAGTATACTGCTAATAAGTTTTTTTCTTTAACATTTTAGTCGGTACGTACATTTGCTGTTTTACTGTTCGATCGAGTTCCAACAAGCTGAGAAGCAACAGCCAGTAAAGTACTATCTTTATCTTTCTGGCCTCTCGTATTAAATGTCAGTCTCTTTTATCTTTTGTTTTAACTTGTTGGATTACCACGACCTGATGGTAAAATCTCACTACGGTGATATTTTTTTAATTACCGCCCCTAATGATATTTACAGGCGGAACAAGATTTGAATAGATCTCTTTCTCGGTGTCTTTTCATAGCGGAAAGATGTATTCTTTTCGCTCCTGCAAAATGTGATTAATCAACTACAGGTACTTAAAGTTGCTTTGAATTTTTCACCTTTCATTTCATTTCTCATCTTTTCTTTTGTTAAATGGCCTGTCAATATATTTGTTAATATTTCTTTGTTCAAATTATTTTTCTTATTTTTCCTTTGGACTTACACAAGTCAACCAAAAGTGTTAGTGGGTCAAATGTAACATCAGCTTATAAAATCCCATCAAAAGTTTTTATCTGTCTATATTTCTGAGACGAGGTATTATGTACATTATTTACATTATTCGGACTATTGTCCTCATCTTTGTCGCCATATTTATTACAACGTTTCGGCCGTTGTACACTCCGGCTTTCTTCAGGTGGTTGGGACACAAGGACACAGTGGATAAAGGCGTTGGTTAGATCCAGTGACAGGATCCAAAGAGTGTGAGTTCAATACCCGGTTAAGGCAGTGGAGAACTTTCAGAGGGGAATTAACAGGAGATAACTGATAACTGACATCCATTAAACATGGCACATGGAACTAGAGCAGTCTACCCCAGTGAACAAAAGGGTTCAGTTCGACCTTCCAACCACCTGAAGAAGGCCGGAGCGTACAACGGCCGAAATATTGTAATGAATATGGCGACAAAGATGAGGACAATAGTCCGAATAATGTAAATAAAAGTGTTTATACCCGCAACAAATTACATAATTTAATTATGTCTATGTTATACGCCATTATTAAATTTTGTGCCACAAATAAAAACATTTCAATGTATAATAGTAAAAAAATAAATTACCACAAAAATTTAGACAAAAGAAAATAGGGGAATTCATCGGTCGAAACATTGTGACAAAGAAAAGGGCTAAAAAAAAGCACAACAAATAGACATTATACAGGGTGTCCATAAAGTTCGTGTGCACTTTAAAAAACTTATAATTTTATTTGTATTTGCGATAGAAATAATTTATAAAAAGGATTAGAAAGAAGTAAATGTATATTTTTTTAAGATTTTATTGAAATTTTATTTAAGCTTCCGCATGTCCTCTATCATTAGCAATACAAAGGATAATACGATTTTGCAGTTCACTTAAAACATTTGCTAACTGATTTACAGTAATGCCTGAAATCACATTAGTTATTTTAGCTATACTTAAAACTAGGTACATTAAACTTTATAACATTTTTTACAGATTATTTCTATCGCAAATACAAATAAAGTTATAAAATTTTTAAAGTGCACACGAACTTTATGGACAGCCTGTATAACGGTAAAAAACATCTTGTCTAAGTCCTTGAGAAAAAATTTAAGCCAAGTCTTTTCACAAAAATTCAAAGATTGACGGCTGCGAGTTTTAGGTTATTATAGGGGTTATTTTTCGCTGTATAAAAAATCGCAGACGCAAACAGACATCATTAAACTTTCCGCGGCCTAAAATAAATCAATTATTAATCAAGGCACCTGATTAAAAACCATCACTGGACAGATTCGTACTGTGAGTACACATGCTCGATTTCATGCAAATCTGATTCTGATTTCTATCTTAAAGACCCTGAGACAATGTTCATTAAGTCCAGGTAGATTTCTCTATGTTAAACAGAAGAAACGACAGCTAAGACGATGTGATCTGTTTGTAGATATTCCTTGTTTAATATATTACTAATAACGGTGTATTAATTTTCTCTTCATCATTTTAGTCCGCACGTACATTTACTATTTTATTCTTCGATCGAGTTCTGACAAACTGAAGAGCGACAACCGATAAACACCTAATTGTCTTTTCTTTCGTGATAAACGTCAGTTTTTTGTCTCTTATTTTAACTACATAATAGGTCGTCCCATATGTCGTGTCCGAATTTTATCTTTTTTTAAATGAACGAAATTTAAAGAGTATTTTATAATGTCTAATGGAGCTGAACATTATTTTTATGTTTAGATGCATTTAAACTGATCAAATTTTATTTCAGAGAACAATAAAATTAAATTGTTTGATTAAAACCCTGCTAAGATCGAAGTACCGAAGAATCATTTGAGGCACATAATGCTTTATGAGTTCAAGAAAGGAAACTCAGCAGCCGAAGCGGCTAGAAACATTCACTCAGTTTATGGAGAGGAATGTGTTAATGAAAGAACTTGCAGAAGATGGTTTGCAAAATTCAGAGGTGGAGATTTCACACTTGAAGATGAAGATCGAACCGGACGTCCATTTGGGTTTGATGAAAAGCTTCTTGAAGCAGCCCTTGAAGAAAATCCAGCTTTATCATTTGAGGAATTGGCAGTGGTTCTCAGTTCAAACCATACAACTGTTCATAGTCATCTTCAACAACTTGGAAAAGTTCCTAAACTTGGAAAATGGGTGCCTCATGAATTGTCTGAAAACAACCTCAAATCCCGAGTTGACATCTGCTCTTCTCTCCATTCTCGCCAACTTGTTTCACATTTTTTGGATAGACTTGTGACTGGCGACGAAAAATGGATCTTTTATCGAAATGTTAAGCGTCGTAGGCAGTGGTTTGGTAAAGGGGAAGGACCCCAGCCACAACCAAGAAGGGAACTTCATGGACAAAAGGTTCTTCTTTCAATCTGGTGGGATCGCCAAGGAATAATCCACTTTGAATTCTTACCACCTAATGCAACAATCAATGCTCAGATATACTGCCAGCAATTAGAGCGTTTGAACCAAGCTTTGAGGAAAAAAAAAGACCTGCTCTAGTGAATCAAAAAGAGGTGATGTTTCATCAGGACAATGCGCGACCCCACACAGCAAGAATCACGACACAAAAAATCGAAGAACTTGGTTAGGAGAAAATTCCTCATCCACCTTATTCTCCCGATCTTGCTCCTTCAGACTATTATTTGTTTCGTAGCTTACAGAATCATTTGGAAGAAACAGCTTTTGTAACAGAGGAAGAGGTTAAAACTGACATTTGTGAGTTCTTCGATTCAAAGCCAAAAGAATTTTACAGTAATGGAATTAGTAAGCTTGTTAATAGATGGAAGGCAGTCATAGTTAATCAGGGAAAATACATTGTTGATTGAATCTGTAATTAAATGTAACATTTGGTCACTTGTTTTCTTTATTCAAAATTCGGACAGAACTTATGGGATGACCTGATATTTTAAATTTGCTGTGTTATACAGTATAATTCAATTTTGTACCACAACCAAATGGTTCAATTATTATTAATATATGAATATACGAACTGATTTCCCATCAGTTGCCTTCACGAAACCCAATGTAGCGTTAATTAAGCTTTTCCAAACATCTCTTCTTTGATATTTAATTCCAAAACTTTGCCAATTATGTTAAATGCTGCCGGAAAAACTGTTGTTATTTAGGCAAGTTCAATGGGGCATTTTTAACACGCTCTTCTATAATGCTACCAAGATTCTTGGTTGGATTAACCTCAGATGATATTCTTGGATACCTACTCAATGCTAAATTCATATCTTCGGGAAACAGTTTTTGTTTTGTTTTTTGTTTTTTTGTTTTTTTGTTTTTTTTACTAACCTGTACGTGTTGATGTGTGGTGAATACGAAATAAAAATAACTGTCTTTTCTCCACTGTTTTCAAATTCGCAAGCCTATGCGAAAATTTATTTTGACCAATAGAAAAGGGGATTGGATCCGAGCTGAAGAAAAGACCAAGGCAAAGTTTAACGAGCCTATGCGAAAACTTATTTTGACCAATAAAAAAGGGAGCGGCTTACAAACTGAAAAAGTTAACGAGCCGATGTGAAATCGTTTTTTTTTTTTATATATATATAAATAGGCAGAGAAAGTTGAATCCTGATAGAGAGAGAGAGAAAAAAAAAGCAGAAAGCAGCAGAAGGTAGAAAGCCAGAGTTCCACGCATCTGAATAACGCCGGTGTCAAATTACACGCTGATACATTATCAGCCTCTAATGAGAGCAGGGTAATTTCAAGGAATTCTGTTCAACTCCAAAGATAAGTATCTTAAATATATCTTTACATTCATTGTGAATACAACCGTATAAGTTTTATGTGAAAGAAACCTTTTGGAATATTACTTTGTGTCCGATGATTTAATCTGAACATTTTCTCTTTTTGAAAATTCATCGAAACTACGAACTTTAAATATTTGCTTCCTTTTCCCGAAACAAGCTACTGACAAAATTCTTCATCTTGTTTTGTTAAATATAAGACGTGCGTTTCATCGTCATTATCCATCAATACTTCAGATGATTGTGATACACAGTCAGTTTCAATGAGTCGGCCATTAAACTTGTGAAAAAGCGCCAAGTATTTATGTGTGCTCAATATCAGGAAAATCTGAGAAATATAAATGTACGATTGTCAGTATCATTAAAATATTTGTCATTAAGCGCAGTACGCACATTCCTTGCGAGAAAAAACACTTGCAATATTGTGTAAAAATTGTCGATGATATTAGGAGACACCCTGTAGCCTTATACGAAATATTACCAGATTAACAGATAGATAGATAGATAGATAGATAGATAGATAGATAGATAGATAGATAATGTGCCGTATATGTAAACAATGACCAAGAATACATTTTTATTGAGACACAGGTATATTTAATAACATTAATCGAATTGTATTTACGTTTGTTGAAAGATATCTATTCGATAAGCTAGGGAAAATCTCACCTGTTCTTCATGAGAATTACAATTTTGTTATCTTTCTGATAACCTTTGTTCATTGATAACTATAATGAAGCTTATTTAACAGCATCAGATTCATTCAAGGAAGCAGTTCAGTCTCCTAACTCGGCAAAATGTTTTCCACTCACTTGAATGGTGTACTTGTTGCTTTGTGTGTCGGCCTCTTGGCTTCAGTCCAGGGTCATGGTCGACTATGGGATCCTCCATCCAGAGCCAGCATGTGGAGATTGGGATTCAAAACACCTAAGAATTATAATGACAATGAACTCTTCTGTGGAGGAATGGCTGTAAGTGTTGTTTGCCTCCAAATATGAGTTCTGATTTTGAGATTTTTCCCTATTGATAAGCCGGTTTTTACAGAAAAAAATTATCCAAATTTTGTCCAGTTTTTCCCAGATTACGGTCGTCCGTCTCAGGTTAAAATATCATTGTTGATTCGTTTTTTTATGTCTTATCAACCCTTTGCAAATTATTTAAAGCCAGAAAATAGTTTTAGATTGTAAAATTTTTTGTTGTTGCTGAGATAATAATGGTTTAGTGATTAGTTTTACTAATATAACCCATAGCGAAAGGGGTGGGGAAGAAGTAGATTTATATCTTTCCCACGGGTATTTGAGCGTAGGTGAATATAACGATCCCAACAGGAATTGGAGCTCGGCTCTCTGATTAACAACCATTGTTGTATACTCCCTTTCATTCTGGGGAGTATTTGGCCACTGCGTCAAACAAGCAAAATGTTGTATAGTCTCCTCGTTCTGGGGGAGGTCTTTTGGTTGACGGTCTCGAGGCGATCATAATAAAGTTGTCGTCCTCTCTTTCTCTTCTTTTTTCTCTCGGCCGGGTGATCGCTAGTTGGTTTTTATTTCGGAGTTAAAATGAGAACTTCAACAAAAGGGAGTTTAATCTTATCTATTTTATTAAACACGTCGAGTTGTACATTTTTAACTAGCCAGTGGGGTCGCTCTATCACCCCGACTGGGGGGCAAGTTCCCCAAGACACGAAATAACCACGTCTATATTCTTCGACGTGTAAAACTTAACTCCTCGAAAACACTTTCTAACTCTAACATTTCAACGTTCGGCTCAGCCAATCAAAATCGACATGCCTATTTTGTCTACCATCTGACCTTAAAGGTCAGCCTCAAATGGTCTGAGCCAAAATACACTGCCACTAAAAATAATAGTCTGAAACTATTATTTAACTCTATTATCCATTACACCACCTGTTATCCAAACTGACAGCATCTGGTATTCCCAAGCGGTCACCCATCTAGGTACTGAGCAGTCTCGATGTTGCTTAACTTCAGTGATTGTATGGGAATCGTTGTTTGAACGCGGTGTGGCCGTAAGCCGGTTACAGTATGAACTGACAAAACTACAGCTGAAGATTTCACAATCTGCAGAGGCCTTTAAAATATTTTTATGCGTACTTTATAAACATTTGGGGGAAAGAGGCTGGGCACACCGTCCTGGAGCTAGACAACTTGAATAAAACATCTGAATAAACGGATTAAGCCTAATTGACTAAAGAAGTGATGTAATCTCATCCCAATATTTTACCAAGTACACTTCAGGCCTCATTGGACAACCGGATCACCATAATTGAAATTTATCTAATTGCAATCATCCTTAGAGGTGACGACTGACAAATGATCAGTTGTTCTTTGCCGTTATCTTTGTCTCATAATCCGTTCCAGGAAGGGCGCCTCCAGAGAGCATCACTTAAGCTACCGGCTGAAGTCATTGTTACTGAATGGCTCATTAGTGTGGCAAAGTCAGACAAAGCTAATATAATCAAAAGCATTTTTGAGAAACAACAATATGATACTTTTTGAAACGCGTCCCGAATTACTTATTTCTTCTTATCGCTTCTTAGGATATGAATGTACCAAATTTATCGGCTGGAACCTATTTCTGAAAATCTGATCAATATCAGAATTCTCTCTCCCCGCGCCATTTTTTTTTTTTTAGGGTGGTGGGGGTGGCTATCGTTTACCAAATCCACCGTTCCTTGATGTAGACAATTTGAATAAATGGTAAGCGTATCTTAATTAAATTATTAGTTGCTATTAATCTTTTTCTTTGAATTCATTTTTCATCACCGTAATTATCATCACCGGGGTCAGTGCAAGGGTCTGTGTGCCCCCCACAGACTATGATACCCCTTCCCAATCTATGATACGGGCCCCCCACTATACTACATCTCAATCGTCGTGGCATTAAATAGTTAGTGGATTGTTGGGAGAAGGACGTAAACAATGAAGGGAGATAACTGTGGAATGATTCATCAGAACTATTAATAAATATTCAAATTAATTATTAAAAAAATGAACAAATTTATGTAACAACCTAATATAATATATATAAGAGATAGACATAAAAGAGATGCTGAAAAGCTAATGGCTCGAAACTACAGTATTTACATTAGTCGGACTATTGTCCTCATCTTTGTCGCCATATTTGTCACAGCGTTTCGGCCGTTGTATGCTCCGGCCTTCTTCAGGTGGTTGGAATTTCGAACTGAACCCTTTATTTCGATCACTGGGGTAGACTGTTCTAGTTCCACGTGCCATGTTTGATGGATGTCAGTTATCAGTTATCTCCTGCTAATTTTCCCTTCTTAAAGTTCTCCACTGCCTAAACCGGGTATTGAACTCACACTCTTTGGTTCTGTCACTGGATCTAACCAACGCCTTTATCCACTGTGCCATGTGTCCTCAAGTGATCGAAATAAAGGGTTTAGTTCGAAATTCCAACCACCTGAAGAAGGCCGGAGCGTACAACGGCTGAAACGTTGTGACAAATATGGCGACAAAGATGAGGACAATAGTCCGGCTAATGTAAATACTGTACATAATAACTCATCTCAGAAATATAGACAGGCTCGAAACTATTTCTGAAAATCTGTCCAATATCAAAATTCTCGCCTTTTGTTTGTTTGTTTTTTTTTTCTTGACTATCGTTTACCAAGTACTCGGTTCTTAGATGTAATGTAGACATTTTGAATAAAACAGTTGAATAAATGGATTAGACCTAATTGACTAAAAAAAAGTGATGTAATCTCATCACAATATTTTAACAAGTATATTCCAGGTCTCATTAAACATTCAGATCAGCATAACTCAACTATTGTTGCTACTTTATTTAAATTGTAATTCGGGTCTATGTAAATGTTTATTGAAGGCAGATCTTTTACAATAATATAGTAAGGTTATCTTATTTCAGTTATCATCTGCTATTATTCGGTTTTCTTTGAATTCATTCTTTACCGCCGTAATCATCATCACTGTAATGTCCGAGTGTTCAGGGCCAGCGTATACTACCCTTAAATACACCCATCCGGGCTGCAAGCCTAGTTGGAGGCCCCCGGGCAGTGCTTTGTGACCCTTACTATCTTTTTTTTTTTTCTAACTACATTTGCATACGTTACAAATTAAGATAAGTACAACTGACTATTATTAACGGATGAAAAATTATCGCGAATTTTGATTGCATTTTGGGGTAATTTCTTGTCCAAATCCGCGAATTTGTTTTGCTCAAAGTAAGTCTCGAAAAAATACTATATAAAATTCACTATTTTTTATCCATAATGTTGAATGTGTTAAAATTAGTCAACAACTTTTTAACAAGAAAGATATTGTTGATTTAACACGGAATAATCTGCATGTCTCTAATTTGTATTTAGAAACATTGTATTTTTAATTTATTTCTAACTTTTCTACTCGAATTGTTCATCTATATTACATTTGATCGCTTATTGTACATAATTAGATTACAATAAAATTTGTATTTTATATATGAATACTACCTAAAATGTGTATTTTATGAATAATTACCTTATGCAATATCGTAGATTCTTGGGTTGGGCATGTAATTCTTGTACCGGACCTGCTTGTGTTTATTAGTCCTAAAATTTAGTCAACACTAACAGTTTTCAAGTCGTCGTCTTCCTCAGGGATCGTAACCCAGGTAAATGGTAATCAATCAATTTTTTTTTTTTTTTTTTTTCGTTTTTTCTTCTTTTTTTCTTCTTTTTTTTTTTTTTTGTTTTGTTTTATTTTTGTTCTTTTCTTTTAACAAGCAACGATTGTATCGCTTAAGCTATATCACCAAGCACTCATTCAAATCTCGTCGGAGAAAAATTCTTCATTTGTAAAGTATTTCTTGTGCTATCTACAGATCATAGGAGTTATATTAAATTTGAAATGGGTTGTGTTTAATGTATTGATGGAGGAAATTACAATGATATTCGACATTAACTGTTGTATCAATTCTCAATTTTCTTTATTTTTAAATTTATTTATTTATTTATTTTTTGCTCAACTTTTTACATTTATTCCTTTTTTAGTTAGAGACTGTTCTATGTTAATTTTCCACAACGTTTCTACACCTGTACTATGCGGCCTTTCTCGGATATATTTTCTTATTTAAATATTGGGTGTGTGTAAAAAATTTTTCAGCGTTCCTTATTTTAAAAAAACAGTCTTCTACGCGTTCAGCCACCCCTATACAGATAAGATGAGAATGAACAGAGTACAATTCCAACGTTCGTAACATTTAATTTAAAAGAGGGCTCAATACAAAGTAGAGCAATATTATTTATTTTATTGCCATCGAAAACATGTCAAAATCGCTACACAATTGCAGCCGTGTTTTGATGCGTATACATTTTTGACATGTTTTCGGTGTATGTAAGAAATTGAATAATTGACTATTGATAAGCCTCATATGTTATGCGACGAATCATTAACTGAATTCATGTGTGTCCGTGTGTGTATGTGTATATTTATCACTTTAAAAGTTATTTTTAGTGGACAGTCGTATTTGAGTGGATGTACTGTTCAATTATTAAACACTAAACACTAAACAGTATATTTATTTTCGTTTACCGACCTGAACGGACGAAAAGTCTTATCAACATAAAGATTTTTACGGTCTCTATGAAAATAAATAAATATCCTGTCTAAACGGAGTGCTTTATTCAATTACGAACATCGACTATAATGTTTATTTAATGTGAAAAAACAATCCGTCGGATTAAATAAAAAATTAAAAATCCATTACTTAGCATATATAGAGAGATGAACAGATTGTGTGTGTGTGTGTGTGAGAGAGAGAGAGAGAGTGTGTGTGTGTGTGTGTGTGTGTGTGTGTGTGAGCTCTAGTCCTTTGAAAATCTCTCTCCACTTGGATGAATCAACTGATGTATCGACGGTCTGTTTCAGACATGTACGCAATCTTCAGGCCGATATTTAACAGTCCCCCCACGAGGAATGTATGTGGCACAAGGCCGAGTTTGCGTGGCTTTCTCCAAGCCCGTAAGCTCGGCCAAAAATATTCCCTTAGAACCCGCATAAACGGTTTCGGGATCTGTCTACCTCCCCGGACGAAACTTTGCCCTTCGGTAAAGCTTCGCCCGGATTCCTCTCTGCCAAAGTAGAGAGTTCTTCAGAAGTCGCACACAGGCCATGTATGTTGGGTGGTAGCTCAACTATTTATAGATGCCGGTCGGTCTGGAATTATGGGAGTGTGGAGGATTCCCTCACATCATGGCAACAAAAATTAGCCTTGTGTTCTCGGAAATAAAAGCATCCTTGACAGGAAATAAAATGTGCACAAATAATAGGAAATGCATATTAAACTGTATGTTAATTTTATACAGTTTATTTAAAATTTTTGTGTGTATTGGCTTGTGTATTTTTAGGTTACAATTTTTTTATGATACATGTGATAAAAGAGAGAATTTGCTCCTTAGTATTACAAGCCATATCGCAGAGAGAAGTTATACACATATTGCCCGTACTAAGCTTAGCGGTGAAAAGATTGAATTTAACGTCTTTTGGCGGGATGTCTGTACACCCGACAGAACATTTTTGCTGTATGCTGGGAGTAACTCCCAGTATTTTTGTTATTTTTAATTTTTGTTTATTTTATAAACAAAAATTAAAAATAACAAAAATACTTAGACGTTAAATTCAATCTTTTCACCGCTTCACAACGTTTAGGCTATTGTTTTATTTTATTTATAATTTTCATTATTATTATCATTATATATTTCATTTCTATTTATTTATAATAATAATAATAATAATAATAATAATAATAATAATAATAATATCCCTTCATCAGTGAGTGCTGGACAATATCCTCAAAGATGAGGAAGAAGCTTAAAGCAACATAAATGTGGTTTTACAGAAGGATGCTGCGGGTACCATGGACTGAACATGTGAGCAACGACGAAGTTTTAGAGAAAATGGAAACGAAAAGGAAACTTAAACTTAACACCAGGAAGACACAGTTGAGGTTTCTAGGGTACAGAAAGAGGGTTTAAAAAACTGATACTCACAGGTCAGATTGAACGACAGAGGAAAACAAAACATAAGATACTCAGTGGGCTTGAGCAAATGGATGGCGGAACAGGGTTTAGGAGAAATAGCAGAAAGACAAAATTTGCTAAGAGCTAAAAGCGACAGGAAGATGTGGAGGCCTATGATAGCCTACGTCCTGAAGAGAGACAGAACATAATGATGACGATCACGAATATACAACAATAGCAAGGTCAGGTATTTCTGGTTTATTGTGTTATCATCTGTTGTTTATATTAATATTATTATTGTAGGGTTTTGCCTTTCCTTCGTGCAGTACAATTTGTCGTCAAGTCTCAGGCTTTAAGAGACAAGTTTTTTTGTTTGTTTGTTTTGTTTGTTTTTTGTTTTTTTATCAGACGACTCAAACTAATCAAGGAGAAAAAACATAAAATTGCGGTCAGTGACTGTAGTGAAATCGACGTAATAAGCAAATACCCATGAGTATGTTTTTTTGCAATTCACAGATTTGAGGGCTGCTAGGAATTTTATTCAGATATTTGTTTGCTCTCTTTCATATCCTTGGTCCTATTTTATTTTTGATTTTCATTAAAGACCTCCTCGACCTCTGTCATGGGTCCTAACCTATAACTACAGAATGAACTCTTCCTAACACTACGTATACTACGCCTCTCAAGAGAGAGGGAGGAATCAAGCCGAGCTTCTCAGCTTGACGGTCGAACTCTCTGCCTCTGAGCAGAGAGGAACCCGGACGAGGCTCCGCCGAAGGGCAGAGTCTCATTCGGGGAGGTTGACCAATCCGATCCCGTTTATACGGGTTCTACGGGCATATTTTGGCCGAGCCTACGGGCTCGGGAAACCCACATTAAACTCGGCCTTGTGCCACATGCAACCCTCGTGGGGGGTGGCTAGATACCGAATCAAGCCGAGCTTCCCTCTGCACAGAGGCAGAGTTGAACACGGACGATGCTCCGCCGAAGGGCAGAGTCTCGTTCGGTAAGGTTGACCGACCCGATCCCGTTTATACGGGTTCTACGGGCATTTTTTGGCCGAGCCTACGGGCTCAGAAAACCTACGTTAAACTCGGCCTTGTGCCACATGCAACCCTCGTGGGGGGTGGCTAGATACCGAATCGAGTCGAGCCGATAGTAGTTCACTCCAAACCAGACTGACAGTCATACTTACACCTTCCACATCTTGTATTATTATTTCGTGTAATATACCTTCGTTATTTCTACTCTTGTGTTCGTGTTGTTCTTCCTTGGTCCTAACCTGGACCATAACAACCTCAGATGGTATCTCAACTTGGTATCTATGCTGATGACCCTACCATTTACTACTGTCTCGATAGTAAGTCTGATCAGTTCGATAAAGTCAAATTGGCGGCTGAAGTCATAAACGATCTTCGGTCTGTTGTTAACTGGGGCAAAGAATGGCTTGTTAATTTTAACGCCACCAAAACAAAACTGCTTTCTATTAATAATCTGAGGGGCCCTTTTCTGTCTTCCGTCAGTATGGCTGATGCGAACTTCCAGGAGAATGACTCGTTGCGCTTTCTCTGGCTAACAGTCTCGGCTGACATTAAGTAAAAAGACTATATTGAATTCATTGCTAAGGTCAGCTGCTCAGATAGTTGGTTCACTGGGTCGTGCTAGATAATTTTTCTCTCTATAATCTATCGTGCATATCAATAAGTCTACAATTCATCCATGCTTAGAATATTGCTGCCACATATAGTTCTGTGTTCCTGCTATATATTTAGAGATTCTTGATAAAATCCAAAGAAGAATCAACAAAATTATTCTTCCTGGCCTGGCGTTTCGGCTTCAGTCACTTTCTCCCCGCCATAAAGTACCTTCCCTCTGCCTTTTCTATAAATGGTAATTGTTCAGATGAACTCTTTGCTATGGCCCCGCGACTTTATGAATTTAAGTGCAGTACTAGACCCGCAACTACGACTTATTAATTTACATTTGAGTTAGCAAGACGAAACCATAAGTTCTATACTAACGGTTTCTTTTATCGCACTTCCCACTTGCGAAACTCTCTTCCGGCTCCATGCTTTCCAGTCAACTTTTATCTTCAAAAATTTAATTGTTGTGTCAATTGCTATCTACTGTCCTCCTGATTACTATCGTTCTCGTTCCTTAGTAATGTTTCTGTTTTCTAATTCTTCCACACCCAGTAACCCCTTGTGTCGTAGTGGCTTTACTGCCTTTCTTGGGGTGAATTCGATTAACAAAAAAAAAACAAAACCCAAAGCCCTAATAACAAGAGATAAAGCTGGTATCTTTGAGATGGCGATGATCATTATTATATTTTCCTCTTCCACACGGTTGTTTTTTTTGTTTTTTGTTTTGTTTTTTTTTTTAACCGGAAATCTTGCATTGTGAATGTTCTCCATCAAGTCGTACAAATTGAAACACATAGCATCTTTCGCAGAATATTTGATGTCCCATGCAACACAGACTTCTGAAGCGATGGGGTACTTTCGATTTTCTTAATATGGGTCTTTAAGCTCGGTGGTAAAGACCCCAACTCCCCAATGACAACTAGGACAATAGTGGCCTGGACGTCCTGTCTTCTGGTAACTTCAATCTTGACGTTGGTGCATTTCTTGATACTTGATACTATGGTCACCATGACAGCCATATTGACGAGGAAGTATTATTATTATTATTATTATTATTATTATTATTGTTGTTGTTGTTGTTCTGCCTATCTCCTCCTCGTTACTTCGCACGACCGTTACGCCCTGTTAATACCTCCTAAATAATGGACTATGCTGTTTTGATTGCGTGGAAAGAGACAAATAGACACTATTTGAATAAAAAAGAAAGAAAGAAAGAAGAGAGAAGACAGGAGTTTTAACGGCTGTTTCAGTGCAAATAAAAGACACTACACGTTTTCCGTGAGAAAAGGGAAAAAAAAGAAAGAAAGAAAGGAATGAAAAAAAGTAAGAAAGAAAAAGGAAGAAAGAAAGGAAGATAGAAGTGTTTTACGGCTCTTTCAATGAAATAGAAAAAAAAGTTGTTAATTTCAAATCTTTTCATTTGTACCCACTTCTTAAAATATCGACCAACATTCATATTTATGATTGGTATTACAACCTTTTGTCAAAGTCGTTAAGCTCAAATATTTAACGATCGGGAAATTTATACGTGTATTTTATCGCCACAGGACACGCCATGAGCTGCTTATTCAATCATTAACTCAAGAATTAAGATTCATCAGAATATTAAAATAGAAAAAGCGTGAAATCTTCACGGATTAAAACTAGTTATTATTATTATTATTAAATATATACCGTACATAGTTTTAATTTTAAGGTGGTTGCATCATACACGATGTATAAAATTAGCGTATGTACTGTTGGCCCTGGCTATGCCGTTGACCAAACTATATAACCATTTACTGTAATCAAATTAGCTTCAAAATTAGGTCTTTACACGTCACATAATACGCGAGTTTAAACGGTAATAAAACCCTTCAAGAAAAAAAAGTCCTTCTGACCCGAAGTGAGTTAGTAAATTTGTTTTGTAAAAGGAAAGCAATTTTTAGATGATTCTTCGAAATCAGGAGCTTGGCCTCAAAAAGTTTGGTTTATAGTGTATGCACAAATATCTAAATATTTTATATTAGTTTTTTTATGATTTATAATGTCAACAAAATAAAATCTTTGAACAATCTTTTTACCTACTTCATACCGCTGGCGAGTATTGTATTTTGTTGATGTTATAAAGATTAACATTTCATTTCCAACCTCCGTTTTGGTTACTCCTTATTCAGTAACCCTTTTTAAGTTACACCACTCATATATTTACCGATGTGATAGGGGAATTTCTGAGGATATTTTATTGTCGTAGAACTCGCAATGAGTTTACTCAATCATAAACTTAAGAATTAAAATTCATCAGAATATTAAAATAGAAAAAGCGTGAAATTTTCACAGGTTAAAACTAATTATTATCATCATTATTATTATCATTACAATAGCATCAGTGGAACAAAATGAATGGAAAATGTGGCATATGTGGTGACCCTTATGATGGAGTCCGTGAACATGAGGCTGGTGGTCTGTATGCAACCGGCACAATCGGAAAGTATTATCGAGAAGGGCAAATCATCACAACAGACATTGAAATGACTGCCACTCATTTGGGGTGGTTCGAGTTTCGCCTGTGTGTCAACAACGATGTTAATAAAAGAGCCACCAATGAATGCCTGAACAAGCACCTTCTTCAACTGGCTGACGGGAGCGGAACTCGGTATCGGATTCGTAATCGCAAGGGCCACTATTACATCAAACTAAGACTTCCGGCTGGAGTTACTTGCGATCAGTGCGTGTTCCAATGGAAGTACCATACTGGTAAGTAATGAAAGGTGAACTTTTTTTCGTTATCATTAATGATGTTATTAGTGTTCTTTTGACATTCTTTTGTTTGTTTCCAGCATTCTAACAAAAAAAACCGGTTTTCTTGTACGAATTGTAGATGCACTTCTAATTTGCATTAAAAGTGGAAGAAATAGAGACGCACTCTGGTGCCTACGTTAGAACCGAATGAAACTGAACAGTTTTTTAGTCTTCAATTTCATAGATTTTTCTTTTTCTTTTTCAAGATCTTATTTTTCATAATATTCTTTTAGTTTTCTATTTCATAGCCTTCTCTTTCGTAGTATTTTAGCCTTTTTTTGCGTAGTCTTCCTTTTAGTCTTCTTTTTAGTAGTCTTCTTTTTCGCAGTCTTCTTTCATTTTCTTTTTTGTAGTTTTCTTTTTCGTAGTCTTCTTTTTTGTAGTCTTCTTTTTCGTAGTCTTCTTTTTAGTAGTTTTCTTTTTCGCAGTCTTCTTTTTAGTTTTCTTTTTCGTAGTCTTCTTTTTCCTAGTCTTCTTTTAGTTTTCTTTTTCTTGGTCTTACTTCAGTCTCTTTTTTTGACACTACTTTTTAATTTTCTTCTTTTCTTTTTATTCCGGCATTCTTCTTTTGGATTTCTCTATTTAGTCTTCTTCTCGTAGTTTTCTTCTTTTAGTCTTCTGATTTACAGCATTCTTCAACCATATTTACTTTTCATAATATTCTTTTTTTTATTTGTTCCTTTTTCATTTTTCCTTATCCTCTTTAAGTCTTCCTTTTCAATGCATTCTTTTTCGAAATCTACGTTTTCATAATATTCATTATTTTTTTTTACAATTTACTTTTTCGTAGTGTTACTCTTCATTCTATTATTCTTCATTTTCATATTCTTCTTTCATATTCTTTTTATAACCTTCTTCTTCCATTTAATAGCATCCTTTTTCGTAGCTTTTTTAGTCTTTATTTTTCATAGTCGCCTTTTATATTTTTTTATTGCCTTCTTTTTTGTATTCGTCTTTTTATATCCTACCTTTTCACTGTCGTCTTTTAGTTTTCTATTTTATGTCTTTCTCTTTCGTAGTCTGATCCTACCTGATGTTTTAGTCTTTAATAGTCGTCTTTTAGTCTCGCTGGTTATTTTTTTAATTTTTCTCTAGCTTTTTTCCCCTTGTATTCTTTTTTTTTTTATTTTCTCCATTTAATCTTCTTTTCGCAGTTTTCTTCTTTTTAGTCTTCTTCATCACTTCATGTTACACTTTTTTCTGTATTCTTTTAAACTTCTACGTTTAGTTTTCTTTTAGTAGTCTTTTTTTTTTTCATTTTTTTTGTAGTCATCTTCTTTTGGTCCTATTTTTCAATGCATTCTTCTTTTTCTTAATTCACTTTTTCCTAGTGTTAGTCTTCTTTTTCTTGGCATTCCGTTTTGCAGTTTTCTTTTAGTCTTCATTTTCATAGTTTTCTTTCTTTTTTATGATCTTTTTCGTCGTCTTCATTTACTCTTCTTTTTCATAGACTTCTTTTTTGTATTATTTATTTTTTTACTTCAAAATATTCTTTTCACGTAGCTTCTTTTCGTATTTTTAATCTTTTTAATCCTTATTTTCATTTTTAATCTTCTTTTTTGTCTTCCACACAAAAGTCCTAAACTGAAATATTTCTCAATTTCTTTTCTTTTCTTTTTTTTCTTTTTTTTTTTGTCATTTTGAAGGAAATACCTGGGGATTGAACATGGTCAACAGATGCAAAGGTCTCGGATGTTCTGACGCTCAAGAGGAATTTTATGGATGCTCCGACGTTGCCATCTTGGCTAAGAATGCCAAGATTCCAGTAACCCAAAGCCCAAAGAGACAGACGACTCGAAAGCCGATGAGACATACTACCCGTATACCTCATCGTACTACCCCGGGTCACCATCATCGTAGATCGACTGCAAGTAGAAGCCATAATAAATCATGCCGCGCTATTGGTGTATGGACCGGCAATTCCATCCAAAACAAATGGTGCCAAACGAATTGTCGTTTAGGAAATTGTCCCAGCTCGATATGTCAATGTGATTAAAGATTGTAACTAAGAATAGAAGGTGCTACCTAAAAGTTCGGGTAATTTGACCGTGAAAAACAAAGTTTCCGCCTCCTCTTTTGTTTTCTCCGTCTTCCAAAGAGTACTGCTCACAAAGGATGGCAACAAAAATAATCCGTACTATACGTATTGTGATCAAATTGTCTAAGCTTTTCGGTAGCTCATCTAAATGCAGCAAACAACAAGAAATAAGTGGCAAGAGTTTTTCTTAAGAAGTCATCAAAACTTTACAAATTTTCGTGAACTTAAAACAGTTTATTAACTCAAATGTTAATAAATACTTCATTTATACGAATTTTTCAAGAATATTTTTAACATTTAAGAATACTTAAAATGCCTGAAGTTTATTGAACTTTTAAGATCAATATGAATGGGTATTAGTATCGATCAGTCAAAAAATATATTGCAATTTCATGAAAATATAAAAAGAAAACTACATCGACAACTTTTATCTGCTGTGTCTGATTATGTGGTAAACGATCATGGCTCTCTACAAATTTCTAGCCTTTGTAGTTCTAAGCAATGTCTATCCCGTTGCTATCTCTCCTAGTCCTTGTTCTGCCATCCATTTGCAAAAGCTAGTTAGGTAGGCTACTTGATGTTTCCTTCTGCTCTTCTTGCAGTCAGTATGTCTTGTGAGTGACAAATTCTCCAAGCTCTTTTTTTTAATTATGTCTTCCAGAAATTTTAACTGCCTCTTTCTGATTCTAAGCATAAGTGCTATTGTTTTATTTTAAATAACTGAATTTAATATGCTTATTACAAACTCTAATAGTCTTGATTAGTAATTTCCAAACTGAAAATCGCTAATAGACGAGTACAGTTTTGTAACAGGCATGCAAATTGAAGGTTATTGGCCAACCGAAGAAATAAAATTGTTCATCGAATTTTGCAAGAGTTTGTAAAAATTTGTTTTATTAAATTTAGTCTTTGAGTCGATGCAGTTTTTTTTTTCTTAATATCTACATTTCAGGGTTATGGAATATAAGCCAGAAACGTTGTTAGAAATAATAAAATTATTTTGCTCCAACTATAACAAAAATAAATATATTTAGTAAAAAGTTACATTTTATTTTTATCTTTGTATTCGACAAACCAAACGGAGGGGAAAAAACTCTATAACCAGTCTAAGGGCAACGAGTCTAGGGACAAGGTGTGCGAGATGTTCCCAGAGTAGACACATTACTTTTTTTTGGGGGGGGGTTCCATTTCAGCCTCAAGCAAGGCGATAATGCCACTAGGATGCAGGGGTTTACAGGAAGTGAAATAGAAGACAACTTTAAGTTAAGAGAAGTGAGTACAAAGGATAATAAAAAAAAAAAACAGGGTCCAGAAAATCGGCGATTGACGTTGCATTTAAATTTTTGGAAATTGTAGGTGGCAGAGGAGTAAGAAATCGGGAGGGAGTTCTACCGTCGAGATGTGCGACAAAAAAAACTGTTAGAATAGAAGAGACGGTTGCATCTAGCTAGTTGAACACTAAAACGGCGAGATCCTGTTGTCATTGTAGTAGCACGCTTAAATTCATAGTCAGGACACTAAAGAAAAAAAAAACTTATCTGAAAAAAATGCCATGTAAATATTTGTAGAAAAGCCAGGACAGAATCACATAACAGAAGTGAGATGCCAGGTCAGGATCGATTATAATCCGTACTTTGAATTTCATCATGAACTAGCAGCATAGCCCGGCGTTGCCCGTGCTTGATTCAAAAATCGTACGACTCATACAGCAATCGCTATCACTTGACTTAAAATATTTTTACCCTTCCTTGCCTTTAAAGGAGTGCCCTTTGCCATACTGATATTGCTACATGCCTTACTTCTTGTCTATCTCACACTGCGGATTTTTTCTAAGCTCTATACTAAACATTAAATCTGTTGCGAAAAAAGAACTAAACAAAATGAACACAAAACGATCAGCTTTAAAAAAGGACTGGTAACTGGAAAAAGCGAATGAAAAAGGAATGTTAACAACAAATACTTTTTCACACACAACCCAGTTCTGCGTAATCAGAATCAACGTTGAGTTTAAGCAAACGAATGAGCCAATTGGAGTAAAGTGCCATGCAGATTTAAATTTTCCCCACTTGTGACGAATGCAGCTATCGTTTTTTTTTTTTTTGTTGCATGCTAGCATGCTAGTTAACATTTGTGTCAGTCAGCTGTTGGCTCTCACGCTGGCCAATAGAATCTTCCTGCCTATTCGTGGCAACCAGCTATAGGCTCTCACTCTGGCCAGTAGAAAATGGCCGCAAACTACATGAAAACTGCCGTAGAAGCATGAAAAATCGATTATTTCCACTATCGATAGGAGTTGGCAAATGCAAAGTCAGTCTTGGCCTTCCCGCTAACTTGGAGCATGTACATATAAATTTTGGTGCAAATCCGTCGAAAATTGCGGCCGTGGATTCGTTACACACACACACACATCCTGCCTTTTATAGATAGAGATTTCGAGGTATATGGTAGGAGCGCCAGACCAGATATAGCAGAATGTATCATTTCTTTCATTTGCCATGAACTCCCAGAGTGTGTGTGATTATGGCTCTCCACAATTTCCAGTCTTTTGTTGATCTTTATTCATCTGTGTCTTTGTTTTCTCATCCATTCATTCAAATTTTTTTTTTTTTAAATAATTGAGTGCTTTCTATTTTATTTCACTGGTTGAATTTCTTGTTTAATTGTGTTTTATTCTTGTAGAAAAATGTTTCCATTTAATAATGTTTCCATTTAATAATGTTTCCATTTAATTCATTAGTGTTAATATAAATCAATAGGAACTCACCTTTCCTCAAACCGTTTTGGACTAAAATAAAAATGTAAAAAACCGTAAATAGACTGGAATTCGAACTCAGCTCTCCGACTCCTCAATCTGAACTGCTATCCATTACATTCACTTATGTGAAAGGTATGAATCCTGTTCTTCTCCCCCACTCCCAGCTATGTGCAAATAGCAGGACAGACCAGGTTCTATAGCCTTAGGTGGTCACTGGTCTACCGCATAAAGTAATTGCAACCTACTGCTGGAAAAAATCTGCCTCGTCAGTCATGTGTCGAAAGATACATGATCGCCTAAGAGATGGTCAAAACCAGAAAAGGAATAGCAGCATTGTTAAAACTTACATACATAAATATAAGGTACCAATAAAGTCACTATACAGTTACTTACAATAAAAAGACTAAAAAATTAATCAACAGTCCAGAAATTTATTATTAAAATGCTCCTGGTTAATTCTCGTTAATAACAATAAAATGCTATGGTAAACAATAGTAAATTAATTACGGATACTGTTCGAACTGCTTCAGTGTTTTGCTTTTTTTATTATAAGTAACTGTATAGTGACTTTATTGCCACTCTGTATATAAAAGAAAATATTTTTAATCCGGCTACCTATTGATATGCGTAATGATACAATTCAGCGCATAATAATATGAACAGTATTTTTGTCTTGTCTTCAGTTAAACCAAGATGTCAAGGAAGAATCAAACCGGGGAGGAGTATGAAACTGGCGATAGGCAGGCCTATCTACTCCTATTGAGGTAAATAAATAAATAAATAGTAAATAAAATTTCAGGGTTTAGACTGAGATATTAGAAGTTTTTCTTCTGGTTTGTTTTGGATAAATGTCATACTGAAATTACTTTAGAAGATCTTTTACCATTCTATTCCTCACGTCTCTGCGTTTATGGCTTCTCAGACACAATTATCATTAAAAACAGAATTCACTTATACCATTAACGTTCTTTCTTAGTTGCATTGTCATCATGAATCAAGATGTTAAGGAAGGAGCAGACAAATAAACAGTAAATAAAATTTCAGATTTTAGGCGGAGACGTAGTTAAATTAGACTTTAGAAGGAAACGGAAGCCCAATCCTAAACTGAAATCAAGGGATAAACTTCTACTCTTGTTCAAAAGACCAAGGAGGCATGTGAAGACTTAAATACTTAATTAAATACATGCTTTTACTTCAGTAACAGAATTTTTATTGCTCAGTGGTATAGAAAAGAAAGGATGCGCAGGTGGTGTAACGGATAGTGGCTCGGAATGAAAAACCGGAGATCCGAGTTCAAATTGCTCAATAGTTGTCAAGAGCAACAATTATTCAATCAGAAATAGTAGAACTCACGGTAATTATCTGATGTCAACTCTGAGTTTCATGATATATCAACCCTTGGGTCTCCAAATAAGAATAATTGTTTTATTAATAGACAGTCTGTAACTAATGCAATCATTCCTATTCTGACGAGTGAGAAATCACACTCGTTTAGTATTGTGAACTTTATTATTATTCCAGATTTAACATAAAAACGCACACGCATAAATAAATAAATATATATATATATATATATATATATATATATATATATATATATATATATATATATATATATATATATATAGATAGATAGATAGGAGTAGATAAATTCGCCTATCGCCCGGTTTACATACCTCCGGGTTTTTTGAACAGGCGTAAAGGATTATCACTTCCTGCTTAGGATTGGGTTTTACGTTCCTTCTTAAGTCTACTTCAGCTCTATACTCCGAACACTTGCCCTTTCCTACGCAAATAAAACTCCACACAATAACCCTGTACCTTGACTGGCTATTAGTCCTTGTTTTGGGTGAATAGTAGTAAAAAAATATATATATATCCATTCACATATAAATAAAATATATAAAAGCAAATGTGACATTTTGCCTTTATCAAGACAAAATGTCAGATTCCTCGATAATGGGGAAAAGGAGATTGGCTAACATATCTGTAGAAAAGAAATTTAAACCTAGCACGGGATAAATGAATTGAAAGAATGTCCAGTCCACAACAATTGGTGTCTCGATAACATCACCGTGGAGAAGGCAGTGAAAAACCACTTTAGTATCTCTCCTAAGAACAATCATGAAAATAGACCAAAATGACACAATACGGCATGAAGGGCGTCAGAGATGTTTGTAACAGATGTTGTTTAACAGACTTTTAATATAGACAAAATAGGAATGCCGACGTGTACCAATGTGGTAAGATAGAAAATTTAAAACAGGGAATAGAAAGGATAATCAACATCCTGGTAGTATGTGAAGCTAGAAAGATAAACAATGGAGACTTTTTCAAGTGATGGTCACAGAATCATACAAGCAGACACAGGGAGAGAGAGAGAGAGAGAGAGAGAGAGATGAAAGAGGACCTAGACTAATATTAGATAAAGACCAGAGGACAATTGTACTAGAATACTGGCGAATGTCAAATAGTGTTCTTCCGGTTAAACTGCAAATGAAGCCATTCAACACTCACACGTCACAAAACACAAAACAAATAGATGAAATTTACAATACATTAGAAAATGTCAAAAGCCTTTACGAATTACAATAAACTATTATGGGAGTGCTCAATGCAAAAGCAAGAAAGGTTCAAAACAGCCTAATAGTATGCTTAATGAATGTGGGAATAAACGAGAAAACAAAGACTAAGAATTATGGTAAAGAGCTAAACGTTACTTGTAGCAACAAGGAAATTGGGGAGAGCAATGACCTCCTACATTATAAAAAACATGGTAGAAAGAAGAAGATTGCTTACTGCTTCCCTCTGCTTCTCTTGCCTTCGATATGCAATTCCTCTTTTCTTATCATGTTACCCAGAAATTAAAACTTTCTCTTTCCAATCCTAAGTATTAACATCTCTTAACTTCCCATCTTATTTAAAACTTCCTTCTGGATCACATGCTTCATCCATGGTATTCTCAGTATTTGACTGTAGAATTGCATCACTATTGCTTCGAATTTCTTCTTCAACTGTAAGGAAATTGCCTAGCACCCGTTGTCATATAGGAGCGTTTATATTACATAATTCGACACGCCTTACTTTCTTTTTAACGAAGTTCCTAAACTTAAAAATTAGAATCTGGATTTTGTACGTAACCTCTACGTGTTCTTCAGTTCGAAATTTTTCTGAATGTTACCCGGATCGACAAGCCCCTGATGAAGGACGGAATGTTCAACGGTCGAAACACCATATCACTGAGTCGACTCGTCTTTATTCGTTTCATATTCTATTCGTGAAGAATAAGTTCCATTCAGACAACTACTTTCCCAGAATTGTTGCAAGGTGAAACTGATTCCCGAGTGGATATTTCCCTGATCACTAAAATCTTAACTTTCTAGAGCGTCAATCGTTATCTATCCTACATATCCTCATAATATGCAACTCTTGCTACCTCCTGATACGCCCTTAGAAAATTTCCATTCAGTAACCCTCTATCTTGAGTGCCACTTTTGTTTTTAATCATTTCACCCCAAGCAAAGCAATAAAGCCACAAAGATATTACTGTGAGAAAAACAATTCGAGAGAAATTAATATTGATATATTAATTTAGATTTGGAAATATTTGTATTCGAGCTCATAAAGTGAAAGTAATTATTAAACTGTAGTTAACAAGAATAAAGTTTCTTTAACATGTTTAAAAATTGTGTATTGTACAAGTTAGTAAAAGTTCAGAAGGGATTTCAGAGTTCATACTTGCGTGAATGTTGGTAATGGTCTTTAACGTCGGATTGCATTAGTTAAGATGGGAGTTCTTGAAGATTACATCTTGGCACCAAGGAATGAGACGCGAGAGAGAGAGAAAGTTTACACGTGTTCTGTTTTTATAATTTTGCTGTACCACGTGACAGGCTCAGAGCATATTGAGCGGGAAAACAGATTTGTCGCGTGCAGGCGGTTAGATTGGTCACAACTGACCAATCAACGAGCTAGTTTTGAGTATATTAACCAATGAATGCTTGTTATATATTTTTGTAAGATTGTGATGGTGGTGAAAATCACAACAGGAATAGTGCATTTCCTAGCAAGGGTTAACTGGATTGTTGTGGAAGATTCCACAAATGTTTTTTTTTTATTTATTTTATTTTAGTAAAAGATGTCCCTTATTTTTTCTTTAAAGTTCCCTTACGTGGAATTCACTATAAATGTGTAACATCGGGATATCTCATCAGCTGCTTGACACAGAAATTTCTAGCCAGATATTTCGACAGTTTGTCCAAAAGAATTAAGAAATCCAGCCATATCCCAAAACAGCACTGGCATAACGATAAACTAAATCCGGAAGCATGGCCTCTGATCGGGAGGATTTGAGGAACATGGAACCACCTCTTAATTGCTGTTGTTGACCAGAGGTGATAGCATCTGTTAGGGTCCCATCTATGGGCAAGCAGTTAACTCCCAAACTGGGGCCAAGACATTATGAAATTAAAAAAATACATTTTGTAGTAGAAGTGCCAACAATACATTTTCATAGTAAAGGAAAGATATGTATTGGGACGGTGCATAATTATCAGGCGTTTTTGTAGTCGAGTTATTTGTTAATAAAAATTGCTGTTTTGTTTACTTTTTTTAATAAAAATATTATTTTATTTTCAGGTTATGCGTGTCGATAATCATACGCTCCGGAATAATCATTTAAAAATGTTATTGTTGAATTTATATGTTTCATTTTTCATAATAAATATTGTTTAAGAAACGCCAGGTAATTATGCACCAACCCAATATATTACCAGCAATACATTTTTTTAAATAAAGAAAAAAAATATTACCAGCAATATATTTTGAAATAAAGAAAAAAATATTACCAGCAATACATTTTACATGAAGAAAAAAATAGTACCAGCAATACATTTTTAAATAGAGAAAAAATATTACCAGCAATACATTTTTTAAATAAAGAAAAAAATATTACCAGCAATACATTTTTTAAATAAAGAAAAAAATATTATCAGCAATACATTATTTAAATAAAGAAAAAAATATTACCAGCAATACATTTTTTAAATAAAGAAAAAAATATTACCAGCAATACATTTTTAAATAAAGAAAAAAATATTACCAGCAATACATTTTTAAATAGAGAAAAAAATATTACCAGCAATACATTTTTTAAATAAAGGAAAAAATACTACCAGCAATACATTTTTAAATAAAAGAAATATTACCAGCAATACATTTTTTAAATAAAGAAAAAATATTACCAGCAATACATTTTTAAATAAAAAATATTACCAGCAAAAATTTTTAAATAAAGTAAAAATATTACCAGCAATACATTTTTAAATAAAAGAAATATTACCAGCAATACATTTTTACATAAAGAAAAAATATTACCTGCAATAGATTTTTAAATAAAAAAAATATTACCTGCAATACATTTTTAAATAAAAAAAATATTACCTGCAATACATTTTTTAATTAAAGAAAAAAATATTACCAGCAATACATTTTTTAAATAAAGAAAAAAATATTACCAGCAATACATTTTTAAATAAAAAAAATATTACCTGCAATACATTTTTTAATTAAAGAAAAAAATATTACCAGCAATACATTTCTTAAATAAAGAAAAAGATATTACCAGCAATACATTTTTTAAATAAAGAAAAAAATATTACCAGCAATAGATTTTTTAAATAAAGAAAAAAATATTACCAGCAATACATTTTTAAATAAAGAAAAAAATATTACCAGCAATACATTTTTAAATAAAGAAAAAAATATTACCAGCAATACATCTTTAAATAAAAAAATATTACCAGCAATACATTTTTACATAAAGAAAAAATATTACCAGCAATACATTTTTACATAAAGAAAAAATATTACCTGCAATACATTTTTTAAATAAAGAAAAAATATTACCAGCAATACATTTTTAAATAAAAAAAATATTACCTGCAATACATTTTTTAATTAAAGAAAAAATATTACCAGCAATACATTTTTTAAATAAAGAAAAAGATATTACCAGCAATACATTTTTTAAATAAAGAAAAAAATATTTCCAGCAATACATTTTTTAAATAAAGAAAAAAATATTACCAGCAATACATTTTTAAATAAAGAAAAAATATTACCAGCAATACATTTTTAAATAAAGAAAAAAATATTACCAGCAATACATTTTTTAAATAAAAAAAATTACCAGCAATACATTTTTTAAATAAAGAAAAAATTTTACCAGCAATACATTTTTAAATAAAGAAAAAATATTACCTGCAATACATTTTTAAATAAAGAAAAAATTTTACCAGCAATACATTTTTTAATTAAAGAAAAAAATATTACCAGCAATACATTTTTATATAAAGAAAAAATATTACCAGCAATACATTTTTAAATAAAAAAAAATATTACCTGCAATACATTTTTAAATAAAGAAAAAAATATTACCAGCAATACATTTTTTAAATAAAGAAAAAAATATTACCAGCAATACATTTTTAAATAAAGAAAAAAATATTACCAGCAATACATTTTTAAATAGAGAAAAAAATATTACCAGGAATACATTTTTTAAATAAAGGAAAAAATATTGCCAGCAATACATTTTTAAATAAAAGAAATATTACCAGCAATACATTTTTAAATAAAGAAAAACATATTACCAGCAATACATTTTTAAATAAAAGAAATATTACCAGCAATACATTTTTTAAATAAAGAAAAAATATTACCAGCAATACATTTTTAAATAAAAAATATTACCAGCAATACATTTTTTAAATAAAAAAAATTACCAGCAATACATTTTTTAAATAAAGAAAAAATTTTACCAGCAATACATTTTTTAATTAAAGAAAAAATATTACCAGCAATACATTTTTAAATAAAGAAAAAATATTACCTGCAATACATTTTTAAATAAAGAAAAAATTTTACCAGCAATACATTTTTTAATTCAAGAAAAAAATATTACCAGCAATACATTTTTACATAAATAAGAAATATTACCAGCAATACATTTTTAAATAAAAAAAATATTACCTGCAATACATTTTTTAAATAAAGAAAAAATATTACCTGTAATACATTTTTTAAATAAAGAAAAAATATTACCAGCAATACATTTTTACATAAAAAAAAAATATTACCAGCAATACATTTTTTAAATAAAGAAAAAATATTACCAGCAATACATTTTTAAATAAAAAAATATTACCTGCAATACAATTTTTAATTAAAGAAAAAAATATTACCAGCAATACATTTTTTAAATAAAGAAAAAGATATTACCAGCAATACATTTTTTAAATAAAGAAAAAAATATTTCCAGCAATACATTTTTTAAATAAAGAAAAAAATATTACCAGCAATACATTTTTAAATAAAGAAAAAATATTACCTGCAATACATTTTTTAAATAAAGAAAAAATATTACCAGCAATACATTTTTACATAAAGAAAAAATATTACCAGCAATACATTTTTAAATAAAAAAAATATTACCTGCAATACATTTTTTAATTAAAGAAAAAAATATTACCAGCAATACATTTTTTTAAATAAAGAAAAGATATTACCAGCAATACATTTTTAAATAAAAAAATATTACCTGCAATACATTTTTTAAATAAAGAAAAAATATTACCAGCAATACATTTTTACATATAGAAAAAATATTACCAGCAATACATTTTTACATAAATAAAAAATATTACCAGCAATACATTTTTAAATAAAAAAAATATTACCTGCAATACATTTTTTAAATAAAGAAAAAATATTACCTGCAATACATTTTTTAAATAAAGAAAAAATATTACCAGCAATACATTTTTTAAATAAAGAAAAAATATTACCAGCAATACATTTTTACATAAATAAAAAATATTACCAGCAATACATTTTTAAATAAAAAAAATATTACCTGCAATACATTTTTTAAATAAAGAAAAATATAACCTGCAATACATTTTTTAAATAAAGAAAAAATATTACCAGCAATACATTTTTTAAATAAAGAAAAAATATTACCAGCAATACATTTTTACATAAATAAAAAATATTACCAGCAATACATTTTTAATTAAAAAAAATATTACCTGCAATACATTTTTTAAATAAAGAAAAAATATTACCTGCAATACATTTTTTAAATAAAGAAAAAATATTACCAGCAATACATTTTTAAATAAAAAAATATTACCTGCAATACAATTTTTAAATAAAGAAAAAATATTACCAGCAATACATTTTTACATAAAGAAAAAATATTACCAGCAATACATTTTTACATAAAGAAAAAATATTACCAGCAATACATTTTTAAATAAAAAAATATTACCTGCAATACAATTTTTAATTAAAGAAAAAAATATTACCAGCAATACATTTTTTAAATAAAGAAAAAGATATTACCAGCAATACATTTTTTAAATAAAGAAAAAATATTTCCAGCAATACATTTTTTAAATAAAGAAAAAAATATTACCAGCAATACATTTTTAAATAAAGAAAAAATATTACCTGCAATACATTTTTTAAATAAAGAAAAAATATTACCAGCAATACATTTTTACATAAAGAAAAAATATTACCAGCAATACATTTTTAAATAAAAAAAATATTACCTGCAATACATTTTTTAATTAAAGAAAAAAATATTACCAGCAATACATTTTTTAAATAAAGAAAAAGATATTACCAGCAATACATTTTTTAAATAAAGAAAAAAATATTTCCTGCAATACATTTTTTAAATAAAGAAAAAAATATTACCAGCAATACATTTTTAAATAAAGAAAAAATATTACCAGCAATACATTTTTAAATAAAGAAAAAAATATTACCAGCAATACATTTTTTAAATAAAAAAATTACCAGCAATACATTTTTTAAATAAAGAAAAAATTTTACCAGCAATACATTTTTAAATAAAGAAAAAATATTACCTGCAATACATTTTTAAATAAAGAAAAAATTTTACCAGCAATACATTTTTTAATTAAAGAAAAAAATATTACCAGCAATACATTTTTACATAAAGAAAAAATATTACCAGCAATACATTTTTAAATAAAAAAAAATATTACCTGCAATACATTTTTAAATAAAGAAAAAAATATTACCAGCAATACATTTTTTAAATAAAGAAAAAAATATTACCAGCAATACATTTTTAAATAAAGAAAAAAATATTACCAGCAATACATTTTTAAATAGAGAAAAAAATATTACCAGCAATACATTTTTTAAATAAAGGAAAAAATATTACCAGCAATACATTTTTAAATAAAAGAAATATTACCAGCAATACATTTTTAAATAAAGAAAAACATATTACCAGCAATACATTTTTAAATAAAAGAAATATTACCAGCAATACATTTTTTAAATAAAGAAAAAATATTACCAGCAATACATTTTTAAATAAAAAATATTACCAGCAATACATTTTTTAAATAAAAAAAATTACCAGCAATACATTTTTTAAATAAAGAAAAAATTTTACCAGCAATACATTTTTTAATTAAAGAAAAAATATTACCAGCAATACATTTTTAAATAAAGAAAAAATATTACCTGCAATACATTTTTAAATAAAGAAAAAATTTTACCAGCAATACATTTTTTAATTCAAGAAAAAAATATTACCAGCAATACATTTTTACATAAATAAAAAATATTACCAGCAATACATTTTTAAATAAAAAAAATATTACCTGCAATACATTTTTTGAATAAAGAAAAAATATTACCTGCAATACATTTTTTAAATAAAGAAAAAATATTACCAGCAATACATTTTTACATAAAGAAAAAATATTACCAGCAATACATTTTTACATAAAGAAAAAATATTACCAGCAATACATTTTTAAATAAAAAAATATTACCTGCAATACAATTTTTAATTAAAGAAAAAAATATTACCAGCAATACATTTTTTAAATAAAGAAAAAGATATTACCAGCAATACATTTTTTAAATAAAGAAAAAAATATTTCCAGCAATACATTTTTTAAATAAAGAAAAAAATATTACCAGCAATACATTTTTTAAATAAAGAAAAAATATTACCTGCAATACATTTTTTAAATAAAGAAAAAATATTACCAGCAATACATTTTTAAATAAAAAAAATATTACCTGCAATACATTTTTTAATTAAAGAAAAAAATATTACCAGCAATACATTTTTTAAATAAAGAAAAAGATATTACCAGCAATACATTTTTTAAATAAAGAAAAAAATATTTCCAGCAATACATTTTTTAAATAAAGAAAAAAATATTACCAGCAATACATTTTTAAATAAAGAAAAAATATTACCAGCAATACATTTTTAAATAAAGAAAAAAATATTACCAGCAATACATTTTTTAAATAAAAAATATTACCAGCAATACATTTTTAAATAAAGAAAAAATATTACCTGCAATACATTTTTAAATAAAGAAAAAAATATTTCCAGCAATACATTTTTTAAATAAAGAAAAAATATTACCAGCAATACATTTTTAAATAAAGAAAAAATATTACCTGCAATACATTTTTTAAATAAAGAAAAAATATTACCAGCAATACATTTTTACATAAAGAAAAAATATTACCAGCAATACATTTTTACATAAAGAAAAAATATTACCAGCAATACATTTTTAAATAAAAAAATATTACCTGCAATACAATTTTTAATTAAAGAAAAAAATATTACCAGCAATACATTTTTTAAATAAAGAAAAAGATATTACCAGCAATACATTTTTAAATAAAGAAAAAAATATTTCCAGCAATACATTTTTTAAATAAAGAAAAAAATATTACCAGCAATACATTTTTAAATAAAGAAAAAATATTACCTGCAATACATTTTTTAAATAAAGAAAAAATATTACCAGCAATACATTTTTAAATAAAAAAAATATTACCAGCAATACATTTTTAAATAAAGAAAAAATATTACCAGCAATACATTTTTAAATAAAAAAAATATTACCAGCAATACATTTTTAAATAAAGAAAAAATATTACCAGCAATACATTTTTAAATAAAAAAAATATTACCAGCAATACATTTTTAAATAAAGAAAAAATATTACCAGCAATACATTTTTAAATAAAGAAAAAATATTACCAGCAATACATTTTTTAAATAAAGAAAAAATATTACCAGCAATACATTTTTAAATAAAAACAATATTACCTGCAATACAATTTTTAATTAAAGAAAAAAATATTTCCAGCAATACATTTTTTAAATAAAGAAAAAAATATTACCAGCAATACATTTTTAAATAAAGAAAAAATATTACCTGCAATACATTTTTTAAATAAAGAAAAAATATTACCAGCAATACATTTTTAAATAAAAAAAATATTACCAGCAATACATTTTTAAATAAAGAAAAAATATTACCAGCAATACATTTTTAAATAAAAAAAATATTACCAGCAATACATTTTTAAATAAAGAAAAAATATTACCAGCAATACATTTTTAAATAAAAAAATATTACCAGCAATACATTTTTAAATAAAGAAAAAATATTACCAGCAATACATTTTTAAATAAAGAAAAAATATTACCAGCAATACATTTTTTAAATAAAGAAAAAATATTACCAGCAATACATTTTTTAAATAAAGAAAAAATATTACCAGCAATACATTTTTAAATAAAAAAAATATTACCTGCAATACAATTTTTAATTAAAGAAAAAAATATTATCAGCAATACATTTTTTAAATAAAGAAAAAGATATTACCAGCAATACATTTTTTAAATAAAGAAAAAAATATTTCCAGCAATACATTTTTTAAATAAAGAAAAAAATATTACCAGCAATACATTTTTACATAAAGAAAAAATATTACCTGCAATACATTTTTAAATAAAGAAAAAATATTACCAGCAATACATTTTTAAATAAAGAAAAAAATATTACCAGCAATACATTTTTTAAATAAAAAAAATTACCAGCAATACATTTTTTAAATAAAGAAAAAATTTTACCAGCAATACATTTTTTAATTAAAGAAAAAAATATTACCAGCAATACATTTTTAAATAAAGAAAAATATTACCTGCAATACATTTTTTAAATAAAGAAAAAATATTACCAGCAATACATTTTTACATAAAGAAAAAATATTACCAGCAATACATTTTTACATAAAGAAAAAATATTACCAGCAATACATTTTTAAATAAAAAAATATTACCTGCAATACAATTTTTAATTAAAGAAAAAAATATTACCAGCAATACATTTTTTAAATAAAGAAAAAGATATTACCAGCAATACATTTTTTAAATAAAGAAAAAAATATTTCCAGCAATACATTTTTTAAATAAAGAAAAAAATATTACCAGCAATACATTTTTAAATAAAGAAAAAATATTACCTGCAATACATTTTTTAAATAAAGAAAAAATATTACCAGCAATACATTTTTACATAAAGAAAAAATATTACCAGCAATACATTTTTAAATAAAAAAAATATTACCTGCAATACATTTTTTAATTAAAGGAAAAAATATTACCAGCAATACATTTTTTAAATAAAGAAAAAGATATTACCAGCAATACATTTTTTAAATAAAGAAAAAAATATTTCCAGCAATACATTTTTTAAATAAAGAAAAAAATATTACCAGCAATACATTTTTAAATAAAGAAAAAATATTACCAGCAATACATTTTTAAATAAAGAAAAAAATATTACCAGCAATACATTTTTTAAATAAAAAAAATTACCAGCAATACATTTTTTAAATAAAGAAAAAATTTTACCAGCAATACATTTTTTAATTAAAGAAAAATATTACCAGCAATACATTTTTAAATAAAGAAAAAATATTACCTGCAATACATTTTTAAATAAAGAAAAATTTTTACCAGCAATACATTTTTTAATTAAAGAAAAAATATTACCAGCAATACATTTTTAAAATAAAGAAAAAGATATTACCAGCAATACATTTTTTAAATAAAGAAAAAAATATTTCCAGCAATACATTTTTTAAATAAAGAAAAAAATATTACCAGCAATACATTTTTAAATAAAGAAAAAATATTACCAGCAATACATTTTTTAATTAAAGGAAAATATTACCAGCAATACATTTTTAAATAAAGAAAAAATATTACCTGCAATACATTTTTAAATAAAGAAAAATTTTTACCAGCAATACATTTTTTAATTAAAGAAAAAATATTACCAGCAATACATTTTTAAAATAAAGAAAAAGATATTACCAGCAATACATTTTTTAAATAAAGAAAAAAATATTTCCAGCAATACATTTTTTAAATAAAGAAAAAAATATTACCAGCAATACATTTTTAAATAAAGAAAAAATATTACCAGCAATACATTTTTAAATAAAGAAAAAAATATTACCAGCAATACATTTTTTAAATAAAAAAAATTACCAGCAATACATTTTTTAAATAAAGAAAAAATTTTACCAGCAATACATTTTTAAATAAAAAAAATATTACCTGCAATACATTTTTTAATTAAAGAAAAAAATATTACCTGCAATACATTTTTTAATTAAAGAAATAATATTACCAGCAATACATTTTTAAATAAAGAAAAAATATTACCAGCAATACATTTATTTAAGAAATGCCAGATAATTATGCACCAACCCAATATATTACCAGCAATACATTTTCATAAAAAGAAAAAGGTAGGATCAGCATTACATTTTTGTAAAAGAAAAATTGCCAGGAATACATTTTTGAAAAAATAAATTATCAACAATACATTTTTGTAAAAGAAATTATTAATGCCCCCAAGAAAATTAAATTTCGTCATTAAATGACCCATAAAGTGTTGTTATGCCGTTAAACAAACAAAACAAAGCAGCAGAAAATCTATAAAAGGCTAAGAAGAGCATTTCGGTGTGATGTAATGGTTAGCAAGCTTGTCTCGCGAGATCAATTCCGACTGAGTAGTGACTTCGATCCTCACTGGGCGCGTCATGATTTCAACCTTGTGTCACAAGTAAGCTACGCATAATAAAATCACCATGACACTTCGACGTGGTGTAACAATCTTGCTTTGCTAGATCACTTACGATTGAGTTTTCAGTTCGATCATACTTTCGCCTTTGTACCACTATATTTCTATAAAAGTGTGAGAATATTTAATTTGTCACTTAAATTAAATATATATGCTTCTGCATATACGACAACTTATTGGCTGAAATTTCAAAACTGTGTTCTAGAAATAGGAGATCCGAGTTCGAATTTCAGTCAAATTCGTTACATTAACTTATGTGCACATACCCTTGAGAAAGGTGTGAATCCATCACTTCTCTCTCCCCGCTAGCTATTGGTTAAATAGTACTAATTGTATCTAGAAATGTCGTTGTTATCTCCAAAAGAGTGTTACTATATTTACTCGCAAAAAAAGAATTATATGTACAATCCAAAAAATGTTTCACCACAAAGTGTTGATAAACCGTAAAGAAATAAATCAATCAATCTATAATTCCATGATCAGATATTAATGAATAATCATTTAGCTAGATATTGAACTTCTTTCCAAACTGCAAATGTATGTGCAACTTACTGACATCCTTAATCATGTCTAAATCAAATTCTTATTTATTTTTATCGAAATACATATCCTGCCTTCCAGACCAGGTTAAAATCTAAAACTAATATAATTAAAACTTAATATAATGTGTTCATTCCCCAGGGATCCGATCTCCCAGACAATACCTCCCCTTTGGGAAGAGGCTAGAGTCATTAACTGGTGCCTGGGGCAAACCCAAAGGAAAATTCGAGTGGGCTTGAGAAATTTTTCTCTAGTCCATGTACGTAAGGGCCCCTACTATTCGAGTCGGTGTACGGATCCTTGTCATCCTGAGAGTTGTTTTGACTTGAAGGTACATTGAAAATCAGCGTTATTTCTTTTCTTCAGCAACTTTATTAATAACTCTTATCAGTCTTCTACAAACTTCCGTGTCCTGTGCTAACTCGCGAAAATACTGTGGATTTCCAAGCTCTTCAAAGCTTTTATGGAGAATGTTTTGTCTTTGTTTCGGGGTTCCCTATTTGCCCATAGCTGGGACCCTAACAGGTGCTACAACACCGGGTCAGAGTGAACCTGGGAACAACAACAATTAAGGGATAGTTCCACGCTCCTGGAAAGCTCCAGTCTCCCGATCAGAGGCCTTGCTGCCGGATGTAGTTTATTTTGATACCCAGAACAATAGTAATAGAGTCCATCTTTGATTTTGGTTTCTTGGAGGCAACATATATCAATGTTATAACTAATAACCTTCCGAGCTAAATAATGTTATAACTATTAACCTTCCGAGCCAATAATTCCCGCTTTTCTTTTTTCACAAGACATAACTCGATGGTAAGTCTTAATATGAGATTGGAGGCGTATACATAGTAGGTTGGTGCAAAAATAATTTCGTTTTCTCACATATGTTACTATGTGAGAAAACGTCATTATTTTTGAAAAAATAATGTCGTTTTCTCACATAGTAACATATGTGAGAAAACGACATTATTTTTGCACCAACCTAATATTTTTAAACAAGAAGTTGCCAACTTTTAATGAAGAAGTTATTACGATCTCCGCCAAAATAAATTTTAAATATTTTTACATTAATCGGGGTGTCCCCCAACGCTCTATCCTTAGACCTACTTTGTTCCATCAACGACCTTCCCAATGATGTCATTAGTTTTCGATATCTATACTGATGACTCAACTATTTACTCCAGCCTTAATGGTAAGTCTGATAGGTTTGATCTGATCAGATTGGCAGCTGATCACATAAGTGACCTACTATCTCTTGTTAGCTGAGACAAGAAACGGTTAACGCTTCTAAAACGAAACTGTTCTCTTTTAATCGTCTTAGAGAACCGTTTTGCCTTTCATCAGCCTGGCTGATGCTAACCTCAAGGAGAATGTCTTATAGTGCCTTCTTGGCCTAACGTTGATTAAATTCTTAAGTCTTCTGGAAAGATAGATCACTGCGTCGTTCGAGACAATTCTTCTCTGTAGAATTTATCTTACATATTTATAAGTCTACCATTCGTCTATGCATTGAATATTGCTGTCATAACTGGTCTGGTTCTTCTGCTATCTATCTAGATATCACTGACAAGAATCTACAATGTTATTGATCCTGATCTGGCATCTCGGCTTCAGACACTTTCTTGCCGGCATAACGTAGCTTCCTTGTATATTTTCTATTAATATTTTCATGTTAATCGTTATGATAAGCTTTCTCCTTTGACTTCACGAATTTAAGCGCAGTACTAGATCGACAACTAGAGCTCCTCATTTTTGAGTTGAAATTGCTAGATCTAACCATAAGTTCCGTGCTGTCAGTTTCTTCTCTCGCACTTCTCTCTTGTGGAACTCTCTCCCAGCATCTTGCATTCTAGTCAAATTTGATCTTCAGAAATCTAAATGCAATATCAATTATCATTCTTCTGTCTCCGTAAATCCTGTTCTTTTAGCGTTTTCTCTTCTTAAAAATAATTTTTTCTCCGATTCTTTTAGTCTTAGTAACGCCTTACGTCTTAGTAGCGTTTACGCTTTGCTGGGGGGGGTGAAAAAGTTTTTTTTAAAAATACCTATTAATAAAAGTTATTGCGGATAAATGCCTATATTTTTTATCAAACGTCATTGGTCTTTTAGTTCATCATCATCACCATCATCAGTCCCATGACTGCTTCAATCGTCGGAGAGATCTAGGGGCAGTACAACCTCCTCTAGGATGGTCTGTTGGCGGTGTCATCTTCCGACGCTTAATATTGACGGCCCACGAGATTTTTGACTGTATATAGTCATTGGTTTTGTGCTCCAAGTAGAAGATGCAGAGGAACTTTCTCAAGCATTTGTTCTCGAGCACGTGGATCCTTTTTTCCTGCCTCAACCAGGAGTGTCCAAGTCTTACACCCACAGAGGAGGATGGATACGACCAGCCATTTTTAGAGCTTGAACTTGGTCCCGGAAGCACTTCCATATCCTTCCCAGTCTGGCAGTTTTACAACCAATTGCGGTCGATTAAGGGACGAGCCTCGCGAAACGGAATGGCTTTTGCAGCGTGTCTCACTGGCGATGGTTCGAGGCAATGCTTTCTCCATCATTGCGACTGGCAGAGGTTAGAAAAAATTGTTTATTGTTACGTTGTTTTGGAATTGTCATCAATGGTCAACTGAACTTGTTCTGTTTCAATAAAGTTTTTATTTGCTTGTTTTGATCTGGACCGAAGTCAATTAAATAACTAGATTCTATTCTACTTTATCACGTGACGAAAAACTATTCTCACGCGTACTTATTCGTGGCGCGCCACATCTTAGCGTCTGTAAAACGGACTTTTTTTTCTTAAAGTGTCTGAACAATAGACGTTCAGTTTTCAATGCAGCTTATTCGTTCATTATTTATAGCATTTTGACGAAGCAAATAAACTAAATCAATGAGAGGCCATTTTTATTTTATTTCCGCATCAACCTTCCATTGGGCAACATAACAAGAATCTTCAGTACATTTACAAACGAAATCATTACTTACATTTAAAATTAACTGTTCCTATTTATTAGCAGTTCGTCGGCTACACCATGACACTTGCCACTGCCAATATTAAATACATCTTTGGATTAAAGACAAACATAACCAATAACATATTTTACCAAGATGAACGTACGGTGTTATACGCTTGTGGCCGCCATTGCATTTTACTCCACACAGACAACAAAACGCAAAAATACATCACAGCTTCCGACAAAGGATTAAGCCTAACAGCAATGGCTATGAGTCCAAACCGCTCATACTTGGCTGTGGCGCTCAAATGTGAACGACCGATCATCAACATTTTTGATTTGTCCACACTCCGCCGACGAAAAACACTAAATACCAACGATGCTACTTCTGATGTGATTATAAGCTTGTCGTTTTCGTCTGATTCCCGTTGTGTCGCGGCTCTGACCGGAGATCCGGCCTGGATGATATTTTGCTGGACATGGGAGAAATCAAAACTTCTTGTCACTACCAAAGTGATGCACATAGGACCTCTATACAGCTTAATTTTCAACCCGAGCGATTACGCTCATATGTGTATTATTGGCAACGGGATTTTACGATCATTCCGGTTTGTTGAAGGGTCACTGAAACCATTTAATTTCCCAAGGATTGAAACCCAAGACTTCAGATGTTTCTGTTGGGTTTCTGACGAAAAGTTTCTCATTGGAACAGCAAATGGTAAGATTCTGTATATTGAGGGACGGGATCAGAAGAAAGAGTTTAATTTGGATGTCAATGACCAAGTTACCGCCATTGCTAGTTTTTCTAAAGGGTTTGTCTGCGCATGCGGTCCCGGATTTGTACACTTCTTTGATCGTATTTTCGAAGAACGCGATTACTACAAAAAGAACAGGCAAACGCTTCTGCTTGGCGACCATAACGATGTCAGCCGTCTGCAACAGCAGGTAGTAAAGGGAATGGCCATCAGCCCCTCTGAAGAATTCTTGGTGGTCACTACCGATATGAACCAGCTTTACTGGACTCCAATATCGACAGAATTCCTTAACAGACAAATGAATCAGTCGAGTGGATTCGATCTACTTGCTCCTGGTTCGCATTTCGCACCAATAACAGGACTCAGTGTTTGTGTATGGAAGCCTCTAGTCGCAACCTCTTCGGAAGATTCTTTCATAAGAATCTGGAATTTTGAAAAATTTACATTAGAGTTGTCAAAAGAGTTTGTCGGTTCTGTGCACAGCATTTCAATCCATCCAATGGGCCTGTTTCTTTTGGCTGGGTTGACCGACAAACTTTATTTGATGTACATTTTGAAAGATGACTTAAAGAAGGTAAAAGATTTCGCAATACGTGAATGTAATGTATGCAGTTTTAACCGGGGTGGTCAGTTATTCGCTGCTGTCAAGGGAAAAGTCGTTCAAATCTATTCATCCGTAACTTTTGATCTGCTTATCAATCTGAAGGGTCATAACGATAAAGTGGAAACAGTTATCTGGAATGGAGACGATAGCCGAGTACTGACCTGCGGATTGGACGGTGCCATCTATGACTGGGACTACAAAAGCGGACGGCGAATTGGTCAGTGTGTGTTGACTACTTGCCGTTATACAGATATCACGACGCATCTGGGTAACAGGTATATATACGCTGTCGGCTCGGATCGAACCCTGAAAGAGATTCTCGAATCAGACGTCCTCCGAACACTTCCATTGGATGACACACTACTCACCTCGATCGCAATGTCACGTTCGTGCACAATGCTTTTTGCTGGTACCAGCACTGGCAATCTGCAGAGTTTTAAGTGCCCAGTTCTTGACGAGACGCTTAATTACGTTGGCCACAGTAAAGAAATATCCAGGATGGTCTTCACAGACGACGATCTGAATTTGATCACCGTTTCGAAAGACACAAGCATGATTGTTTGGGGTGTTAGGGAGAAAGATGCTGTCGGTATCAAGAGAGAAAAGCGGGTTGATTGGTCGGAAGAGATATTGATTAGCCAATCAGAGCTGGAAGAGAAGAACAAGATGCTTTCAGAGCTGAGAAACCGCATAGAGGAGTTAGATACTGAGAACGAATCCATGCTGCAAGTGAAAGACATGTATTACCAGGGAAAGATGAAGGAAATGACAAGCAAGTTTATTCAGGAGATGGAAGCCCTGAAAACGAAGAACCTTGTTCTGCAGAACGAGAAAATCAAAGAAGAGACGAGGCATGAAGAAAAGCTGGCGGAGGTGATGGAGAGACACAGCCGGGAATTAGAAAGGACCGAGTCGGTCAGCGACAAAAAGCTGGTCATTGAATACAACAAATGCAAGGAGATCAAGACCAACATGCTGAAGATGCAAGAGGATTACGACAAGCAGATAATGGCGATGGAAGAAAAGGCCAAAATGGACGAACAGAATCTTACTGAACAGTTTCAGGAGAAGCTGACTTGTCTATCGAATAAAGTGTTGGACGCAGAAAACGAAAACAAAGTTCAAAGAAGCGAATATGAAGAAATTATCAGACAGAACGAGAAAGACTTTGACACTGAGATTACCCGCATGCAGACCCGATACGAACAAGAGCTTCACAGGGAGAGAAACGTCAATAATAAAATGCAAACAGAAATAGCCATCTTGAAGAACCGATTGCAGTCTTATCCGAAAGAAATCAAAGAATGTCAGGACGAGAACCGTAAATGCCAGGCCGAGATTTCGCGTTTGAACAGCATTATCATCGGCCAGGAAAAAGATATTCAGAACCTGAGGAAACAACTGCAGAGGGAAGAGCGTTCTCTGCAGGAAGAAGAAGTCGAGTTTTACAAGTCGAAGATCAAAAAACTCGAGCTGGAGAAACTAAGTCGCGATGTGGAGTTCTACAAGATCGATGAACTGAAGAAGCTGATCGAAGATCGGGAGAAGGAGACGATGAACATGAAACGGCAAATCAAGGCCATGCAACGCGAACTGGAGAATTACAACAAGCAGTTTGTCGACATGGAGCAGGCAATCGAAAATTGGCGGGAAAAGCTCGCTTCCACAACAACTGAGCTCAATAAGGAGAGGGCTGCTTTGAAAAAGAAGTGTACCATTCTGAACCGTTTCCAGCGCGACCTGCATCACTGCACATCATTCATTCAAGACCCGAAAGTGCTCAAAAGCTGCGTCCAGGTTCTACACCATAAGTACATGCACGGTGATATGGACACCTCGGATAGTATTGATCCGAATGTCCAGGAGGAGTGGAACAGGCAGAGAACGCATCTCGAGAACTGTATCGACAGGATGCGTAGTCATTTGAAGAAGATGCGTAATCTTTTACACATTGAACGAGAAAAGAACAGAGCATTACAAGTTATCGACTTTTCGAAATAAAAAACAAAGGATCTGCCTTTAAACAGGTTGTTTCCGAAAGTTATCAGTGTTGGACAATTTAATCCTTTTTAAAGAATATGTTGACTCTTGTTTCCTGGTGGGTGTGCAGTTGGTGTAATGCATAGCGGTCCAGTATGAGAAACTGAAGAGCTGAGTACAAATTCCAGTTTCATAATAGAAAAAAAGTTTTTCATTAAAATTTGTTCCCTCGTTGATTATGTTAGCTTTTGTGAAATTTCAAAAAAACAATTGGGGTGGGTATTTATGGCTCCCATATTTTTTATTCCTATACATTTAAACAAAGAGATATACGAAGGATATTATTCTCTAAATAGCATTAATTTTCTTTTATACGTTATTGTAACCTAGGGAGAGGTTACTGAATAGAATAATCACACGAAGGTTGGTACTGAACGATAATACTTAGGACAAGAACAACACAACAATGTAAATGCAATGTCAGTCGTCATCTTCTGTCTCTTTGAATCCTTTTCTTTTTATTTTCCTTTCTCAAAGTTTTCTCAGTTTCCTCCACTCTATTGTCCTTCATCTTTAGTAAACCTTTGCTTGACTACATCGCTTTGCTTTGAATGAAATTCGTGAAATGCAAAATAACGATGCAAGAATTATATGATCTACGTATATTATCGCTCTGTAATATACGTCCCGTATTGTGATTTCATTTTCCCAAATGCATTACACGTATGAAGAGCTAAAGTGGACAAATTCATATCACCAAGTAGGTTCTGCTGTTACCTACTATTTAAATTATGTGCGATGGGAAAATTTACACATTTTTATATTTCAAATTTCGCGTTGTTTTTTTTTTAATTTTTTTATTTTGTCGACTGCACAGTATAGTAGGGTCGGTTGGGCACCTGTCTGTGAGAAAAAGAGCAACAAGACGTTATTCACTGGGCCATAAATTTGGAAACGGTGTGCTGTAATTCTTGGAATTTGCACAGGAAGCTCCAATACGAACATTTCAGAGTTCTTGGGTGTCAATCTGAGGTCAGTGCAAAGGATTCAGAAAGAGTTGGATGACTCTAATGGTGATTACGAAGGAGTTTGGAGTGATCACTAGTGATGGCGATGTTATACATCCAATTATCTTCCCATAGGGCCTCAGATTCAACACGGGGGCCTACGTCAAGTGCTTTGAGGAGTTAGTGCTACCCTGGTTCAAGAGGGTGTTTGTTGAAGACCATGCAGGAGAACTCAGTCATAGCTGTCAGACACATAAACCATTACATCTGGCCACCTAACCACCCGCCCACCCGCCGACCCAAGATTGCAACCCCGTTGATTATTATGTGTGAGATGCACTTGAGCGAGAGACCAACAAAACTCCTTGTAAGATCAAAGATGCACTGAAAGCAAGAATTATGACTGCATTCAGCAACCAGAGAACAAACCAGAAGAGTTGCATGAGATTCCGAAGTCGTCTGGAGGCCGTGGTTGAAGCCAATGTCGATTTTATTGAATAAATCTACTCTTTAGTATGCCAAGATATTTTTGTGTAATTTTGATAAATATATCTGTTAAAATGAGATGACAGTGTTATTTTCATTTTCGCATAATTTAGAAGACAATTTATCCATCGCACATTGTATATTTTATCGGAGGACGTGCGTATGGAGTAACAATTATCAATGTGGAAAGTGGAATCAACAAGCCGAGTTCAAATTCAATTCCTGCCTCTTATATTCACTTTTGGAAAAATACCCTTGGGAAAGGTATGAATTTATAATTTCTCCTCCCTGGATTACAACATCAGGTTCTGTGCTCTCTAACTACTTTAAAGTCAAAACCGTAGAGAAAGCAACGGGAACCGCTGTTGTCCATAAATGACAACTGAAAGTTTTCGGAAAACATAATAAGGAAAAAAGGCTTGGAGAATTGAACACTAACAGTATATATACTGGCAACAAGTGAAGCGGGTAGAAACAGTAACTCATTTAACGAGACTAAGTAAATTTATGAATAAGGACAAGGACTATGAAGACAAAGAAAAGTAATAAATACGCAGGAGTTACTTAAACCCACAAGAAGCTGTGGAGGACCATGATCGCCCACCTCCTGAAAGAATAGAGTGTATAAAAAGAAGAATGGTGCTTAGCATTGTATGACTTTTCCTTTTGTAAATCGTTATTCATTATTGGCGGCCATATTCTTAACAACATAGGATATGCAGATGACACAATATTGATAGCAGAAGCAGAAAAGAAACAACAGGAATTCTTAGAGAAGCAATAAAAGAAAACGAGAAGAAAGGACTAAACATCAGTTCTAAGAAAACAGGATGTTAGTCTGTCAATGAAAGGATTCAGCACAAGATGCGAACTACGAATTGGAGACATCAAATTCAAACGAATATAAAAATTTAAATATCTAGGAAGTGGACAGGAAGTACGACACCGAAATCCGAAGGCACAATGGAATACCGAAAGATGCTTTCTAAAAGTGAAACAAAGTATTAAGAAACTGGTAAATTTCGTTAGAAACAAAAAGTACTGAACTGATATATAATATCAGTCCTCATACATGGCAGTGAATGCTGGAGAATCTCCCGGCAGATGAAGAAGAGACTTGTGCCAACAGAAAAGTGTTTCTACAGAAGGATGCTCAGAATATAATGGTCCGAACATGTGAGCAACGGCGAAAATGGAAACAAAAGGAACACTTATATTTAGGAAGAAATAGTTGAATTTAAGTGCAATACTAGGTTGTCGGCAAGGTCTCATCTTTTTACAGTTGAAAGGGCTAGATGTAACCGTAAGTTCTATGCTAATAATTTCTTCTCTTTTAAAAGCGTCTTCTTTCATTCTTCTCGCTTGTGGAACTCTCTCCTAACTTCTTGCATTCCAGTCAACTTTGATCTTCAAAAGATTTAAATGCAATTTCAATCGCTATCTTCTTCCTGCTTAATTTCTGTTCTTTTATTGTTCCCTCTCATTAATAATGTTTTCTTGCGTCTTAGTGGCTTTATTGCCTTGCTCGGGGATGAAATTATTTTTTTTAAAAGATGGTATTTCTAAAATAATTTATGCCATATTTTTCATGAATTTTTAATTAATAACGTTTTCTTTTAGAAACATAAAATTAATTTTAATTTTTTATAAGTAATATGGGATTTTGTGTTGGGATTAACTGGGTTAAGCAAAATGTGCTGTAGCAGAAAAATGCTAAATAGTATGAAAATAAAACATGCAATAAAAATTCATTCAAATGTTAGATTCCTTTCAAACTAGTAATATAAAATGTCAGCGTTCATAGGAAAGTATTCAGGTGTCATGTTGTTTTTTTTTACTAGAAAAAATGTAAAATAAAAGTCAAAAGTTCAGTTATTGAAACACAAAATTATTAACATATTGCTACTGCAATAAAAACAATTCAGCTCTAAAGGTTGTTTTGTGATCTTTAAAAAAGATACATCATACTTATTATAAAACTCAGGTTGTGTGTGTGTCTGTTCGTTTATATATTGGATCGGATTTCCTACAGTTTTCAACCAATTTTAACAAAACTTCACAGGACTACGTAAAATTACCTTGCGGTGGTTCTGACAGCTCCAAAAATTGGAAAAACACAATTGTTTTTGCACGAAATTAATTTGAAAACACAATTAAGAGGCATCGCTATCGCGAGAATGAAAGGGGGGACAACTCATATCGAGTTATACTTATTATAAAAATCCAGGTTGTTTATGTGTGTGTGTGTGTTCGTTTATATATGGGATCGGATTTCCTACATTTTTCAACCGATTTCAACAAAACTTCACTTTTTTTTTTGGCAGGTAGTGTTTCTTATTGTCTTGCACACTTTTTTCTTTATTTTTACATTCAGAATGTTTTAAAAATTCCATTTACAAGACAATTGTTTATAATAAAATTCTATTCAATCGGTAGACTCATAACAATTGAAAATAATGTTTTTGTTTGAGTTTGGGTTTGACCAATTCGTAAAAACAAAAAAACTAATTAAGACATGCGTGCCCATCAACCTTAAACAATAATCTTTGTCAATTTTATTTTTCAGTCTTTATGATGGTCGATACTTGATCTATCTCTTACTGTTACATCCCCGGGCAACGCCGGGCTCTACAGCTAGTTTAGAATATATGCCTACATGAATGCAAGTGTGAATGAACAAATAGTAAATTTCACATATCACTGTAGTGTATTTAAGCCATGTCACAGACGATTAGCTGTAGAGGAAATAAGTAGTAGTACCAGTAACCTGCAGATTAGTAGTAAACAGCAGCAGCAACTGCAGTAGCAGCAGCTGACAAGCGCCTTTAAAATTGGTGCTTTCATGAAAAAATGCTCTCTTGTATAAAGGAGACTAGTTGAGATTTAATCGAAAATTTGTAGTATTATGATAACAGATGCGGTATTTTGGTGAAAAGGATAATGTTCAAGAGCATCAGTTAGTGATTGTGACAAGCTAGGTTAAAGGAAAGAACAGTGATGCGCAGCGTTCCTTGTAGTCCAACTTTTTTAGCCTTGTACCTTATTTTCTGTAACTTCTGAAATAAAAACTCTCTTCTCTTTTCTTCCGCCTACGCTTGGAGTCACGACCCTAACGGGAAGCGTTACTCGCTAGCTAGTGAGTAAGTAGTACATTTTTTTCGTTCAGACATTTGGACGCAGACTCTGTTATGAACGAAAGGCATACTTTTTGTACAAAGACCTTTATAAAACCATGCTTTCAAAAATAAATTCTCTCTTTCCATTTCCTCTGCCTGTGCATAGTATCACATACATAATGGAAAGAGGTCCTCTCTTGCCGGTCAGTAAGTAGTACTTGTCTTTGTTAAATGGTCTGTCTAACTGTATACTCCAATCATTTGTGTATAGATATGATGATGATAAAACAGCATATGGTTAGATTAAAGAGTTAAATTGTATAGTGTTATGGGGTCCACCCCTTTTTCATATAAGTGGACTCTACCAAGTGTACCTGGACTGCTGCCGTTAAATACCCAGAGTAGTAGTCGGTGGTCGGTAGTCGGATAGTGAGAGGATATACGGAGAGTGAGAGAATATACGAACGAAAATAGTGTGAGATAACCTCTTGTAGAAGTCAGTTACAAGCACGTAGACTCTAAGGAAGTCCTATTTCGAGACTATATCTATCTATCTGTATTTGCTACTAACCACGTTCCTGGACTTACTAACAGTATTACACTTTGTATGATTGTGTAAATACATTTTATTTCTTATATTTAATTATTGCGTTTGTCATTCCTTGGAGACCGAATTCATCTCGGAATCCACAACATATAGATTATAAAGGTTTAAATTATATAGATTATAAAGGGTTAAATTTAAAACCTGTAATTAAGACCTTTAGCAGTCGCACGAAACATTAAAAAAAAAAGCAACTCTGTTGAAACAGCTGAGATATTCTTTTAGTTCTGCTAGTAAATATAAAAAAAATGTTTTATTTACATGTTTTATGTTAAATGGATGTGAATAATCCCATAGTACTTAAACCAACTATTAGAGCCTTTTCAAGTACACTTCTTTTATTTCTACATCTATCAGTTGTTTATAAAGTTTCTCTTTCTTATTTGTCTTTGTTAAATGGTCTGTCTAACAGTATACTCCGATCATGTGTGTATAGCTATGCTGATGATGCAACGGTATATAGATACACCTTCAAAACTCTAGGTGATTAGAGATTGACAGATGGTCTCTCCTCTGACCTAGCGTTAACATCTTAGAAGGGATAAAAAAAAAAATGGCTGCTTACATTCAATGCCCCGGGAGAAAAAACATCATCGACGATGAAACCAATCACGATGAACGGATGATCCCAGGGAGGCTCCGTGCCTTGAGCACCTATTGGGGTAAACTCAACCCAGACCTCCAGTGGGATTCGTACATACGATCCATCGCTAAAGATACTGAAAAAATGATTGGTTCCTTGTACCGCTCCAGTACTAATTCATCCTGCTATATCCCACCTTTACAAGAGACATATCAGGCCAAGAATGGAATCAGTTATGTTCCATGCGTGATACACGCTTAAACGATCATGTATCTTTCGATACATGACTGACTAAGCAGATTTTTTCCCGCTGTAGGTTGCCATTTCTTTCTGCGGTAGACCAGTTGCCATCCAAGGCTACAGAACCTGGTCCGTCCTGCTATTTACCCATAGCTGGGGGGAAAAGAAGAAGATGATTCCTTATAAATTATTTTGTTTACGCTTCGGTTGCGAAAATGAAGTTAGCAGACTTCGAGACGTCCCAACAAGAGATGTCTTTACGGTGATGGCTTTTCGTGGCCTAATGGTAAAGCACACTTTATCAAAATCGGTTCTCCTGATTGAAAAAAGAAATGCAGGTTTAATTCATGCCGTGGGGTGTAGTTTTTATTTAGTGATTTACGATCATATCTCGCTGAGACACCACTTCTCGTAAGATCACCAAAGTTAAGCAACGTTGAGCCTTGTTAGTACCTAGATGGGTGACCGCTTGGGAACATCAGCTGCTGTAAGCTTGGATGTCCGTGTGGTGTAATGTGTAACGGAATTGTTAATTGGAGATCCGAGTTCCAATTCCAGCCATGTTCGTTATATTCACTTACGTGCAAATGCCCTTGGGAAAGGTATGTATTCACCTCTTCTCCTCCCCATCTATGGGTTAATTAATAGAACTTGTATCAGTAAATCATTATCATCTCAAAAGAATTCTTATAATTTAAGACTTTTTTCCTATCTTTAAATTAACTGAAAAAGGTTGATAAGCCGAAAAAAAAAAACAGATCAATCTATTTTTGTTTAGTATGACTCATTGATCTCTAGGTCGGTAGACACTTGGTTCACTTTAAAAAAAAAAGAGTAGAGATGTCTACTCAAACATGTCTACTCACCAAATATAACATCTATAGTAATAAGAAGTAATATGACTACAATGTTTATGATGATGATAATGATAATAAAACAATAATAATAAAAGCAATTAATGGATTTTCTAAAAAAAAAAAAAAAAAACGCAAAGGTTTACTGAGTGTGGAATAATATGAAAAAGCAAACATTATTCTGTAGAAAGAACAATAAAAAAAACATGAAGAAGACAGAAAATAACGATAGACATTGCATTTATATTTTAGAAGTTCAAACTTAACTAGAAAGCAAGAGGCTAGAAGAGAGTTCCACATACGAGAAGTGCGAGAGAATAATTCATAAAGTCTAGGTACCAAAGAGGAAAGCTCATCAGAACAATTACCATGAAAACAGTTACAGAAAATGCACAAAGAAACTATATTACGGCAGTGAAAAAGGAAGCCGAAGACCCGAACCAATAACATTGCAGATTTTTCTCTTTATTTTATCAAAAATCTTTTTAATATTTGGTTGGTGAAAAAATAATGGCGTTTTTTGACGTTAAAAATACGTCAAAAAACGCCATTATTTTTGCACCAACCTAATACATACCAGAAGCACCAGACCAGATGTGACAGCAATATTCAATGCATGATTCTTTGCAATATGTAAGATAGATTCTGGCAATAAAAATTATATAGCACGTTTTTTCCGGCCGCAGACATAGCAATTGATTAAATTAAGTCAATTTACATGATAAACATATCATGTGGCTTTCGACTTACAAAATATATTCTTATTTTAAAATAATTACTTTGAATTACGCACTGGTGTGCAAATATCAAAGATCAGAGTTAAGCTGAAATCAAGCGAAAGGCGAAAAAATTCTGAAAATCTATGTAAAATTTGTGATCATTGAGATTATTTTTTTGTTCTATCTGCAAAGGTTTCAAGATATGCTTCTCATTAGAAAGATTAACTTAAATAAAATCATCAACCTTCTTTTTTTTTTCAGATTTATTAAATGTTTGAAAGAGTTGGATAGCTTCTGAATATTGAAGACCACATGTATATACTGCCATACAGTGTATTATATAATCAATGTTATATTTCAGGGCAAAAGATATTTAATCTAACAACGTTAACAATGGAAACATCTGTGGTGTGACATCAGAAGGTAAAGTCGAATTTTCAAACATAATATTTTTTACAAAACCTCTAAGATATCTACTCTCCCAAAATCTTTAATATTAGGGTGCATCAGGAGATTTTTTTTGATTTTTGTTTTTTTGTTTTTTTTCTGATGGTATTTTTCAATGATCCTATCTCTTCTATAATTGCCCAAATTTTGTTAGTCGATTTCTCCTCTTCCTTGTGCTTTAAAGCGTCATAATAGACAATTCATTGTCGTCTGCTTCTGGTCTTTATTCCAAAGGACAGGTAACCATTCTTAAAATATTTAAACCAGTTTGGTACGGCACAGCTAGATATTGTTTTATTTACACCCGCTTTTTTGAATTCCGCGAGCAGATCAAGGTGCTTTGATGCCTATTTCAAAATAGAGCTTTAAAATTCCTAAAACCTCAATACATTATCAGTGATCATAACATCTGAAACAAAAAACACTCCTGATTATTACTGTTACTGATAATGTTTTTTCTCAACCCAACGTCTCCACTAAATATGCATTACGTTTAGCTAATCATTCGGCCCTCAACACAATTTCGTTTTGACGGAGAGTACAGTCTTCGGATAGACGACGCCAAGATGCATTTCTGACGCGTAGATGGACGCAACCTCTCACAACAGGGCGTGTCGGAATTGGAAGTAAAGACAGCGTTTGTAACATCCACTAGCTTTCCTTTTCAGGATCAGAAGAAGGCATGTAACACATTTGTATACTTTGATAGCATGCTATCATTCTAGACTATAAAAAAATAAAAACTTAATGTTCACTCTTCCGACTTCTCTCACGCTGTTTTTATTTTTTTATTGTAAATGTTTCCGTGATAATCTGCCTTCTGTAGGAAGATCGCCCAATAAATATTTGGTAATCCAACCGGCTTTGTTCAAATTTATGATCACGCTATGTCACGCGCACTCTTCCATTAAAATCAAGACATTTTGTGTCGATTAATTTTATTGATCGACTTTTACAAATTGCGAATAATCCTTCTCAAGTAATAATGGAAGTATTATTAATAAAAAAAAGAAAAAGCCAACACTCAATAATATTAACGATAAAACATTCATATAACTCTAAATACATACATAAAACAATTCATACATTCAGTTAAAAGTAAAAAATAAAATCATCCTTGATAATGGCTAAAAGTATATCCGAAAGCGCTCGAATATACAAAACATTTGGGCAATTTATACATAATTTACGCCCAGAAAAGAAGAAAAATATAAGAACACAAGAAAAATAAAATACAAACTTAACTGCAGTAACTTGTCAGCTGTTTTTAATTAAACTTGTATAAAAGAGGGATTGCTGCCCAAATACACAGTGGTATATATATATATATATATATATATATATATATATATATATATATAGAGAGAGAGAGAGAGAGAGAGAGAGAGAACTACAGAGAAAGAGAGGGAGAGATAGAAATAGTTATGATTTTATTTGCCAACTTTATTCTTAGCCTGTTTTTAGAAAATGGCCATGTTGCATTGGTAATTTTTATTGGGTCCACCCCTTTTTCATATAAGTGGACTCGACCAGAGTGTTACTGGGACTGCTGTTGTTAAATACCCACAGTCAGTCAGAAGAGAGAGAGACAGACACTTGTAGAAGTCAGTTACAAGCACGTAGATTCTAAGGAAGTCCTACTTCGAGACTGGATATATATATATATATATATGTTATTATTACGACTCACCGCGTTCCTGGATTTACTAACAATATATACCCATTGTATTATTGTGTAAATATATTTAATTTCTTATCTTTATTTCTTGCGTTTGTCATTTATTGGAGACCGAATTTCATCTCTGAATCCACAACAAACTGGCGACGAAGATTCGAACTCACGCGGAAAAGAAAAAATACTCACGCGGAAAAGAATAAATCAACAAAAGAAAAATCTTCCCTCGTCGTCCAGCAAGCAAATTGGCACACACACTGGAAGAAAAAACAACAAATACGCGTCGAGCGATTCGAACTCACAAGAAGAAATAGAAAAATCCGTCCCTCGTCCACAACAAATTAGCGACAAAAAGTTACGAGGAGTAAAAAATACCTAAAATTGAGTTATCATGGAAGATTTTTAAAATATTTTGGTAGAATTGATAAAATACCAAAATGATCAACAATTACAACTACAAGAACGAATGGAAGTAAAATGGCAAAAGCAATTATTACAAACGCAAAAGGAAAATCAAGAAAGACAAATAGAGCTTCAGGAACTAATATTGAAAGTAACGACGAACAAGCAATTAGATATTGAAAAGGAAGCAACATTTTCGCAAGACGCAGTGTGGAATACCATAGAGATTTTCAAATATTCTCTAGATGAGGACAAAAATTTTGGAGATTACTTCAGAAGACATGAAGACATCTTTAACATAGACTGTCAAAATTGGACAGAAGCAAAAAAGCTACGTCTTAGGAACTGAAGAATATACAAAGTTCGTGGATTATATCTTGCCAAAAAAGACGAACGAATTAACATTTGACGAAGCAGTGACATGTCTTAAAGAACTCTTCAGCCCGAAAACATCACTCTTCCACAGGAGGTGGAAATGCCTTAACCTGGTAAAGGGCGATAATGAGGATTATTCCGCATTTGCCGCAATCGTAAATAAACATTGTGACGACTTTAAACTAGCGGAATTAACCCCGGACAATTTCAAGTGTCTCATCTTTGTTCAAGGGTTAGTTTCTACAAAAGATAGCGAAATGCGCAGAAGAATGCTTGCAAAATTAAAAAAATAAACCGGGTCTAAAATTACAGCAATTATCGGAAGATTGCCAGAGATGTTTAAGTATAAAGAAAGACGCAAAGGACATTGAAGATTCAGCTGTTTCTCAGATACGTAAGTTAAACAAAAGTCTACGTCACCCTCCCCGGAAAGAAAACTAAAATTTTACGACAATGAAAAAAGATTCTCACCCTCCCCGGAAAGAAAAAGAAAATTTTATAATAAGAGGAAAAGTACAACATACAGGACAAATTATGACGAATATCGGAACAAATATAAGCCCCCTCCATCAGCATGCTATCGATGTGGAGGACTACATTTGAACAAGGATTGCCGCTTTAGATATAAAAACTGTCTTGAATGTGGAAAAAAGGGCCACAAGGCATCCCAATGTAGAAATAGGAAAGATACTAATAGAATAAGAGCTACTAGGATGCATAACGACGACAACACCAACGTAAGGAAATATGTGGAACTGGAAATTTTAAATAAAAAGGTTAAATTACAACTGGATTCGGGTTCCGACCTCACGATAATCAACTTACAGACCTACCATGTTACACACACAAAAAATTGCCAAGTCGGTTACAGGCAAACGAATAAAATTTGAGGGAGAAATAATCATGAATGTTAAATTTCACGGAAAACAAAACTTAAGATATACGTCATGAAAGATACTGAAAATCTAGTAGGTATCGACTGGATGCAGAAGTTCAACGTTTGGGACCTTGAACCATCAGATACTATAAAATTGAAGGAAGAATTATATAATCAATTTCCTGAGGTACTTTCGAGCGGGTTGGGACGTTGCAACAAATTTAAGGCCAAAATAGAATTAAAATAAAACGTCCAACCAATTTTTAAAAAGAAGCGAAATGTACCGTTCGCTATTATAGAAAAAATAGACAAAGAATTGGAGAGACTTGAACAAACTGGGATTCTATCAAAAACAGAGTTTAGCGAGTGGGCAGCGCCGGTGGTTTATGCAGAAAAGAAGTCGGGAGAAATCCGCGTATGCGCAGATTTTTCGACGGGACTCAACAAGGCGATGAAAGACCACCATTAGCCACTACAGAGCCAGAAGAAATATTTACAAAGCTCAACGGCGGTAAGATATTTTCAAAAATAGATCTTAGTGAGGCTTATCTACAAATCCCAGTACAAGAGAGTACGAAAATTCTTTGAATTAATACGCACAAATGGTTGTACAAATTCAACAGACTATCATTCGGAGTAAAAGTTGCACCTGCAATTTTTCAGCAAATGATGGGCAAAAATACTAACTCCACCCACCAAAAATCTAAGGATCACGCTATGTCATGCGCACTATTCCATTAAAATCAACAGACATTTTGTGTCGATTAATTTTATTGATCGACTTTTACAAATTGCGAATAATCTTTCTCAAGTAATAAGGGATCTAAGGAGGGAGGTGTTATGGGGTCCGCTCCTTTTTCATATAAGTGGACTCGACCAGAGTGTTACTGGGACTGCTGCCGTTAAATACTCACAGTCAGTCAGAATATACGGAGAGATTGGGAGAGTGAGCAGATTCAGATTGAGATTGAGTTGAAGGTAAAGTAATAGTGTGAGGTAACCGCTTGTAGAAGTCAGTTACGTAGACTCTAAGGAAGACCTACTTCGAGACTGGATATATATATATATATATATATATATATATATATATATATATATATATATTATTACGACTAACCGCGTTCCTGGATTTACTAACAATATACCCATTATATTATTGTGTAAATACATTTAATTTCTTATCTTTATTTCTTGCGTTTGTCATTTATTGGAGACCGAATTTCATCTCGGAATCCACAACAATAATCAAATTAGTAAAATATGAAATTAAACAGGATAAATAAATTAAACACTGAGATATCTCAGTCTAGTTTTGTTGTTCTCCATGACATTTAAAGTCGATAATACCGACTAAATTGTTCAATAAATTTGTCTCCGCTGTCAAATGGCATATGACAATAATCGATAATTTCCATAATGCATCCAGCTGACTAATTTTGATTTTGAGATAAAAAAAACAAATGGTTCAGAAAGGCAAGATGCACTTCGTTCTACATTATTTCCAGACATACAAAATGCACCATCCTGCTTGCTTGATATATTTCGATAGTAGAGTTATCGCTACGTGTCCTGCACCCATTGTTAAACATGGCTGTAGGACACGTACATGGTAACTCGACCATTGGAATATATGAAGCAGGATGGTGCACACAGGCTATGATAAATCGAGAATGAAATGTGCATGATTATATAAATGATTAAATTGTGGTTATAAATCAAACTAATTATAATATATAAAAATCGATATTTAAGTAGGTGTAAAAAAAAATGAACCACTTCACAAAATCTGGGCAAATGATTTAAACAGTATTTTTTTTTATTATTATTGCAAACGTTTCTCGGTAGGAGCAAGATATTTTCAGCTTTTTCTTTGTATAATGTGAAAAATAAAAAGTTACCAGTCGTGAACACTCGTCGTCGGGGTGGAAGCACTTCTCGTGGTTGCTCCGGAGATTTGACTGAACTGAATCTACATGTTTTCTTCGACCTGCTTTGATCTATAATACACACACACCTCATACATACAAACATCTGCCCTTTAGCCTTTATATATGTATAGATCTCTACAAAATAAACATAAAAACAAAATGCGTGGATATAAGTAAACTTGTTATTAAGAATAGGTAATTAAAAATTTCCGGATTAAAAATATCGAAAACGATGATTTATCTTCATGTAATATAATATTTGATTTGTCTACTGAAAATTCTGACAAAAATATAGGAATTCTTTCTGTTGTGTTTGTATAATTTTTGTTTCGAATATTTAATACTCTTCTCCTTTAAAAATAACTTTGTTGTTTTAATATTCATTTTTTTAAAGTTACGCTTTTATTTACTATAGATATGGAAATTCAAGAGAATAATAGCGTTTCGAAATTCTCAGCAGAATTTTAAAAAAAATAAGAAAAAAAACGGAATAAGAATTATTCCCGTTCGTTTTTTTAATTCTGAGAATTTCGAATGTATTCTAATGCTACTATTACATATTTTTAATTTTAAAATCTCTTCGTAAATACAAATTATGCGATGATAATTTTTTACCAACAGGTGAGTTGGACGATACTGAGTCTGTATATATTTATAATAATAATGTCGTTTTTGACGTTAAAAAAAAACGTCAAAAAACGACATTATTTCTGCACCAACCTAATAAAACGCTTTTCCAGTTTGTTATACTATATATATATATATATATATATATATATATATATATATATATATATATATATATATATATATATTGTGTATTTAGACAACAATCCATCATTTATGCATGTTTCATTAAAAACGACAGACAAGGTACTGCGATTAATCTTTTTATTTAATTTTTCTTGTGTTCCAACAGGTGCTTTCCTTTTTGGACACACTCTATACACTATGTGTCCAAAAAAGAAAGCACTTGTTCGAACACAAGAAAAATTAAACAAAAACCATAATTGTAGTGCCTTGTCTGTCGTTTTTAATGAAACATGCATATATATATATATATATATATATATATATATATATATATATATATATATATATATATATATGTATTTATATATATATATGTATTTATATATATATGTATTTATATATATATATGTATATATATATATATATATATATGTATTTATATATATATATGTGTATTTATATATATATATATGTATTTATATATATATATATATATATATATATATATATATATATATATATGAATCCTGTATATTCTGACTCTATCTGTGTGTAAGTTTTTGTTTTCCATGTCGACAAATATGAAAAATTCTCCGATTTAACCAGTAGAGAAGACAATATTTATGAATCCTGTATATTCTGACTCTATCTGCGTGTAAAACTTACACACAGATAAATATTGTCTTCTCTACTGGTTAAATCGGAGAAGTTTTCATATATATATATATATATATATATATATATATATATATATATATATATATATATATATATATATGTATATATTCGGATATCATCCAGTTCACAGTCTTTCCTGGTCTTCTGAAGAAAAGTAGAGTTTTATCAGCCGTTTCCTATTTAGGATAGGGTTTCTGGTTCCTTCTAAATTCAATTTCAACTCTACTAACGCCTCTGCCTAAACACTGAAATTTTATTGGCGACTTATATTTATTTTTATTCGTTTATTTTTCAATCAAATTAGATAGGTTAGCTTGGACTTTTAAACATGAATAGAGATTGGGACACGAAGAAGAGAGTAACACCTAAATGGCCCTGTTTGACACACTGCCCTCTGGTGAACCCAGCATATATACAGGGTGTATCAGTAACACTTTTACAAACTTTGAGGGCGGGTTCCTCACACAAAAACAAGGACAAAAGTCCATATAAACATATATCCGCAAATCCTTCACTTTTGAGTTACTAAGTTTAAAGAAAGATTACGGTAGATAACGTTGTGTTGCCGTGCAGACTAGGTTACATTTGTTCTTCATGTACATTTGTGTCTAGTCTGTCTTCAACGCTTAACGTGTGTACTAGTGAGTTAACTGAGAAGTGTTCCCTTTAACAACAGCAGAATATTCATATCGGGAACAGACAGGTATGATTTTTACAAACGGCCGCGCTAATGGTAATGGACGCGAGGCTGCACGGCTGTATCAGATTGCGTTTCCAGCCGAGTCATCCACCTTTTGCTACTGTTTATCATCGCGCTGTCGAGACACATCCGTGGCACCACAAAACATGGATCGAGGAAGACCGAGATCCGCTAGTTCACTTGACTACGAAGAATACATTCTACAGTGTGACAGAGATGATGGAGGTATCAGCACATGTGACCCTAGTATGTCATACATCTCATAGTACCACACTGAGGGTACTTGAAGAGCATCTCTTGTATCCGTATCATTTGCAACGTGTGCATGGTCTTGTGTCCTCTGATCACTCAGCACGGGAGAACTTTTGCCGGTGTTTTATTGTACTAACTGCTGGTCCGTTGTCTGTCTCTTCGGTCTTGTTTACGAGTGAGGCAACATCTAGAAGAGATGGAATAACAAATTTACACAACCATTGTTGGAATTTAATTTGAGAACACTAGTTTCACAAGTTCGCTATTTTTTCTATCCTCACTCTAACCTCTTTTTAATTTCAAAACCGGCTCCCAAGGCCTTCATTCTTATCAGAGATAAGAATATATTTTCTGACCAATAGAGGGGCCAGGAAATTTGTACAACAATTTTAGAGGGAAAAGTTCGATCCATCGGAGCCTCCCAAAACTCCATAAATTTGGAGAATCTTGCCTATTTCGACAGTGAGATTTCTGCCCACCGTCTGTGAGGTCGACATTAGGAAGCTCCAACACCTCTTTCACCAAAGAACTACTACTAAAAAGGGCTGTCAAGAACGAACGTCGGTCCACTATTCAAGACCAATCCAAAAAGCTGCATCCCTTCACCACTCCTTGTGACGAGCCCACTGCACTTCTGTCGTCGACCAAAAAAAAAAAAAAAACTCACTCAGCTGCAGGATTCCTTCATCTGCGAACAAATTTTCAACTTTACAAGAACTGTGAGTGTTTCTATCAGAACTTTAACAAAAACATCTAATCGCTTAAAGAACTCTTTGGGCGCTCTAAGAAATATTTTGAGCAAGCCTTTTTAAGTTAAGAACATTTTCTCTTTTCCCTTTCTTTCTCTACTAATCGTCCTTTTATCCCTTTTCCTTTTTTTCTCTATATGTTGTAAATAAACACTTTTTTCTTTTGTTGTTACTCACCGAACAGGAGTTTTTTCTTTATTCGTACGCATCTAAAGGAGAGTTTGTCCACTCTAATCTTGCAGTTTTATTTGCGTTTTTTCGCAAAAAATTTAAACCTTAACCCTATTTTTAACCTCAAACCTTTGATGCTGGAAAGCTGGGACCAATTTCCTTGCACCATGTCTAGCTTGTATTGTACCATGGGGATTGGAATTCCTAATACAGGCTAGACATCAGCATCATTTGATGATTAATGTGAGTGCTGGAATTGTAGATGGCTGTCTAGTAGGTTCATATGTTCTTTCAGCACGTCTTACAGGAGCTGTCTGCAGGAACACGCTCCAAGACCTTGCGCGGTGTGTTTAATTTTTTTTTTTTTTTTTTTTTCATTTGCTCCTTTGATTTGATGTTATTTACTTCCTCCTGTTTTACAAATCTGTTGCATAAACATTTCCTTTTCATGACAATTCACTGAAACTATGAACTTTAAAAATTTCTGATTTATTTTCCTAAAACGAGCTACTGTCACAACTTCAAGCGTGTAAATTCATAAATAAATTCCTCATCTTGTTTTGTTTTTTTGTTTTTAAAAAAACCCCGTATGTTTCCTCGTCATTACCATCCATCTTGGCGTGGTAAAGCAACTGTCAATTTTAACCACGAAGTCTTACGCCACCACAGAACAAACGCCAACCATAAAGAAAGAAAAACTCGTTTTGAACTGGTTTAAAAGTAACTAAAGCAAAAACAGAAAAGCTAATAATAGAGATGTTTCTTCTGTCTTCTTTTTTAGCTGAGAAGAACGAAGAACAACAAAGACAAGAGAAAAAAAGAGGGAACAAGAAACATTGAAGTAGCGTCCCTATATGCATAAACTGAGAAAATACAACCAATAAATTAATTGATAATTAATAACATGGTTTATATTTATTATAAATATAAACCATGTTATTAATTATCAACCTGTTGCTATATACGGAAGGATAAATAAAAGTTTAACCGTGTTCATTCTTCTGGTGTGCCAAGTACAATGACTACTATTACATTTTTACAACGACAAGCAGGTAGTACTACCCACTGAAATAGCTCTAGATGTGTGACATTTTTTTATCAGATATTCGTCTCACATGACCGATTTCTAACGTCACAAAAAAAATGTTTTTCAAATTTTGTAGATAAATGGTGTTACTAGTGACTTACTAGTGTTGGGTATTTTCTTTTCTCGATTTTTCTTTTAGGATCGAAACAGTGTTAGTCGTATCCAAACTGGGTTTATTTTTTAGCCTCTCTCAACCGAAAGTTAACAGTCTTGTTTGTAATTTTTAAAAAAAGAAAAACGTAGAGAAGTTACTAAATATAACTTAATCTGGTACAAGAGTAACATAAAGAGAGCACAAACGGAATATGAAATCTCATCAAGATCATCAGTGATATGACCTGGTGTCGGCGTAAGGTCGCTGTGCATCTGAACACCTGACCACTTCCCTCGAGGTTGAAAGTATCCAATCATGTGTAGCGTGCTTTGGGCAATTAAACCTGGTGGAGTCCGTCCCTCTTCGGGTCAGTCTACAGGCGATGTCCCCAATTTGAAAGCTCGCGCATTTGACCGTTGAGTCCATCGGGAGAAGCCTGCCCACTGACCTTCGACTTCAGTCTAGGAAACTCTTCGTCCAGCGATGCCGTGTTATCAACATACTGGCTGCAGGCACAGCTATGGAGCCCAGCCTGACTCATTGTCCTAGATTATCGTTGTCCCAGCAAGAGAAATTCATCCGCCCTTTGACCGGTTTTGTTTTTAATCCTGTTGTGCGTCAAGCCACCCTCCTCACCAGAAAAAAGACTCATGGGGGAACCGGTTTACTCGCTGATGTCTTGAGCATACAGCACTAAGTTACATTGTACCAGTTCCACTTGTAGAGTAACTCGATATAAATACTAGATTTGTTGTATTTGTAAAATCCTACAATGGTTTTGATTTTTAGACGTAGAGATTTATTACTGTACTTAAAATAAATGTGGCACAAAGCCAATAAGATAGGGCAAAGGTCGAGGGGGGCTGATTGTGACTGTTCTGTATTTTTTTAAATTTTCGTGGAGTTCAAAATTTAATTATTGCAGTAAAAACAAAAGCTAGGAGTCAAGTTTAAAACACGGACAATTTTATTTTGAAACTGTAATTTGAGAACAGTATATGTTTTCATTTGAATATGAGCTATTGAAAGTTAGAGAGTTGTGCCCCTTTAAATGTTTTTATCAGTAGAAGCCAAGATGGCGGAATGCGAAAACAATCGCAGTAATGAAAACTTGGGAATCTAAAATTTCAGGATTGCGGGTTCGGATCCGGCCGGGGATGTTTTTAATTTGCTCACGGTGAGGACCCTGATTCCCAAATCGTATGATATGTTGGGCTACGACCTCTAGGAATAGAGTTGGAAAAGTGTAACACAGTGATATTCGAATTTATTATATATATATATCTGTGTGTGTGTGTGTGTGCGCGCGCACGCGCGCGTGCGCGTGTAGTACAGGTAATAATCCGTTGGTATATAATCAAAGTGAATCCTAATAATATAAGATATTGAAACTGATCCACAAATGGAGCTCAGTCTCAGTGTATTTATTATAGCAGACCATAAGTCACATAATAGAGAAATTCAAAATTACCTCATGAGAATAGCTATTTCAACTAACGTTAAAACGTTTGCTTTATAATATATACAGCGAGAGAGAGAGAGAGAGAGAGAGAGAGAGAGAGAGAGAGAGAGTTTTGGTCTTCTTCTATTTGCCAAATGTGTATAATTTCTGTCTTTTTAGTCTTTCTTGGGAAAATGGCCGTGTTGCATTCGTAACCAAGTAAATTAATAAAATATTAAATTGAAATTAAACAGGATTATTTACAGATTCAAGAAGATAAACCGAACTAAATATATAGCATAAGCACTTTTAACTACTGCATAACAAATTAAAAGAACCAGAATAAATAAAAAAAAAAGATGGTTTGAAAACAACCATCTTTTTTTTATTCATTCTGGTTCTTTTAATTTCTGTCTTGTTTTAGACGCAACAATCTTTTAAATTCTTTTCTCAATAACAAATAAGATTTTTTTTTTTTTTACTTAGTTTCTCTATCTGCCCAATTTCTTTCTCACGTCAGCCATTGTTTTATTTATTTTAGTAACTAGTTCCATACCAGCCTCTATTTTACTTTTTCTTCAGTTATTCTTAACGTCAGCCTCGTTACTACTTAGAGAGAGTGAGTACTAACCCCACTGTGTACTCCATATGTGTGATCTTGTGTCAAACTATGCTAAAAAAGAACACTAACACCATCCTTTCTTTTTTTCTTCGGAATTGTAAACGTGTTCTTTCTCTCAACTTTCACCTTTTTTTCTCCCTTCATTTTTTTCTGATTTTTCTTCTTGTCCTCCGACATTTTCCACATCGACATTTTTTTCGTTTGTCTTTGTCTAGCCTTTTTATTCTCCATTTCTCTCTAAAACCTAACCATGCGATTCCACCCTGAACTTTTTCTCTGTCGTCTACGCTTTACTCTCACTGTTAATAATTAAGCAGACTAACTCTCTCTAAGTCAGCTTATTTTTTCTCTCTTCTCTCTCCCGAACCTTCTCTCTCATTGTCAATCTTCTCCTCCTCCGTTGAATTTCTCTCCTACTATCCCAACTATTCACCTTTCTCTCTAAATTACCTAAGTTCTTGTTTGCACACATTCTTGTTTGTTTGTTTTTTTTAACAAAGCAGTTTTTGTTTCTTTTACGGTTTTACTTTTATATGGATTGAACTCTGCATAATTTTTTATCGTCAACTTCAACACTGTGCTGGATAACTGTAAGTTTAAAACTAGATTTTTTGTCTATTATGACATAACTTTTTAAAACTTGATTGTTCGCTTTTAATAATTACATTTGCCTAAACTGTTTTTTTTGTTTGTCTGTTTTAAATATTTGGTAGCAAAATATTATTTTGGGTACTTCACTATAATTGTTGTTGTCTACTCTGGGGTTAGTTTGGTTTTTTGGTACAAGACCACATGTACGGAATGCGGGACTCGAACTCAGAAACGCAGAATTGTCAACCAGACTACAAAATCTTTCTTTCTTAAACAACTCGGGACAAATTTGATTAAATCTTCTTAACTTAAACAATCTCACTACTAGTGTGGCTTAACAAAAAAAAAAAAAAAATATTGAACATTGTGTTACCGTGTTACGAAATTTCAAATATATTAATTTTTCAGGCGTCAAATTTGACACTTGAGTAAAAAAGTAAAAGAAAAAGTAAAAAGTTATATGATGTTCCATAATTTGTTTTACTGAGTAAAACAAATTATGGAACATCATAAAACTTTTTCTTCAATTGAAAGCTAAACAAGAGGATAGGAAAATAAATATTATTGCTACATTTTAATTGGAATCGGAAATATTTGCATTTATTTGTGAACTGTATAACAAACACGATCAATGACAATTATAAAAAAAAATTATAGCTTTTTGGGGTCGTAAAAATACGTCCTTTTTCTTTTTAAATCTTTCAAAATTCATTTAATTATTGGATTCTAATAAAACTTTTGGCATTTAAGCAAAAGAGAATATATATTTTAAAAAAAAATATGCCTTCAAAATTTTAAAGAGAACTTTTTCTCACATAATTGCACTTCTTCCTCTAAAGTTGTTTTCAAAAACGTATGGGGGCGGATCACATTGAGATTTACACATTTTTTTAGCCTTTGTAAAAAATAAAAATAAATAATAAAAAAAAAAAAGGGTAACCCAAAAGAAAAGTCGATACGAATGACTTATTTTTTTTGTTTAAAAACTAAATATGTCCCTTCTTGAACATTTTTTATATTGTCTATAAAATTAAAATAAAAATAAGATCAATGTCTTTTTTTTGTTTTGTTTTTCTTAGAGATTTATTTTGTAATCCGTTTCTTTAGCAATGAGATTTTTAAAAAGCCTTTATTCTTTCAAAATGTACTGTGACAATAGTTTGCTTTCACAAACTTTTTCCTATAATAAGAAAATAAAATTATACAAATTAAATATAATGGGAAAATATTCCATGCAAAACTTAGAACTTTAAAAAAAATCGTAAAAAAACAGCTGTTGATGGGATAAACATTACACTACACAGGTGCGCAGCCTCGTGTTCATTTCTGTCTTTTTCAGTTGTCATCTTTAAAATAAAAAATTATTTAATAAAACAGAAAATGTTGGAAGGGGTTAAAAATTGATATGAAATTATTTATAATAAAAACGATAAAGTCGTATATGGAAAATTAGAAAGTTAAAAAAAAAAAACAGTTTCTTTAAGGAAAAAAACGGCTAAAAAATGAAATCAGTTGGCTTTAAAAAAAAATAATTTGCAAAAATGAAGCTCAACAAGTCTGATGTAGAAAAAAATCTGCTAAAATAAACTAAAGCCAATCCCTTAAAAAAAATGTATTAGCTATTAGCAAAATTTTGCAAAAGATAGGTTCAACAAGCTCTGCTGTTAATAAAATCCGCCAGATTTAAGTTGCAAATAGACACGGTGTGATTGAAAAGTTAATTTCGTTCGATTTATTTTATCAAACAAAAAAAGGAATAAAAATGTTTAAAGATTAAGTTTAAATTGATTGATCCAGTTTGGACCCGCCTGTTTTTTGTGTTTTTTTTTTTTTTTTTTTTTTGCTTTTGTTGTGTATATATTTAAAAAAAAAAAAAAAAGGATTCGGAAGATAAAAGGAGTTGTTATCTGGGATGAGAAAAACTGTCGTGCTACTACTTATTGTTACTGCTCAAGAAAAAACACTGAAAGTATTTCTTTTTCAGCGTGCTTAGGTCCCTACCGAATGTGACACAAGGTCAAGGTTTCAACGGCAAACCGTAGAAATTTGCCAAAATCCCCTTAGTACTTCCCCTTTTGGTGACACCTCAGGCGTCGGGCAATAAACCCAGCCCCCTCCCAAAGGAGAGGTACTGACTGATTTGAAGGTCACCTGCGGCTTGGGATATTTTTTATACTTCTCCAGCAAGGAAAGTAGAGAATTAATTATCCTTTAGGCTTTAAAAGTAAAACCCTACGAATGCCTATTTCAAAAACTTGAAATTTTTCTCATGTCTTTTTTTTTTTCTAAATCTATGAGATGTTCTCATTTTTCGAACGTCTGTTTCTAAAATTAAAATATTTTTTTGTCTAAATGGCCCAGAAAAGCAGCATCACCTGAAATATTTTTTCCTTTTCTCACTCCTTCGAACTTTCTCTAAAAATTTACTCTTGTGAACTGCCGCCAATTTTCTATGATCAATGTGGATCTTCACATATTTTTGACTGTGCAGGCCTATCAGATCAATCAAATGTAATGCAATCACTGTGTATTGTACACGCATGGTTTTGTGCTTGATTAAACTGACAAGGGCTTTGTAGTTGATCTAATTCTGCTAAAAAAAAAGCACTAGGTTACTCTGGCTTACATAATTATGCAACATCAGAAATAGTTTTTTGTTTTTCGGTGGTTTTTTCTTTTTTCTTTTTTTTTTTCTTTTTTTTTCTTTTTTTTTTTTTGCAATAGCATGCAGAAGGGATGGAATGTAAAAATTTTAGTTTATATTTAATTTGAATAAATTTTTATTTCAGTTACTCTTCCTTTGATGAGTGACATTTATTTTTAGATCAAAATTTTGGTTGAATTTCTTTCTGTGTATGATATTATTTATTACACAACGGCAAGAAAAATAATATCATGCACAATAATAAATTAAACAACAACAGATAACACTACCACTATCCAGAACAGTTTTTATATCCAAATAGTCACAACCACTTCCCAAAGTGTCATGGATAACTAAAAAACACACATAATAATAATTTAGAAACAGGTATATGTAAAATAAATTATCAAAACTGTTCTTCACAATACATTGGGGAAACATGCAGAAATTTAAAAAAAAAAAAAAAAACTTATCTATGAACACAAAATTGAACATATGGATAAGAATTTATGCACTATTCATACACAGAAATAATTTGACCACAATTTTGATCTAAAAAAATAAATACCACATTCATGAAAAGAAAATTTACTCAGACAGAAAATCCTCTGGAGTCCCGCTATTGAATATTATCAAAATAACAATATGCCCTGTTTTTATTTCCCCAATCTCACCTTTCCTAAAAGAATTACTATTTTCCCAAGCCAATATACACAACAACAAATATGCTGAAAAAACAAAAGAAAAACACGTCAGTCTTTGAAGATGTACAAGCACATACGTCCATCTTATACCATGACAATCTAATCACAATCCAAACAATATGTATTCAAAAAAATTGTTGAATATGACTCACTCACTTTACTTATTACCAGACTTTGAATTAGGACACTTTGTGTCCTCCACTTCCTTTAACAGGCTTTTCAACCACCTAATGAACTTTCTCAAATTTACAAGCCTTGATGAACAAATGACATCTTCGCCTCTGTGTGTATATAAACACACGCACGGCATAATAAATCCTACATTGCCTTGATAAAGTCTATCAGAGGAAGAAACTCATCAACTAAGCATAGTTTTTTTTTTTCCTCTTGTCTCTTTATTTTCTTTTTACCACTTCCACAGATACACTACTACATCTGAGAATATTTACATGCTCGCGCGCACGCACACACACGGTACTGTGCAAAAGTCAAAGGTTAACTTATAAGAAATTTTTTTTAAAATGATGTTCTTGTAAATTAGTGTTTTGTACTCCTTTTTTCAGAGATGGTAGGTTGACTCTACAAGTGCCATTTGCATAGCTAAACTTGATAATCTGTTGTGGCAGGGTTAAAATCTGAGGGAAAAATATTTGTTAATCTACAAAAATGGCTAGTTGTTTTTTGGTTCTTTTTTTCACGTACGTTTGTTAAACTTTGAATTTTAAAGTTTTGAAAAAATTTTAACAAAATGGAAAAAGGTAAATAAATCGCATCAGTTTTTATTTTTTTAATTTTTGAAGTATTGACTGGTGTAATTAACAGATTCAGTGTTTCAATGAATAAAATGTACATCTCTGAATTGTCTGTTTAATTTAAGTGTTTGTGAATGTGTAAAGTTCTTTAGTGGGGATGATGTATTTGTTCTTTTGTAGTTTCTATTTTTGCTTAAAACTTCCTTGTTACTCACATACACTCCTGATCAAAAGTTTAAGACCACTTGAAAAATTTTTTTAAAAAGACTGTTTTTCATGGAAAAATTTTAAACATTTCTTAGTTAAGGTTGTTAATTTTATAATCTAAAAGGTTATGTAGACAAAAATTTATAATCCGAACATTTTAGCTTCATGAAGTTCATTTTTTGTTGAATATTGTTTGCCATTTCGATAAACATCTCTTTCCATCCATCCCCAAACATTTTCAATTGGGTTCAAGTCCAGTGAGCATGCAGGATGTCTCAAGAGATGGACCCTATTTTCTTGTAGAAATGGTCAAGGTCTGGCATGCAACGTGGATTGCAGCATTATCCTGTTGGAATAACCATCCATCCCCACACAAACGATGGCCCTCCATCACCAATGATGCTTTTTGTAGCATGCTAACATAACCAGCCACTGTCTGATGACCCTGCACCACCTGGAGCTCCATCGTCCCCTCTGTAAGAAAAGGCACCCCATACCATATCTACCACCACTATGACGTGTAGAGAAAATTTCAGGAGGCATGTTTTTGTTATGCCAATATCATTGGAAGCCATCAGGACCATCTAGATTGAATTTTTTCTCATCACAAAAACAGAAAATTTTCTTCCACTTCTCAATGTCCCATGTTTGGTATTCACGATCAAACCATAAACTGTTCACTTTATGACATGGAAGCAGCCGAGGAATTTGTTTGCGCTTTTTATTTACCATGCCATTTTGTCATAAGTGTCGTCTGATGGTTTCTGGGTTGCAATCAGCATCTGTGGATGCCTTAATTTGACTAGAAGAAAATCCACTGGCTTTCACAACAATCCGTCTTATTCTCCTACTCAATGCCGGAGAATTTTGGGGGGGGCCTACCAGTAGACTTTGCGTTTCCACAATTCGCACTGTTCTTTAGAAAGTTGCAAATCACAGTTTTACTGCGATTTACCTTAGCTGCAATCGCCTGTTGTGACAAACCTTGATTATGGAAATCTAGAATTCAAGCTCTCTCAACTTCGGTAAGTTTGCTTGCTTTAGGCATGGTGACACCTTTACGCAGTGATTGCTAATCTCTAACTGAACTAAAAACATTGGAATTACCCTAGATCTAACAATTTATACCTCCTGGTCTTATAATTTTGATCAAGTGTAAAATGCATCATTTTATAAAAATGTCTATTTCTGAATAAATTGATCGGATTATAATTTTTTGTCTACATAACCTTTAAGATTATAGAATTAGTAACCTTAAGTAAGAAAAAGTTTATAATGTATCCATGACAAACAGACTCTTATAAAAATTTTTCAAGTGGTTTTAAATTCTTGATCAGGAGTATATTCAACCAATGGGAATAAAGAGGACATTTTAAGGAAACTAGGAAACACATGGCATGCAACCAGAAAAAGACAGTTGAAATTACTGGACCGCTTAATGGGGAAAAGAGGGCCTGAAAAACTAAACAAGACAAGACATATTGAAGGGAAGAGAAGTAAGAAGAAACTATGAGTAACCTACTTAATAAGTTTGAGTGAATGGAAGTATTTTCCTTACACAGTTTTGTCTTTCATTCCAACCTGAAAATGGCTAGCATAATATACATTGGTGAAATGTGTTGTTAAAGAGATTTTTCCACTTTGTCCCATCTTCTCCACATTTGTTTCAGATACTATTTTACATCCTACCTACACCCATATATGCACATATCTAGAAGGGTGGACTAAAAAGTTCATAGGATGATTATGAAGGAGTGATACTAAACCTGTGAAGTCTTGCATGTGTTACTTTCAACACTTCTTATTAATAACTGCATTGTTTCTTTCCAGGTACGAGGGTGGGCTGAAAAGTTCATAGGCTGACTATGAAGGAGTAATGCTAGTGCTGTGAAATCTTGCATGCATTAATAACTGCATTGTTTCTTTCCAGGTAAATTGATATCTGACTGTTCTAAGAAGACTTCAAAAGTAACTTGTAACGACTTCTGAAAATAGACAAAATTTGAAACCGTGGCATTATCAAGTACCTGCAGAAAAAAAAGCTTTATCCTCCAATTGCATTCATGCTTGCTACATTAGGGGATGACACTCCAGATTTATCAATAGTGCAAAGGTGGGGAACTGCATTTAGGAGGGAGAGGAAGGGTTTTGAAAATGACCCACGGTCTGGATATGCAGCAATCGTGGTGATCAATGACTGGTGATTGACTATAAATCAAATAGCTATTAACATATCCCATGAGTTGAGAATATTATACACAATGAACTTGGTATGATGAAGGTTTCTGACTAGTGGGTTCCACATCTTCTGACAGCTGACCAAAAACATACCAGGCTAATCACATCATTTTTGAGTCAAATCCATTTGGTTTCCTTGAATGTTTCCTAACCCAGGATGAGTGTTGGGTTCATCATTTTGAGCCGGTGACAAAGAGACAATCCATGCAGTGGAAACACCTCTCCTCACCTGCTCCAAAGAAAAAAACTAAGGTTGATCATTCGCATGGAGGTGACAGCCAGTTTTATTTTGTTTTTTGTTTTTATTTTATGCAAAGAACATTGTTTATTGACTATTCTCAAAAGTGTCACACTATCAATAGAGAGTACTTTGCAAACTTGCTGAGGTAGTTACAAAAATCTATCAAGACAAACCACCCAGGAAAACTGATGAAAAGGGTTTTGTTTCATCAGAACAATGGTCCAGTACACAAGTCCTTGGTTTCAATGAGTGTTGTGTATAACCAAAACATTTAACTGGTTCAGCACTCTCCTTAGTCACTTGATCATCTGTTCCCCAAAAGGAAAAGACACTTTGCTGGGAACAAGTATCACAGTGATGATGATTTCATATCTGTTCTTGATGACTTTTTTTTTTTACCAACACAATAAATAAACTTTTTTGAAAGAAACAATTCAGGAATTATCAAGAAGAGTTTGAATTAATTCATGCAAAATTTCACAACTCGAGCATCACTCCTTTAAAGTCAGTCTAGGAACTTTTCAGCCCACTCTTGTATGCCATTACATAAGAACATATATATATATATATATATATATATATATATATAAATATTTGTGTGCACTCACTAGAATGTTATTATGTGAACAAGAATGAGGAATGAGTTGACTTGCACTTTAAATTCTCAAAATTCAGCAAGTGACCTAAATATACATCCTGGATGTAAGGATGACATAACTGCTCTTGATGATATTTATTTTTTTTTTTTTTACCAACACAATAGACTTCTTTGAAAGAAACAATTCAGGAATTATCAAGAAGTGTTTAAATTAATTCATTCAAAGTCGGTCTAGGAACGTTTCAGCCCACTCTTGTATGCCATTACATAAGAATATATATATATATATATATTAATATATATATTATATATATATATATATATATATATATATATTAATATATGTGAAAATATTGTAGAAAATAGGAAAGAAACTGGTTTGGTAAATGATCCAAAGTTCCTTAGTATTTTTGTAATTTTGATTCCCAAAAAATTTCGCTTGAAGATGGAACAGAGCCCACTTTAACTCAAGTTAATTCAAATATTATTTTGAAGTTTTCGGCTCTTGTTTTGAAACATGAGACCTCTTATGTAGCGAGTTGGAATCATATTTTTGAATAAATAATATATATATATATATATATATATATATATATATATATATATATATATATATATATATATATATATATTGTGTGCACTTACTAGAATGTTATGTGAAGAAGAATAAGCTGATTTGCACTTTAAATTCTCAAAACTCAGCAAGTGACCTAAATGTACATCCTAGACGTAATGAGAAATGTGTTTGCAGCTTTGTGTGGATTAAATGATCATGTCACTTCCAGTCGTTGTCCTTGTTAAGATGTCATGAAACACAAAAAGGCGTATTCATTTCACTTGTCATCATCACACCGACAATGGATAAATACAAGGGTAGACAACTCTTGTCAGTGAACATCTTTCTTAATTGTTCCAGCTGTGATTATAAATTGCCTTCTCCATTCACTCGCATGTGACACTTAACCCCACCCACCCCCCACCCCACCTCACAACTTCGTCCCATGGACACATCGGCATGTTAGTTAGTGAAGCTAATCTGGTTCACTATTACTCCCGAGTAATGAGCCCAATCCTCACTGGGTGTCCCATTCTTGCAACCTCGTGATTAGCTTAACAATACTTAGTAAATGACATCAATGTCCATGCCATCACTTTGCATTCAGATACGTGCATGTACTTGTGTAAAATTTGGCATTGTTTCACAAGTTGTTTACTTACTTTCTTTTTGTCTCTGTTTTTAAAGACGTTGTATGAAAATATTTTGATTTTCTAAAAGGATATAAAAATAGGATATTCATTCAGTACTTGAAAGTGATAAATATACTTGAACTACACATGACTAAAATGTTTTTTTTTTTAAAGAAAGTAACATTAGAAATCATACTTATTATAAAACCCAGGTTGTGTGCGTGTCTGTACGTTTATATATTGGATCGGATTTCCTACATTTTTCAACCGATTTCAACAAACTTCACAGGACTACGTAAAATTACCTTGCAGTGGTTCTAACAGCGCCAAAAATTGGAAAAACACAATTTTTTTGCACAAAATCAATTTGAAAACACGATTAAGAAGCATCGCGAGAATGAAAGGGGGACAACTCATATCGAGTTATACTTATTATAAAAGCCAGGTTGGTTGTTTGTGTGTGCGTGTGTGTGTTCATTTATATATGGGATCAGATTTCCTACATTTTTCAACCGATTTCAACAAAACTTCACTTTGGGGAGGGGCAGGTAGTGTTTCTTATTGTTTTGCACACTTTTTTCTTTATTTTTACATTCAGAATGCTTTAAAAATTCCATTTACAAGACAATACAAGGGTAGACAACTCTTTTTTATAATAAAATTCTATTCAATCGGTAGACTCATTGAAAACAATGTTTTTTTTTGAGTTTGGGTTTTACCAATTCGTAAAAAAATAACTAATTAAGACATGCGTGTCTGTCAACCTTAAACAATAATCTTTTGTCAATTTCATTTTACAGTCTTTATGATGGTCGATACTTGATCTATCTCTTACTGTTACATCCCTGGGCAACACTGGGCTCTACTGCTAGTATATAGTAAAAATAGGCAGCATGTCTTCATTCAAAAATGTTTCATTGAATAGACATATTGTGTACTGGTCCTTTCCAGTTGTCTAATCAGTTTCTTGATGTTAAGATTAAATTCAAGGAAAGCGCCATAGTTTGTTTTTTGTTTTGTTTTTTGTTTTGTTTTTTTATCCCAAGTACTTTCGACCTTTCCTAAGGTCATCTTCATTGGTAAATTACAAAGACAAATTTATTGTGACTGTGATAAAATCTCCATTCTGTTCTGATAGTGATTTTTAAGAACACGCACGAAATTGCTGTTCAATTATTTTAAATTTAGCAGTTGCAGTCCTGGAATTTTTTTTTGCAAAACAAGCTTTTTCAATACAAGAAAGCTGACCAGAAATTGGTAGAAATGTAAAATGGCATTAAATGCTTCTTGTTTTATTCAAGATATCTTTTTATTTTAATTTTTTTTTTTTAATTTTTTTTTTTATTTTATTGTTTTTTGTCTTGTTTTTTTGTTTGTTTTTTTTTTTTACATCATAATAAAAGCAGTTTTTCTTGTTTTATTCGAGAAATCTTTCTATTTTAATATTTTTTTTTGTCTTTTTTTTTTGTCTTTTTTTTGTTTTTGTTTTTTTTACATCATAAAAAAAGGAGTGTTGCTTTTCTTATTTATAACTTTTTTTTCCAATCTGGGAACCAGTCACTCTGACAATATACTGAATGTTAGAATTCACATAAATAAAATATACCTACACAATAAGCAAACCCGGAATAACATACAGTTTTTATTTTTCAAGTCTTTGATTTCTCCAAATCCTTTTTAAATTTTTTTTTAAATTTTAAAATTCTTACATAGAAAAAATTGTAGCAAACTCTTTCTTCTTTAGTGTGCCATACTCTTTCAGTGAGTGGATAATCATTGCTCTCCACAACTTCCTGTTTTTTGTTACTCTAGTAACTTTTGACACTTTAGCAATCATCTTTATCCTTGTTCTGCCATCCATTCACTTCTTTTATGTTCTATGTAATTTCAGAACATAATGGATCATGACTCTCCACAACTTCCTGTCGTTTGCTGTTCTAATTAACTTTTCTCCCTTTACCATCCCTCTTCTACTATCCATTCACTCAAACTCGTTGAGTAGGTTGCACATGTGCTTTCTCTGAGCTCACTTTCCTCATTAAGTGTCCCATGAATTTCAAATTTTCTTGCATTCACTGCCATATAACAATTTTTTCCTATCTCTTAATACTCTGATTAGTTTCTGAGATGCCTCTTTCGCTATTTTTATGTGCATTCAGATTTCTGTGTCACACTTTCTGACATCGGTTATTATCCTACCTAGATAGTCAAATTTCTGTACCTGCTTGGTTTTTACTTCCCCAATATGTAGCTTGCAACTTAGTCTGTCCAATCTCCCAATCAGAGGCCTTGCTGCTGGATATAGTTTATTGTCATACCCAGGAATATACTCCCAAAGTACCATTACTTGTAACTATACATACATACTAGCCAAATTACCCAGGCCTTGTTTCATGTCATTTTTTTTTTTTTTTCTAAGAAAATCATGATTAATTTCAAATCATTGTTATAAGTTGTGGAGAAAAATGATGCATTTTAATATTACTCAATGATCTTGTCGATGTGACCTCCATCTTCTGGCTTTCTCCTTCTATATTTTCAATAAGAGTTATTACTTTGTTTAAGTTTAATTTAAATGAAAGGGAAAAAAAAATCAGTGGAGTGTTTGTGCGAAAACAGCCTGATTTGACCCCTTTGATATGCATTTGATGCAATATTTGATTAACTGAATTGATGAGCAGATTTCAACATAGATATGACAGTTGAATTGTCACAACAAATATGTACTGTAAGGCACTACCCACTGATTGGTGATTTCTTGCTCAACTTAACGTACATATTTTCTCATTTTGATCTTGCCAGTGTGACCTCCATCTTCTGGCTTTCTCTTTGTATATTTTGGATAGAAGTCATTCCTCTGTTCCAATTTAAATTAAAAGGAAAAAAAATTCAGTGGGGAGGTGCCCCCAGGGATCCCTTTGATCAAAATGAAATCCAAATACCCTGGGTAATGTAGTAAATAGACAGAGGCTACAACTTGTGTGTGTATATATATATATATATATATATATATATATATATATATACACACATACAAGGGTTGATCAAAAAGTACTGGAACTGATGTTAATAAAAGAAAACTACAGCAAATAATCTCCTTCAAAGTAGTCCCCTTCTGGATCCACAAACTTTATCCAACATTATTTCCATTGATGGAAGCATTTCTGGAATTATTTTTTGGGGATAGCAAACAGCTGCCTCATTGCTATCCCTTGGATTGCTTCAACCTTTTTCCTTTAAAGTGGGATTTGATTTTTGAAGAGGAAAAAGTTGCAAGCGATGTGATCTGGGGAATATGGTGATCTTCAAAGATGTTGTGCTTGGTCAAAAGCTACTGCACAAGCCAAGGACTGATGTAACCTCTGTGGTGTATTGAGATGGCCAGTCTTGACACACTTTCTTTTCAAGCACTGCTATAAACAGTGAGAGTGAGTGAGAACGTTATAACTTAGTATGCACGTTGAGAGAGTTTAAGCTCAGTCTATATCAAGTGGTTTCACTCTGCATATCTTAGCTCTGTTGCCATAGCAACTGTCCTGATACATTTTGCTCAGACCTCGTGCGTGCGTGTGTGTGTGTGCGTGTGTGTGTGAGGCAGTATGGTGGAGTAGTGGATACAGCTTAGACTGAGGAATCAGAGAGCCAAATTCAAAGTCCAGTCAAATCCATTACATTCACTTACATGCTAATACCCTTGAGAAAGGTATGAATCCTCTTCTTCTCCCTCCAGCTATGGTTAAATAGCAGGACAGACTGGATTCTATAGCCTTGGATGGCAACTAATCTAGGAGAAGGACAACTCTGCATCCAAAACCTGCAGAGGATCATTTGCGGACCTTGTGGCATGTAGTGCACCAGGTCTCTGTCTTCGGCCCTTCAAAAAGTGTGGTTGATTCTGCACAAAGCCTTCACCACTATAATCATGTGCTGGTGTCTTGACTGTCGGTTCCTGGGAACTGAGCTTCTTAACCCTCATATGTTGAATATGACAAGAGAGTCCACCGTGTGTGTGAGAGAAAATAGAAGATCTGCCAGGAATGGTGAAATGTTGTAAGAGCCACTTTGGAAATTTACTGTTGCTGACATTGCAATGAAGGCACTCTCTAGACATTTTTTGTCGTAGTGAATTGTTTTCTCCTTTGATGAGAGTAACATTATAAACTGTAAAATTATTTATACCATAAACAAGAAATACGTAAGTGAGACTTCGAGGAATTTAAATAAGAGCATATATGAACACAAAAGGGATCTTTTTCAAAACAATACATTCATTTATCATAATGAATCTGACCCTGTTTCAACTTAAAGAATGCACATTTATTTAAAAGACAAAAATATATAGAAAGAGCACTGATTCATGAGTCATCCATGGTAACTTTACATCCAGGTTCATAATGCGTTTCACCAATCTTAATACACCTACTGTTATCACAGGTTGAGATTTAAAAACAACAGTGCTCAAAAAAAAAAAAAAGAAAAGTGGTTGAGTAGCTGAACAAAGTTGGCTAGACTGTACAGTTAGAAAAATCAGATGCCAGTTTACCATCCCTACATCTTCAGCATTTCCTCTCAATGTATAATTATTATAAGCAATATTTATTTGTCTATATTTTCACCCCCACCTCCTACACATGTACACACACACACACACACACACATATATATATATATATATATATATATATATATATATAAAAAATTCAATCAATATGAACATTATTTTAGTCTCATGTATTCCTTTTGACATTTTGAAGGACAAAACACAAGTTACATAACTATTTTTTTTTATTACTTTAGCATTATTTTTAGTCGCTACTCATATTTGAGTAGACGCTTCATTTTTTTATTAGGTCGGTGCAAAAATAATGTCGTTTTCTCACATAGTAACATATGTGAGAAAAGCGACATTATTTTTGCACCAACCTAATATTAAACAGTATATTTATTTATTTTTGTCTACTGGGCTGAATATTTTAGGAAATTTTATTAGAAAAGAAAATAAGATTTCTTGAATCTTCAGGCCAGAAGACAAAAATAACAAAGATTTGCCCATTACAGTTAAGTTCCACAAAGACAAGTACAGATACACTTGAAGAAGTGAAGTAACACAACGACTGTATAAAATTTGATGGGTTTAATGTACAGAAAAGTGTGTATGCACAATAGGTCAAGAGGTTTGCAAACATAATTTATATTTGCAGACTTAACTGTCAGGTGAATGTCCAAGGGATAGGTAAGCTTCATTAATGTTGGAAGAGACAGCTCTAATAAATGTGTGATGACTACAGTTGCAAAAGAGGAAAATTTCAGAATTAAGTTTATTGTGTGGCCCCCCAAAAAGGGCCCCTGATTGGACAGAGGTTAGCCAATCAGTGTCCCAGGTTAGTAAGGGTTTCAAGTTCAAAGTTGATCTTTGAATGGTAAAAGTCTAGCTCCCTTTACTATCCTTTTCAAATTCTTATAATAAATAAATAAATATCACAATCATGAATCATGTAACCCATTAGGATCATGGGGGCACCACACATACTGCAACCACAGTAGAAGTGGTATTTTGGGGTCAAGATAGCCTCACGGAGCCCAACCCTTTCTAGACCAGTTTGAATTCAAAGTTTTCCTTCTCCTAGTCCGATTGTCACCCAAAACTATAGAACCCAGTCTGTCCTGCTATTTACCCACAGCTGGGGGGGGGGAGAAAAGGATTCATACCTTTACCAAGGGTGTTAGTACATACATGATTGTAATGGATCTGACTGGAATTCAAACTCGCCTCTCCAATTCTTCAACCCAAGCCATTATCCATTAGTCCACCATAATACCTCTTATAATAAATAAACATACTGTTTAATAAATAAATGGGGCATCTACTGAAATATGAGTATCCACTAAAAATAATGTTCAAGAAATAAAAATCTGTCGGATTAATAAATACAAAAATCCATCCTTTTCTTTATAAAGATTTTTTCCATTTTCCTCCTGCTGAACAAATACAAATATTTTTCTATCAATTTATCATTAATGAAGTCAATCTTTAATATGTGTTTTCTTTGCAACCAATATTCTTTCACAAGAGGAAGAACTCTTAGCCAGAAGCATTTTATTCCAATTTCATATTTTCTTGTTCATTTTACAGTTAAAACGGCTAGAAATAACCATAAGTTCTCTGCTAACATTTTCTTTTCTCGCACTTCTCGCTTGTGAAACTCATTTCTAGCTTCTTGCTTCCCAGTTAACTTTGATCTTCAATGCAATTTCTGTCTTTTTAGTTCCTGTTCTTTTATTGTTCTTTCTTCTTAATAATGTTTTCTTTTTCTTATATTCTTTCATGCTCAGTAACCACCTATGTTTTAGTGGTTTTGCTTGCGGCGCAATTATTAAAAAAAAATGTTGGTGGTTATTAAACTTGTTTAAGTGTTATTGACATATCTTATCATTTACACTCAAAATACAAGTTGAAATTGAAAAACAAAATGAAACCATTCCCTCAATGTACTAGTTTAAAACTCTCTCGTTTTGATAACAACCACGTTTTTAACTGTACACTCACTCAGACTAATTACTTCTATTGTCACAAACTTATTCAAGGCCAGAATAACTCTCACAGACCACAGATCGAAATTTAATCATGGAGTCAGCATAAATAAACATAAATCATTACCTGCTTACCTACTTATATTGGGCTGGAATAAAAGTCTGTGGTTTTTCCGCAGATGGCATTTGAACACGTGATTTCATTTCAAATGTGACTGAAATTTATGTGTGGATTTTGAATTTTATGTTTTTATGTTAAAGGTGAAAATAGAGGGAAATTATATGCATTTTCGTTTTTTGATACTCTTATAATTCTGTAGAAGAAAACAAAATCACTGTACAAACAGCAAAACAGATATGTGCTGTTTATGGAGATGGTGCAGTAGTTGAAAATACTGTTTGTAAGTGGCTCACCCTGTACAGAAGTGCAAATTTTGATCTGTTAGTTCGAAAATGTTTCAGTGGGCCTGTAGTCATTGAAAATGACAAAATCAAAATGCTGATTAAAAACGATCCAGGTCACATGACACGGGACATCACGGGGATACTCCACATATATCATAAAAGTGTTATAAGACATTTAAAAACATTATGAATCCCTATGATGTTTGTGTGTGGCTCATGATTTAATGGGCCATATTTCCATCTCTGATTCTCTGTTAAAATGCAATAAAAATGACCCATTAAAAATAAAAACTATGACAGGCAATGAAAAATGGGTTGTTTACTGGTGCAAAAAAAGGTCCTGGGGGAAAAAAAACGAAATGCAACACTGTTAACCACTGCAAAAGCCAGTTTGCATCCAAAGATGATACTACCAATCCATATATAAAAGTGTGTTGGAATGTGTCACAAAAAAAATAAATGATTTTGTCACTTTCTCTCCTGCTGTCATAGCGACGGACACAGTCTCCACTTCTGAGACTGAAAACTGCCCTCCTTCTCATTCCAGCGATGATGAAAGTGACTCTGAAGATGGTGCGCGAGTGGTGTATTTAAAGTCGGATCCACTGAGTTTTACCTCAAACATCAGTACTCTACCTGCGGACGTCAACGTGGTCAGCTGTCCGGAGGTGGATGGTAGCTCAACGGAAGAGAGTTCATCCGAGGATGAGGACCCTGTCATCCCACTCAGAAGGAGTGCCCGGCAGAAAAGGCCTGCCCCGAGTTGCATGGCGTGCAATCATGACAGCGAGACACGGATCCCTATTTACATTATTTACAGATGGACTAATATCCTCATCTTTGTTGTCACTTGCACTTTTCAGTCTTCCTGTCTTCTTCAGAGAATTTCACCTTCTGGGTGTAGAGAGTTCTCATTCGTCTGTACTACCACAATGTTTCAGCTGTTGTTATCTGGATGGCCTTCTTCAAATGTCTTTCCCTGAAAAAGTCCAGAGGGCACAATAGCTAACATGTTGTGATAGTAACAAAAAGATGACATTAGTCTGATTGTAAATGATTCAGACAGTAAATAATTCGTGTTATTTTTATAGGTTAATGGGGGTTTTATGCAAGAAAGTAATATTTCCTATCTGCATTCCTCCCACACATTATGGGCATTATTATATCCTTGATAACACCTTAATACACAGATGGAACAGAATAACCGAAAGAAAGGAATGACAAATTTACTTTGTTGTTGAAGAAATTTTTATACTGCTAAGTGATACATAAAAATATATGCAAATATTTAGGCTTATCCCACATAGAGAAACTATAACTCTTGTATACAACAAGCAGTGTGAAAATGTGAAAGTTTTGATTTCTTCTTCTTTTTTTTTTTTTAATTTGTGCATGGTCCTGAGTCGTAATGTTTTTGGGTACAAAAAATTGGAAGGTTTTCTGCAATAGTTAAAGGCCCTCAGTTGCAGAAGACACATAGAATAGTCCCCCCCCCACACACACACTCGCCCTGCATTTTCATGGTAATTGTTCTGATGAGCTTCCTGCTGATATCTAGACTTTATGAATTTATCTGTACTACTATATTGACAACAAGAGCACATCATTTTACATTTGAAATGGCTAGATGTAGCTATAAGCTGACAGTTTCTTCTCTTGCACTTCTTGCTTGTGGAACTCTATTCCAGCTTTTTGCATTCCAGTTAGTTTTGATCTTCAAAAATTTAAAAGCAATGTCAATCATTATCTTCTTAATTTTTGTTCTTTTATTGTTCTATCTTGTTTTCTCATATTCTCTTACACTAAGTGACCCCCTTGCTTCTTAGTGGCTTTATTGTCTTGCTTGGGATGAAATGATTAAAAAAAAATTAAAATTGGAGAGCAGCATGCACCGTACCAACTTTACCCTTTATAATGGGGGGGTTTATGTGTTGTTTTTTTTTTATTGCGGCTGTCTTCCAATCTACACCCCAACACAGAGATGGTAGATTTGACACAGTTACAAATAACATATCCCTGCACAACTACATATGGGGGTGCCAGAAACTGTTCTGTTCCATTGTCAGTTTGCTTTAGAACACATCAGGCATCAGAGATTAGCCCACCTTTAAATGCAATGGGAAGTGGACAAGTTGGCAACACAGCCTCTGGAAGTGCAGTTTAGTTTAATATTCACCTCAGGTCCTACAAAGGGTTCAAACAACAATGTCTTTATTTACTATTGCCTCGGGGTTCTTGATAGGCTCCAGAGGCGGATATGCAATATAATTGGCCCTGTGATGGCATCTCGTCTACAGTCACAGACATGCCATCACCTCTCTCTGTCTGTTTTACAGATACTTTCATAGCAATTGCTCCAAGGAGCTGCATTCGCTGGTTCCCAGACTTCACGAGTTCAAGCACCCTATGAGGCTGGCATCCTGCTCTCACCCTTTCACTGTCGAAACTCCTAAATGTAGCTGTCTCTTCTACTCCAATAGCTTCATGTCTCGCACCTCTCGCCTGTGGAACTCCCTTCCCTATTCCAATTTCCCTGAGAGCTATAATCTCCAGCTATTCAAATGTAATGTCAATCGACATCTCCAGCTGCCTTGATCTATCCACTACCCTTCTCCTCATCCTTTCTTCTATCTGATCTTCTGTAAACCCTTGCGTCCTAGTGGCTTCTCCCCTTGCTTGGGATGAAACGCTTAAAAAGAAAAAAAAAAAAGTATACCAGTAGACAGAGAATGGCAACAATCACAAAGCATGCAAATCATGAAAATCTGTTGTATACAGCTTCTTTCAAACTAGGTTTCTTTGTTGTTGTTGTTGTTTCCTTTATTGTGTTTTGGCAGCAGTATACACCAACCTCCCTCCGAGGTTAGTGTCTAAAATGCTGATAACTAACAAGGAAACTGTTCTGAATGAATAAATATAGTTATAACTAGCTGCACCCGAGTGAGGTCCTGTTATTTGTTCATTTTTTTCCCCTCCATTTTTCCTCTTCATCCTATGGTGCCCTAGCACAGTTATGGTTACTGTATGATTAGGTCATTTATGAAGTCTTGCTGCCACATCTGGGCTGATTCTGCCCAAGCCTCTCTTTCCAGCCTCAACAGAGTTCAAAAGCATGTTCATGGCCTTGGGAATGATGAACTGTCTTCCAAGCTACAACCCCTTTCCCACAGACGAAATGTTGCAAGACTCTCACAACTCGCTAATTTCATGCTACTTGATCAGGTGAACTACATTCCTTTGTTCGATCAGCCCAGACATTCACAGCTCAGACCTGCCATGTCACATACACAATCCACTCATCCTTATTTCTTTCATATTCCATTTGTAGAGAGGAAGTTGCAACCAGACAGCTTCTTCCTCAGAACTACTCCCAAGAAGATGCTTCCCTATCACTACAAAGTTAAGCTCTTCAAGTCTAGGGTCAACCATTTTCTATCCTGCACGTTCTCATAATATGCACCTCTTTTTTTTTCTCCATGTATCCCCTTACAACAACCATGTTTAGTAAACTTCTGTGTTGAGTGGCTCTTGGGCCTTGTATTAGGTGAACAATTAGTATAAGAAATTGGTGGAACTCACTAGTAAGGATCTGTGAGACAAGCTTCCTAACTATTACACCACAAGGAAACATCCAGTTTTTGGTTATAGAGTAAATATGGTAATTTATAACTAAAGGCAGATTTTGATTGTGATAATCTTTTATATTTGCTTTAAACTTTGTCTCGTTTCTCAACAAAAAGGTTTTGATTGTTAGCTTATCAAATATGAATACATTTCATATTGAGTAATCAAAGATTACAACTCAAGCAATCTTCTTTATTGGTTGCTTTTGTTTATCATGCAGGTGCAGGAGCATTGTACACGTTAGTAGCAGGGTAACTAGCTAGGTGCCTGCATGGTAGTTCTCACTCAAAATTTTTGATGAGATCACCTGTCCTGGCTGTCATTCCAACTCGGACTTGAACAGCAACTGAAGACTCTGCCATTCTTGCACTTGGTCATTGTGCCTTGACATTGTCCTCACAAAGAGATTATCTACTGAACTACACTACTTATCCCTAGCTGGGACCCTAACAGGTGCTACCACCCTGGGTTAGGGTGACCCTGGGAATAAATGCAATTAAGAGATGTTTTCCCACTTGTTGAAAACTCCAAACTCCCTATCAGAGATCTTGCTGTCGGATGTAGCTTATCATCATACTCAGGACCTATATAATGGCCTATGTAAGTTCTGGTAGGTATAGGAAGCACCTAAAAATCATGCTACAAGTTAACCCAAGCTTTTTAAGTGAAAACCAGGTAGATAAAACTATTTGGAAGATGTTGATGGTTGTACTAATACAAGACATTGTGACTGAATGTTTGAGCATAGTGGCCTTGTTCAACTACTAATCATACCAGATTGTTCACACTCTCCCAGAAACTAATTAAGGTCCACTCAGGATAATTGCAGTTTAAACTACAGGTTAGCTGTTTGAGTGTTGAAGGGAGATAAATGTTCTACAAGGATTAACTAGTGATCCTTGCAGATAGTCATGCTCACAGAGTAGCCAGAAATTATTATATTTATTCATTCAGAGTAGTTGCCTTGTGTTAGTTATCAACATTTTAAAGCAAAAGGTGCCTTCCAAAAGTTAAACAAAGTTTTAAGAAAAAGGAAAATTTTCTTAGAAACAAGAAAAGGGCAATATGAATCATCATATATAGCAGTGAATACTGGACTATTTCCTAACATGAGGTGTAAATTTGAGACAGCAGATGTGATTCTATAGAAGGATGCTGATAATATCATGGACATAGCATGTGAGCAACAAGGAAGTTTTATGGAAAGTGGAAACAAAAAAGACACTTAGGATCAGAAAGAATCTGTTGATATTTCTTAGACACATGAGGAAAGAGTGCTTGGAGAAATTAATACCTACAGGACATTGAAGTGAAATGGTTGATTGATTTGTTTTTATGTTTATCAACCATTTGCAGGTTATTTAACATTTAGCACACTGTATCATTTATAAATATTACTTGTCCTTTTACTGTCTATGGAATCCCCTCAAAATATAGTGTTTTATATATTAGTTCTATATATTTGAAATTGCAGTAACCTGGCTCTCAATTTCAGTCAAGATTGTTAAGGTGTTGCTCATAATATGACTACACAACCAAGAAATCCAAATTCAATTTGCATTAGCAGGATTAAAAATTTTCTTGGCTAAAATAGTCATCTATAGAGTGATAAGGGTTTAAAGCCAGAAAATGGTTTTAGATTATAAGAATTTTTTGGATATAATAATGACTTACTGATACAAGTCCTAATAATTAACCTATAGCTGGGGGAGATGAGCAGGATTCATAACTTTCCTCATGGGATTTGTGTGTAAGTGACTATAACAAACCCAACTGGAATTGGAACTCGCCTCTCTCATTTCCAATTCCAAGCTATTATCCATTACACCAACTGCACATCCAAGATTACAGCACATGCTATTCCCAAGCAGTCATCCATCTAGGTACTGACTAGACTTGACATTGATTAACTGTTGTGATCTCATGAGAATCAGTGTTTTAACATGATATGGCTGTAAGCCGCTAAATAAACAGCACACATCCAACATGAATAAACCTGCATTAGTTTTTTTCAGTCAAGGAAATCAATTTTAAGAAAGTGTGCCTTACCATTAGGCCAGGGAAATCCATCACCGTAAAGGACATTGGGGACATTTCAAAATCTGTAACTGCTGACTTTATTTTCATAACTGAAGTGTAAACAAGTAATTAATGAATATTTTTTTTATTTGTTCTGACATTATTTCTTATTAATATAAACGTCATATTCAGCGTTGTACATGTACCTGAGTAGACAACCTTGTTTTTTTTGTTTTATTTAAACAATGAAATTAATGTTTAAAAAAAAAATCTTAAAGAAGAAAATGTGGTTTCCAACAGGTTACAGAAAGCCATCACAAGCCTGAAGTGAAATGGATAGAATGAATCAGAGAGTAACCTATATAACAAGCTTGTGTAAATCGACAGCAGAACAGAAAGAGGAAAGAAATGTAAAAAAAAAAAACATTGCTAAAGGCTACAAAGGATAGAAAGTTGTGTGAAACGCCATGACCTTCCACGTCATGAAGGGATATGACACATAAAAAAAAAAATAAATAAATATATAAATACTGGTGGAAGATGACTGGTTTTAATCAATTGATAGTTTTGCATTATTTGTAATTGATATGAATGCATTGTGATTGAGCTTTCTGTGTATTGGTCCATTTCATATTATTTGTTTTTTTCCAAGTCATCATATATTTAGACAAAGCAACCTGCTGCCTTCAGGCACATCTGCTAAATATCAACTTTCAAACATCTTGTTATATTGAATCTGATCTGCTGTTCATTGAAATATATTTCAATGATTATTTAAGTTGAAAATCAACACATAAATATACAGCAGACAAAAATTAAATGATGGATGCTAATCAGTTACATGCAGAAACCCTATAATTATAATCAGCTTTTTTATAAACCTATAACACACTACTTATATATATATATATATATATATATATATAAAATATATATTATATTATATATATATATATATATATATATATATATTATATTATATTATATATATATATATATATATTATATATATATATATATATTATTATATATATATAATGAATCCCTCCCAGTCTTGCTTCATAATTTTTTCGTCTGAGGATGTCTTACGTGAATCTGGTTGAAATGCCCTCAAGAGCAAAATGTAAAGCTATATGTGACTTTCAGAAAAGACAACCAACTCTTGCTTGTAGAAACACTAATATAGTCTATTTGACTAAGGTTATAATTATCAGACTAACCTGTCCCAATCTGTAACCTACTTAACTATAGCTGGTTTCTGAGTTCATATATGTTAATATCATTCCAAAAATATTGTGACAATAACAACAGGCCTGGGACTGATCACTTGTTGGCTTAACATTTCAAACACAGAATTTTAATTTGATAAAGCATTTATGTATTTTACATAATAGGTTTATATTTTATCATTTTCTTATAATTTTTAAAAAAATTTATAGTCATGTATGTTGGCTTGAGAAAGGAGTATTTGTTTTAGGAAAGAAGATATTTGAAAAATTCCAGCAGGCAGGCTCTGAACATTTTGTTCAGGCTTGAGACTCCAGAACTTTTCATCTAAGTAAATTATTTTCTGTTGTGTATAAAATCCTTTTTACATTCATAGGTTATATGAAAAATGGGATTTTATGTTTCAGCAAAGTGACATAAATCCTGTAAAAGTCAGGGTCTGATTTTACATGATATTATAAACAGGACACTCATCTAAAGTGATAAAAAAAAAAAAAACATTTTTCAAATCTAATAAATATTCTAGATAGCGGAAGGTCTAATGAATACAAACCTGTAACAAAAAAAAAAAAATTTATTTCCCAAAAAGATTTCCTTTTATATGAATGGACCAGTTTACTTAAGTAGTGTCAATTTTAATGTGAAAACTTATATAAATAGTACAACTGACGTAGTTATTTTATGTCTATAGAGAGATAATGTTCCATTCACGAATGTATTCAAGTTTTATCAGCCATTTTAAAAACTAAAGGTATTGCAGTGTTCATATTTAACATATCTCCTCATATATTATATTTATTAACTTATATCAAATATCATTGATGGACCTACATTTTGGGGGCCTTGAAGCTTGGACAGATATGGGTGCCCCTTTGCAACCAACAAGAATAGATTTGAGGACCCAAAATGTAGGCTATGAATAGATTTGGGCATGCTCAACAAGCCTATACAGCGGGGGGCTCAGACACTTTGAAAGCTTTTAACTTAGACCAATTACAGGGGAAATTAGAGGCCATATGAAATGCGTATTAGAGCGTATATTCTAAGGCCTACATTAGCTTACTTCAACCCATTGGTTTCTGATTCTATCATTAAAATGGCCTTATCTTAATAACAAAGACTTTAAAAAACATTGATTTCATTGATAAATTCACTCATTAAAAAAAGTTGCTTCCGGTGTCACTCTGGGTTTAGCGGCTTCATTAGTTTCATAGATCTACCACTTTCTAAACTTATATCTGTTCTTTTTTTGCTTTGTTTTTTTAATCATTTCACTACGAGCAAGGTAATAATTCCACTAAGATGCAAAGGGTTACTTAGAATGAAAGTGAATGAGAAGACTTTAGTGAGGAGAAAGGACAATAAAAGAACAGGAATCTGGAAGACAATTGAGGATTGGCAATGCATTTAAATTTTTGAAGATTGTAGGTAGTAGGGAAGCAAGAAACTGAAGTTGAGTCCCACAAGTAAGAAGTGCAATTATCTGCCTTTGGTTAAAATGAAATCACATGGGTCATGTGATAGCCACTTAATGATGTCAATTCATAGAGTAATGAAAGTGGTAGTCAGTTACAATGAATCAAACCAAGCAGTTGCTTTTTTAGCCCAAGTCAGGTCAGCTGCTATATCTATCTCCTCCTGACATCTCCCGTTGTGGTGCAACTTACAATCAAATGGCACCATTTCCCTTTGGGAATATATCTTTCCCAGATAAAACAATCTCCAGCTCACAATTTGCAAAATTCCCATCTGTGGAATATGTCCTTGATATCAACATAGCAGACAAATCTGACCTGCTCAAATCTGGAATTATGGCTTCTCCGGAAACACAGAAGAATCTCCATATAATATATATAATACCCAACCTTTTCATTTTCTTTATCATACTGCTTATTCTGTCAACATGTTGTAGTTTCTCTGCATAGGAGACATGAAAATATGTATACTCTTTTTTTTTCTTTTTTTTTTTTTCACCCCAAGCAAGATAGTAAAGCTACCATGATGCAAGGGGTTACTGGATGTGGAAGAATTAGGAACAGAAACATTAATGAACATGAATAGAGGATGAGTAATCAGGAGGAAAGTAGATAGTGATTGATATTGCATTAAAGTTTTGTAGATTAAAGTTGGCTGGAAAGCATGGAGCCAGGAGGAGTTCTACATGCGAGATATATGAGAAACTGTTAGTATAGAACTCATTTATAAATTGGTGAGACCTTATTTCCAGTCTAGTACTGTGCTTAAATTCAAAGAAGTCAAGACATGCTACCTCATCTGAGCAATTACCATTTATAGAAAAGGCAAAGGAAGGCAACCTTATGGCAGTTGGAAAGAGACTGAAACCAAGACACCGGATTGGATTGGGGCCAATAATAGTGCTGATTCTCCTTTGGATTTAATCAGTAATCTCTAAATATATAGCAGGAGCACCAGACCATGTGTTGCAGCAATATTCTAAGCCTGGACAGATGGTGGACTTATATAATTTTGTGTATTACTTAGCAGCATAAAAATATGTTTGTCATTTTCTTTTCCTTTCAGCTATTCTGTCACCACTGTGTTATTATATCATGGATATAATAATACCCATAATGAGGGAAAATAGAATACTGGGTGAATATTAACTTCTTCCATTGTTCTCCTATTAATCTATTAGAATAGAACATATAGTTGCAGTTCAACAGTAAAATGGTGAGACCTAGTTACCATTCTTGCTTTCAAATGAAAATAAAGCTATGAAATCAATTGTGAAGGTCCACAAATGTATTTAAATGTGAAACATGAAGAATGGACATATAAAATATATAAAAATGCATTAAATGCAGAAGTAATACTAAATTAAGTTATGATTTTTTGCATTCAGACTATTGTCCTAGTCTTTGTTGTATAAACTTTATTTTCTCTTGTAAATTATAAACCAACTTCTACTTTAATTTGGCTTCTTCTTGGAACCTTTTTTTTCATTGATATTATTTAATTTTTATTTACATGTGGACTATTGTCCTCATCTCTGTTGTTGATATCATAATATCAATCTAGGTAATCTCCAGGGAATTACAAACTGAGGTTACCCAGAGTGTGATAAACCTGATGAAGGCTGGAGGGCACAACAACCAAAATGTTGTGATAACAACAGCAAAGGTGAAGACGATAGTCCACATGTAAATAAGGTAAACAATGATAACTCCTCATCCTAGAAATTCAGACAGAAATAATAAGTCTAATTTTGATCAATTTATAGAATATGCTTTAGAGATGTGTCTGTTATACTTTATGAGTATCGTCATGATATAATAATTGTGCTTGTCCTTCCTATCTTTAGTTTGCACGACCGTTACGCCCTGCCAGTATCACATAAATAACAGACTATTCCGTTTTGATCTTCTGGGAAGACGAAAGACATATCACAGACACTATTTGTTTTCAGTGAGAAGAAAGATAAGAGTTTGTCTATATTCCTGAGATGAGGTATTGTAACTATTTACATCATTCAGATTGCTGTCCTCGTCTTTATTGTCATATTCACAACGTTTCGTCCATTGTACTCTCCGGCCTTCTTCAGGTGATATACATTGCAATTTTGAACTGAACCCTTTATTTAGTTTGTGGGGGTAGAGTGTTTTAGTTCCACATACCAGTGCATTAAACATTGTGAAATGGCTGAAACATCGTGAATATGACAATAAAGATGAGGACAACATTCCAATATAAATAGTGTAAAGAGAAGAGTGTTTAATATCTCCTGCTAATACTTCATAAATAACAGACTATTCAGTTTTGATCTAATGAGAAGACAAAAGACATATTGAAGATGCTTCAGTGAGAAAATTAAAGAAAGAAGGGAAGTGTTTAATGTCTGTTTCAGCAAAATGGAAAATGGAAAAAATTTCAAATCTTTTCATTTGTACCCCCTTAATTCTTAAAATAAAACCAGCATTCATATTTATCATTGTTATTGCAATATTTTGTTAAAGATGTTAAGCTCAAATATTTAACGATACAATGCGGGAATTTCTAGAGATATTTTATTGCTGTAGAACTCGCCATGAGTTTATCCAATCATTAACTGAAGAATTAAAAAACATCAGAAATCTTAAATAAGGAAATCATGAAATTTTCAAAGGTTAAACTAGTTAAATTTATTTGTTTTACCAAATTCTAATTTATGTAGATTTGTATAATTATTAACAATGGTCAAGTAATAATCAGTACAAATGTATATATTTTGGTACCAACAAGCTGGATTTTAATTCCACTTCCAATTAAGACTTTAGTATAAATTATTTTTTCTTTTTTAAAGTCAATGTTCATTTGAAAAGAGTTTGTTTGTCTAGCAGCATATCAACTACTTATAAGCCATTTAATGCCAAAATGTATTGGTTGTAATTTTTTTTCTTTAAAAATGTATTGCTGCTATTTGTACTATGAAATGTATTTTTATACTTTCATAGTGTTTTGATCTCAGTTTAGGGGTTAACTATTTTCCCATAGCTGGGACCCTAACAGGTACTACCACTCTGTGTTAGGGTAAACCTGGGAACAACAGCAAGTAAGAGGTGATTGTACACTTTCTGATCAGAATCCTTGCTGCCAGATGTAGTTTACTGTCATACCCTGGAAAAAAAAAAAAAAAAAGAAAAAAAGCATCCCCTCCCACCAATTTATTGACAAACACTACAGATGCATGCTGGGATTTCTTCTCTGTCAATAAAAATGGATAATTCTTCGTCTTACCCACACTTTTCTTTTTCTTGCCTTGAAGTCAGAAAGCTATAATCACTTGATGGAATCCCGTTTGCATATGAACACTATTTCTATTACAGTGGAGTAATGAATAGCGGCTCAAACTGAGGAATCAGAGAGCCAAGTTTGAATTCCATTTGAATACATTGCATTCATTTACATGCTATTACCCTTGGGGAAAAGTATGAATCCTCTTCTTCTCCCACCAACCTACTGCAGGGAAAAAATCTGCCTCATCAGTCATGTATCGAAAGATACACGATTGCTTAAGCGTGTATCATGCATGGCACATAACTGACTGACTATTGTCTTATAGTTGCTTTGACTCATAATTCCATTGTTCATTGTATTATTTTGCTCTGTTCTTATCTATCTTATATATATATATATATATATATATATATATATATATATAAAGTTGTAGCCTCTGTCTGTTTGATTGTTTATTAAACTCCTCCTAGGGTTTTGGAGATAGACTCCCATTTCTATATATATTCAGAAACTACATTACCCGGGGTACTCAGATAAGTATATTTCATTTTGTTCAAAGGGGGTCACTGGGTGTGGGCACAAATACCCCACTGAATTTTTTTTCCCTTTGATTTAAATTAAATTTAAATTTGAACAAATGAATGACAAAATTTAGGAAAAAGCCAGAAGATGGAGGTCCCATCGGCAAGATCATTGAGTAATATTGAAATGCATCATTTTTCCCCACAAATTATAACAATGATTTAAAATCAATCATCATTTTCTTTAAAAAAAATGTGTGACATGCAGCAAGGCACAAGTAATTTGGCTTGTATATTAATACACTTGTAGCTATGTAGGGGGTCTATCATGCTTGGTATCACAGATACTGAGAGGGACATAGAGAGTAAAACAGAATGAGATAGAGGGATGTAGAGAGAGAAAAAGAGAGTTCAACACAGACAGAGATTGGAAGAGTGTCCTTTTAGATAAAGCCACTTGTTTGTAGTAAGAGGTTCTGTTGAGAACAAATTTATCCCTGAACTACAAGTGACCTTTTAAAATTAAAATCTTTTTTTTTTTTTTTAAATCTTATCTACACAAATTTGCAACAGACTGAGGAAACCCAAACTGTGTTGGGTGCCTGAGGAGGGAAACAAAGAAAGAAGGATGTAGAGAGACAAAAGGAGAGTGTGACACAGATAGGGATTGCAGGGGAGTCATCTTAGATAAAGGCAGTTGTTTGCAGTGAGTTGTTTGCAATCATGTTTTGTGAGCTTATGACCTATTGAGGACATTTCAATTTTTCTTAAGAGAAACTGTCTTCTTCTTTATGTGCCATGTCCCTCTGGACATAGACGTTCATGGCTCTCCACAACTTTCTGTATCTTGTAGGTCATAATAAGCTTTGTCTTTTTGTTATTTCTCCTAAATCCTAATCAAGCTCACTAAGTATGTTATGCATTCTTTTCTTTGTTCCTATCTGTCCCATGAATATAAGATTTTCCAAGCCCTTCTTCCTCATCATGTGCCCCAGAAACCTCAACTCTCATTTTCTGATGTTAAGTATTAGTTTCCTTTTTGTTACCATTTTCTCCAAAATTTCATTTTGACTCATGTTCAGTCTACATTATCCACAGCATCTTTCTGTAGAACCACCTTTCTGTTGCATCAAATCTCTTCTTCATCTTTGAGGAGATCATCTCTTTTCTTATTACTATGTGGGAATGGTCATGGTTTTTGAAAGGTAAAGAGTGCAGTATTAAATAATTTATTAGTAAATCTCTGTAATTTACATCGATCCTGCTAGATTTTATTATTGAGGTTACTGAGAATTTTGTCAATTCCACTTAAAAATGCTTGCTTATTCAACAAAATGGTGCATACATTTTAGGAGAAATATGTCCTCTGATTACATATAAATAATCACTATATTTTATTTTTCAACAGATTATAACAGACTCTGACGATGGCATCTAGACCAGGAGATACAAACAAGGGCAATAACTTGGCCCTGACTAATCCTACATGGAAAGGAGTTTTAGTAGTCATTGGTAGTATAATTGTTGAATTTACTCTTGGATCCTCCTACACACTTGGTGAGTATCATTGTCATTCATGTATTGTGTCCTTTCAAGAAGCACCTCTTTTGAGGGGGGACAAGCCTATCACTACTCTGCTGCTATTTTCATGGCAAATGTTCAAATGAACTTAATTCTTTAATTATATCAGTTTAGACGTTTACATTTAGGATATTATATGACACTACCCCATGTTCCAAAAGGAAGAAGAAAGTTCAACTCAGACAGTTTCCCCACCCGCCAAGAACTACAATTTTTTGTTTGAATTTTTAATATGAGTATTATTATTATTTACATGCAAACTATTGTCCTCATTTTTGCTGTTGTTATCACAATGTTTCGGCTGTTGTGTCCTCTGGCCTTCATCAGATGTATATCAATCTTGGTAACCAACAGGAAATTTCGAACGATACCCTTTATTTAATGTACAGGAGTTAACACAAGAAGTGGAATGAGAACAATCTACCCCCATAGACTAAATAAATGGTTCAGTTCAGAAGTTAGGTAATAATTTGTGAGCTAGTCATGTGATTACTTTTTAAAATAATTAACAGTAACAGCAATGATATTAATAATGATAAAGCACAGATATTCAGAGAACTTAAAATGATTATTTGATTACTTATATAATGCATCATTATACTTAAAATTATTGACCTGTGATGCAAACAATTACCAGTGCATTATTTAAACAAATTGGCTGTAAATAATCGACAGTACATTTTTACAGCCATTTATCACTTATATTACTTCTGTTATGGAATGGTATGGTAATATTAGTTGTTTCCCTATAAGGAAACATTTGGCATTCATTGACCAAGCACCAGCCAGTCCTGTTTTCAGTTGAAATTGTGAAAAGTGAAAATTTATAAAATCTTTCTCTTAAAACAATTTCTTAAGAAAACAGGTTTCTAAAATCCAGTAGCTATTATCACTCTTTCCAGTATTGATGGGGGATTTCCTTTATAACCTTTTATATGAAGTAGTGTTGAACGTCAACATTTTGATTAGCATTATTTTCTCTTTGAGTTCAATGTGATATCGATTTTAGTTGTTGCTGCTGTTGGTAGTCCTCAAATGATGTGGTTTCTGTTATTTGGTACACTTCTTTGTGATTCTGTAGCACCAGTCCACAAGGTTCAAAGCAGGATGTTATGCTCTGCATCAAATTAGACCTATTTCTGATTCACTCCAAGTCCGCAAAAGTAAAATTAAAAATAAAAAAATGTCACTTGCTTTGCATGACATCTGGCTTAGAAAACAAATCCCCCAAAATATAAAATAAAATTTAAATGTCAGAGCAAATTGCAAATGGTGTCACTAAAGCAAAAGTATGACAAAGAGCATTGCTGACTGCTTAAAGGGACCCCCCGCTCTGTGACAGTGAATGTAGTAAACAGATAGTTCATGTTGTTCACCAGTGAGATCCTGGTCAATCAACCTGATACAAACTTCAATTCCAGGCTGTACACAACCAAGCCTCCCACCTATCAGGTCACTTCCCTCACCCACAAGACATTCAGCTTCTCTGGTCTCTACAATTTCCTGTACTTTGTAACCCTTAACAAAATTTTTATTTTTCACATATCTCCTAATCTCTATTCTGCCATCCATTTACACAAGCTTAATAAATAAGGCTATGCATTGCTTTCCTCTGTCCATCTTACCTTCAATATATCCATTGAGTGTCATATTTTCCAAACTCTATGTGACATAGAAATTTCAACCGTTTCTGATGTTTTGCATAAATGTCCTTTTTGTTTCCATTTTCTCTAAAACTTTGACATTGCTCACATATTCAGTCCATTGTATTCTCAGCATCCTTCTGTAGAACCACATTTCTGTTGCCCCAAGTCTCTTCTTCATCTGTGATGAGATTGCCCAGCATTCATTGCCACATTTAAGCCCAGAAATAGGACAGGAACAGTGTGGTTTCATTAAAGACACTGGCAGAAGAAATGGTATATTTATACACAGAATAATATTAGAAAGGACAATACAAATGCATTACACCTTGTAATAGCCTGTCTATCCCTGACCACAAATTCCAGTTCATTTCACTCTGGGGTACAGCAATTAAGCCACATTGAACCTGTTATTACCTCAGATAAATAATGGACTATTCTGTTTTGATTATAAGGAAATATGGAAAAAAGATATATCAAAGAAACTGTTTGGTTTTAGTAAGAAAAAGAAAAATATATACAGAAAGAAAGAAATGGAAGATGGAGGAAAACAATAACACACTCTGTTGTGTTGAATGTCTGCTTCAATGAAAAGGAAAATTTCATCAATTTAGAATCTTTTCATTTGTACCCTCTTACTTCATTAAATAATAAACTGCATTCATATTTATGATTGTTAATACAATATTTTGTTGAAGATGTTAAGCTCAAATATTTAATGATGGGAATAATAAATAAGGGAATTTCCGTGGATATTTTGTAGTTATTGAACTCACATTTTTATTCAATCTTTAAATTAAGAATTATAATTCATCAAGAAAAGTTAGATAGGAAAACTATGAAATTTTCAGACGTATTGCTAGTATACACAATTCTTTGTAATTCAATTTCTTTTTTTTTTTTTTCCTTTTTTATTTTTCACTGTAGGTAATTTTTCTACATATATAATATCCTATATGCGTGTCCGAGGAATTTCTCCTGACATTCTCTATACCAGCAGCATTTGGATTTCCGCTTCCAATACAATTGCCACAGGATTTTTTATGTTTGTATCAGGATATCTTGAGAAATGTTTTGGTCCAAGAATTACTACGCTGATTGCTGGATGGTTTTTCAGGTAAACAAAAAAGAAAGTCTTTTTTTCTAAAGGGGCAAATGTTCAAAAGAAATTAAATATTTTAATTATAAAATATGATAAAAAATAGAAATAGTTAAATAATTAAAATTTTCAAAAGCATAAATTTCATTTGAAAATTGTACTGAGAATTTTCCTTTAGAACGAATTTAATGCTATAAAAACCAACAAATTTATTAAAGATGTGAGGAAAATAGAGAGGGAGAAAATATTTTCTTTTACATGACATGTCCCTTCAGAACATTATCGATCATGGCTCTCCACAACTTCCTGTCCTTTGGAGCTCTTAATAAGTTTTGTCTTTTTGTTATCACTCCTAAACCTTGTTCTGCCATCCATTTACTCAAATTAAGTTATGTGTTTTTTTACTTCTGCACCCCTTGCCTTCAATCTGTCCTGTGTGTATCAAATTTTCCAAACCCTCTTTCCTCATTATGTGCCAGATAAAACTTTAACTGTCTCTTTCTGATGTTAAGTATAAGTGATCATTTGTTTCCATTTTCTTTAAAACTTCCTTGTTGCTCAGATGTTCGGTCCATGGTATTCTCACCATTCTTCTGTAGAACCACATTTTCATTGCTTCAAGTCTCTTTGTCTCTGAGAAGATTGTACAGCATTCATTGCCATATAGAATGGCCAATATTACATAACAGCTCATTACTCTTTTCAGTGGCCAGGGCTCTTGCCAGGCCATTCCAATATAGTGACCTTCACTGCCATATAGGAGGACTGATATTACATAATACTCCAGTCCTCTTTTCTTTGTTTCTGCCAACATTTTCCTGTTTCTTAATACTTTGCTTACCTTTTAGGAATGCATTTTTTGTTATCCCAATGTACCTTCAGATATCAGTGTCATGCTTTTCATTCTCTGTTAAAACACTTTTGAAGTCAGTTTGTGATGTAATGGAATAACCTGTCACCCCATGAGTGACTACACTATAGGTAGTTACTACCTATAAGTATCTGTAACTCAACAGACTACAGAGATTAGCTGCGACCTGTTCCAGCTAAACAGTTGAACTCTCTGCCTTCGGGCAGAGAGGAACCCGGACAAGGCTCTGTCGAAGGGCAGAGTCTCGTTCAGGGAGGTAGATGACAATGAACCTGTTTATGAGGTTTTAAAAAGGGAATATTTTTGGCCGAGCATACGGGCTTGGAGAACCCACGTTAAACCAGCCTTGTGCCACATGCAACCCTCATGGGAGGGTAGCTAAATATTCTAGCTGCAACCTGTTCCAGCTAAACAGTCGAACTCTCTGCATCTGAGCAGAGAGAAACCTGGACAAGGCTCTGCCGAAGGGTAGTCTCTCGTTCAGGGAGGTTGACCAAACCGATCCCATTTATGCGGGTTCTAAAGGCATTTTTTGGCTGAGCCTAGAGGCTCGGAAGACCCACATTAAACCTGGCCTTGTGCCACATCTACCCTCATGGGGGGTGCTAGTAAATACTGACTAGCTGGGATCTGTTATTCAGCTCTTAGCCACTGTCGAACTTTCTGCCTTCAAGCAGAGAGGAACCTGGACAAGGTTATGCCAAAGGGCAGAGTCTCATCCAGGGAGGTAGACAGACCCGAACCCATATATGCAGAGTTTACGTGGAATTTTTGGCATAGCCTATGGGTTCAGATTGACCCACATTAAATTCAGCCTTGTGCCACATCTTAACTCATGGGGAGGTTAGTAAATATCACTAGCTGGGATCTATTGGGTATGACTCAGTCTTATGTGAGAACTACTGACCTTCCAATAGTAACACTCCACTACTGGATTGATTTGGAACGATCTTATGCATAACTGTTACCTTTATTTAATTGTACTGGTTTGTTACAATAAACCTTTACTTATTGCATCCAGCTTGTTTTTTTCAAGTATAGATTCCTATTAGCACAGAATATAACAGTTTGTAAGCAAAAACTTCCAGAAACTAGGTATTCTGTAGATTTTGTTTCCGATGATCTTTTAAACTAAATGCTCAAAAAAATGGTAAAATCTATGAATCTAATTTTTGTTGTCAGTCCTTATCACATCACACTCCAGCTTTCGTGCTGAATGCAATGTTGATTTTCTAAACAGAAAGTGAAAAATCAACTTGCCCTAATGTATAGTTGTCTCTTTCTTCAATGTGAAAATTTACCCCCCCCACACACACACTTTTTTAATCATGAGGCACAGCTGTTTTGTTTCTTCAGTCAAACTCTAAAAAGAGAGGAACAAGAACTGGTCAGTTTTTACCCTATTTTTTTCTTTCTCCTTTTATTAATATTTTCTCTCTCTTTTTTTTACAAATTGCCATTTTCCTCTCATTTAATGAATATGTCTGGGGATTTTTTTTTCTTTTTTTTTTTTTTTTCTTTTTTTTTTCTTTTTTACAGCACTAATTAAATTTTGTTTTAGATTTTTCAAATTTATTAGAATTTCCAGTTTCAGTTTATTTTGTTCTTAAAAAAAAAAAAAAAGGATTCAAGCAGATTTAAAAAAAAAATCTTTTTCATTTCACTTTTTCATTAATTTGCATTATTTTACTTTTCAAATTTACTCGTGAACACTTTTATTGAATTTAAATCATCAAGTAATGGCTAATGAGCTGGTCTAATTAACTATTATGACTGCATAATGAATTTAATCCCCACTGTAAACAACCCATCATAGAAATTCAGATGGGGAGATAATTCAAAATGTAATTAAAAACTGTTTAGTCTCACCAGGTTTTGCTCACTCTGATAATAGAGAAATGCTATTTGAGTGTAGATATTCTTCATTTGCATTCTGTCGCATATTTGATCAGGACATAACTGATCCCAGGCATGAGACCAAGAAAAATGTATGGTTCTCAACTTGGTATTAGGGTGGTGCAAAAATAATGTCGTTTTCTCACATAGTAAGATATGTGAGAAAACGACATTATTTTTGCACCAACCTAATATTTATGCTGATGACACAACTATTTGCTTATCTCTTAGAAGCAAATCTAACAGCTCCAACAAAGTAAACCTGGCAGCTACTTTTATTAAAGTGCATGAACGAGAGGGGTGCTGAAAAGGACCTTCAGTCAGTGGTTAACTGGGAAAAGGAATGGATTGTAAATTTTAGCACTCCAAACAAAACTGTTTTCATTTAATCACCATAGAGAACCTTTTCTGTCTACCATCAGCATGACTGATGCTAACCTCTAGAAAAGGAACTCCCTTTTAATTTTAGGCTCATATTTTCTACTGACATGAAATGGAGAGATTATTTTGAATCAATTGCTAGGTCTACTGCGAGGAACGTTAGTTCACTATATTGTGCCAGATAATTTTTATTGTCAGAATACATCTTGAATACTTATAAAGCTACGATTTGTCCATGCATTGAATATTGCTGCCATATCTGGTCTGGTGTTCCTGCTGTATATCTCAAGATTCTTAAAAAAAATCAAAGGGTCTGCAATATTATCAGTCCTGACCTGGCATCAATGACATGCAGAGGTTTTGTGATGTTTGGTGATGCCCGGATCCAACTCCTTGATTGTATACCCCCTAAGATTCAAGTAGGGGGTACTGATAGGGCTTAGTACTGAGAAATGTGAGAAAGGAGGACTTTTTAAATATGTAAAAACAGCTGAAACATGAAATATGCACTTTATTCAAATGAAATATAAACTAAATTTTTATTTCACTCTTTGATTGGGTGCCCTCCTGATATGGATGCTCAGAGGCATCACAATCTCTGCCTTTGCTTCTGCATGCTACTGCCTGGCATCTAAAATTCATTCACTTTCTGACCAACTTGATGTGGATTCTCTCTGTCTTTTCTGCAAAATATTTCAGGACAATTACTCTGATTCCACCTCAATCACATGAATTTAAGCATGCTACTAGGTTTTGCTGTTGAAATAGTGAGATACAGTCATAAGTTTTATTCTAATATTTTCTTTTCTCACACTTCTAACCTGTGGAATTCTCTTCCAGTTTCTTGCTTCCCAGTTACCTACAATCTTCAAAGATTTAAATGCAATGCCAATTGCCATCTTCTATCTTCCTGAACATGTTCTTTTATTGTCCTTTCTCTTCATTAAAATCTTCTCATTCTTTTTCACTCCCAGTAACCTCCTAGCATCGTAGCATCTTCTTTGAGATAAAATGATTGAAAAGAAAGGAAAATAGGTATGATTATCTACCAAGATATTAGAAAATAATAAGTACTCCTTGCATTGCATCATGTAAGAGCATTTTTTATTCTTTTTCTTTTCTTTACAGTGGCTGCATAGCTTTAACATATTTCAGTGTGCAGTATTCATTTCTATGTCTCATATTAACATACGGATTTTTGATTGGCATTGGAGGATCAATTGTGTATCCAGTTGGACTCAACTGTGCAATGAGGGTAAATATTTACCTCTTCAAACTTTGTTGTGATAAATCATTAGATATAATCAGTTTAAGCTGTTGAAACACCTTACATATTCTTTTTTTATATGCCTTCCTTCAGGATGTTGGTGATCATGACTCTCTACAACTTCCTATCCTAAGTGATTGTTTTTTATTATCCCTCTCAGTCCCTGTTCTTCCATCCACTTATGCAAGGTGGGTTACTCACTGTTTTCACCTATCCCTCTTGCTTTCTGTAAGCATTAAATTCTCCAAGCCTTCTTTCCTCACTGTCAGAAATTTTAACTCTCCCTTTCTGATTATAAGTATAAGTGTCCTATTTGTTTGCATTTTCCTTAAAACTTCCTCATTACTCACATGCTTCATTCATGATATTCTCAGCATTCTTCTATAGAGCCACATCTGTGTTTCCTGAACTTTCATCTTTATCTGTAAGGGAATTGTCCAGCATTCGCTACCATATAAGTGGATTGATATTACATAGCATTTCATCACTCTTTTCTTTGTTTCTAACAAAATTTTCCTGTTTCTTAATACTTTGCTTAGCTTTTAGTATGCTTCATTTTGCTATCCCCAAAGCACCTTCAGATTTTGGTGTTGCATTTTACATGCTCTGTTAAAAGACATCACATATATTTAAACTTTCTTACTAACTTGATTTTGGCATCTCCAATTTGTAATTTGAATGTTAGGCAATTCCTTTTGCTAAATTCTTTCATTTTAGTTTTACATTTCACAATAGATGTCACCATTCATATGCCAGCAGAAGCAGACCATTATTTTTTAATCCTTGTTTGGGGATGGATTCTTCTTTTTCTGTTGAGGTTAACCAATTCCATTTTTATTAGATGGAGTTATAAAGTACCCATTTTTCATCATTGATGATAATTGTACCCAGAAAAATGTTTCAGGAGCAAGTCTACTCTTCAGTGATGAGCAGAGGACACATCTTTGATTGAACAGAGAAACAATCAGTTGCTAAGATATGCATTAACACATTTTAGACATTTTCAGAAGTTTCTGAAGGTGTTTTATGATTGAAGTGGGTGACCTGTACCGAACTGTTTTGCTAATTCTTGTACAGCTGTCTTGACTATGGCTTGCAGAATTTCAATACTGACAGAATTTTATCACCTAGGGAAATTCTGGAGAGAAAAATTTTCTGACTGACCAAAAAAGTCCTTGTTGGCATGTCTGAGGACTTAAAGCTTCATTTCTGTCAGCAGGATAAATATTTATTTCCCCTATTGTTCCTAAAGAGACGCCTTATTTTTTTTTTAAATTATTCAGTATAAAATGAATTTGATCTAAACTAATTTTAAATGGATAAAATTGAAAACAAAATTTACCCAACTCTGATATTGAATAACCTGCATAATGAAAAAAAGACTAGAATGTAAAAATTAATGATTATTTTAGTGTAAGTGTTGAAAATATTATCTGTAAAAATGCAATGGACATTGAGATGTGGGAAAACATCACCAGCAATCACTCATGCTAGAGATGCAATTTACACCAAGGGCTGGAGAAATGAAGGCTTGCCACCAAGGAGAAAGAAAACAAGGCAACTGTGTGGGCCTGTACAGCCATAACAGATGCTGCACTGCCATTAGCAGTTGGGTACAGATCCAAGGTTTCTTGAGACCAACAGATGTCACACACTTGCACATACAAAAACTGAAAATGTCAAAGTGATCATGTTAAAAACACAACATGACTTTCTTACCAACCTAATGCTGTATACTAAATTCAATGTATCTAGCAATAGATAAGTTTGCTTATCATTCAGTTCACATTCATCTCCAGTCTTTTGAACAGGAGTAGAGGTTTATCTTTTGTTTCCTGTTACGTCTGAGTTTCCACTTCCTTCTAAAGTCTACTTCCACTCTATACTTCTAATGTTTCCACTTTGAAATTTTATTTACTATTTTTTTTTTTTTTTTTTCAATAGGAATAGATAGTTTCATCTATTGTCCGGTTTATACTCCTCCCCAGTTTTTGAATAGGAGTAGAGGTTTATCCATTGTTCTCTGTTTAGGATTGGGTTTCCAGTACCTTCTAAAGTCAACTTCAAATTTATACTTCTAACATCTCCATGTGAAACTCTGAAATTTTATTTATCTTCTTTTTTTTCCTCGATAGGAGTATATAAGTTAACCTCTCGTCCAGTTTACACTTCTCCCTGGTCATTTGAATAGGATTAGGTTTATCCCTTTTTTCCTGTTTAGGATTGGATTTCCAAAGTTTTTCATTCTTTTTCACTCCTAGTAACCCCTGGCGTCTTAGTGGCATTATGACTTTGCTTGGGGTGAAATGGTTAAAAAGTAAACAAATAAATTATTTGTACAATCTTTTTAAGGTTTTGTAAGAAAACATTTAAATGTTTTTTTTTTCTTATTCATTACAATCATTTCAGTGGTTCCCTAATAAGAAAGCAACAGCTGTGGGAGTTGTTCTGGCTGGATATGGTATGGCAGCATTTTTTTGGAACCCACTCATTACATTCTATATTAACCCCAAGAATTTTACTCCTAATCGCAAAATAGGGAATGAAATGTAAGTATCAGTCTGTGTTTTTCTTCAGTGTGTGTAGATATATGTACAACATTTGGTTTTCATGTGGGGTCAGCATTAAGAACCAACTTAAATATGGTGAGGTCCTAAAAAAAAGGCAATTATATCTAAATACCCGACAGAAGACCTTTTTTGTTGGAATTATTTAGATGTATAATTATCATTGTTATATAATTTCCTATTCAGCCCAGGATTCCTATTTTAGTTGTTACACTCACAACATTTTGACTGTTGTACTCACTGACCTTCTTTCATTAATTATGTAGCAATATTTGCAATGAGGAATTATCATTATTGTGATATTGTGTCAAATTTTCTAAACCCAATTTCCTCATAATATTCTCTAGAAATTTTAACTATCTTTTTCTGATTCAAAATATATGTCCTTTTTCTTTTCATTTTCTCTAAATCTTTGTCAATGCTTACATGTTCAGTCCATGGTATCCACAACATCCTTCTAACACCAAAGTTAAGCAATGTTGTGCCTTATCAGTAACTATATGGTTGACTGCTTGAAAATATGCAATATTGTAAGCTTGGATGTGCAGATGGTGTAATGCATAATGGTTTGAAATTGTTAATTGGAGAGCCAAGTTCCAATTCCAGTTGGGTTCATTATATTCACTTACAGACAAATACCATTGAGAATGGTATCAATCCACCTAGCTATGAGTTAATAAGTAAGACTTATATTGCTAAAACTATTTTACCACTTTATTTGCCTTGTCCTATCAGGATATAGGTGATGATGGCTCTCCACAACTTCTTTTCCTTTGTAGCTCTCTATGTCTCCTAAACCCTGTTCTGCCATCCATTTACTCAAGCTCACTAAGTATGTTATGCAGTTTTACTCTATCTCTCTTGCTTTCAATTATCCTGTGCATATCATATTTTCCAAGCCTTCTTTCCTCATTATGTGCTCTAGAAACCTCAACTGTCTCTTCCTAATAAGTATTTCCTTTTTGTTTCCATTTTCCTTTAAACTTCATTGTTGCTCACATGTTCGGTCCATGGTGTTCTGAACATCCTGCTGTAGAACCACATTTCTGCTGCTTCAAGTCTCTTCATCTTTGAGGAAATTGTCCAGCACTCGCTGCCATACAGGAGGACAGATATCACAGAAAAAGAAATGCATACAAAATACTTATTCGGTAAATCTACTGGATCAGCAACGTTGAGTATACAACTCAGTCTTCGCCCGCCCTGTGATCTAAAACAAAACACAACCTGAGTAGGGTGGGAATTGAAGATTGAGTAACCAACTCCAAGGCTAGCAAGGATTGACCACAGACTCGCCTAGTGACTGGGGATGGGATTGTGATGTCATACTTGATTTTAACATCTGCAATTTGTAATTTGTATACTGAGTTGTTTCTGTTTGCTGACAACCAAAACCAAAATATTGATCTAAAACTTGAGTCATATTCATAAATAGACTCATCTGATCTAAACTTTCAGATGTTGGTCATGTATAGCATCCAACTGATTCAAAAATCTCTAAATTATCATCTACATGCAAACATTTTAGCTTATGGTCACATCATGTTGAAACAGTAGTTCCAGTAATGTCACCAAAGCTAAGTAACATCAAGCCTGATTAGTACCTAAATGAGTGACCACTTGAGAATAACAGATACTGCAAGTTTGGATGTGCAAGTGGTGTAATGGACTATGGCCTAGAATTGCTAATCAGAGAGCCAAGTTCCAATTCCTGTTGGGTTTGTTATATATACTTACATGCAAATACACTTGGGAAAGGTATAAATATGACATTTTCTCCCCACTTTCATGGATTAATTAGTAAGACTTGTATCACTAAATTATTATTATCTCCTAAAAGAAAAAAATCTGTAAAGTGTTGATAAGCTGTAGAAAATAATCAGTCATTCAAAAGCAAACATGTTCTCAGATCATTGGTTAAAAGTGGTTTCATACAAATAAATCCTCAAAATGATTCTCCACCAGACACTATAAACTGGTGCTATACAATCACAAAGATTAGCAAAAACAAATTAACACATAACAAAAACCACATCACTTGAACACTTCCAAGAATAACAACAAAAATTGGTAGCAAGGAAACTCCCAGTAAAATGTATTGCAAATGATTTTACTACAAAAATGTATTGCAAATGATTTTACTACAAAAATATATTGCAAATGGGCTCCTACAAAAACATATAGCAAATGATTTCCTATAAAAATACATTGCAAACGATTATACTATAGAAATGCATTGCAAATGATTATACTATAGAAATGCATTGCCAGCTTTTTTACTATAAAAATACATTGCTAATGATTTTCCTGCATTAGTGCAGAGCTTTCTAAACTTTTTACATTGGTGATACACTTTCTAAAATATCTTTTTGCAGCACATTATTTAAACGTTGTTAGCCAAGCCAAATCTGTAATTCAAAATGTATATAAAAAGAAATAATCTAGTTAATTAAAAGTTAAATTAATAATTTATAGAAGACCGAGTAACTAATTACACTAAAGTGTCATGACACAGCACTTTTGAAAGATCTGAAGTACCACTAATATTGTAATTGCATTCAAGTCCAGTTCGTGCATCATGTTTGATAATAAGTTCAATATAATTAAAAGAGATTAAAATATTCATATAGTTTTCAAATTACTACTTTATGTCCACATATATCCTGTATATGACAACAAAGGTTAGTTTAACCCACTGCAAATAGATTGGTTATAGATCTGGCCAGCTAAACACATCCATTTGTTTACAACTGAATCTAATAATATCATAGTATGTGCTACCAGTAAATACCAGATAGTTTGAATTGAATTTAATGTCAATAAGGAACATTTGTTCTGGTAAAAAATTCATACAATCTAAAAATATTTTCTGGGTTTAAATATCCTGCAAAAGGTTGATAAGACATAAAATACAACTCAACCATGATTGTAGAATGTAAAAAAAATAAAATAACTAGACTGTTATAATAAGATGACAAAATAAAATAAGACACTGCTGGTGAGCAAAATAATAACTTGTGAGCAATCTACTGCTCTGGACACCTAGCCATTGAGCAAGATGGTTTGTTTGCCCAGCAACTACCTATGTTGATCAGTTATGTTATGATGCGGAATGATCTACTGACTTTGATGCAAGACTGTAATGGCTGGCGTGATAGATTCACAAATGTCTGAGCTAAGTTGCCTGAATAATAAAAACAAATTTTAAATAATAAATAATGATGAAGAACTGTTATAAAAAAGAAAAAAAATGATTCTTTTGGTTGCTTTCAGATATTTTTCTCAACCAGAAGTTCTTGACAATGTTCCTTCTTGCTTTCTGGTTTTGGGAAGTTCTTATGCAGTAATTCTTCTACTTGGAGCCTTATTGACTTTTAATCCAAAATTGGTAAGTTACACTTCACTTTAATCTCTCTTCTTCACTTCTTTGTTATGTAGTGTGTCCCCCTCAGGACATAGGCAGTCATGCCTCTCCACAATTTCCCGTCCTTTGTAGCTCTAAATAAATTTTGGCTCTTTGTTCTCATAAACCCTCTTCCACCATCCATTAACTCAAGTATATTATGTGCTATTTTCCTCACTCCCTCAATCTGTCCTATGAATATCAAATTTTCCAAGCCCTGTTTCTTCGTTATATGCCTCAACTGTCTTTTCCTGATGTTAAGTATAAGTTTTCTTTTTGTTTCCATTTTCTCTAAAACCTCATCATTGTGCACGTGTTCAGTCCATGGTATCCTCAGCATCTTTTTGTAGAAGCAACAGAAATGTGGTTCTATGTGAAGTCTCTTCTTCATCTTTGAGGTGATTGTTCAGCATTCACTGCCATAGAGGAGGGTAGATATCGCATAACAGTTCAATACTCTTTTCTTTGTTTATCTTGTCTAAATAACAGTTGTTAAAGATTTTAAAGTTTTTTTTTTGTGTGTTAGTGGGGTAAGGGGACATCTAAAAAAATGAAAATAATGATAAACAAAAAAAACACAAGTACAGTTGGAAGTTAGTTTTTCCTTTATCATTTATTAAAATTAATAATAATTGACTTGTCACATCTATGGCCCTGGTCCCTTCAGGATTTTGTTGATGATGGCTCTCCACAACTTCCTATCCTTTGTATCTCTTAGCAATCCTTGTCTTTTTACTATCACTCTCAGTCCCCATTCTGTCATCTACTTATATCATTAGGTTACTTATTGTTTCTCTCTGCCCGCCTTACCTCTAATATGTCCTGAGTGTTAAATTCTACAAGCTCACTTTTCTCATCATGTGCTCTAAAAATGTCACCCATCTGGTTCTAATTTTAAGTATAAGTGTCCTATTTATTTCCATTTTCCTTAAAACTTCCTTCTTGCTCACATGCTTCATCCATGGTATTCTCAGCATTTTTTTCAGCATTGAAAGTTTATAGTATTTCTGGGTGAAATCTTGATCTGATTATACTTATCAATTTATATCTGAACAAACACTAGCAGATAAATTCATACAAGTTTCATTGTAGAAAAATGTCTTGTTTAACAGGTTATTCTGACTTTGTCCTGTCAATCAGGTACTGTGGCTGAACTGGTAGAGGCATGCTTTGGCTTAAGTGGTTTCTCTGCAGCATGAAAGGGATGCAGGTTCAATTCCTGTTGGAGGCTGAATTTTTCTTTTGTAGGTCTTCTCAGTTTAGGCTGGTTGCTATTGATTTCACTGTTTAATAAAATAAAAAAAATGAGTAACAACTGAAACACTTGGTGTAACCACTAAAAATAACATTTATATTAATAAGAAATAATGTCAGATAAAAAATCCTTTCAAAATATATATAAACATGTTTCATAAATAATATGGAAAAGTTCTGTCTATAAATTTTTTTGAACTGAAATTTTTGTTTTCTTTTTTGTTTTAATTTTTTCTTTGTTTTAATTTTTTCTTTTTATTTTCTTTTTCTTTTTTCTTTTTGTTTTCTTTTTGTTTTCTTTTTGTTTTCTTTTTCTTTTTGCTTTCTTTTTGTTTTCTTTTTCTTTTTGTTTTCTTTTTTTTGTTTTCTTTTTTTTGTTTTTTTTTTGTTTTCTTTTTTTTGTTTTCTTTGTTTTCTTTTTGTTTTCTTTTTGTTTTCTTTTTGTTTTCTTTTTGTTTTCTTTTTGTTTTCTTTTTGTTTTCTTTTTGTTTTCTTTTTGTTTTCTTTTTGTTTTCTTTTTGTTTGTTTTTTCTTTTTCTTTTCTTTTTTCTTTTTCTTTTTCTTTTCTTTTTCTTTTTCTTTTCTCTTTTCTTTTTCTTTTTCTTTTCTCTTTTCTTTTTCTTTTCTCTTTTCTTTTTCTTTTCTCTTTTTTTTTTCTCTTTTTTTTCATTTTTTCTTTTTGTTTTTCTTTTTGTTTTCCTTTTTTGTTTCTTTTTTTCTTTTTGTTTTCCTTTTTTGTTTCTTTTTTTCTTTTTCTTTTCCTTTTTTGTTTCTTTGTTTTTCTTTTTTGTTTCTTTGGGTTTTTTTTTTTTTTTTTTAAACTCACTTCAGTATATGATCCCCTATGGAGAAAGTTAACTTTTCCTCCATTCGTTTTCAAGGATTATTCTGTGTGTAGTTACACAATTAGTTTGTAATTCTCACACTCTCACTTTGATAGAATGGATCTTTCAAATTTCTAAATAAATTGTTTTGTTTTAGTGTTAAATTTGCCAAAACTCACATAAAAATGTATATTAAATTAAAAAACAGTTGCATAACTACACACAGAATAATCTTTGAAAATGAATGTAGAACATGTCTTTCTCTATAAGAGACCATATATTGAAGTGCATTTAATAAACACACGCACACACAGATACACATAGAGAGAGAGAGAGAGAGAGAGAGAGAGATAAAATATAATAGTGGACACTGAGAGCAACACTGAACAGTGACAGCCTGTTTCATGCTTGAACGATTACACATTTCAGTTAACTGCCATTTATTGTTTAATGTTGATTATTCATGGTTTCTCTCTTTTATTATAATACTTTCCACTCCACTTAAAATAATTCTTACACTTGCAACACCTGGTCAAAAATTAGTAAAAAGCTTTGATATTATACTGCTTTACTGGGAAATAATAGAAAAATAGCTGCTGTATAAATTGTTATTCATGACAGATGATAGCTGTTGTGGATGTGGGGTCTGGCAAGACATAACACTCAAGTCAACAGAGTCAGTCATGGTAGTAGTACTCAGCTAGACAAGTCATTGCAGTAGTATTATCTTGTACCTCCTAGACAATTACATGGATTACTTATCATGATTGGATGAGTCCATTCGTGATAGTATGGGTAACTGGCTCTTACCACATCTCCCTTTTGTGACTTACATTCTATAGAAGTTATACTTTTTCTTTTTGGGTTAAGAATAAGATCCAACACTTCCATAGGCTGTCTCTTTCTTTTACTGGAGTGTGTGGTTTCCAGAGCTATCGTCATACCAAACTACTATGATGACTCCTCTTGGATGTTCTGTTCGTCGGAGTACCTTTTTTTATTTGATTTAGATGTCTTTTATGCACCCATATAAACCCTTTTATCATGTAAAATAACTTTCCAGCATGTTTTTTTGACTAACCAGCATTCATTTTTGTAAGATTTGAAGTATTTCTATCTGAAGTATTTCTATCAGATTTTTTCTTGTTTTCGACCATTTTTTTTTTTATTTGGCAGCAGTTTGTCAAACACAATTCTAATTTTCCTTCCAAACATTAGTCAGGGTTCATACAGGTCCCAGAAACCTTGAAAAGTCCTGGAAAATTGACAGAACCTTAAAAACAGAAACAGCCCAAAAGCTCATTGAAAAGTCCTGGAATTTTCTAAATTGGGCTGCTCACACATCCTTTTTCTTAATTCATGAAAGTCAAAATGCAAAATCCCAGAATTCTGGCTTTTTTACAAGCCTTTAAGAAAAATGTTTTTGTTTTTTTTTGTTTGTTTTTTTTTTTTTAGCCATCATTAATATTTAGCAATTTGTTTGTGGTTTATTTCCTTGGTTAAAATGAGTTCATGACCTTGTGGTTGCTTCTGTATTTTCTCATCTAAATGATGAGAAAGAAAGGGAGAAAAAATATGAAGGCATATTTTCTCCTAGCTGCTACCCTCACTCAACAAGAGACAAGAAAACATGTCTGTCAAAGATAAATTAATTCCCACTCATTTAATTTGTAGTTGAAAGGAAAATAATGTAGAAGGAGAAATCTTGCCAACATTTAAGGCAGTATGCCTGAGATATGGCCTTCACTCACTGGAACATGCATTGCTACAAGCTGCTACCCATCAGATGCCCTTACAGTTGTGTGTTATGTTTGCTGTTTGTGCACGTATATGAACCCTGCAAATGTTCTTCGTCTGTGGACCATTTACAATTTCTTGCACTAAGTTTTTAATGCAGACCATGCAGAAAACATGACAATTTATGCAATCCTGATAGAGAATGGCATTCATTTTTTAACAAAAAACTATTAAAACTATTAAAGTACCGCAGCTTGACCATCATGATGACTTCAATCACCCAGGCATTGCAACACTTACTGATGAACAGAGCTTAATTGCTAACGATGTGATTGAATCTGTAGATAAAAGGAGATGTAAAGTGCCCAAACACTCCTGTTTTTATGTAGATGCACCAGGGGGTTGTCGTAAAAATTTAATACCATAATTTGTGAAGGAACAACTGCAACATGTGCAGTGGTGCTTGGACAGACATTGCTTCTACACTACTGTCAGATGGAAAGACTATCCATACTTTGTTCAAATTGCCTGTCCCACTCATGGAGGCCAGCGTTTGTAATGTACCAGCCACTTCAGACCATGCAAATTATTTATAAAACCTTGATTTGATCATATTGGATGAGGTTTCATTTGCTCTTCATGCTATTGATAAAGCCTTGCAAGGTATCACTGGCATTGCTGATGTTTTTGGAAGTAAAGTTGCGCTCTTCTGGGTAGACTTTAGGCAACTCCAATCCATATTGCCAAGAGAAACTTGTGAGGCAATCGGTGAGATCTGTATTAAAAATTCTCCACTATGGCTGATTTTCATCCAATACAGATTAAGTCAAAACATGAAGACAGCAGCAGATCAAAAGGGAATTTGCAGCATGACTCTTGAATTTTGGCAATAGAACATCAGCAACTTCACAAGATCCTAATCTTGCAGTCGATGACATAGAAGTGCCTCAAATTTCATGCGTTGACATCTCTCTGGTGGATGATATTCTTGAACATTACATCTGAAGAAGAGAGAAGAAGCAGAGTAATTCTTTCTCCAAAGAACTCAGACTGCCTCCTGATCAATGAAGAAATTTTGTGACAACTTTCAGGTGACTGCTGCACCTATTGTAATAGAGATAAAGTTTTGACAGATGATCCTGCTAAGCGCTACCCACTTGAATTTCTAAACTCTTTGGCACAATCAGGAATGCCTCCTCATAAATTGAGTTTAAAACCTGGCTTAATGGTAATGCTTCTTCGTAACATTTCTATCCAGAATGGAATCTGCAATGGTACAAGACTGGAAATAGTGGCCATGCATCAACATTCAACTGAGGATTCTTTGATTTGTGGCTCACTAATTGGCAGACTTGTCCTCATTCCCAGAATAAAGCTGGCTCCACGCGACTCTAACTTGCCATTCACCTTGGAGAGAACCAAGTTACCTGTCCATTTGTCATATGCCATGACTATTTACAAGTCACAGGTTCAGACATTTGAGAAAGGTGGGATTGTTCTTACCTCAGCCAGTGTTGAGTCATGGGCAATTGTATGTGGCATACTATAGAGCTAGCAAACTCTCAGATGTAAGGGTTAAGGTGATGGAGACAGACAAGCAAGAAGAGGGTGAGCTGTTACTAAGAACATTGTCTGCCGAGAGGTACTGACTTGAAAGAGTGGAGTGACCCTTAATTGCATTAGGTTTATATATATATATATATATATATATATATATATAAAGTATTACCAGTTTGTGACTGGTATGGATACTTCCAGGGAGAGCTCAATGTAGACTACAGAGTATCATAATAATAATGATGATGATAATAATAATAATAATGGAGGAAACTTTAATTATTCATTTTGATTATAATTTATTTTGTGAACACCATAATGTTCATCTCTTCAGATCGTTTCCTTAACTCTTTCTTTTCCATACCCCCCCCCCATGTCTCATCTCTTCTCTCTCCCTCACCCTGTCAATCTAATATATCCATCTGGTGTATTGTTTCCATTTACTAAGGAGATTTTGATCTAAGAACACACAGGGGTCATTAAAAGATAAGAATATAGATATCTTTCTCACCCTTTCTCGGACCAGTCTTAATTGTTTTATTGCCCTTCATGCAGAACTTTTTCACTGCCAGTTTAAGTTTAGACATTTGGGTCACTAACACACAAAAAAGAGAATGTCTAATACCAAGAATATTTAACATTGAAAAACACAAGAAAAATTAATTCCTTTTAATAATATGTGGAAATATTCACTTTTTGCCTGATGAAGGTCACGAGACTGGAAACGTGTGTAGCACAATTATGGAAAATAAAGAATAATATTTTTTTTTTAAAGAAAGTCCACATTCGGTTATGTATACATATATTAAAGGAATATCTTTCAAATGAGGAAATTATTTATATGTGGTATGTATTATATAGTTTTGTATATTATAATTAAGTAATTCATTGATTCGATGAATTACATAATTATAATTATCAAATGCTCCTAATAATTTCTATCACTTGTATATCATTGCTTGAACCAGCTTCTAATGCTCAAGTTTGAGCAGCTTGGTGATAGCTGTCTGGCTCCTGGGGGCACAGTTCTATGGCTACAGAGAAACTCAGTTGAGTTCCACCACGGAATATGTGACCGAGCAGCACTATATTGAGTCTGATTTGCTACCTCTTCGTCACCGAGGCCCATTGGGACAGTTCGTATGACGTTTGCATGATAACCTGTCAGGGTTTCAATTCTCGGTAGTGGATGCGCACATGATGAGTCCCAAATATAGGACGAAACGGCCGTCTAGTGCTTTCTGCATTCTGTTGAGGTTTCTTTCTGACTCGATGAACTACTTAATTATAATTATCAAATCCTCCTAATAATTTCTATCACTAGTTTTGTGTGTATATATATATATATATATATATATATATATATATATATATAGGTCTATTGTATTCTGTATTCATATCAGAGGAAACTGATACAGCTCTATGTTGGAGTACCACAGACTGATTGATATAGGCAATATTTGCAAACTTGGTGGACACTCCCAAGTATCCCTATGTGTTGTTCATTTTCCCAGCCTATGAGTATTGTATGTTAAGAACAGATAGATTTAGTAGCTAATATATAAATATATATATATATATAAAAGGGTAAATATTGGTTTTGTTACCCGTATGCTAATATCCCTTAAAATTTTTCCAAAATCGTCATAATTCCGTGCAAATGTACATGCTGAACTTGAATTAACAATTAAATTATGAAGAAACCTTACCGTTTTGGAGTTATCGACTAGAAAAAAATCGGACTTCTTGTTGGTCATTCATCCCCCATTACTGCCATCATGAATCCCGATTCAATGCAGGATACCTATGCCGGCGTAATCAGAAAATTTGGCCTATTTACTTCTTTTACAGACTTTCCTTGCAGAAAATCACTATGCACCGGTAACAAAACCAATATTTACCGAAAAAAAGTTTATTATTTACTCAACATTCTATTCGTCAGTCCATGGAAATCCCACAGGTCCCACTAGTTTTAATAATTTTATTAAATTTTTTAATTCTTTCTAGCACATTCAAAATTTTGGTTAAAACTCTTTTTCTTTTTTTTTCTCGTCAGCAGTCGATGTAATATTTAATTTATGATTAGTGTTTTAGTGACTCTTTTCCAGTGAAAAAGACATTGATTTGGAAATTCTTACAAAAATCAAATAATTGCTAGATTGTAATTAAACTTTCAGGACTTGTTCACAAGTGAATGAAATTATTTTTGAAATTTTTGTTTTTTAGAAAATCTTGAAAGAAAAACTTCCTTTTTTTTTTTCAAACTTCTACTCATTTCCTGAAAATCTTGTAATTGTAAAATAAAAAATGCAATAAAACTTTCATTATATAATTAGAAAAGCTTTTAATTGCTTTTAGTTTTATAAACAAGAGTTATTAAGTGGACTATTGTCTTGAGAAAAATTTTTTGAAGAATAATGAATTTTTACAAGAATTGTTTTCACTTTTTTAAAATTTTAATTATAACAATTTATGAAAGGCAACCAAAAAAAGTGATGCTAATCACCTATTTTAGAAGAAAAAAAAAATAATCAATTCCAATCAATATAATTTCTGTTTGAAATACACCAGAGCATTTTACTTTCTGGTGTAGTGGATGTGTTAATTATAATAGGTAAATACTTGTTGAGAATAGGCTGCGTGAAAATTACCGATTTCCACTAACATTAAAATCTCTATGTTCATACATAGAATAAGATACAAAACTCAATGGAATGATTTCAAAACATAACAATTAGATTTATTAATGTTTGATGTACAAGCATGCGAACTGAAAAGGTAGGACAGAGTCGTGTCCCTTTGATTTGGTAATAGTTGTACCAGAGTTCATATTAAGAAGAAGTAATATTGAACTTGTAATTTAGAAGAATAAAGTTTAGAATTGTGAGTTCTAAAATTGGTAAAAGTTCAGGAGTGATTTCAGAGGTTGGTGAGTGAGTGTATTTGTGTTGTTTCGTGTTAAATAAATTTAACTTTGCAACTTCAAAAGTATGATTGACGTGGAGTAGTTTAACAGTTGGTTATCCGTAATTGGTTCTGATCCACTGGCATATGGAGGTTAAGCTCTATACTGGAAATAATAAATTTAATCATTTAGATTTCAATTAAAGCTAAAATGAAAGCTTATTCATTTTAAACCTCAAGTATCGTGAATAAGTGGAGGTACATACTTTTATTGCTTGGCTTTATATTAAAAGTTCAATCTGGCAAACACTGTCCTTTTTTCTTTCATGTTTCTGACGGTTAGAAAATAAACGAACATGTGAATGACTCCTAGACATTTTGCCAGATGTCATCAAATTTGCGAACTATTAAAAAAACATAAATATCTCCCCACACCAAGCCCTCCTCTGCAGTGCTGTCAAATGTGAATGACGTTTTATTTCAAGTAAAACAGCAAATTTTTGTGTCTGTTTCAAAAGACATTGCCCTGTTTCTGGTAAAATATCAGAGCAATAGACTGTTGCTTCCTCTCCTTGCAGATGATCTTTTTAACATGAGCATAAAACTGTTAAGATTTGAAAAGGAAGACCGCACTAAAAAGATAATTACATTTTCTAAACTGAATGAATTTGTAAGAATTTTGTCAAACCCAAACATGCATAAAGATGCTGCAAAGATCTAGTATGGATTTCTGGCAGACAGGGCTATGCAAAATTTATCCAGAAAAGAAAATGTATCTACAAAAGATCTGTTTGCATGCAGAATTGCAACAAAGACAATGTTCAGTACCATCATTGAGAAACTTCTGGCAAATTCTCCCCTTAGATACCTTCTTGTAAGGTCACTTGCATGGGTAAACCCTGGATTCATTTCTGAAAAAAAAATTGCCACAAAAGACAGTCTAAAAAGATGTCTTTCCCACATGATGGACAGAAAACAAGTCAGCAAGTCTGATTGTGATGACATCATCAGTCAGTACAAAGAATCCAAGGAGGGGGCTGTTGGAAATTGTTCTTTCAAGAATTTCAACAAGCATGAAAACTGGACACTTTCTTCTACTCTTCTTTGTCTAGCAACAAAGAATATCAAAAACTGGGAAGTTCTTCATAGATTGCTGGTACTCTCTCATGGACAGGGCTCAGTAAAGAGAGGTTTGTCAGTCAATAAGGAAATTTCCACTGACAATATGAAACAGCAGACTCTGGTTGCACAGTGCATTATCACAGACTATTTGGCAACAGTTGGAGCTGGGGATGTTCCCATAACTTTATCTGAGAAAAAATTAGATATAAAAAGTTCTAGTAATTTTGCAATATATATTTTAGGTGTTCTGTTCTTTCTGGCATTAATTTTTTTTTTTTTTTTTTTTTTTGTACTGATTTCACAACCTGAAAAACCAAATATTTGCCCATCACCATTATAATAAATCATCCTCATAGCCAACTGTTGTGGATATGGGGTCTGGCAAGATACAACACTTCACTTGACAATGTTATAAAATAAAATAAGACATATCTCGGCTGATTTACAGGCAAATACTCAAGAGCGAGAGCCGGATGTGAACGGGACAAAGCCCCGTCACAAATGACCATTATCTTCGTTTACAAATGCTCCCGACACACAAGTTCCGGTCGAAAAATAAAATAATATTTAAAGTGTTCTATTTTTCGTCCAATAAAAATGCTTCCCTCCTAATTATACTCGCTTTGTTTTTAGAGCCTGTTAAGCCATAAAAAAAACGCTATAAAAGGGGTCACACGGAAGTTCAACAGGCAGTCAACAGGTGGACAGGGGCGAGACCTGTCACGGTCAGCAGGGGAGCATCAACCACCGTCAACATGTGTGAACTACTATGAGAGATCGACCTAGATCCGAAGCCGGCTTATGAACTATACCACAAGGTAGCTGTCCCAAACCCTCACGTTCCTGTTGAAATAAACCACGTAAATCTATTTCTGCTGTTGTTGTATTTCTTCCTTGCAACCATATGCTTGTTTATAACAACAATCATTCATGATAGTATTTAATACTTGGTAAGACAAATCACTGCAATAGTTTAATCTTCTTTCTAGACTACTTATCATGAATGAATCGGTTCATTCATGATAGTAAGGAGGGTAACTGGCTCTTACCACAACAATAATCATCACAGTGCAATTATTTTTTTTTTTTTTTTTCTTGTAATTTTAGTCTTCAGTGCCTGCCTCACAGAATATTGAAACCGAATCGGACTCAAATTCAGAATCGGATTTTGAACAAAGAAAAAACGAGGATCAAATACAATTGATGAGGATAAGCAGAAAACGAGTGAAGCCAGAGTAAGTGATTATTTTCTCTTTCTTCACTCGACATTTTTCCCAGCATGCATGTGTAGCTCAATAGTAAAAGCAAGAACTGGGTGTTGAAGAGGTATCTTCTTCTTCCACATGAGTGTACCTTCATAATGTAAGTGATCATGGCTCTCCACTATTTCCTATCCTTTATAGCTCTTACTAAATTTTGCCTTCTTCCTATCTCCCCTAAACCTTGCTCTACTATTCATTTACTCAAGCTCAATCTTCTACTTCCACTTACCATATCCCTTCAGGATATTGGTGATCATGGCTCTCCACAATTTCCTATCCTTTGTAGCTCTTAATAAATTGTCTTTTTGCTATCTCTCCTTGTTCCATCATTCATTTACTCAAGCTCGTTATGTAGGTTGTGCATTGTTTTCCTCTGTCCTTGTTGCCTTCAATCTATCTTGTGGGTATCAAATTTTCTAAGCGCTCTTTCCTCATTATGCATCCTAGAAATTTCATGTAGCTCATTCTGATGTTAAGTATAAGTGTCCTTTTTGTTTTCATTTTCTCTAAAACTTCACTATTGCTCACATGTTCAGTCCATGCTATTCTCAGCATCCTTCTGTAGAACTACATTACTGTTGCTTCAAACATCTTGCTTTTTTCTATTTTTTGTCACACTATCTCATGAGAAAATGAATAACCTACTTTTAAGCTAAATTTCACAGTGCAAAATGTTTGTATGTGTGCATATATATATATATATATATATATATATATATATATATATATATACCTCAAAGGAAAAAACTTAACATATCTTGAAAAATCCGGTAATTTATTTCAGCAGGTAGGTTTTTAATACCTGCAAGTATTAAAAACTTATCCACTGAAATATATTTATTACTGTTTTTTAGATGTTTTAAGTTTTTTCCTTTGATGCATATTGCTCTGTATACAATACATTGAGCTCTCTTCATGGCTCTATCTTTTTAATATTTTATTTTTTATATTAGCAAGACCTGCTTGGATTATCCTTTCCACTTACAGATTTTATATATATATATATATATATATATATAAATGGTGCAGCCCTTCTTCTCCGAGTATGCTAGTCTACTAGGGTGGATAGCTAATCCCTATTGCAAACGCCTGCTCAGGTGCATTTGGGTTTATTCAGCACTCACAAAACCCACCTGTGATTTATACTGCAACTATGCTGAGTAGACCTTACTATCTAGCATTAACAATTTGGCCAAGGCCAGTGCACTCAAACTCTCACTCACGATGACATGTAACTTCATGCTAGCACTACTACTGATAGCTCCCAAGAGTTCCATCTACGCAATTTCACACACAAATTATGGGTCAACCCAGGGTATGGATTTTAGGCACTTTCCAAAGGTGTCGCACACTGGGATCACCTCCTCCAGACCTACAGAATAAAAAATTTCCAAAGAAAGCTGACATGAAGCAAAAATGTTACATCTGGGCTGGAGCTGCCCAGTTGTCACTTTCCTGTCTCAACAGAGTTCAAAATCATTTGCATAGCCTTATGGATGATGTATTGTTTTCCACCTTACAACCACTTTCCCCACAGGCAAAACATTGCTAGTTTCTCACTATACTAACACTATTTTTCAGATATTCAAGCAAGATACATTCCTTGGTTCCAACTTCATAGCTAGGACATGTCATGCTACTACACATCCTCATTCCCTTCATAATCTATTGGTAAGGATGGAGTTACAATCTGACAGCTTCTTCTTCAGAATCATTACATTTTAGAATGAACTCCCGAGAAGATGCTTCCCTGATTGCTACAATCTTAGCTTCTTCAAGTTCAGTGGTAGCAGTTATCTATCCTACATATCCTCATAATATGCACCTGTTGCCCATTCCCTGTATGCATCCTTGTTTTTAACCCTCTATCTTGAGTGGCTCTCCATTCTTTTATTAGATGAACAGTAGTTAGAAAAACTAAAATGAAACAAAAATGTCCAAATTGAGCTAAAACTTTGAATATCAGTTTTAATTAGTATCAAATTTAATTGTATAAATATTTTTTGTTTAGTATAAAATTAAATTGAATGAATATTTTTCCCAGATTGCAACAGAAGAATCAACCAAATATTAACAGTGAAAATAAAGAATATAAAACTGAGTAAGTACAAAGTTATTTATGCTATATTTTTTTCATAATATTTTTCTATATTACTATAAAGTATTGTTATTACTTTTTATTGCTAATTTTATTATTAAAAATTTTAACCATTTCTTTCTCTCTATGGGTATTTTATATATATATATATATATATATAAATTATTACATCATAACACGATTTGCTTTTATCAGATTTCTCAAATATTCAGGCCAGTAGACAAAAATAAATATACTGTTTAATAAATAAACAGTATTTACTCAAATATAGGTATCCACTAAAAATAATATTTAACTAATAAAATCTGTCAGATTAATAAAATTTTTAAAATTCCATCATTTCTTTAGATAGACATTTTTTTAATCATTTCACCCCCAGCAAGGTGATAATGCCACAAGGACGCATTGAATGAAAGAGAAAGAGAAGACGTTAGCAAGGAGAGTTGAGGAAAAGGATAATAAAGGAATAGGGTTCAAGAAGACAGAGAATGATGACGATTGACATTGAATTTAAATTTTTGAAGATTGTAGGTGGCAGGGAAGCAAGAAATCGAGAGGGAGTTACACGGATTAGAAGTGCAAGAAAATAAATTATTAGAATAAATAATAGACAGTTGCATCTAGCTAGTTCAATCTAGTATCTTGTTTAAATTCATGCTGTCGAGGCACTAAGGAGAACAGCTGATCAGAACAAATGCCATGAAAATATTGGTAGAAAAGACAGAGGGAAGACATGTCATGTTGGTGGGAAAGTGACTGAAGTTGAGATGCCACTGTCTTTCCCAAGAAGACGTTGGAATTGATAGATAATAAAAGAAAGGTATCTCTGGAGAGGCATTATTGCCTACATCCTGAAGAGACATGAAATTTTAAGTTATTATGTCACTGCAAAGATGGAAATGACTGTTTAAATGTAATCTTTGTGTCTTGTACAGAATTTTGGAAGAAGATGAGGAATTCTCGCTGAGTCCACGAGAAGTGCTAAAAACCCGACAATTCTACTTACTTTGGTTCATTCTGTTCTTCCTTAATCAAAGCATTGACTTTATTTGCACCCTGTATAAGGTAAGAAAAGTTAATTTCAGTCTTTTTAATTAATTTTTGATTTTATTTAATTACTGATTTATTTAATTAATTATTGACTTAAGGATCAGTCAGACAAGAAATGATAGCAATAAAAAGTATTTTCTGTCAGCCTGATAACTTCATTGCACATACACACACACACACATATATACACACATATATATATATATATATATATATATATATATATATACACACACACAGGGTGTCCCCCCAAAAAATGACATTTAAAATGAGAATATCTGAGTATCTACAATGTCCCAGGCAAACAAAATAAAATAGACTTCATGTTGAACAATAAAAAATTTATCAAGATATTCAAAGGGATATACATTTTGTAACTGATTTCACAAAGCTTCACAAATGTTCAATATACATACCACCTGTGACATAACACAGGTCAAGTCAGTAGATGAGAAATGTCTAATATATGCACCACATGTCAAGTTGGTAGTCCAGCTCTTGCCAAACACACTGTAACATGTCTTGCATAACACTCTCCAGTGCCTCAGTAATTCTCTGATTGAGTTCCTCTAGGCTTCTAGAAAGAGGTGGGATAGAAAAAAAAATCACAAGATGTCAAGTCAAGTGAACATGGTGGCCATTTCAACAGCTCATTGTCATCATCAGTGGCATGCTCAATCCATCTTCCTGGTAGATTCTTACTGAGATAAGTGCATGCAGTCAACTACATTTTACACATTTTGTTAAAATTTGAGATCATTTGATCGAGAATTGGCTATGTTATTAGACTAAAAAATGATGTCAGTTTTGGGGTTACTGCCCGTATATATGATGAGTTGGGATCAAATATAGATTGAAATCAGACAGAATTATAAGATAAAGACAAGTAAGATTATGTTAAAAAATATTTGTTGCATAATATAAATGCTTTTTGCATCATGGGTTATAGATTTATTGTTGCAAATATGTAAAAGATTTATAAAAAAAATAATTTTAAATCAGTCAGCTAAGTAACTGGTACATTTGTGCATAGACAGTCTGATGCATAGCTGTAGATTGAGATATGAAGATATTAGAGATGATTGGTATAACCAAAAAAACTACATCTACACACTATAAAACTGCATCAAAATTTTCTACGAAACTGAAATAGTTCATATTTTTAATTTTTATCACTACTGAGTGACCATATCCAAAGAAACACTATTGAAAAAGACTTTCAGATATTAATAAAATTGTTATAGTGGAACATACCTATTCTATAGTTAATAGACTCTCCCACCTATAATAAGTAGGAGTGGTAAGAGTAACGAGGCAGTCGCTCAGTGGGTCAGGCAGTCAGTCGATTCCGGACAACCGTTAGTCGGATACTAAAGTATCAGTGACCACAACTAGATTTTCTCTGCATTATACCTATTATATGAAGTTCCTAACGTTTTGTACATCGAACCTATTTTAGGACCGACTTAGTACAAATACAAGACTCCACTGTGAAACCACTCCACAACAAAAATTTAATTTTATCCACGTTTATATACCATTGCAAGAGAAAAGATTGAACAAAAATATGTTAAAACATTTGACTAGAAATAAATGTGAATTCTTTTTGTTTACAAAAGAAATGAAGAAAAAAAGGAAATACAACATGATGTCTGAAATCTATTCGTTTTAGTTTTAAATTCGTTTTAGTTTAAATTTTATGAAGTCAGATTTTTTGTAAGCATTTTCTAGTAAGCTACTATGCCAATCAAAATAAAGTTGTTGTAAACAAGAAAAATCAATGAAGATTTATTTTTATAAATAAATTTGTTTTTTATCTAGGGAATGCACCTAAATTAGATATTAAAAATAATTAAAATAGTTCTTAATTTCACTTTTAAAATGTGTATATTTCCAGATATGTAAGTCTCTAGTCTATTATTGTTTGTTTTCTACAAATAAAATCATCTTTCTATCTAGCGAATACACCTGAAAATAGATATTAAAAAAAAAATAAATTTTAATCATCTCAGTTTTAAAATGTGTATATTTTCAAAACTGCAAGTCATTTTTTTTAAAACCCAAAGTAAAAATTATTCTTTTTTAGCCACTAGTCAGTGTCAGACAGAAGTTTCAATAATTTGAAAGTTCTTTTACCATACATTTAGTCAGTTGCTTTTTTCTTTTTTTACTTTATAATTTTTGAAGGATTTCACTTCCTTGGGTCAGAGAACAAATGAACATTTTCCTATTTGCAGTTTAAGGTGTCTTCTAATTGAGTGTACAATTTCAAGGATATTGATAAAAATTGGTCACTTTGATTTTGCGAAACAAAGTAACATGTAAAAATTCAGTCGGCGAAAAAAAATTCATATTTCTTATTTTCGGCTGTTCAAAGCAAAATACCATTGTAAAACATAATCCAATGAATAAAAGCACATACAAATAACATATTGAGAAAGATTATTTTATTTTTGTTTCAGCCATATGAATATTTTTTAAGATTGAACCAGAAATACACAAGAAATTGTGAGTTGAATGGACAAAGTTGCAAAAATTTATCAATCTCAAACAAAATCAGATATCAACTGAAATGCTATTATTACACAAGAAAATGAATGGCTTCCTTAGAAAGCAAAAATACTAAAAAATAAAATAACGAAAAACCAAATTGAAAACTGTGGTATCAAGGAAAAAAACAGAAACCGATACCAAAACGTAAATTGCCAAACCGACCAACTCTAGAAGATATAGATATGAAGGTAGATAGATATATAGAAAGATTGATATATAGCTATGAAGAAAGGTAGATATATAGATATGGAAAAATGATAGATATGAAAAAAGATATACAGATGTGATGATAGATATGATGATAGTCACAATGAAAATTTCTGTTTTCTTTTTTTTTTGTTTAATTTATTTTTAGGCCTATGGTCAGACCTTCATAAAGAATGACCACTTCTTGTCAATGACCGGAGCCTTTGCCAGCATTGCTAATGCCAGTGGCCGTATTCTCTGGGGATTGATTGGTGACAGATTTTCTTTCAAGGTGAGTTTTTATATACTAAATTTCATCAAGGCTGGATAGTGGAAATTAAGTTTCAAACTGTAGTTTGTGTTCAAGAACAAAAGAATCTAACTCACCCTCAGTTCTTTTATCCTTGCCACAAACAAGGAAGTAACGTATCTTTGCCCAGCCATCTGTCTAAATTTGGCAATTTCTTTGGTTAGTTATTATTGTAACTTTCTCCTCCTCTCCCACATGTCTCCGGTCTGTTTCATGGGTTGTCCACCAAAAAAGTGTCAGTCCAATGCAACAACGGAATATCCCCACCACCAAAAAGGCACCTCCTTACTTACTTTTTATGTTGCTTCCTTACCTACAATTCATAATGATTCCTTCTATCAATGGCAAGTATTTATTCTGAGCTTGTTAATACATTTCTATTCTTTTCTTTGGGTAAGTGAACCACCTTCATCCCCTTTGTATTCTATTGGTGAGATGTAAGTTCCACTCAAGCAGCTTCTTCCCACAAAATGCTGCTTTGTGGAACTGACTCCCAAGAGGATGCTTCCCCAATCACTACAATCTTAACCTTTTCAAGTCTAGAGCAAGCCATTATCTTCTCCATATATTTCCATAAACTATGCCTCTTACTCTGTAAGTTTCTACCTCGAGTGGCTCTTAGGCTTGTACATACTGATATGTCCTGGAAAGGGATATCTTTGTTCGAAGTAGCAAAGTGGTTGTTTACTAGGACAATCTAGCAGGTCACCATAATGGACTGGTCCTCGTTGTAGTGGTAGGCAATAGGCAAAGACCATGTACCTCCACACCAGTCTGTATTTATGGCTGACACCAGCCAATCATATTACTGTGAGGGGGGACCCAGGTGTATGCATATTTATTGCATCACATATGAAACCCTGAAATTTTGTATAATTTTCACAGTCTGTTAATTATAGTTATGGATGTGTGGGTGGTGTAGTGGATAGTGGCTCAGAATGAGAAATCAGAGAACTGAATACAAAATCCAGTCATCTTCATGTGCAAATACCCTTGGGAAAGGTATGAATCCACCTCTTCTCCTCCCAGCTGTGGGTTAAATAGTAGGTCTTGTCTTGGGGAAAAATTTGTTGTTTTTAAAATAAATTGTTAATGTAATATTATCTCAAAAAAATAAAAAGAATTATTCTTACAATCCCAAATATGTTTTGGTTTTAAATAACCTACAAAGTGTTGATAAACCATAAAAATAAATCAATTATAATTCTGCTTGTTCCACTATCTTTTAATTAGTTAGTTTGTGCATTACTCTCTGCCATTACCTCAGAAAAACAATGGCCCATTCCTTTTTGATTGCAAGGAAAGACAGAAGAAAAAGATATATCGGAGAGGCTGTTTGATTTTTTTTCTTACTGAGAAAAAGAAAGCATATATACATAATAGAAAGAAAGAGGAGAGCCTAATGCTTTTGTTAAAATCAGCATATGATTGTGAAAGGATAGCAAAATTGTTGATATCTGGTTCTTTAGCTGCCATTGGCAAGGGAAGTGGTTAAGTGTAAGGGTGTTGTTGGTAAAACTGATTTTGAGGGTTGGTTGGCTGAGGTTACCTGGTGGTGACAAGAGAAGTTTGGAGTGGATTAGTCAAGATGCATAGTAGCACAAGTGGTATGTCGTTGGTAGGGTTGGTCCGTCTATCTTCAAGGTTGAAATCAACACTGGTGAGTTGTGTGGATGGGCCACTGATCATATGATGAGGTTAAGGTCTTGAGCCAAGCTGCTGGTTTTATATATGTGGTTTATAAGTTGCTGGCTCTCAGGCAGCAACATTCATGATTGGCTATTATATTTGAGATTTTTGCAGGGATTTGCTTTTTAGACAGGATGTGATGCTCAGAGCCCGTGTAGAAGATGATGTTTTTATTAGCGGTTTTGCTTTCTTAGTGCTCACATCTGGCTGACATTTTCTAGGGAAATGTAATTGTGAATCAGAAAGACATTATGATTAAAATAGAAGAACACTTTCATGCATTTAAAATCTGCTTCAGTGAAATGGAAAACTGAGGTGACTCATTTACATGTGAAGTCACAATGATTATTAATAGCTATAGATATTACCCATGAGGCAGTTGAGTGCATACTACTTCCCACAAGTAGGTAACACTACACAACAGAAAACTATTATCAGTTTTAAATCTTTTCATTTGTACCCTCTTACTTCTTTAAATATTGACCTACATTCAGATTTATGATTGCTTTTCTAATATTTTGTTGAAGTTGTTAAGCTCAGATATTCAACGATGCAATAGGGAAATTTTATTGTAGTAGAAAACACAAGCAGCTTATTCAATGATTAATGTAAGAATTATAATTCATAAAGAAAATTAAAATTGCAAAATCATAAAATTTTTATGGGTATAGCTAGTTTAAAGAAACATTAAATTTTGAAAACTGTCAAAATTCTTGTCCTACTTTGGAACAAATTATCTAAAGTTTTATCAAAACCAGCAAAACCACACTGAAAGTTTAATGACTAACTATGGTGTAATTATGAATTATATATATATTATTATTATTTTTATTTGTTTTTTTTACAGTAAGGTTCACTCTTTACAAAGCCCAGGGGTCACTCAAGGTAGAGTGTTACATTAGAAGGCAATTTGTGCAGATAGGAATGGAAGATAATGGCTAACTGTAGCCTTCAACAAGTTAAGATTGTAGTGATGAGGAAAACATTCTCTTGGGAGTTGGTTCCACAGGGCAGCAGTTCATGGGAAGAAGCTGTCTGAGTGGAACTTACTTCTCCCTAATGGACTATGATGAGAATGTGTGTGGTGTGCTACAATGTACATGGCATGTCCTTGCCGTAGAGGTTTGAATTGGCAGGGCCAGGGAAATGTAATTTATCCAAGCGCTTTCCATGGAAATAGCAATAGAGCAGCGAGAGGCTTGCCACATCCCACCTGTGAGAGAGAGGATGGAGGGTAGAGAATAATTTGTCACCCACAAGGGCTTCAAGACACTTTTTGGACTCAATGCTAGAGAGTAAGGTTTGAGCAGCTCCCACCCAAATATGACAACAGTACTCCATTTTTGACCTGATCTGACTTGTAAAGGTAGAAGATAGCAGGAGGCATCAGGTTTATAAAGCCTTTCAAAAACCTAGAAAATTTCATCAAGTGCTGGTCTGCAAGTTATCCATATAACTGTCCCTGTGAGCAGTGAAAGAGAACAGATAGCTGGGGAGTCAATTGACACATTTCTGGACACATGTGAAGCTGAGTTCCACATCTCTCTTGAGTGACCTGATGATCCTCCGCACAGGCCTCAACTAAGATTTGGGACACTTCTCATAACTCTTGTTCCTACAAAGTTATGCAGTTGACTAGATGACAAGTGTCTATGAACAGGCTGAGGTAGATATATATGAAAAGACTTAGATAGGTAGATAGATATGAAAAGACTTAGATAGCTATGAACAGAGATTGATAGATAGCTATGAACAGTGATATGAAAAAACTCGAATAGATATGAAAAGACTGATAGATATGAACTGAGATAGATAGCTATGAAGAGAGATTGAAAGATTGCTATGAAGAGAGATGATAGATTGATATATACAGTGATAGATATGAACTGAGATAGATAGCTATGAAGAGAGATTGAAAGATTGCTATGAAGAGAGATGATAGATTGATATATACAGTGATAGATCTGAACTGAGATAGATAGCTATGAAGAGAGATGATAGATTGATATATACAGTGATAGATATGAACAGAGATAGATAGCTATGAAGAGAGATTGAAAGATTGCTATGAAGAGAGATGATAGATTGATATATACAGTGATAGATATGAAGTGAGATAGATAGCTATGAAGAGAGATTGAAAGATTGCTATGAAGAGAGATGATAGATTGATATATACAGTGATAGATATGAACTGAGATAGATAGCATTATCCTTTACTGAATTTTAAATATATGCTCATTATGAATTTATAATTTTTGTTTATTTTTCTTGCAGAAAACCATGTTTAGTTTGTTGCTCATTTTGACCTTTCTGCTTGCTTCCCTGAGTTTCACAGAAAAAGGCGGCAAATTCATGTTCAGTATTTGGATCTTTCTCATCTACTTGACGTTTTCAGGAACTTTTGTCCTTCTTCCTGCAATTACACAGAAGACATTTGGAGCTAAACACTACTTAACAAACTATGGTCTAGTGTTCACATCCCATGTAAGTAAAAACAAAAAACAATTTCATGCCTGGATGGTAACATTACTAGCAATAGCAATATTTGCCATTCCTTATAAGGAAACATTCGGTATTCATTGACTGAGCGACCTAGTGTCACTGTCAGTTGTAATTTATAAAATTTTTCTCTTAAAACAATTTTTAAGGAAAATAGGTTTCTCAGGTCCATTGTCTTGGGTATTATGATAAACTACATCTGGCAACAAGGCCTCTGACTGGGAGATTGGAGCTTTTGAAAAGTGTGGAACCACCTCATAATTACTGTTGTTCTCAGGTCCACCCTGACCTGGGATGGTAGCACCTGTTAAGGTCTCGGCTATGGGCAAATATTGAATCCCCAAACAAAACACTATGAAAGTATAAAAATACATTTTATAATAAAAATATCAGCAATACATTTTTATATAAAAAAAATACCAACAATACATATTTGTAGTAAAATTATCAACAATATGTGCATAGTAACAAATTGTAGCGACTTTAGCCAAATCCATTTAAAATATTACCAAACAACCAAAATGGACTCTTTCATGATATTAATACATATAACATCCTCTAGTCTCTTAAATCTAGCTGTATTCCAAAATATAATTTCAGCAAAACAACATAAAGCACACATATCACTCTCTCTAGTAATCATGTTCACACAAACGTATATTCACAAAAGCTGAGTATCATCTACCATGTATTCAAATGTGAAAGCAGAATAACATCTATCATATGTTTATTACTTCAAAGATCCCAAGAAAATTAAATTTTACCATTAAATAATCTATAGGGGATTGATATACCATTAAACAAACAAAAATAAATTCTCCGGTTCAATAGTTATTTCTCTTTCCAGTATTATTGAGGCTTTCCTTCCTAACCTTTTATTGAAGTTCAACATCTTGATTATATTATCTTGTAGTGCCACGCCTACATTTTCTCCAATTCTAATTGGTCAATAAATACATACTAAAAAACAACAGGACAATTTATCTATCGCATTCCACCATAGTAAATTTGTTCCTACACTTTGTTCAAAAACAAGCTTTGCTACAAAATCGCTGATTGGTCCATTTTCCGTCCAATCGGATATTTTTCATGTATATTCAAAAATGTACTCCAGCGTCTCTGCTGGAGCCACCCTAGATAGTATAAATATTGGATGCATTTCAAAAAACCAGTTAGTAGTAGTTCCAGAACCACAGTCGAATGTACCCGGAGACAATAGTTCTCACTTACTCACTCGTGTATTTCATCCTACTCACTCCGCACGTACATACATGCAATACAGAACTTTATTTGATACACTACCAGTTCTCAGTGGACACACCAAGTTAAATCAACTCTGTAAGTTGCAACAACTGAACAATTTTCCGAAAGAAATATTCTATTTTCAACACTGAACTCTGAACATTTTACTCAGACAAATCTTCTTTAAGAAATTTCCTTACAGTCAAGGGGAAGCTACTTTTTTCTCCCTTTTTCACTCATATTGCAACTACTTTGTATTATTGTTGAATTTAATATACATATTTCTTCGTTAAACAAAATTGGTTCTCATTGTTCTTTTTCCTTGATGTTTTAAGTATTATGTATGAATGTTGATTACCTTCTCAACATGCAGCCACATTATCTATTTAACCCATTCAACATTGGTGACCACAACACTCAAGCAATACATTCTACAATTGGTCAACACGATTTTAATTGTTGCTGTTGTTGAAAGTCCTCAAGTGATGTGGTTTCTGTTATTTGTTTCAGTTCTTTGTGGTTCTGTTGTGCCAGCCCACAAAGTTTGAAGACGTCCATATAGTGTTGAAACACCAGTTACTGTACGATCACTGAAGTTAAGCAACATTGAGCCTGATCAACACCCAGATGGGTGACTGGTTAGGAATACCAGGTGCTTTAAGCTTAAATATGCAGATGGTCTAATGGATAATGGTTCAGAATTGTTAATCAGAAAGTTGAGTTCCAATTTCAGTTGGGTTTGTTATGTTCACTTATGTGCAAAATATGCGTTAATTAATAAGACTTGTATCTCTAAATCATTATCTCCAGAAAAATTCTTACAATCCCAAAATATTTTCCAATAGTCAATAACCAGAAAAATGTTGACAACGCATAATCAAATAAATTACAAATCAATAAATTGAAGAAGGATAGTCCTCCCTGAGACCTACAGGTTTCATTTGCTCAAAGCCGTGTTTAAGTAGACAGAAAAAGATATGAAGATAGAGAGAGAATGATATGAACTGAGATAGATGTTTGAAGACTAGGTCAAGCTTGATGAAAGGTCACCTATAGCAAACACAGACTTTCATTGATTTATTAGAGCATTATGCTAATAAATGTACAAGTTGGGCACCTCGGCGTGGTGTAACGGTTAGCAAGTTCGTCTTGCTAGAACAATTATTACTGAGTAGTGAGTTTGATACTCACTGGGTGCCCCATGCTTTCGGCCTTGTGCCACATCTAAGCTACGCTTGGAAAATCTCAATAAATGTACAAGTACACTGCTCAGAAATTTAGACCTGTGTAATTGATTAATCAGAGTTAGATTTCCCTGTTTTTATAGAGAATTTTAGAATTTTTCTATTTATATCTAGCCAATTTCTTATTCTTTCCATCACTTTTGTTAGTAAGCATCCCACACTGAGATAATAAAATATCTGTCAAAATTGTGGTCAGTCTTGTTATGGTTGGTGACCAACACATTTAATGTATTGTTTTGTAAAATATCCCTTTTGTGTTCATATAATCTTTTATTCAGATTTCTTGAGGTTTCTCCTGTGTATTTTTTGTGAAAAAATTCCAAGTATCCCTCATTTGAGCATATGTGTAATCATACCAACATGACAAAATTAGTCCAATCAAGTCCTCAAGGACAAAACACGTCACAATTAAACTTTTTCCATTTTTCATACATTTTCCACAATATTGTTCTTGATACATAAAAATATATTTCATTATCTCATATATACATATGCATATGTGTCATGAGTGCTGACTAACTGGTTAAAACCCTTGCTTCCCAACCAGGTTCCAGGTTCAAATCTCATCATGGTTGATTTGTCATGAAGTTGACTCCTTGATGTTATCAGTCTAGGGAGGCAGTCCCAGCATCTTTGGAATGTGCCTGAAAACCATGACACATATTCGCCAAAACCTTGTGAATAAAATTGGGTAGAGACAACTGTTTGGAAGCTGTTGATGGTTGTGCTAGCATAAAGTCACAAGTCATCATGACCGAGGTTTTAAGCATTGTCTGGCCTTCTTCTGACTGTTAATCACACCAGATTATATGGTCTCTCCCCAAAACTAATGAAGGACTTTTCAGTATAGTTGCAGTATAAACTACAGGTGGGCATTGTAGGTGTTGAACAAACACAAATGTGCCTGAGCAGGTGTTTGCAGTAGGGATTGGCTAACCACCATAGAAACTGGCATACTCAGATATCAGTAAGAAAACATTTTTTTTCATGTATCTTTTTAATTTTTCTTAATTTCAAGAAAGAAGTTTTAACTGTAATTTTTCAAGTTTGTTAATTAGTTTAATAGATTTTCTATAATTAGACAGCTCTATGAAATTTACACTAATTTTCAAATCATTTTATTGCAATTTGAAAGTTATTGGGAATGCTTTTTATTGGAAACTAAATAAAAGAAAATTTGTTAAAATTTTTCTTAACTATTCCAAAAGATGATGAAAATAATTAAACTGTAACTTGTTTTTTTGTTTAGATTCTCAATGGATCTTTGGGTTCCTATATGACGATTGAGCTCAAGAAAATCCTTGGATGGCATGGGATGTTTTTTCTCTCAGCTGGCATATCAGCTATCTGTGAGTGTTTATGATCCTTCACTCTATCCACATTTTTTGAACTAAGACAACTTTTTTTTCTCTGCTCATACAGGACAACTGCCTAATTAGCTTGCATTTAAACTGACCTTTCTCTCTCAAATTTTGTTTAAAAAAAGCAACAGGAAAAGACTACAGCTACAAAAAAAATTATAATTTATCAACGAAATTGCTTTTATTTAAATATGATATTTACAAAAAAGCAAAAATGTAACAACATTCAATTTAAAATTTTAATCGAAAATATAATTAAGTAAAATCTGTGGAGTCATATTCACCATTGTCTGCCTGAATTTCTGGGTTGAGAAATTATCATTATTTACACTATTTACATTCAGACTCATTTTTGTTATCACATCATTTCAGCCATCGTACTCTCTAGCTTTCATCAGGTGCATAACCTACTGGGAATTCTGAACTGAACACTTTATTTAACCTTTAACATACTGGAGGTGTATTTTGCTTGCAAAGCAAAAATTTTATCCTGCCATTGCAAGTAAATTAGATGAATGAATAATAGTGTTAGAATTTTGCAGTTGTGTTGTCATATCCTGCTATAGCAACAGAAGATGCCCATGACTGAAATTACATAGTGCAGTAGAGGAGCCTTGATAAACAATACAGTAGGTAAAAGAAAGTAGTGAATAATGCAGAGTGTTAAAGGTTTAATCTATGGAGGTAGATTATTCCATTTTCACAGCCCATGTCTAGAGATATCTCATCTAGTTCTTATTTTTTGTACTACACATTTATTGCTTGGCCTGTTTTCCCTAAGTCCAAATACACTACCTGAACCAGAGATTGAATTCATAATTATTATGTCAACAAATTAAAAAACCAATGATTTATCCACTATGCTATTGTCCCATAGAACAATTCTCTCGTGAATGAAATAAGATTGATAACAGGATTAATGTCACAACCTTAACACCATAAGATATGCAGATAATACTATGTTGATGGTAGATACACAAAGGAAACTACAGGAATTTCTTGACAAGTTACCAAAGGAAAGCAAGAAGAAAGGACTAACTATTAGTTGTAAAAAGACATTATATGATTGTCAGCAAAAGAAATAGTCCAAAATGTAAACAACAAATTAGAGATCTCAGAAACAAGTAGCAAAGTTCAAATATTTGGGAACAAATTTAACACAAACCAGAAAATGTGACATACATCAGAGAAGCAAAAATGTCTTCCAAAAGCTAAGTAAAGTATTAAAAAACAGGAAAATTTTTATGAATATCTAGGCTGATGGCACAATGGTATATGAGTGCACCTCCAAAACTCTAGATGACCAGAGCTTAGCAGCTGATTTCTCCTGTGACCTTAGCTGAAACAGCTCAGTGGGAGTTGTGATGTTTCATCATCACCAAATCGACACAGAACTTTCACTGATCTCAATGACCAGATGTTCTCTTGGAGAGTCCCTGTGCCATAAGCACCTATAGGGACTCAAACCAGACCACAGGTGGAACTAATATTTAGGATCCATCACTAAAGATGCTGTACCACTCCAGCAAGTACCTGACTCTATGGTATATGTGTCTCATATAAAAACCTTATTCCAACTTTGACATTTTTTTAACAAAATTTAAATATCTGAAGTGTTCTAACAGAGGATGGAAAATTCAACACTGAAATCCAAAGACACATTGGAATGACCAAAGATGCATTCCAAAAGCTAAGCAGAGATAGAAAAATTTCCTTAAAAAGAAAGAAAAGAGTACTGAACTGTTACGTCATATCTGTCCTGCATGGCAGTGAATGCTGGACAATTTCCTCAACGATGAGGAAGAGACTTGAAGCAACAGCAATGTGGTTCTACAGAAGGATGCTGAGGATACCATCGACCAGACATATCAGCAACAATGAGGTGTTAAAGAAAATGGAAACAAAAAGAAAAATTATACTTAAAATCTGGAAGAGACTTTTATGATGGTGGGAGAGTGACTGAAGCTGAGATGCCAGTTCAGGACAAATAATATTGCTGATTCTTTTTAGGATTTTATCAAGAATCTCTAAATATATAGCAGGAGAACTGGACCATATGTGGCAGCAATATTCTAAGCATGGATGAAAGGTAGAATTATAGATATGTAAGATAGATTCTGGAGAGAAAAATTGTCTAGCACAACACAGTGAACTAACTTTCTTAGCAGCTGAGTTAGCAATGGATTCAGTATAGTCTTTCCACTTCATGTCAACCAAGAATGTTAGTCCGAGAAGGTGCAACAAGTCACACTCCTGGAGGTTAACATCAGCCATCCTGATGGAAAGCAGGAAGAGATTTCTCATATAATTAATAGAGATCAGTTTAGTTTTGGAGACATTAAATTTAACAAGTCATTCTTTGCTCCAGTTAACAACAGACTCTAGTCCATTTTCGACATCAGTTGCTGATTTGACCATATCAAACTGATGTGACTTACTATCAAGGCAGGAGTAAATGGTTGTGTCATTAGCATAGATACCAAGTTGAGAACTGATGACATTAGGAAGATTGTTAATGAAAATTAAAAACAAAGTAGAACTAACCATAGAACTCTGGGAAACACCTGCATATATACAAAGAGATCTAGAAGAGTTGCTGTTCAGAATAACTTTCATTTCATGAGGGGAATTGGTTTTTGTTTTGTGGCTGAGAGATGCACAATTTTAATTTTTCTTATTTGAAAATGCTCTACACGTGATGTTATCTTTGCAACCACTTTTGTCTTCCAAATTAAAATAATATTAAATATGTCTTGTTCGTAATATGAACTCTGGTACAAATATTTCCAAATCGAAGGGACACGACTCTGTCCTACCTTTTCTTTGCATGTTGTACACCAACCGAAATAAATCTAATTGTTGCGTTTTAAAACAATTCAGTTGAATTTTGTATTTTATTTTGATGTTAGTGGAAATAGTTAATTGACACGCAAGTTATTCTCAACAAATATTACCACATAATTAACCCACCCACTACAAGCTACTATTGTCTTCGAAATTAAAATAATATTTTAATAAAAATGAAATTAATTGTAGTAATGTGGTATTCTTCTAAACTTACAGTGATTCATTTAAAGAAAAAAAAAAGAATTTCATTAAATTTCTTCAAAAAATTCATGAAATTTAAATTATAATTCGATTTTTAATTGCTTTTTTATTGTTTCTTTATAAATATAATCGATAATTTCTTTTTTCTTTCTTTTTATAGGCGCCATATTTACTTGCCTTTTCACAGAACTGAAGCCTTCATTAAACAGATTTTCAAAAACGACGACAAGGGATTAATTATCAAGGAAAAACATTTTATAAAGTATATTTACTCTCTCTACGAACAGGCAATGACTACTGATAAAAACATTCTGATCAGAATATTTGAGATTATGGATTCATAAATTTTTATTTTATTTATTTATTTTTTAAAAAATTTCTAACCTTTTAAAGCTGGACATTTCCTCATCAATATATTATGAACGGAACAAAATACTGATGAAAAGTTAGGTTTTCAAGACCATGGGAAAGAGTTGTTTTCCTTGATCTCACTGTTTTCATGAATCTTCCGAGTTTCTATAAAAGAAAAGTTTTATTTGTTGATACTTGCCATAAAAATCCAAGTTTCCAAATACCAAAATATCCAGCAATCTTTAATCTTCATACCTGCAAGAAAAAGGTGTCAAAAGGATTGTTTTTCCCTTGACACCATTGTTATTTTAACTACCTTCAATCCATGGCAATGTTTATTATTGTAAAAAATGATTAGAATTTTAATAAAACCTGAACATATGAAAGTGAATTTATTTTCTTTGTTCTTGAGAATTGACAACAAAAATAATAAACACTATTTATTAGATTGTTTATTGGAATGTGTTGAAACTTGACTAATGCATGGAATAATAATGCAACACAAAATGTACTTAGAACAAAATGTATTGAAACAAGAAAGTGTACACAATATTTACATATAGTCTTTTGTATATTCCTGGGAAGACCGTTCCTGGAATGTGTGTTGACCGAGTCGCAGTCGGGCAGAGTCTCTGGTTGAATCTCTCGATTCCTACTTTCTCTTCCTGGTACCAACCATATTTATATGGTCGGTACTCCACTATGCAAATTAGGTGGATCCTACCACAACAGAATGGTTGGCGAAATATTGGCTAATTGCCAATGGATTTGAACTTTATAAAATGATAAATAATAATGATATCCCCATAGTTGGTTCATATATTTTAATCATTTAGTATGTTTATAAATTTAATAATAAAATTCGTTTTCATATTTATTTCTTTATAAATCGTTAAATGATAAACATTGCACTGCATTAGTTTTAAATTAATTGTATTTGTTTTAGAATGTTGTAAATATAAAATTATTCTTGTAAATAAACAAATTAATAGTGTTTAATATTTTGTTGTAAATTCTCAAGATCAAAAAAAAAATGTATAAATTCACTTTCATCATATGTTTTAGTTTTTTATTACAATTTTTTTTTTAAAACAATGATTACCAAGGAGTAAACGTACTTAAAATAATAACAGTGTCAAGGGAAAAACCGTCCTTTTGACATATCGTTTTTTTGTTTACATTTTTTTTTTTTTTGTTTTTTTGCACACATGAACATTAAAGACTTACAAAATTTCCCTTTTTTAATATATATATATATATATATATATATATATATATATATATATATATATATATATATATATATATATATATATATAGGTCATATTCAATATTTTTCATCTCACAATTAACATTTTATATTTTCTCATTTCAATCAAAACAGATTGGTCTCCCTTTACAGACTGTGATATATTTTATTTAAATTGTAAATATCTCATAGAAAAAAATTGGGAATTTATATTTTAATTATAATTGAGAATTTTAATTTACGGACATATACCAAAAAGAGAAAATGAATAATATGTCTCCTGAAATTCTTTAAAACATACAGTCGAATTCATATTTTTTTTCATGTAAAATTCTATCTTTTTAAATTTATTTTATTATTGTATGTTTCAATCTAATGGAATCAAGTCTGGTTCAATGATTTTCATACCCACCCTCTTCTAATCTAATGTTACAGAAGAACACCCCCATCCCCCGTACACTCTACTACATCTCACTTTTCATAAAGTAGTATTCCTATAAAATATAAATTTTATTGTTACTTGACTATGTACTATAATGGATCATATCCAGTTTTAGCAAACAATTCAACTAGAAAAATAGAAAATAAATACAATGTACCTAAATACATATCATACTAGATCATTCCATTTTAAATAAATCAATTTTTAAACTCGACTTGTTTTTTGTTTTGTGTTTTTTTTTTTTTCTATCTTCTGTTAAAATGTTGAATAAATTAACGCATTCAATATTATGGATAAAAAATAGTGAATTTTATATTGTGTTTTTTGGGACTTATCATGAGCAAAACAAATTCACAGATTTGGACACCCAGCACCCACACATCCCCGAATTAGCTCAGAATCCACAAAAGTTTTTCATTATTTAATAATCAGTCATGCTTATTTTAATTTGTAATGTCTATAAATGTAGGTAGAAAAAGCAATTGTTGGTAAGATAGCGAGGACCAAAAAGCGCTGCTCGTGGCCCCCAGTCACCGACTTCCCGATCAGGGATAATACGTTCTGGCCCCAGATGGAGTTATTTAGATAAAATAATAGTGAATAGGGACCATTTTTTTTTGATAAAATTTTGTTAAATTGGCTTAATTTTGGAGTCTGCAAATTTCAGAGTCCACTTGCCTGTTATAGTAAGCATTAAAAAATGCTTGGGCTGTTTGTTGCTTTTTTTTTTCTTTATTTGTTGATCTTTTTTTCTTTTTTTTTACTACATGATTTTGTCTTGACACAAGGCCCTCTATCTCAAGCAAATGGTTAGGTATGTTTTGGTTACCCCCCCCCCCCAGTTATAAGTTGTCTACTTCAGTTCTACTACAAAATAAAAATCACATTCTCCTCTTTAGTAGGGCAAAATTTATGAGGATCTGAACAAGAGTCTAGGTTACTATATCCACTCACACAAAATTCTGTAAAATGGACACAAAGTTTGCTCCCGATAATTTAAATATGTGTGCCAGTTCAAATTCAGAAAAATATAAACTCAGCCTGAATTTCCACAGCAGACTGTTTCCAATTTAGCAAAATGTATTTGTCTACTCTCAGTGTTTCCACTAGAAAGGCACACATATTAATTCAATGTTAACCTCTTTGTGGTTTAGCTTGTATCACATAAGCTTACACAAGCCATTATCAAAGATGACAATTTCAATAAATCAAATAACAATGGACAAAACAACAAGACTGCATGAAAATTTCCAAGTAATGACAAACTCGTATATACGAGACACGGAAGCTTAGATTGGATTTAAACATGTATCGATATGGTGTTTTCCTTTTGTCTTTCAATGATAATGTGATTAAGCTTATCAGACAATATGAAAGGAACTTACTTAAAATAAATAGACAAAACTTGTCTATATTATTTAATGTAACATGCATTAATATATATATATATATATATATATATATAAATTTTGAAAGCTCACTTCAGAAAATGATCAACAATTTTTCCTTCCTAAAAAGAGATATTTAAAAATTAGGAAAAAATATTTATTAACCAATCGACTTCTGACTTTAGTAAGCCAATTTTTAGCTTCTTCAAGCTTATTTATTTCTTATAAATATTTGTGACATTAAGTTAGTTTTTACTTTTTCTATAAGCTTTTGACCAGATTTGATTGTTTGTTGTTGTGAACAAGCTGAATTCTCAAAGCCTTTCATATAATTTATTACTTAACATTTCAAATAACGTCTTACAAGGCTTAGCAATTTTAAAGTCAATTAAGCACACTAGAAACATACGAGCAGCATTTTGCAAACAAAACATTAGCAGAAGTCATCTTTCCTGTCTGCTGACATGCAGACAATGTAAATACATGACATTCTGTTTCTTCTATCATACTAACATGATTCAGTTGTAAATAAAGAAAACAAAATATTTTGTTTGATGTTGTTTCACAAAGATCTTTGTAATTTGTTTCTTTCAATGTGAAAGAAAACATATACTCAATAATAAAATTTATTTAAATTTCTAGAGACACGTTTGAAGATTATTTATTTCTTCACTTTTCACACTACAAACCTACATTTGTTTTATAATCCTGTACCAGGTCATAACCAATGACCCTGGGGCAAGCAAAAAATGTGATTTTTTTGTTGTTTCTACTTAAACAAAAGAGAGCTATTAACAAAAAAATCTTAAATGAACAAATTTCTTTGCATTTGTGCTTGTTAGAACTATGTTTTTTTTTTTGTTTTTTTTTTTTGTTTTTTTTCTGGTGTGATGGTGCACCAAGGATTTTGTTGAATTCCTTTCTGTATCAGACCCAAAGCTCCAACCTCAACAGGAACAGTTTTAATTTTTTAGTGCCACATTTTTTTTCTATTTCCATCTCCAGGTCTTTGTAGTTGCTTTGTTTTTCAAAAAAACCTTTGCAGAGATATTTTTGTCACTCATTACACTGAGTCAGTGTGCAATTTTTTTTTTTTCTATCTTTGATACTTTTTTTATTTTATTAAATTCTAGGAATTCTGTAACTTCTACTAGGCAGACTAGCAGGACAAGAACTTTGTATTCCTTTCATTTTGATTTTTGCTATCCAATCAGTGATTAACTGGGGCAAGAAATGGCTTGTAAATTTAATTCTCCAAAGCAAAATTGCTTTTATTTAACAACCATAGAGAATCTTTTCTACTTGCCATCAGCATGGCTGATGCTAGATTCCAGGATAACAATACTCTACCCCTCTTTTTTTCAACTGACATAAAGTGGAGCAACTAAATTGAATCAATAGCTGTATCTATTGCAAGGAAAGTTAGGTTGCTGTGTTCTGCCAGAAAATTGTTCTCATCCAAATCTATCTTGCACATTTACATATCTACCATTCATCCATGCATTGAATACTGTCACCATATCTGGTCTAGTGCTCCTGCTGTACATCTCAAGGCTTCTTGAGAAGATCCAAAAAAAGATCTGTAATGTAATCAATCCTGACTAGACATCTCAACTTCAGTCACTTTTTCACTGATGTGATGTGGCTTCCCTCTGTCTTTTCTACAAATATTTTCATGACAACTGCTCTGACAAGCTTTTGTCCCTTGTTCCCTGGCTACATGAATTTAAGCATGCTACTAGACTGGCATCTAGGTCCCACCCTTTTACTGTTGAAATAGTTAAATGCAAGCACCACTTCTACTTTAACAGTTTCTTTTCTCGCACTTCCCACCTGTGGAACTCCCTTCTGTTTATTTGCTTTCCTGATAACTAAAATCTTCATAAATTTAAATGCAACGTCAATCACCATCCTCAGTCTTCTTGAATTCCATTCATCTTTTGCCCTTTCCTCAATCTTCTCTATTCTCAGTCTTCTCTTTCAATTTCACTCCCTGTAAACCTCTGCGTACTGGTGGCATTCCTGCCTTGATTAAGGTGAAATGATTAAAAAAATTTTTTTAAATATTAATAGTAAATATTACATTTCCAGTTCGAGGCTCTGATCTTGAAGCTATCATGACAGAGTGTTATAAAACATATTTTCCTTGCATCAAAGTGAAGCACATACATACAATCCATCACTAAAGATGCTGGAAAAATGGTCAGTTCCCTATACTGCTCCAGTAAGTACCTGACTCCTCCTGCCATCCTCTACCCTTACAAGAGCCAGATCAGGCCCAAAATAGTGTACTGTTGCCATATATGGGCCGCTATCACTTTACAGTCTTGATAGAGTCCAAAATCATCTAGGTGGCCTTGTCAGTGATTAATTATTTTCCACTCTACGATCCCTTTACTACAGATGAAGCATCGCAAGCCTCTTCACTATTTCCATGGAAAATGTTCTAATGTTATATTCTTTACTTCTACCCAGTTTTAATCTTCACACCTAAGACTCACCATGCCAAATAAAATGTAGCAAAACACCTTTATTCCCTTCATATCTCATTGGTGAGATGTAAGTTCCACTTGAACAGCTTTTTCCCATGAACTGCTGCTTTCTGGAACCTACTCCCAAGAGGATGCTTCCCTGATCACAACAGTCTTAACCTGTTCAAGACTAGAGTTAACCATCATCTTCCTCACATATACTCATAAACTGTACCCCTTACTGCTTACTTTGTAATCTTCTACCTTGAGTTGCTTTTGAGCCTTGTATAGGTTTGAACATTTTTATAAAAATAAAAGAACCGATACCTTTTTTTCCATATAATCTATAATTTTTCCATATAAGATATAACTCTAAATTCCAAGCTGTAATTCTAAACTATATGTGACAAATTTTGCTTAAGGTCTGTGGGTGGAGGAAGAAAATGTCAGTTTAAACTGATGCCAGGTGCATATGGATTGTACCTGCTCTATGAATTGATTCTGGTAAGATAGAGAAGTTTAGGAATGTAATATTATAATTTTACTAAGAGATTAGAGTTCCATGTAGACACAATTAAAGAGTTCTAGAAATGAACAAACAAAAACTTATTAAAGAGTGGCAATTATAGCAAAATACATTCCTAAACTTCTGCATTGTTGATAAGGTTTAATCCTGAAACCATAAATATAGCCAAACTGTTTATATCTAAAAGTTGCTATTCAGTTAGGTTTAGTCATTTGTATTCTCAGCAAAATTTATGTTAACTAGCAATTTGGGTGGGGGGAGCACAATTATTATAAACTATTATTTTAAAAAGCAAAAGTTTCACTTCACTATGTTGGAAAATTTACAAGTTTTCATCTCAAAATCAAGAAAATACCAACTTTTAGCAAAATGGTCACAATTTATGGGAAAAAAAAGGTGTCAGTCTAAAGGTGTCAGGACAATATAGGTTAAATAAGCAGTATCCCTTGGCAGATTATCATCCTCAGACTTTACCTGACTGGGTTACAAAAACTAGCCAGGAGATAAAGTTCAAATTTACTCATACATTGTTCTTTGTTCACTTTCATTTCCACGCTATATTGTTTGTTTAAACTGGTATTTGATGCAATATTCTCTGAACTTCGTAGATAAGGCATTCTCATTTTTTATACATTTTGCTTTTATCTTACTTTGTTGCTTTTGTTTTTGTATTTATTTTACAAGTATTAAATAAGTCAAAATAAACTTCTAATGTCTTAAGAAGCTGTTCAAGAATGTCAGAATCAAATTCACCGTTTGTGCTTTCACCCTTGTTCAAAACAGTTAAGTGACATAAATCTGCCCAGCCCTTTTGCTAAATCTGCCAAATCATCTGATTAGTCATCATAACCTTCTCCTCCTCTTCCACTTCCCACTGGTCTGTTTCATAAGCTGTTAATAAACTTCTCAATGCAACAGAAAATCCCCCCCAAAAAAAAGAAATGACTCCCTTCTTGTTTCCAGCTTTTGAATATGCTGCATGCTTACCCATAATTCATGTCACACCCTTCCATTAGTAAAAAGTATTTAATCTAACATTGTTCAGTTAAAACTTTTGTATTTTCTTTCTCCAGATAAGTAAAAAAAGATTCTTTCTCTCCCCACTTTTTTCTTTTCTTCCTCATCAAATACAGAAGCAGTCTTGATATGACAATGATAAGGGTACATGCTCAAATATCAGTGTAAGCTAATTGCTGCTTATTTACAAGCTCATCATGGTGAAATTTGATTGGCTAATTATTTTTCTCTGAGTTCTGATTGGCCAGATTGATGGTTCATTTGGATCAACTATTTTTTTTCTGATGGCTGTAACTTAACACTAAATAATAGAGAGTTCCATTACAATTTACCATAAACTGCATGCAAGTCAACCTCAAGAGTTTAAACTCAAAACTCTTAGTTAGGCTGATACTTAGCATATAGATTGACCCACAAACATACAGTAGGTTACCAGTGACCCAAAACTGTGACCCCAAAGGATTTTTAGGCTTGAAAACCCAACTTTTACACCACAATTTATGGTACATTTTTGTTCTTTTAATGACTTGTGATAGAATAAGGAATAAATATTTAAAAAGATGGTTTCTTGTTTCTTTTATTCTACATATTTAAAATCTTCTGAGAAGATTACTTTTCTTTTTTACTAAATTTCCACCTAATACAAGACCCAAAAGCCACCCAAGGTAGAGGGTTACTAAATGAGGTTGTTATAGGAATGAAGAAAGGAGGAATCAAGAGCATATTATGAGAATATATGAGGTCTATAATTTACATATCGAGCAATATTGGACTATACCTTCCCTTGGACAACATCAGTGGTGTGGACAGGGGAGACATACTACATAGGCAACTGCCAATCTCTTAAAACTCTGGCCAGGCCTGCACCCTTGAGAGGACACTTCAGTGTCATCTCACCATGTCAGCAAAACATGAGAAGCAACAGTCTACTGATGTGAAGATTCCGAAGGTCCTCCTGTACGAGGAACTGGCCACTGACAAAAGAACACAAAGGCAACCTCATCTTGTTTCAAGGACATATGCAAAAGGGACATGAGGTTGATGACATCAAAAGGTGGAAGACATCACCAATGATTGCTCATGCTGAAGACGTGATTTACTCCAAGGGTTGGAGTGAGGAGAGAAGAAATGTATGCTTGCCACTGGGGAAAAGCATGCTCTAAAGGAAAGAAAACATTCATGGTCAGCTTGGTGATGATGGAATCTCATTAGCTTGGGTTTTTGAGATAATGAATGTTACAACTCATGTTTTCCCCAACTGAACTCTTACAAAATCATGACTGATTTAAATTGTCTTTTAAATGGCCTTCTTATAAGTTAACTAAACTTTGAATAGCATGTATCGAATGAATTATCATTATCATCATCATCATCATTAGTATTTTTATGGATAAGTGCATTTCAGTTATTCCTATAGAAAGTGGAATCAAGAAGCTAAGTTCAAATTCCAGCCATTACATTCACCTTCAAACAAATGCCTTTGAGAAAGATATGAATCCATCTCTTCTCCACTGCCCTTGCCCCAGCTATGAATTAAATAGCAGAGCAGATTGCCTTGATTGGCAACTAATCTAAGAAAAGGAAAATGTATTCAAAACCAGACTTACAGCCACATCATGTTGAAACACCAGTTCCTGTATGAACACCAAAATTAAGCAACATCAAGCCTGGTCAGTACCTAGATGGGTAACCACTTGAGAATACAAGGTACTGTAAGCTTAAATGTACAATTGGTGTAATGGATAATAGCTTGGAATTGTTAATCAGAGAGACAGGTTCCAATTTGCATTGGGCTTGTCATGTTCATTTATGTACAAATCCAGCTCATCTCCCAATAAGTAAGTCTTGTAACACTAAACCATTATCTACTCCAAGAAAAAAACCTGCATTAGGTTGATTGATTGATTTGTTTGTTTAATAGTATATCAACACCTTATGTCGAAATTTAATTTTCTTGGGAGCCTTAGTGAGGTCTGGAGTGAGCTTTATTCCCAATAGACATCCGAGGTAGGCAACCTCATTAGATATATAAGTTCAGGTCAAACAATAACGTCTTCTAAGGAAGAACAAATTCAAGTTTACGTCATAAATGAATGTCTCTTCAGTTGATTGATTAAGTGATTTGTTTAACGGCATATCAACTCCTTATGATAGCCTCCTCAAATTGTAAGAAATGAAAATATGAAAATGAAAACAAATTTTAAACCAGAGTGGGAGGAAGATTTTGCATTCACCGTTAAAGGAGGTAAACCTTTGTGCCTTATCTGCCATGTGTAACATATAAATTTTGTTCGTGTCTTATGGCTTTCAAATATCTGAACTTTATCATATATGGCTCTTACATTAAGCAAGTTTGGCCACCCCAGGTCTATAGCATGAATGTATATGAAATAAATAAAATATTACTGGAACCAAAAACCTTCTGTGTTGTAGTTCACTTAATCATTACATTGATCACTTAGACAACAAAGATGAGGACAATAGTCTGAATGTAAATAATGGTAACTTTTCATCCAAGAAATTAAAGAGAGAAAATTACCTTTTATTTAGTAGACTTTGCTTAGTCAGACACAAGGTCACTCATGGGGATCAAACTTATTTCCAAGGCCACTATAACATTAGTAGTGGGCCTCTGTGCTAGTTGGGCTATTTAGTGATCCAGTGATCAAGATGCCTAACAAGTGTGTGCGGATCATAGAGTACTTGTCACAGTTGCACCTCAATATTCTGCTTGCCTACTCTCTCGCTTGCTAACAATCATTTTTATTTTTATTTATTTGTTGTTGATGCTTCTGTTGTGGAGGATAAAACAATAAACGTTTTCCCTGGATTATGTTTGATTTAAAATTTAAATTCAGGAAAAGATTTGTTCAAGTTAATTATTAATATTATTACTATCTTTTTTTTTTAATTCTCAACTCAATCTGTTTACAATTTCCTAATAAAATAGATTGGCATGAGAAACATTTTATTTTTAATTAGCTAAAAAAACTCAATCTTTTAAAACAAAAACAATGTTGTCAAAGTTCTAGCAGCCCCAATCCTTCATCTTTAAGAGGCTAAAATTTGACTGTGTTTATTTTTATTTTTTTATTTTTGTGGGGATGGGAATTCTTTCTTTTTTTTTATCAGTCACCAGTCCCGGAGCTGGTAACCCACACACCAGCACATACTTCATATGTTCATTCAATCATTTTTCAAGAATACACACAGACAAACATGTTATTGTTTTACACCTTTATAGAAAAAAATTATGCATATGCAGGTAGGCCATAGGTACACAAAATAATGGTACAATTCAAACTTGCATGTGATTGTTGTTTTGTTGGTAAATAAATAAATTATCTATGTTCGTATGTAAATAAAAAATAAATGACAATGTGTAACGACCCGATGTTGATGAAGCAAAATCATTTTTTTTTTTCATTCTTTACTTTATCTGCTCAACACATTAGTTTTGATCTTAAAGCATTATGCAAAAATAACCAAAAATTCACCGGAAGAAGCACAAAAAGCAACATTTACATTTCACTGTGAACGATTTCTCACCTAGAAAAACATAACAATAATAAAAAAAAAAAAAGAGTGAGAGATATGATTATCTTTCTATAGTTATTTGTGAAAGTTTGTCACAAAACTTATAGGTATTAACCCTGATTTTGAACTTATGAAAATATGACATTTCTCTCAATTATGAATCTCAGTTTGTGAAACTGAACTATTGAACTCAAATGAAAACAAAACCAGAAACCCAGCAATGCATATAACCCAAGCTACAATTAGTCAATAAGTAATCATCACTTTTCCTATTAGTTGCCCAACAATTGCTATAGAAATTTGTTGCTGGCACCATCTGTGCTAATTGGTGACATTTATCCAGACAATATTGTATTGAAAGACAAACTTGGTTGCACCCAAAAAAAAAACATAGAATTTTTATAAGACTGATAAAAAATTTAAAATGAGAGCATACATATATCTGTGTATTGCTTATAAAAGAACTCTTAAAATAGGCTTAGGCATCCTCTTTTCTACAAGTAGTCTCTGTCCAGTATGGAGATAAAATTGCAGATTTCTCTAGTGAACACATACTTTTGATAGGACAACTGAATATCATTGTAAAATTGTGATATTATGTTTTGCTTTGAAACAATATTTCTGAAAGTATTTTTTGTTAATTTTCAAAATTATTTTCTCATTGCATTACACTATAAAAATCTGTTTAACATTTACCACTCATCATCATTTATAAATATTACTTCCCCTTTTACTGTATATGGAATCCCCTTAAAATATAGTATTTTTTTGTTTGTTTTTTTTAATTGATTATCACCTCATGTAAGGCAGTAATGTCATTAAAGCACAAGGGGTTACAGGGTGTGGAAGAATTAGGAACAGAAACATTAATGTGCAGAAAGAGAAGAGAGTAATCTGGAGAACAGTAGATAGCAATTAACATTGCATTTAAATATTTACAGATTAAAGTTGGCTGGGATGCATGGAACTGGAATGGAGTCCACAAGCAAGAAGTGCGAGAGAAGAAACTGTTATCATAGAATTTACAGCTACATCTAGCCAGCTCCACTGTAAATTGATGAGATCTTGACGCCAGTCTAGTACTGTGCTTAAATTAAAAAAACTCTAGGCACCATAGTGAAGAGCTCATCTGAATAATTACCATGAAAGTATTTATAGAAAAGACGTTCCATGCTAACAGTTTCTTTTTTCACACTTCTAGCTTCTGGAAATCCTTCCAACTCTATCCTTTCCAGCCAACTTTCATCTTCAAAAATTTAAATACAATGTCAATCACTATCTACTGTCCTCCTGATTACTCTTCTTCCATACTTGCTCCTTAGTGGTGTTTCTCTTTTCTGTATTTCAGTGGTTTTAATGCTTGGGTGAACTTGATTAAAAAAAATATTGAAGATTCCATGACACCTTAAACCCCAACAAAACCTACAATTGTTTTCCATTATTTTTAATGAAAAACATGACTTCTAAAAAGTGAAATATCAGAACTGATGATGATTATATTAAAAAAAGACCCTTTCCAAGATGCTTAGAGTGATGATGATGATGATGAGATAAAATTTCCAGATCAAAAAAGACCCTTTCCAAGATGCTTAGAGTGATGATGATGATGATGATGATGATGATGATGAGATAAAATTTCCAGATCAAAAAAGAACCTTTCTAAAATATCTGGAGGGTGATGATGATAATGATGTCAGCAGTCAGAGTAAAAAAAAAAAAAAATCCATTTCTAAATTATCTGATATGATAATAAAACTGTCAATTTTCAGATTTAAAATGAAGTCCCTTCTAAAATATCTGGCATGATGATGATGATGATGATGACAAAGTTAAATTTCAGAATTAAAAGAAGGTCTCTTTCTCAAATGTTTGCACTGCAATGTTGTTAACTGCTAGAGTCAAAAAAAGATTCCTTTCTGAAATATGTGCATTGATGATAGTGTTCTTTGTGAAAGTCATCATTAGATTCCATCATTCCCAAGTTGACCTTGAATTTTTCTTTCTTTTAGAGCACGCTTCTCCTCAGTGGCAAGCCCCCATTTCTTCTCTCCTCTCTCCATCTCTTTGTGTAAATTGCATCCCTAGCATGAGCAATCATTGGCAATGTCTTCCCACCTCTTGATGTTGATGTCCATCATCCTCATGTCCCTTTTGAAACAAAGATGAAGTTGTCTTTTTGCCCTTTTGTCAGTGACCAGTTCCTTGTACAGAAGGACCTTCGGAATCCTTCCATCAGTAAACTTTTGCTTCCTGTGTTTTGCTGTCATGGTGAGGTGACACTGGAGTGCCCTCTGCAGGGTGAAAGCATGGACAGGTTTTTAAGAGATTGGCAGTTGCCCATGTAGCATGTCTCCCATCTCCACATCACTAAGGGAAAGGTAGAGTCCAATACAGCTCAGTATATATAATATAGACCTCATATATCCTCATAATATGCACTTGATTCCTCCTTTCTTCATTCCTATAACAACCTCATTTAGTAACCCTCTACCTTGGGTGGCTTTTGGGTCTTGTATTTGATGAAAATTTAGTAAAAAAGAAAAGTAATCTTCTCAGAAGATTTTAAATATGTAGAATAAAAGAAACAAGAAACCATCTTTTTAAATATTTATTCCTTATTCTATCACAAGTCATTAAAAGAACAAAAATGTACCATAAATTGTGGTGTAAAAGTTGGGTTTTCAAGCCTAAAAATCCTTTGGGGTCACAGTTTTGGGTCACTGGTAACCTACTGTATGTTTGTGGGTCAATCTATATGCTAAGTATCAGCCTAAGAATTTTGAGCTTAAAGTCTTGAGGTTGACTTGCATGCAGTTTATGGTAAATTGTAATGGAACTCTCCATTATTTAAAGTCCCGTTCTAGCCAGTTTCCAGTTCAGACACACAAAAAAATAGTTGATCCAAATGAACCATCAATCTGGCCAATCAGAATTCAGAGAAAAAAATTTAGCCAATCAGATTTCACTGTGCTTAATTTGTAAATAAGCAGCACAGAATCGCAAACAAAGAACTCTACAAGACAACAGAAACCACATAAATTGAATTTCAACAGCAGCAGCAACTAAAATGGATAGCACATGTACTTCAGAGATAAAATAATGACATAATTAAGATGATAACATTCCACATTACTTCAAATAAAAGGTTAGGAAGGAAAGTCCTCATTATTACTAGGAAGAGTGATAATGGTTACTGGATTTGAGAAAATTATTTTCCTGAAAAATTGTTTTAAGAGAAATATTTTATAACTTTCAATGAATTCTGAATGTTTCCTTATAAGGAAATGGTCAATATTACCGTTACCATTTTTTTATTATTATCATTGCTGTTATTAAGGTAAATATTTTGTATTTTCTTACTAAATAACATACCCCTTTGGGTTGAATAAAGGGTTAATTTTGAAATTTAAACAAGATTGCCAAATACATTCTAGGCACCAAAGAAGGCCAGTGGATTGTAAATTTTTATGATGAAAGCAAGTTTCTAGAATGAAGATATGGGATATTAGATCAAATCATATCAGAGACTACTTATTTATTCAGAATTCTACTTTAACAGCTAAATGAGTCGTCGATCTAATTTGTTGATAAAGAGTAAGGAAAAGGTAAGTAAAACCTAAGCAAAAATCAACGTCTCAAAGTTTAATTAATAAAATATATTGTTATGATGGTGTAGGATTATCCCACCTTGTCTGCCAGGATGCTTGCTTGGTGGCATTTTGTTGAGGACTACAAAAAGATGGAACACAAACCCTCTTATTTGTTAACTCAGTCACAGGTTCTTTCCCAGGGCAAACTGGCTTCTTAATTTCACACATCCACATGGCACATCATTACAGCTAAGTACATAAATGTTTCTTATTTTCATACTTGTCCATGTGGGGCCGAGGTAATGGGTCAGATTGTTGCACCATCTTGTATTTGACCACTCTCTAGTTCTTTTTCACTGCCTTGGTACCCACTCTCTAATTCTAATAGTCTACCTGTTGCCTCTGAAACAAGAGATATGGCCAGCCCATCTATATTTACTTGCTGTATATATGTAAATATAATTTTCACTATATCTTAATTTGGGAACTATGTTGTTTATATATATATATATATATATATATATATATATATTAGGTTGGTGCAAAAATAATGACGTAATAATGTCGATTTGGGACGTATTTTTTAACGTAAAAAAACATTATTACGTCATTATTTTTGCACCAACCTAATATATATATATATATATATATATATATATTCTCCATGTGTTATTTTCTTTTTTCATTTCACTCCAATAAAGGTGATAAAACCCACTAAGATGCAAGGGGGTTGTGAGAGTGAAAGAATATATGAAAAATCATTATTAAAGTGAGAGGACAATAAAAGGAGAAAGAAGATGATGATAGTTCATCAAAAATTTGAATGCAATGCCAAAGTTGACTAGAAAGCAAGAATCTAGAAGAGAGTTCCACAAGAGAAAAGTGCAAAAGAAACTGTTAGCTTAGAATTTATGCTTGAATGTGTTTACTTTGAAAGTTCTTAAGGGCATCCATCACAAGTTATAACTCTTTCATTCCAATACAACTGATGACCAATGATGTGATTTGAATGGCATGGTTATTGTTTGGTAATATTCTTGGTAGAATTTTCTTTTAATAATAGTTGAAGTGCAACTGATATCAAAAGGCTAATGAGTGAAGATAGGTGAATGAAAATGGATATTATTTTGGGTTCAAAAATTAAATTCCAGGGCTTAAGTGGGACAAGCTAAACCACAAAGAGGCTAACCTTGAATTAATATGTGTGCCTTTCTAGTGACAGCACCGAAAGTAGAAAAATACATTTTGCTAAATTGGAAAAAGACTGCTGTGGAAATTCATTATTATCTAAATAATGCTGTCTGGGGCCACTGCATACTACTGCTGGAATGGATGAGCATGATTGGGGGCCATGAGCAGAGTTTTTTGACCTTCACTATTTTATCAACATTTGCTTTTTCTACCTACATTTATATACATTACAAATTAAAGTAAGCATGACTGATTATTAAATAATGAAAAACTTTTGTGGATTTTGATCTAATTCGGGGATGTGTGGGTGCTAGGTGTCCAAATCTGTGAATTTGTTTTGCTCATGATAAGTCTCAAAAAACACAATATAAAATTCATTATTTTTTATGTATAATGTTGAAGGTGTTAATTTATTTAATATTTTAACAAAAAAAAACAAAACAATTTGATTTTTAAAATTTCTGCAAAACATTGATTTATTTAAAATGGAATGATCTATTTTGACTTTGTTTTTATGACTTTGTTTTTATGTTTAATTTTACTAATTGAATTGTTCACTTATATTGTATATGATCCATTATTGTATATAATCAAGTTACAATAAAATTTGTATTTTATATGAATACTAGTTTATGAAAAGTGAGATGTAGTAGAGTGGAGGCTTCCATATCATAGATATGAGAGATTGTGGGCACGAAAACCCTTCCACTGGACCTGACTTCATCTTCTATTTAATCAGATCCCATTAGATTGAAACATACAATAATAGATTTTAAAAGGTAGAATTTTACATGAAAAAGATATGAATTTGACTGCACGCTTTAAAGAATTTCATGAGATATGTACTAAAAAGCGAAAATGAAGAATATGTCCATAAATTAAACCTTCAAATATAATTAAAATATAAAATTCCATGAGAAATTTCTTTTCAATGAGATATTTACAATTTATTAAATAAGGAAGGTATATAACTGTCTGTAAAGGGAGACCAATCTGTTTTGACTGAAATGTGAAAACTATAAAATGTTAATTGTGAGATGAAAAATATTGAATATGACCAACACGTATTTCTTATATATATATATATATATATATATATATATATATATATATATATATATATATATGTGTGAAGTCTTTAAATGTTCCTGCCTGAAAAAAAAGAAAGGACGGTTTTTCCCTTGACACTGCTATTATTTTAACTACCTTCACTATTTGGTAATTTTTATTGTTTTAAAAAGTGATGATTAGAATTGTAATAAGACCATAACATATGATGAGCGTGAATTTATACATTTTTGATCTTGAGAATTTACAACAAAATATTAAACACTATTAATTTGTTTATTTACAAGAATAATTTTAAATTTACAACATTCTAAAACAAATACAATTAATTTAAAACTAATGCAGTGCAATGTTTATCATTTAACGATTTATAAAGAAATAAATATGAAAACGAATTTTATTCATAAATTTATAAACATACTAAATGATTAAAATATATGAACCAACTATGGGGATATCATTATTATTTATCATTTTATAAAGTTCAAATCCATTGGCAATTAGCCAATATTTCGCCAACCATTCTGTTGTGGTAGGATCCACCTAATTTGCATAGTGGAGTACCGACCATATAAATATGGTTAGTACCGGGAAGAGAAAGTAGGAATCGAGAGATTCAACCAGAGACTCTGCCCGACTGCGACTCAGTCAACACACATTCTCCAGAAACGGTCTTCCCAGGAATATACAAAAGACTATATGTAAATATTGTGTACACTTTCTTGTTTCAATACATTTTGTTCTAAGTACATTTTGTGTTGCATTATTATTCCATGCATTAGTCAAGTTTCAACACATTCCAATAAACAATCTAATAAATAGTGTTTATTATTTTTGTTGTCAATTCTCAAGAACAAAGAAAATAAATTCACTTTCATATGTTCAGGTTTTATTAAAATTCTAATCATTTTTTACAATAATAAACATTGCCATGGATTGAAGGTAGTTAAAATAACAATGGTGTCAAGGGAAAAAACAATCCTTTTGACACCTTTTTCTTGCAGGTATGAAGATTAAAGATTGCTGAATATTTTGGTATTTGGAAACTTGGATTTTTATGGCAAGTATCAACAAATAAAACTTTTCTTTTATAGAAACTCGGAAGATTCATGAAAACAGTGAGATCAAGGAAAACAACTCTTTCCCATGGTCTTGAAAACCTAACTTTTCATCAGTATTTTGTTCCGTTCATAATATACTGATGAGGAAATGTCCAGCTTTAAAAGGTTAGAAACATATTAAAATTTTTAAAAAAATAAATAAAATAAAAATTTATGAATCCATAATCTCAAATATTCTGATCAGAATGTTTTTATCAGTAGTCATTGCCTGTTTGTAGAGAGAGTAAATATACTTTATAAAATGTTTTTCCTTGATAATTAATCCCTTGTCGTCGTTTTTGAAAATCTGTTTAATGAAGGCTTCAGTTCTGTGAAAAGGCAAGTAAATATGGCGCCTATAAAAAGAAAGAAAAAAGAAATTATCGATTATATTTATAAAGAAACAATAAAAAAGCAATTAAAAATCGAATTATAATTTAAATTTCATGAATTTTTTGAAGAAATTTAATGAAATTCTTTTTTTTTTCTTTAAATGAATCACTGTAAGTTTAGAAGAATACCACATTACTACAATTAATTTCATTTTTATTAAAATATTATTTTAATTTCGAAGACAATAGTAGCTTGTAGTGGGTGGGTTAATTATGTGGTAATATTTGTTGAGAATAACTTGCGTGTCAATTAACTATTTCCACTAACATCAAAATAAAATACAAAATTCAACTGAATTGTTTTAAAACGCAACAATTAGATTTATTTCGGTTGGTGTACAACATGCAAAGAAAAGGTAGGACAGAGTCGTGTCCCTTTGATTTGGAAATATTTGTACCAGAGTTCATATTACGAACAAGACATATTTAATTAGAAACTAATAAGACATTCAAAACAATGTACAAGCAGAATATTTGGTATTTGGTATGTTGGCAAATATGTATGATGTTTTAGGTTTCAGAATGTCTTTCTTGTAATCGTTTGTTAATGTTGATATTAAAGTTGTTAATATTAAGTGTCTTTTAAACAGAAAGTTCTTAAGTAATTAATTTACCTTTTACTGTAATATTGAACTTGTAATTCAGAAGAATAAAGTTTGAAATTGTGAGTTCTAAAGTTGATAAAAGTTCAGGAGTGATTTCAGAGTTCATGAATCTTGGTAATTGTCTTAAAAACGTCTTGTCAGCAATGACTAAGACGGAAGTTGGTGAAGGTTACATCTTGAGATGTGCGAGAGAGATGAATGAAAATTACTAATCCTTTCTCTAAAAAGTTCACATGTGTTTTTGCTTTTATACTGGTCAAGTGGCTCCCAGCACATGAGCAGGAAAACAGATTGGTCGCGTGCAGGCGGTTTGATTGTTCGGAACTGACCAATCAGCAAGCCAGATTGGAGGTGAATGACCAATGAATACTTGTTATATTGTATGAAAGTAGAGTTTTGCTTATCAGATAGGAAGAGTGCATTTCCTAAAAAGAGGTAAAGCTGGTTGTGTTGTGGAAGATTCCACAAGCTGCAAAGATAACATCACGTGTAGAGCATTTTCAAATAAGAAAAATTAAAATTGTGAATCTCTCAGCCACAAAACAAAAACCAATTCCCCTCATGAAATGAAAGTTATCCTGAACAGCAACTCTTCTAGATCTCTTTGTATATATGCAGGTGTTTCCCAGAGTTCTATGGTTAGTTCTACTTTGTTTTTAATTTTCATTAACAATCTTCCTAATGTCATAAGTTCTCAACTTGGTATCTATGCTAATGACACAACCATTTATTCCTGTTACGATAGTAAGTCTCATCAGTTTGATAAGGTCAAATCAGCAACTGATGTTGAAAATGGGCTAGAATATGTTGCTAACTGAAGCAAAGAATGACTTGTTAAATTTAATGTCTCCAAAACTAAATTTATCTCTATTAATTATATAAGAAATCTCTTCCTGCTTTCCATCAGGGTGGCTGATGTTAACCTCCAGGAGAGTGGCTTGTTGCACCTTCTCGGACTAACATTCTTGGTTGACATGAAGTGGAAAGTCTATACTGAATCCATTGCTAACTCAGCTGCTAAGAAAGTTGGTTCAATGTGTTGTGCTAGACAATTTTTCTCTCCAGAATCTATCTTACATATCTATAATTCTACCTTTCATCCATGCTTAGAATATTGCTGCCACATATGGTCCAGTTCTCCTGCTATATATTTAGAGATTCTTGATAAAATCCTAAAAAGAATCAGCAATATTATTTGTCCTGAACTGGCATCTCAGCTTCAGTCAATCTCCCACCATCATAAAAGTCTCTTCCAGATTTTAAGTATAATTTTTCTTTTTGTTTCCATTTTCTTTAACACCTCATTGTTGCTGACATGTCTGGTCGATGGTATCCTCAGCATCCTTCTGTAGAACCACATTGCTGTTGCTTCAAGTCTCTTCCTCATCGTTGAGGAAATTGTCCAGCATTCACTGCCATGCAGGACAGATATGACGTAACAGTTCAGTACTCTTTTCTTTGTTTTTAAGGAAATTTTTCTATCTCTGCTTAGCTTTTGGAATGCATCTTTGGTCATTCCAATGTGTCTTTGGATTTCAGTGTTGAATTTTCCATCCTCTGTTAGAACACTTCAGATATTTAAATTTTGTTAAAAAAATGTCAAAGTTGGAATAAGGTTTTTATATGAGACACAGATACCATAAAGAGTCAGGTACTTGCTGGAGTGGTACAGCATCTTTAGTGATGGATCCTAAATATTAGTTCCACCTGTGGTCTGGTTTGAGTCCCTATAGGTGCTTATGGCACAGGACTCTCCAAGAGAACACCTGGTCATTGAGATCAGTGAAAGTTCTGTGTCGATTTGGTGATGATGAAACATCACAAGTTTGGTTTTCAAGGCATAAAAATGTGACCAGACCAGACTGTTTTTTCTCCCACTGAGCTGTTTCAGCTAAGGTCACAGGAGAAATCAGCTGCTAAGCTCTGGTCATCTAGGGTCTTGGAGGTGCACTCATATACCATTGTGCCATCAGCCTAGATATTCATAAAAATTTTCCTGTTTTTTAATACTTTACTTAGCTTTTGGAAGACATTTTTGCTTCTCTGATCTATGTCACATTTTCTGGTTTGTGTTAAATTTGTTCCCAAATATTTGAACTTTGCTACTTGTTTCTGAGATCTCTAATTTGTTGTTCACATTTTGGACTATTTCTTTTGCTGACAATCATATAATGTCTTTTTACAACTAATAGTTAGTCCTTTCTTCTTGCTTTCCTTTGGTAACTTGTCAAGAAATTCCTGTAGTTTCCTTTGTGTATCTACCATCAACATAGTATTATCTGCATATCTTATGGTGTTAAGGTTGTGACATTAATCCTGTTATCAATCTTATTTCATTCACGAGAGAATTGTTCTATGGGACAATAGCATAGTGGATAAATCATTGGTTTTTTAATTTGTTGACATAATAATTATGAATTCAATCTCTGGTTCAGGTAGTGTATTTGGACTTAGGGAAAACAGGCCAAGCAATAAATGTGTAGTACAAAAAATAAGAACTAGATGAGATATCTCTAGACATGGGCTGTGAAAATGGAATAATCTACATCCATAGATTAAACCTTTAACACTCTGCATTATTCACTACTTTCCTTTACCTACTGTATTGTTTATCAAGGCTCCTCTACTGCACTATGTAATTTCAGTCATGGGCATCTTCTGTTGCTATAGCAAGATATGACAACACAACTGCAAAATTCTAACACTATTATTCATTCATCTAAGTTACTTGCAATGGCAGGATAAAATTTTTGCTTTGCAAGCAAAATCACCTCCAGTATGTTAAAGGTTAAATAAAGTGTTCAGTTCAGAATTCCCAGTAGGTTAACTGAATCAATATGCACCTGATGAAGGCCAGAGAGTATGATGGCTGAAATGATGTGATAACAACAACAAAAATGAGTCTTCAATTGAATGTTGTTACATTTTTCCTTATTGTAGTAAATATATTTAAATAAAAGCAATATATTTTAGTTGATAACTTATATTTTTTGTAGCTGTAGTCTTTTCATATTGCTTTTCTAAAACAAAACTTGAGAGAGAAAGGTTAGTTTAAATGGAAGCTATTAAGGCAGTTGTCCTGTATGAGCAGAGAAAAAAATTGTCTTAGTTCAAAAAATGTGGATAGAGTGAAGGATCATAAACACTCACAGAGAGATGATATGCCAGCTGAGAGAAAAAACATCCCATGCCATCCAAGGATCTCTTTGAGCTTAATTGTCATGTAGGAACCCAAGGAGCCATTGAGAATCTAAACAAAAAAATAAATCACAGTTTCATTATTTTCATCATCTCTTGGAACAGTTAAGAAAAATGTTTCCGTAACAAATTTCCTTTTATTTAGTTTCCAATAAAAAATGTTCCCAATAATTGTCAAATTGCAATAAAATGGTTAAATTTGCTTTATAATGTCCACGCTAAATATCTCTTAAAATTTTCCCAAATCATCATAATTCTGTGTAAATAAACATGCTGACCTTAATTAACAATTAAATTATGAAGAAACCTACCGTTTTGGAATTATCAATAAGAAAAAATTGGACTTCTTGTTTGTAATTGTTCCTTCATTACAGGCATAGTTTTAATACATTCTGTCCTGACTACTATTCATGATTTCTGGTGGTGCAATCATAAAATTTGGCCTATTTACTTTTTTTACAGCTATATCTTTTTTTGAAATCACTACGCATTATTGTAAAGCAATTTTTTTTCTTTTTGATAAGTGTAATTTTATTTAAAACAGGAAACTTTAAACAAAAACAAATTAAATAATACAACAAAAGCTTTTTTTCTGTGTAGGATAGCAATGACAAAAGAACAAATTAAATAATGCAATAAAGCATTTTTCATATTTTAAAATTGAAAATAAAACAAAAATTAATGGACAAATTTGATAAGTAGAAGCAAAATAAGGGTTGATTGTATTATTTCAATTTTTTTTTTAATTTGTCCACTTTTTTACACAGAAAGAAACCTAACCAAACCCCTCCTAACCCTAATACTTAACCCTAAACTTAACCCATAAACATAACACTTTGTAAAGAGCATGATTACGTACAAAATAAAATTACAAAAAAACAAAAAATGCTAGAAACGAAATAAGGGTTTATTGTATTATTTTATATGTTTAATTTTCAATTTGTTCACTTTTAATTTAAAAAAATGCTTTATTGCATTATTTAATTTGTTCTTTTAATTTGTCATTGCTACTCTACACAAAAAAAAAGGTTCTGTTGTATTATTTTATTTGTTTTTGTTATAAATAAAACTACACTTACCAAAAAAAAAAAACTACATTTCTTTACAGTATTGCGTAGTGATTTTCTGAAAGTCTGTAAAAGAAGTAAATAGACCAAAATTTTGCTTACACCAGCAGAAGTACTCAGCATTGAATTACTGAACATTATGGCAGTAATAGGAGACGAATGACCTACAAGAAGTCCAATTTTTTCTTGTCGATATCTCCAAAACAGTAGGTTTCTTCATAATTTAATTGTTAATATCGAGTTCAGCATCTACATTTACATGGAATTATGACAATTTGGGAAAATTTTAAGAAATATTTAGCGCGGACGTTAAAAAGCAAATTTACCATAAAATGATTTCAAAATGAGTGTAAATTTGATAGAGCAGTGTAATTAGAGAAAATCTATTTAACTGCTAATTAACAAACTTGAAAAATTACAGTTAAAACTTCTTTCTTGAAATTAAGAAAAATTAAAAAGAATATTCACTTATAGACACAGATACATGAAAAAAAAATGTTTTCTTACTGATATCTGAGTATGCCAGTTTCTAGGGTGGTTAGCCAATCCCTACTGCAAACACCTGCTCAGGCACATTTGTGTTTGTTCAACATCCACAACGCCCACCTGTAGTTTATACTGCAACTCTGCTGAAAAGTCCTTCATTAGTTTTGGGGAGACCATATAATCTGGTGTAATTTTACAGTTAGAAGAAGGCCAGACAATGCTTAAAACCTCGGTCATGATGACTTGTGACTTTATGCTAGCCTCCAAACAGTTGTATCTACCCAATTTTATTCACAAGGTTTTGGCAAATCTGTGTCATGGTTTTCAGGCACATTCCAAAGATGCTGGGACTGCCTCCCTAGACTGATAACATCAAGAAGTCAAATCAACCATGGTGAGATTTGAACCTGGAACCTAGATCTCCTGGTCGGGAAACAAGTGTTTTAACCAGTTAGTTAGCACCCATGACACATATGCATATGTCTGTGTGTATATATATATATATATATATATATATATATATATATATATATATATATATATATATATATATACACACACACATAAATATACATATGAGTGTGTTTGTGTGTGTGTGTGTATGTATATATATATATATATATATACGCACACACACTCATATATATATTTATATATAATGATATATATTTTTATATATCAAGAACAATTTGGGGGAAAATGTATGACAAAGTGGAAAAAGTTTATTTGTGACACATATGAACCAATGAAAGATGCTGGGAATTTTAATTGTCACAAAAAATACACACAAGAAACCTCAAGGAATCTAAATAAAAGATTATATGAACACAAAAGGGACATTTTACAAATAATATGTCAAATGTGTTGGTCATCCACCATAATAAGACTGACCTCAATGTTGACATAAAAAATGTTACTCTGATCAAAAGAGAAAACAATTCACTATGACAGTATTGTCTAGAGTGTGTCTTGATTGCAAGGTAATCTACAGTAAATTTGCATCCTGTCTCTTACAGCATTTCACATCTTTTATCCTCACAGTGTGGAATGCCTACTAACAAAATTGATGGAAAGAAAAAGAAAAAGACTGGACTAGAGAATTTATTTATTTTTTTTGTTTTGTTTAATGGCATATCAACTCCTTATGGGATATTTAATGGTAAAATTTAATTTTCTTGTGAGTTTTGAAGTAATAAACATATGATGTTATTCTGCTTTCACATTTGAATACATGGTAGATGAAATTCAGCTTTTGTGAATATACATGTTTGTGTGAACATAATTACTAGAGAGAGTAATATGTGTGTTTTATGTTGTTTTACTGAAATTATATTTTGAAATACAGCTTGATTTAAGAAATTATAGCATATTATATGTGTGACACTGAACTGTCAGCCCGTGGTCAACTCCCAGTCACGGCGCGAAACTGTAATATTTCTCCTACTGCGTTTTGGGGTTGACTCTTAGTCGCTGCCATCAGCCTGTGTCCCGGTCGATCAGTGGTCGTCGCTACCTGGTGGAATCCTTTGGTCAGGGTACCAGGTAAGATGGTCGGTCGATGCTAATGGCTTCACACCAGCTGCAACCAGTTCGACCCCAACTCCGTCGTTCCCAGCTTATTTACAATATTTGGTTACCGAAGTAACTGTTTCGATCTCAAGTCTAACCTACCCACATTGTGATTCTGATCTTAGGTAGACGAGATCAATCAGGCGTCGGGCCGTAGTGTAAGATGAGTCTAACTGGAGTTGATATCACACAAGTGTAAAGAAAAGAAGCAAATAAAAACCCAAGAGGTTCAAGTATGTTCAAAGTAACAAATTAACTTTTATCCATCTGTTATATACAGGAGTGTGTTTTTCTCCCAACCCGTTTTCTATGGAGTGTGACACTTTTATGTTTCTTAGGCAAGAACTCCTCTGAGTTAACTGATTTAGTTTTTAAGTGCTGACTTAGCTTTGTTCGTCAGTATAACTTGCTATTGGTAGGATAGGCAAAGTTGGAGGTCATGGAATCTCTCAGTAAGCTTCTGCAAGACAACACTCTGGTTCCTGCAACTTCAAAGGCTCTAACTGGCAAACTACTACTGAATGGCCCGAGGATGTTCATTTATATGGATACCGACCAAAAACCGATGTGGGGTTAGACGCAGTCTGGGGTTTTTGGTGAATCCTGATTTCTGACAAGAAACCTCTTTTTTGCCAGGCCAGGAAAATTGATTACTTCCCATTTTCAAACATTAATCACTTTCCATTCTGGGAGGATCCCTTTGTCCATGAGGAGAGGTTGGAGGAGAGCTATTCTCCTAAACTCCCCACTTCTCACATTGATACCTCGTACCAATCCTTTCAGTGGGCACTAATAATTTCCTCGTCTTTCTCATCAAATTACCTCCAGCTATCACCATTGTTACAGTTCAATCAATGGTGTCCTGGCTGTGCAGACATGAATAAGCTGGCCTCATTTAAATTATAACCCAGAATTTTTTTGTTTACAAAATTCTTTTTCCCATCAGCCAAAATTTTTATGAATCTTGCATGGCCACTTAAAATCTCACAGATTTTTTGGTCACTCTGTGTCTTCAGGACTTTTTACAAACTCCATCAATTAACTGCCATTTGGTCCCTTCATGAAGTTAACATTTACTAGAAACCTTGGCTTCTTGAGAAAAAAAAATAAATTAAGTTGTAAATTTCTTTATCTCTAAATCGACTATTCTTCTGAGATATTTTTCTCATGCCAAAATTTTATGATCGACACATGGCTATTTAACATGTCTGTACTGAAGATGACATCTTGAAAAAGTAAATATTAATTCTCACTACCTCATATCAGCAAATAATTTTGGAATATTTTCTCATGCCAAAATTTTCACAATTACCATATGGCCCTGCCTTGCTGGCATTTAAGATGGTATCTTGTTCATGGATTTTTCATTAATCATTACTTTTACAAATATCATTAATCAATTGTCAAAAGCTCATATATGGCCTTTTTGTGAGTTCACTGTTTACACCAATTCTCAGGTTTTTGAGAAAAATAACTCAATCTTATTTTTAACAAAAAAAAAATAAAAATCTCGGGGTATCTTCTTTTCCATTCTCAGTATTTCTTGTGTAATTTTTTAATGGTTAATTAGTTAACTAATTACCATAGCTAAATAGTGTCACATATAGATTAATATCATGAAAGAGTCCATTTTGGTTGTTTGGTAGTATTTTAAACAGATTTGGCTGAAGTTACTACAATTTATTACTATGCACATATTGTTGGTAATTTTACTACAAATATGTATTGTTGGTATTTTTTTTATATAAAAATGTATTGCTGATATTTTTATTATAAAATATATTTTTATACTTTCATAGTGTTTTGTTTGGGGATTCAATATTTGCCCATAGCCGAGACCTTAACAGGTGCTACCATCCCAGGTCAAGGTGGACCTGAGAACAACAGTAATTATGAGGCGGTTCCACACTTTTCAAAAGCTCCAATCTCCCAGTCAGAGGCCTTGTTGCCAGATGTAGTTTATCATAATGCCCAAGACAATGGACCTGAGAAACCTATTTTCCTGAAAAATTGTTTTAAGAGAAAAATTTTATAAATTACAACTGACAGTGACACTAGGTCACTCAGTCAATGAATATTGAATGTTTCCTTATAAGGAAACAACAAATATGGCCATTGCTAGTAATGTTGCCATCCAGCTCTGAAATTGTTTTTTTTTGTTTTCACTTACATAACATGTGAACACCAGACCATAGTTTGTTAAGTAGTGTTTAGCTCCAAATGTCTTCTGTGTAAAAGCAGGAAGAAGGACAAAAGTTCCTGAAAACGTCAAGTAGATGAGAAAGATCCAAATACTGAACATGAATTTGCCGCCTTTTTCTGTGAAACTCAGGGAAGCAAGCAGAAAGGTCAAAATGAGCAACAAACTAAACATGGTTTTCTGCAAGAAAAATAAACAAAAATTATAAATTCATAATGAGCATATATTTAAAATTCAGTAAAGGATAATGCTATCTATCTCAGTTCATATCTATCACTGTATATATCAATCTATCATCTCTCTTCATAGCTAGCTATCTCACTTCATATATATCACTGTATATATCAATCTATCATCTCTGTTCATAGCAATCTTTCAATCTCTCTTCATGGCTTTCTATCTCAGTTCATATCTATCACTGTATATATCAATCTATCATCTCTCTTCATAGCAATCTTTCAATCTCTCTTCATAGCTATCTATCTCTGTTCATATCTATCACTGTATATATCTATCTATCATCTCTGTTCATAGCAATCTTTCAATCTCTCTTCATAGCTATCTATCAGTTCATATCTATCACTGTATATATCAATCTATCATCTCTGTTCATAGCAATCTTTCAATCTCTCTTCATAGCTATCTATCAGTTCATATCTATCACTGTATATATCAATCTATCATCTCTCTTCATAGCTATCTATCTCTGTTCATATCTATCACTGTATATATCAATCTATCATCTCTGTTCATAGCAATCTTTCAATCTCTCTTCATAGCTATCTATCTCTGTTCATATCTATCACTGTATATATCAATCTATCATCTCTGTTCATAGCAATCTTTCAATCTCTCTTCATAGCTATCTATCTCTGTTCATATCTATCACTGTATATATCAATCTATCATCTCTCTTCATAGCAATCTTTCAATCTCTCTTCATAGCTATCTATCAGTTCATATCTATCACTGTATATATCAATCTATCATCTCTGTTCATAGCAATCTTTCAATCTCTCTTCATAGCTATCTATCTCTGTTCATATCTATCACTGTATATATCAATCTATCATCTCTCTTCATAGCAATCTTTCAATCTCTCTTCATAGCTATCTATCTCTGTTCATATCTATCACTGTATATATCAATCTATCATCTCTGTTCATAGCAATCTTTCAATCTCTCTTCATAGCTATCTATCTCAGTTCATATCTATCAGTCTTTTCATATCTATTCGAGTTTTTTCATATCACTGTTCATAGCTATCTATCAATCTCTGTTCATAGCTATCTAAGTCTTTTCATATCTATCTACCTATCTAAGTCTTTTCATATCTATCTACCTATCTAAGTCTTTTCATATATATCTACCTCAGCCTGTTCATAGACACTTGTCATCTAGTCAACTGCATAACTTTGTAGGAACAAGAGTTATGAGAAGTGTCCCAAATCTTAGTTGAGGCCTGTGCGGAGGATCATCAGGCCACTCAAGAGAGATGTGGAACTCAGCTTCACATGTGTCCAGAAATGTGTCAATTGACTCCCCAGCTATCTGTTCTCTTTCACTGCTCACAGGGACAGTTATATGGATAACTTGCAGACCAGCACTTGATGAAATTTTCTAGGTTTTGGAATGACTTTATAAACCTGATGCCTCCTGCTATCTTCTACCTTTACAAGTCAGATCAGGTCAAAAATGGAGTACTGTTGTCATATTTGGGTGGGAGCTGCTCAAACCTTACTCTCTAGCATTGAGTCCAAAAAGTGTCTTGAAGCCCTTGTGGGTGACGAATTATTCTCTACCCTCCATCCTCTCTCTCACAGGTGGGATGTGGCAAGCCTCTCGCTGCTCTATTGCTATTTCCATGGAAAGCGCTTGGATAAATTACATTTCCCTGGCCCTGCCAATTCAAACCTCTACGACAAGGACATGCTATGTACATTGTAGCACACCACACACATTCTCATCATATTCCATTAGTGAGAAGTAAGTTCCACTCAGACAGCTTCTTCCTATGAACTGCTGCCCTGTGGAACCAACTCCCAAGAGAATGTTTTCCTCATCACTACAATCTTAACTTGTTGAAGGCTAGGGTTAACCATTATCTTCCATTCCTATCTGCACAAATTGCCTTCTAATGTAACACTCTACCTTGAGTGACCCCTGGGCTTTGTAAAGAGTGAACCTTACTGTAAAAAAAACAAATAAAAATAATATATATATATATATATATATATATATATATATATATATATATATATATATATATATATATATAATTCATAATTACACCATAGTTAGTCATTAAACTTTCAGTGTGTGCTGGTTTTGATAAAACTTTAGATAATTTGTTCCAAAGTAGGACAAGAATTTTGACAGTTTTCAAAATTTAATGTTTCTTTAAACTAACCATACCCATAAAAATTTCATGATTTTGCAATTTTAATTTTCTTTATGAATTAGAATTCTTACATTAATCATTGAATAAGCTGCTTGTGTTTTCTACTACAATAAAATTTCCCTATTGCATCGTTGAATATCTGAGCTTAACAACTTCAACAAAATATTAGAAAAGCAATCATAAATCTGAATGTAGGTCGATATTTAAAGAAGTAAGAGGGTACAAATGAAAAGATTTAAAACTGATAACAGTTTTCTGTTGTGTAGTGTTACCTACTTGTTGGAAGTAGTATGCACTCAACTGCCTCATGGGTAATAGCTATAGCTATTAATAATCATTGTGACTTCACATGTAAATGAGTCACCTCAGTTTTCCATTTCACTGAAGCAGATTTTAAATGCATGAAAGTGTTCTTCTATTTTAATCATAATGTCTTTCTGATTCACAATTACATTTCCCTAGAAAATGTCAGCCAGATGTGAGTACTAGAAAAGCAAAACCCCAAATAAAAAAGTAGTTTTCCAAGCTGTCAAAAAAGAAAATACTCACAAAAATCTAAAACACAATCACAAATGTTGCCACCTGGGAGCCAGCACCTGCTAAACCACATATATAAAACTGTGAGTTTGGCTCAACACCTTGACCTCATCATAGGATAGGTAGTCCATCCACACAACTCACCAGTGTCAATTTCAACCTTTAAGGTAGACGGACCAGCCCTACCAATGACACACTACTTGTGCTACTATGCAGCTTCACTAATCCACTCCAGTCCTCTTACGTTTCACTATGTGACCTTGGTCAACCAAACTTCAAAAATCCATCAAGTCTCAGTCTTACTGAAAACACCCTTACACTTAATCTAGCTGTTTCCAATAATTAACTAAAAAAGAGCATACCATGATGAAAAAAAGTCCCACACTTGATGAAAACAATTTTTTATCATCTAAATGTTTATATTATTATTAAGAGCAAAGACCGACCAAAGTATTTTTGATTATTTTTTTCTTTTTTTTCTTTTTCCAGAAATCCTCTTCAAACATAATAGTAATAAAATATTAGATTGTTGAAAGTATTTAATTTTTAAAAATTGTCACTTCTAGTAAAAATAACTTTTTCAAAATTTATTTGAGGAAAATTAGAAAATTTAAAGTTTATCATATGTAATTAGAAATAAACATTACTTACTTTTTAGCCGAAAAAATTTAGTTGAAAATAATAGAAGCATGTCTTAACTTTAACTATGGAAATTTGTTTTAGAGGCGTGAATTGATGGTTACATTAATTATTGACAGTTAATTCATGGGAATTTATCGGATGCAAGGACAAAAGTGACAATCTTTAAAAATCAAATACTTTCAACAATCTAATATTTTATTACTATTATGTTTGAAGAGAATTTCTGGAAAAATAAAATTTAAAATACTAACAATAAAATAAATTTAAAATTTCATAACTGAGAATGAGATAAAATATGAGAGAGGGACCTAATTTTTATGTACATCTTTTAGGAAATTTTAAGGTAATTTTTTTTATTTATTATTAATTTTTTTATCTCAGTTATGAAAAAATTTCACAACTGAAATAATATAAAAATGGATAATTCAAAATATTCATGAAATTTCACAAACAAGATAGGGACCTAATAATTATAGGCACATAGATAGGGACCTAATAATTATAGGCACATGTCTCATTTTTATGAAATGTTATTTTTTTTATTATGTTAATTGTTAATTTTTTTTTTTTATATTAATTGTTTTGTTTCTGTCCCTGGAACTGAAACTAAAAAAGAAAATAATTAATAATTGCAGTATGTCTCTAAATGAAAAACAATAAATTAATTATATCCAAAAAAATAAATTAAAATATTTATTGAAATAGGATGTAAAATAATAAAACTTTAGAAAATGTGATGATCATCATCAAAGTCAGTCAGAAAATTCAACACATGTACACAGTATGAAAAGTAACTAACATTTTCTGAGGTCAGTTTATTGTTGTCAGGAGAAACAAGTCTTATAACATGTGACATTAAGGTCGCTTACGGTCATCCATATATTTGGAAAAATAACTCAAAAAACAGTGTTAAATTCTTTATAAAATACCCATGTGTGGCAGATTGTAATAAGCTATCAAATTTATGAACTGTAAAAATAGATCTACTTAAAAACAATATTTCCTAAAGGGCTTGGATTAAAATTTAATTTTAAAACATTTAACACATCTTGTATTTAAGATTGAAAAAAAGAAAACAATTCTTCTAAAAATTCATTTTTATCAGAAAAATATTTTAATTTCTGATAATAGTGTCCTTGAAATATATTATTCATAAAAGTCATTAAAAGCTTTTCTAATTAAATAATGTCTTAGTTTTATTGGGTTTTATATTTTACAATTCAAAGCTGAATTTTGGGCAGTGATATATTTCGATTTTACAAAAACATCAATGATTTATATTCTTCAAATTCTTCTGCTTTTAATTAATATAATCACTAAAGGACACAATGTTGAATTTCTTGATTTTTCAAAAATTAAGTGGGGGTAACAAATTTAAAAAATATTTTTACCATGACTTTCTAAAAATCAACATGTCTAAAATAATTTAATTCATTTGAAGTTCTGAAAGTTTCATTAAAATCAACAATTATTTGATTTTTGCAAGAATTTCCAAATTAATGTGTTCTTCACTTGAAAAAGGGTGCTAAAAAAAACAAAATGGTAAATATTATGTCAACGGCTGACATAAAAAAAACATGAGATTTTTAACCAAAATTTTGAAAATTCAATGTAATGAAGTCAACTGGATGAAAAAATTTAATAAAATAATCAAAAAATATTTTGGTCTTTAATCTTATTATTAACATAAGCATTTTAATGATAAAACATATTTTTTATTAAGTTTGAAGCCTTTTTACACCATGCTATGCTGTTTTTCCAGTGAATTATTGGAAATACCTAACTTAATCATTTCTCTTGCCAATAGCAACTGAAGAACCACATATGCTGGCATTGAACATTATGTATCTATTCTGAAAATTGATCAATAAAGGCTGTTGGAATTTTAATCCTTGTTTGTTCTTTCCTTTTTAACCATGCACTGATTATAACAAAAGCATTATGCCCTCCTCTATTTTCACTTTCTTTCTTTCTGTTACGTACGTACGTTTTCTTTTTCTCAAAACAATCAGAATTGCTTAGTCCACCGCAAAGAAATTTGGCTCCCTGTGCTGCGCCAGGAAATTTTTCTCCCCGGAATCAATCCTTCAAATCTACAAATCAACCATTCGCCCTTGCATGGAGTATTGCTGCCATATATGGTCTGGAGCCCCTACTGTTTGCCTCGGAGTTCTTGATAAGATCCAGAGACGGATATGCAATATAATTGGCCCTGATCTGGCATCTTGTCTGCAGTCGCTCTCTCACAGACGTGTCATCGCCTCTCTCTGTCTTTTTTGCAAATACTTTCATGGTAATTGCTCCGATGAGCTGCTTTCACTGGTTCCCAGACTTTGTGAATTCAAGCACCCTACAAGGCTGGCATCCCACTCTCACCCTTTCACTGTTTAAACTGTTAAATGTAGCCGCCTTTTCTACTCCAATAGCTTCATATCTCGCACCTCTCGCCTGTGGAACTCCCTTCCCTATTCCTGTTTTCATGATAGCTATAATCTCCAACTATTCAAATGTAATGTCAATCGACATCTCCAGTTGCCTTGATCTATCCACTATCCTTCTCCTCATCCTTTCCTCTATCATTCCTACCTGCTCTCGCTCCAAATCCTCTATAACCCCTTGCATGCTAGTGGCTTCCCATCTTGCTACGGGTGAAATGCTTAAAACAAAAAAAAAAAATTCTTTTTCTTTTGTCTTTCCTTGCAATCCAAAAGAAATGGGCCATTGTTTATCTGAGGTAATGACAGAGAGTAATGCACAAGCTAACTTACTAAATCATTAAAAGATGGATAACAAGCAGAATTATACTTAATTAATTGATTTGTTTTTTATGGCTTATCAACCCATTGTAGGTTATTTAAAGCTGAAACATATTTTGGATTGTAAGAATAATTCTTTTTTTTTTTTGCGAGATAATATTGCATTAACAATTTATTTTAGAAATAACAGATTTTTCCTGAGACAAGTTCTACTATTTAACCCATATGTGGGAGGAGAAGAGGTGGATTCATATTTTTCCAAGGGTATTTACACGTAAGTGAATGTAATGGAGTCGACTGGATTTTGAACTCGGCTCTCCAATTTCTCATTCTGAACCACTATCCACTACACCACTCACACATCCAATATTATAATTAACAGACTGTGAACATAATACAAAATTTCAGGGTGTCATATGAATATGGCTACCAGGTTTATAAAGATATTTTCACATCACCAATAGAATTTGTATTTTACCACTCATTTACCACTCATTTACCACTCATTTACCACCCATTTAGCACTCATTTGTCCAACATGTTTTAACGCTCTTACCATTAGTTTGTGAATCTGCTACTAGAGGGAGAATTGAATTGTTTTCAAACTGCAGTTTGTGTAATGTTCACCCTGTACAAGGCTCAAGAGCCGCTCGAGGTAGAGGCTTACAGAGTAAAAAACACAGTTTATGGGAATATGTAGGGAAGATAACGGTTAATCCTACACTTGAAAAGGTTAAGATTGTAGTGATTGGGGAAGCATCCTCTTGGGAGTCAGTTCCACAAAGCAGCATTTTGTGGGAAGAAGCTGCTTGAGTGGAACTTACATCTCACCAATGGAATACAAAGGGGATGAGGGTGGTTCACTTACCCAAAGAAAAGAATAGAAATGTATTAACAAGCTCAGAATAAATACTTGCCATTGATAGAAGGAATCATTTTGAATTGGAGATAAGGAAGCAACATAAAAAGTAAGTAGAGAGGTGCCTTTTTTGGTGGTGGGGATATTCCGTTGTTGCATTGGACTGATACTTTTTTGGTGGACAACCCATGAAACAGACCGGAGACATGTGGGAGAGGAGGAGAAAGTTACAATAATAACTAACCCGAGAAATTGCCAAATTTAGACAGATGGCTGGTCAAAGATACGTTACTTCCTTGTTTGTGGCAAGGATAAAAGAACTGAGGGTGAGTTAGATTCTTTTGTTCTTGAACACAAACTACAGTTTGAAACTTAATTTCCACTATCCAGCCTTGATGAAATTTAGTATATAAAAACTCACCTTGAAAGAAAATCTGTCACCAATCAATCCCCAGAGAATACGGCCACTGGCATTAGCAATGCTGGCAAAGGCTCCGGTCATTGACAAGAAGTGGTCATTCTTTATGAAGGTCTGACCATAGGCCTAAAAAAAAAAGATAAAACTGTAATTTTCACTGTAACTATCATCATATCTGTCTATCTTTCTTCATATCTATCATCATATCTACCTTTTATATATCTATATATCTGTTTTTCTTCATATCTATGTATCTATCTACCTTCATATCTTATCTATCTCTATTTTCATAGATATCTACCTTCATATCTATATCTTCATATCTATCTAAAATCTACACCTATGCACCAACATACCAGTTATTTAGTTAACATTGTGATTTAAAATTCTTGTTTTTATAAATCTTTTACATAGTTGCAACAATAAATCTATAGCCGGCCAATGAAAAAAAGCATTTATGTTATGCAACAAATCAAATTAATCATATATTGAACATTATACAGTGAAAATTTCAGATCAAAGTTCGCATAATTATAGTGTCAGTCTAAAAACATTTTGGTTGATTTTCATACATCGATATATATATATATATATATATATATATATATATATATATATATATATATATATATAATTACATGGTTTGAATAAGCAGCTTTAAATAGATCTGCCTAAAATTAGCCTTTGGCCATAAGTGCTCTATGCATGGCGTTAATGCCATGGCTCTATGCCATAAAAATGACAGAGCATTTGAATATTAATTTAATAATCAGGTACCTACCTGGTTATTGAATTTATATATATATATATATATATATATATATATATATATTGATGCATGTTTCATTAAATAACATAGACAAGTTATGTCTATTTATTTTAAGTTCCTTTCAAATTGTCTGATAAGCTTAATAACATTATCATTGAAAGATGAAAAGAAATCACCATATTGATATATGTTTAATCTTTCGGCTTACATAAGCCATTATCAAAGATGACAATTACATTTCAATATATCAAAAAATACATTGACAAAACTATAATGATAGTCTATTTTTGTTGCATGAAAAATTTCAAAGCAACGACAAACTTTGGGAGATTGTATCTCCAATGGATTAAATAATATTTATGTTGGTCATACCACAAAGTCGCTTTCACAACACTTGACTCTACGCTTGAAAGGTAACTCTAACATTTTTAGGCATTTAAGACTGGCTGCATACACAATTCCGGAAAATCCTTGTCGAAAACACAATTATACTTAAACATGAAAACAAAAAGTAAAAATTCTTGAAGCTATATACATAAAACAGTTGAAACCTGACCTGAACAAAATAAACTATGAAGTCTCTACAAATATTCTTAAATGCCTGTAATTGATAACAGAAGCCATTGGTTTATACCAACGGCTTCCCATACTTAATACTTCTCATTTTCACTCTCGCGTGGTCATGTGTGATGTCATGAGCTGTGGCGTGATTTTTGCTTCTGTGTCTCATATACACGGGTTTGTTGTTGCTTTGAAATTTTTCATGCAACAAAAACAGTCTATCATTATTGTTTCGTCCATGTATTGTTTGATATATTGAAATGTAATTGTCATCTTTGATAATAATGTGTAATAATACATATATATATATATATATATATATATATATATATATATATATATATATATATATATATATATATATATATATATATATGTGTGTGTGTGTGTGTGTGTGCATGGACAAGTGGTTAGAACATTCACTTTCTGCCCATGAGACCCAGGTTCAAATCTCAACACAGTTAATTTGTCAGGAAGTAAACTTCCTGATGTTATCGGTCTGGAGGGGGCAAACCCAGCATGTGGCGCCTATGGAAAGTGGCTGAAAAACATACCATCGGTTGACCCAAAACTTGTGAGCGAAATCGGGTAGACAGAACCTATAGGGGCCGCCAATAGCTGTGCTAGCATGAAGTCACAAGTCATTATGACTGAGCATTTGAGTGGGCTGGCCTTGTTCAGATTGTTGATCACGCTAGATAACATTCTCTCTCCCAGAAACTGTAACTAAGGTCTGCTCTGCATAGTTGCAGTATAAACCACAGGTTGGTTCTGTGGGTGTTGAACAAACACAAATATGCCTGAGTGAGCGTCTGCAATAGGGATTGGCTAGCCAACCTAATAGATGGGTATTCTTAAATACGTGTGGCCAGCTTTTATTTATTATTTATATATATATATATATATATATATATATATATATATATATATATATATATATATATATGCAATGAAGTTATGAGGCTGACAGAAAATACTTTTTATTGCTATCATTTCTTGTCTGATTGATCCTTAAGTCAATAATTAATTAAATAAATCAGTAATTAAATAAAATCAAAAATTAATTAAAATGACTGAAGTTAACTTTTCTTACCTTATACAGGGTGCAAATAAAGTCAATGCTTTGATTAAGGAAGAACAGAATGAAACAAAATAAGTAGAATTGTCGGGTTTTTAGCACTTCTTGTGGACTCAGCGAGAATTCCTCATCTTCTTCCAAAATTCTGTACAAGACACAAAGATTACATTTAAACAGTCATTTCCATCTTTGCAGTGACATGATAACTTAAAATGTGATGTCTCTTCAGGATGTAGGCAATAATGCCTCTCCAGAGATACCTTTCTTTTATTATCTATCAATTCCAACGTCTTCTTGGGAAAGACAGTGGCATCTCAACTTCAGTCACTTTCCCACCAACATGACATGTCTTCCCTCTGTCTTTTCTACCAATATTTTCATGGCATTTGTTCTGATCAGCTGTTCTCCTTAGTGCCTCGACAGCATGAATTTAAACAAGATACTAGATTGAACTAGCGAGATGCAACTGTCTATTATTTATTCTAATAATTTATTTTCTTGCACTTCTAATCCGTGTAACTCCCTCTCGATTTCTTGCTTCCCTGCCACCTACAATCTTCAAAAATTTAAATTCAATGTCAATCGTCATCATCCTCTGTCTTCCTGAACCCTATTCCTTTATTATCCTTTTCCTCAACTCTCCTTGCTAATGTCTTCTCTTTCTCTTTCATTCACTGTAACCCCTTGCGTCCTTGTGGCATTATCACCTTGCTGGAGGTGAAATGATTAAAAAAATGTCTATCTAAAGAAATGATGGATTTTTAAAAATTTTATTAATCTGACAGATTTTATTAGTTAAAAATTATTTTTAGTGGATACCTATATTTGAGTAAACACTGTTTATTTATTAAACAGTATATTTATTTTTGTCTACTGGCCTGAATATTTGAGAAATCTTATAAAAGCAAAATATGTTATTATGTATTAATATATATATATATATATATATATATATATATATATATATATATATATATATGAGTGTGTGTGTGTTCAAAAATATATAGAAAATAGGAAAGAACTCGTTAGGTAAATAATCTAATGTTCTTTAGTATTATTGTTATTATTTTTAAAAAACAGTGCTCGATACAAAAGTAGAGCCTAAATTTAATTATTTATTTAAAAATATGATTCCATTGCTACATCCCCTTTTTTTAAATGATTGCTCTAGCCGTTACCATAGTAATTTTAATTTTAATAATGAATATGCTTAATAATACCCAGAGAGAGAAAGAAATGGTTAAAACTTTTAATAATAAAATTCGCAATAAAAAGTAATAACAATACTTTATAGTAATATAGAAAAATATTATGAAAAAAATACAGCATAAATAACTTTGTACTTACTCAGTTTTATATTCTTTATTTTCACTGTTAATATTTGGTTGATTCTTCTGTTGCAATCTGGGAAAAATATTTATACAATTAAATTTTATGCTAAGCAAAAATATTTATACAATTAAATTTTGCACTAAACAAAAAATATTTATACAATTAAATTTGATACTAATTAAAACTGATATTCAAAGTTTTAGCTCAATTTGGATATTTTTGTTTCATTTTAGTTGCTTTTTTTAACTACTGTTCATCTAATAAAAGATTGGAGAGCCACTCAAGGTAAAGGGTTAAAAACAAGGATGTTGTAAGAGCATACAAGGAATGGGCAACAGGTGCGTATTATGAGGATATGTAGGATAGATAAGAGCTACCACTGAACTTGAAGAGGCTAAGATTGTAGCGATCAGGGAAGCATTCCACAATGCAATGATTCTGAGAAAGAAGCTGTCTGAGTGGAACTCTCTCCTTACCAATGGAATATGAAGAGAATGAAGATGTGTCAACTCAGTGTAGTAGCATGACATGTCCTAACTATGAAGGTGGAACCAAGGAATGTATCATGCTCAAACATCTGACATGAAAACAGTGTTAATGTAATGAGAAGCCAGCAAGTTTCACCTGTGGGGAAAGTGGTTGTAAGGTGGAAAACAATACATCATCCATAAGGCTGTGCAAATGCTTTTGAACTCTGTTGAGACAGGAAAGTGACAATTGGGCAGCTCCAGCCCAGATGTGACATTTTTATTTCATATTAGCTTTCTTTGGATGTTTTTTTATTCATGTTAGCTTCTTTCATTTTGTGTTAGCTTTTTTGGTGGGGGTATTAGTCTTTCATGTTAGCTTTCTTTGGATGTTTTTTTATTCATGTTAGCTTCTTTCATTTTGTGTTAGCTTTGGGGGGGGGGTATTTTTCTTTCATGTTAGCTTTCTTTGGATGTTTTTTTATTCATGTTAGCCTCTTTCATTTTGTGTTAGCTTTTTTGGGGGGGGGGTATTTTTCTTTCATGTTAGCTTTCTTTGGATGTTTTTTTATTCATGTTAGCTTCTTTCATTTTGTGTTAGCTTTTTTGGTGGGGGTATTAGTCTTTCATGTTAGCTTTCTTTGGATGTTTTTTTATTCATGTTAGCTTCTTTCATTTTGTGTTAGCTTTTTGGGGGGGTATTTTTCTTTCATATTAGCTTTCTTTAGATGTTTTTTTATTCATGTTAGCTTCATTCATTTTGTGTTAGCTTTTTGGGGGGGGTATTTTTCTTTCATGTTAGCTTTCTTTGGATGTTTTTTTATTCATGTTAGCTTCTTTCATTTTGTGTTAGCTTTTTGGGGGGGTATTTTTCTTTCATGTTAGCTTTCTTTGGATGTTTTTTTATTCATGTTAGCTTCTTTCATTTTGTGTTAGCTTTTTTTGGGGGGGTATTAGTCTTTCATGTTAGCTTTCTTTGGATGTTTTTTTATTCATGTTAGCTTCTTTCATTTTGTGTTAGCTTTTTGGGGGGGTATTTTTCTTTCATATTAGCTTTCTTTGGATGTTTTTTTATTCATGTTAGCTTCTTTCATTTTGTGTTAGCTTTTTGGGGGTGGGTATTCTTCTTTCATGTTAGCTTTCTTTGGATGTTTTTTTATTCATGTTAGCTTCTTTCATTTTGTGTTAGCTTTTTTGCGGGGGTATTTTTCTTTCATGTTAGCTTTCTTTGTATGTTTTTTTATTCATGTTAGCTTCTTTCATTTTGTGTTAGCTTTTTTTGGGTGGGTATTTTTCTTTCATGTTAGCTTTCTTTTGCTTCTTGATGGCTTCTCTTGCTTCATGTTGGCTTTTTTTTATTTTTTCATTAGCTTTTTGAATATTTTCGTTTCCTGTTAGCTTCTTTTGATTCATGGTGATGCCTCTTGCTATAATGCAAAGAAAGTGTAAAAATATCTTAAGAAGGCCACGGTCACTATGTTGAAATAACCTGACAACAGCCCTGACATCTGAAAAGGGTAATGAATTGTTATGTAATATTAGCCATTCTATATAGCAGTAAATGCTGTACAATCTCGACAGATGAAGATTGGTTTGGTTTGGTTTGGTTTGTTTTATGGCATATCAACCTCAATGGGTAATTTAATGCCAACAAGATTTTATTGCTGGCATTTTTTTTTTTTTTTAAATATATTGCTGTTAATATTTATTTTCTTCTGAAATGTATTGCAGGTAATAATGTATTGCTGGTAATAATTTTTCCTTGAAGAAAATTTATTGCTGGTATTAAAACCTATTTTTACACTTTCATAGTTCTTTAACTCCAGTTTAGGGGTTAACTATTTTCCCATAGTTGGGACCCTAACAGGTGCTACCACCCCGAGTCAGGGTGGACCTGGGAACACCAGCAATTAAGAGGTGGTTCCATGCTCCTCAAAATCTCTTGTTCAGAGACCTTGCTGTTGGACTTCGATTATCGTCTTACCCAGAAAGATGAAGAGACTTGAAGCAACAGAAATGTGCTTCTACAGAAAGATGCTGAGAATAGCATGGATTGAAAATGTGAGAAACAAAAAAATTTTAGTTAAAACAGGTGGATATTATGAGGGTATGTAGGATAGATAGTGGTTGACTCTCAACTTGAAGAATTTGAAAGAAATGAAAAATGTTTGCATTACATGAAGAATAAGGTTGCAGAGTAACAGCCAGCTAATGGTAAATCACTTGGGGATGGCATCATGTGTACATCTGGACCATTGTCATTTCAACAGAATATTGTCAATGTTTATAGTCAAAATGCATTGTTATGTTGAAAAAGTTATCAAGGTGAAAAGTAGTTATACAAAATATTAGTTTGTATAGAAATTAATAGAAAATAAATTGCTTTTAATAAATTTGATGTGTTGTAGTTAGTATTGCCTCCTATTTTTATGTTATGGAAAATTTTGTGGGTTTTTGTTAAAAAATATTGAGAGGTCTTGAAAGTTTGGCCACAGCTGTAACTAGCACACACACACACACACACACACACACACACACACACACACAAACAAACAAACAAACAAACAAACAAACAAACAAACAAACAAACAAATAAATAAATATATATGTATTTATCATTTATGGGCACATGGCAGAGTGGTTAGAACATTCACTTTCAGACCATGGGACTTGAGTTCAAACCTCACCACGGTTGATTTGTCAGGAAGGTGGCTTCTAGATGTTATTGGTCTGGAAAAGGTGATCGCAGCGCGTGGGATCTTTGGAAAGTGCCAGAAAACCATACCATAGGTTGACCTAAGCCTTGTGAATAAAATTGGGTAGATGAAACCATTTGGGAGCTGTCAGTAGTAGTGTTAGCATGATGTCACATGCCATCATGACTGAGGGTTTGAGTGTGCTGGCCTTGTTCAAATTGTTGATCATGCTAGATAGTGCTCTCTCTCCCAGAAACTGTAAGTAAGGTCTGTTCAGCATAGTTTCAGCATAAAGCACAGGTGGGCACAGTGGATGTTTAACACAAATGTGCCTGAGCAGGCATCTACAATAGGGATTGGCTAGCCAACCTAATAGATGGGTATCCTAGAATACAAGTGGCCAGCTATTATATATATATATATATATATATATGCAATGAAGTTATAAGGCTGACAGAAAATACTTTTTATTGCTATCATTTCTGGGTGTTTAACACAACTGTTCCTGAGCAGGTGTCTGCAATGAGGATTAGCTATCTGCCCTATTAGATTGGCATTCTCAGAAAAGAGGAGCTGGGCCATTTACACACATATATATATATATATATATATATATATATATATATATATATATACACAAACACAGACTTTGCAAGTGATGAACTGACCACCAATTATCTGAGAAATTTAGCTTAAAATTAGATTACTCATTTTCTCATGAGATAGTGTGACAAAAAATAGAAAAAAGCAGCAAGAGGTCTGAAGCAACAGAAATCTGGTTCTATAGAAGGATGCTGAGAATACTATGAACCAAACATTTGAGGAATGACAAAATTTCAGAAGAAATGGAAACAAAAAGGACACTTATGTTTAATATCAGAATGTGATAGTTGAAATTTCTAGGATACATAAAGAGGAAAGAGGACTTAGAAAATTTGATAGTCACAAGACAGATTAAAGGCCGCAGGGAAGGGGGAAAATAATGCATAACCTTCCTAGCGAGCTTGAGTAAATGGATGGTGGAACAAGGAGAGATATCAAAAAGACAAGGAGCGGAAATTGTGGAGAGCCATGATCGCCAATGTCCTGAAGGGACATACCACATGGAAGAAGAAGAAGAATGAGCTTGAGTAAATGAATAATGGAGCAAGGTTTAGGAGAGATAGGAAGAAGACAAAATTTATTAAGAGCTACAAAGAACAGGAAATTATTGAGAGTCATGATCACTTACATTCTGAAGGCACACGGCATGTGGAAGAAGAAGATGCCTGTTCAACACCAAGTTCTTGCTTTTACTATTTAAGCTACACACACATGTTGGAAAAAATGTTGAGCGAAGAAAGAGAAAATAATCACATACTGTGGTTTCACTCTGTTTCTGCTTATCCGCATTTGGTCCTCAATTTTTCTTTGTTCAAAATCCAATTCTGAATTTGAGTCCGATTCAGTTTCAATAGTCTGTGAGTCAGGCACTGAAGACTGAAATTACAAAAAAAAAAAAAAAAAAATTGCACTGAGATGATTATTGTTGTGAGCCAGTTACTCTCCTTACTATCATGAATGGACCGATTCATTCTTGATAAGTAGTCTTGGGTAATTGTCTAGAAGGTAGATAAAACTATTGCAGTGACTTGTCTCACTGATTATTACTACTATTACAACTGTCTCTGTCAAGTTAAGTGTTGTATCTTGCCAGACCCCATATCCACAACAGTTAACTATGAGGATGATTTCTTATAATGGTGATGGGCAAAGATTTGTTTTTTCAGGTTGTGAAATCAGTGAATCAAAGAAAAAAAAACAACTTATGCCAGAATCAATACCCTCAAGGGATTATAAAAGTTTAACAGCTTACCTTTCGGAATTAAGGTAGCACCTGGGATTTTTCAGTAAATAAAGGACACAATGTTGGGTGAGCTAAACTTCACAATCACCTACTTAGATGACATTTTAATACAAAGTGAAAATCAAGAACAGCATATTCAGCACGTAAATGAGGTATTCAGAAAAATAAATGATTACAGGTTTAAATTGAGTGATGAGAAATACAAATTTTTCATGACGCAAGTTAAATATTTTGGCCAAATCATCAACAAAAATGGCAGGTAACCAGACCTAACCAAAGCAAGTGCAATTAAAAATATGCCCTACCCAACAAATGTGTCATCTTTACAAACATTTTTAGGTTTTGCAAATTATTATAATGTTTTTATTCCGACCATGCATTTTTTGCGAGCACCATTAAATCATACTTATTATAAAACCCAGGTTGTGTGTGTGTGTGTGTGTGTGTGTGTGTGTGTGTACGTTTATATATTGGATCGGATTTCCTACATTTTTCAACCGATTTCAACAAAACTTCACAGGACTACGTAAAATTACCTTGCGGTGGTTCTGACAGCACCAAAAATTGGAAAAACACAATTGTTTTTGCACAAAATCAATTTGAAAACACGATTAAGAGGCATCGCGAGAATGAAAGGGGGACAACTCATATCGAGTTAAACTTATTATAAAACCCAGGTTGTTTGTGTGTGTGTGTTCTTTTATATATGTGATCGGATTTCCTACATTTTTCAACCAATTTCAACAAAACTTCACTTTTTTTTTTTGGCAGGTAATGTTTCTTATTGTCTTGCACACTTTCTTTATTTTTACATTCAGAATGCTTTAAAAATTTCATTTACATTTACATTTATCATAAAATTCTATTCAATCGGTAGAGACTCATAATGATTGAAAACAATGTTTTTGTTTGAGTTTGGGTTTGACCAATTCATAAAAAAAAAAAAAACTAATTAAGACATGCATTTCTGTCAACCTTAAACAATAATCTTTGTCAATTTTATTTTTCAGTCTTTATGATGGTCGATACTTGATCTATCTCTTACTGTTACATCCCCGGGCAACGCCGGGCTCTACTGCTAGTAATTTACTTAAAATGACTCCAAGTGGAATTGGACTGCCGAATGCCAAAAAGCATTTGAAAAAAATAAAATGATTCTAATGTTGAATTTGTTTCTCTTGCATCTTCATCCAAAATAAGAAATTAATCATGGCAAGTGATGCTAGTAACTACGGTATTGTTGCGATAATTTTGCATAAGCACAAAGATGATTCTGTAAAAGTGATAGCACATGCAAGAACAATTTATTGCCTGAGAAGAATTATAGCCAGATGTGGAAAGTGGTGTTGGAAATAATTTTAGCTGTGTAAAAATTTCACAAATTCATCCACGGTAGAAGGTTCAACCTGCAGAAGACCCCACCATCCATTATTATCTATTTTCAGATTGGAAAAGGGTATCTTGAAACATACAGCGAATCAACTGCAGCAATGGGGGACAATTTTGTTGAATTACAATTTTAAAATGGAATTACTGCCATCAAAAAAGCTAAGTTATGCATATGGTTTGTTGAGACTCATATCTAAATTATTGAACCTTTAGAAGATATGGTAATTTCAGCACTAAGAGCTGAGAATGAAATTAAGAATGTTCTCTGCAATACCGTATGTGATCTACCAATGATGATGGATGAAATTAAAATAAAAGTTCCAGGTGGATACTCTTTTATTAGAGGAAAAAGAAGTAAGGTGGAAATTGAAGAGGGAAAATAAAATTAAATTGAAAAACTGACGATGACAATATTTTTTTCAATCTGCTATGAGGTTTTAATATATGATGAAAGAATAATAATGCCTGCATTTCTTCAGAAAAGGATATCAAAAGAATTTCATATGGATCATTCTGGTATCTCTAGAATTAAATCCTTCATGTGCAACTATGTCTACTGGCCCAATATAGACAGAGACATAGAGAGATTGGTAAAAGTATGCAGAGGTTATGCCATGGCAGCAAAATCCCCATCAGTTAAATTTCACCCTTGGAATCACCATCACTTAGTTTTTCAAAGACGCATTTTCTATCCTATCCTAAGACACATCAAAAAGCATATTTTTATCATCTTTCCTCTCTACATTTTCTTTGAGTCAAAATTTGATTCCCAAACTTTTGATTCCCAAACTTTTGGCAACAATTTAGATAAACGTTGTTTACACACACATACACATTGACATGGGATGAGTAAAGTATCTTTATGTTTTCAGCTGATTCAAGATCAAAAGGACTTTTTACTTTTGAAATTGAGATGTGAAAAAAAATTTCTTCAATTATTCCAATTTTAAAAAACTGATAAATTTTTCAAAATTCTACTAAAAACCAGAAACTAAACAAATTGATAAATATTACTGACGACTAAAAAACATTTAAAAAGATTTTTCTTTCAATTTTAGCTTGTAAAAAATTCTCACATTTTGACTTTCATGAATTAAGAAAAAGGACATTGTGGGGAGCCCAATTTAGAAAATTCCAGGACCTTTCAAGCTTTTGGGCTGTTGTTGTTTTTCCAGGATTTTTCAAGCCCTGGAAAAGCCCTGTCAGTTTTCAAGGTTTCCAAGACCTGTACAAACCCTGACTAATGTTCACAAAGAAAATTAGATTGGTGTTTGAAAAACTGCTGCCGGATAAAAAAAAAAAAAAAAAAAAAAAGGTTGAAAACAAGAAAAAAACCTGACACCCAGAAATACTTCAAATCTGGCAAAAAATTATTGGCAAAAACGATACTAGCATTTTATGCATAAAACCAACCAATATTTGAGAATAGACTTGAGCATAAACCCAACCAATATTTAAGAATATGCTGAGAATACCATGGATAAAGCATGTGAGGAACAAGGAAGGTTTAAGGAAAATGGCAACAAATAGGACACTTATACTTAAAATTATAACAAGACAGGTGACATTTTTTGAGCACATGATGAGAAAAGTGAGCTTGTAGAATTTAACACTCAGAGGACATATTAAAGGTAAGGCAGTTTGTTGGTTGGTTGGTTGGTTGGTTCCGTATTATGGCATATCAACCACTGTGGGTCATTTAATGCCAAATTAAGGTATATATATATATATATATACATATACATATATATACATATACACATATACATACATACATATATACCTATACATATATTAAATATACAGTACTATTAAACATATAGCTGGCAACATTATCTTTTCAAAAACGCATAGCTGGCAATATTATTGTTTCAAAAGCGTATAGTTGGCAATATTATTTTTTCCAAAAAAACGTATAGCTGGCAACATTATTCTTTCCAAAAAACGTATAGCTGGCAACATTATTTTTTCCAAAAAACTTATAGCTGGCAACATTATTGTTTCAAAAACGTATAGCTGGCAACATTATTTCTTCCAAAAAACGTATAGCTGGCAACATTATTTTTTCCAAAAAACGTATAGCTGGCAACATTATTTTTCCGAAAACATTATCTGAAGCCTTGTTGTTGGACGTAGTTTATCGTCATACCCAGGACACGAAGGTAAGGCGGGCAGAGAGAAACAATAAGTAACCTAATGATATAAGTAGATGACAGAATGGGGACTGAGAGTGATAATAAAAAGACAAACATTGCTAAGAGATACAAAGGATAGGAAGTTGTGGAGAACCATCATCAACAAAATCCTGAAGAGGCCAGAGCTATAGATAGGACAAGTCAATTATTATTAATGTTAATAAATGATAAAGGAAAAACTAAGTTCCAACTGTACTTGTGTTTTTTTTTGTTTATCATTTTTTTTTTTTTTTTTTAGATGCCCCCTTCTCCCCACACAAAAAATTTTAAATCTTTAGCAACTGTTAATTAGACAAGATAAACAAAGAAAAGACTACTGAACTGTTACGTGATATCTGCCCTCCTCTATGGGATTGAATGCTGAACAATCACCTCAAAGATGAAGAAAAGACTTCACATAGAACCACATTTCTGTTGCTTCTACACAAAGATGCTGAGGATACCATGGACTGAACACGTGCACAATGATGAGGTTTTAGAGAAAATGGAAACAAAAAGAAAACTTATACTTAACATCAGGAAAAGACAGTTGAGGCATATAACGAAGAAACAGGGCTTGGAAAATTTGATATTCATAGGACAGATTGAGGGAGTGAGGAAAATAGCACATAATATACTTGAGTTAATGGATGGTGGAAGAGGGTTTATGAGAACAAAGAGCCAAAATTTATTTAGAGCTACAAAGGACGGGAAATTGTGGAGAGGCATGACTGCCTATGTCCTGAGGGGGACACACTACATAACAAAGAAGTGAAGAAGAGAGATTAAAGTGAAGTGTAACTTACCAATTTTGGATTAAAAGTCAATAAGGCTCCAAGTAGAAGAATTACTGCATAAGAACTTCCCAAAACCAGAAAGCAAGAAGGAACATTGTCAAGAACTTCCGGTTGAGAAAAATATCTGAAAGCAACCAAAAGAATCATTTTTTTTCTTTTTTATAACAGTTCTTCATCATTATTTATTATTTAAAATTTGTTTTTATTATTCAGGCAACTTAGCTCAGACATTTGTGAATCTATCACACCAGCCATTACAGTCTTGCATCAAAGTCAGTAGATCATTCTGCATCATAACATAACTGGTCAATATAGGTAGTTGCTGGGCAAACAAACCATCTTGCTCAATGGCTAGGTGTCCAGAGCAGTAGATTGCTCACAAGTTATTATTTTGTTCACCAGCAGTGTCTTATTTTATTTTGTCATCTTATTGTAACAGTCTAGTTATTTTATTTTTTTTACATTCTACAATCAGGGTTGAGTTGTATTTTATGTCTTATCAACCTTTTGCAGGATATTTAAACCCAGAAAATATTTTTAGATTGTATGAATTTTTTGCAGATAATAATGATTCACCGATAAAAGTCCTACCAATTAACCCATAACAGGGGTGAGAAGAAGTGGGTTCATATCTTTCCCAGGGGTTTTTATGTGTATATAAATATAATGAACCTGATTAGAATTGGAACTCTGATTAACAATTCCAAGCCATTATCTATTACACCACCCACACATCCAAGCTTACAGCACCTGGTATTCCCAAGTGGTCACTCTTCTAGGTACTGAGCTCAATGTTGCCTAACTTTGGTGATCATATGAGCACTACTGTTTAAATTTGATATTGCTGTAAGACCTATAATTATGAAGGATACATAGATACTAAAATAAATAAGTAGCCTCTACTATGATTTGAACTCATAACCTTCAGAGGCTATTTGATGTAGGCACAGCTTATTGATTAGGCCACAAAAGCTAACCAGGATATGTCATTGAAATTTAATGATAAAGCTACATTCACCATGATGTGATTTTTACACAACACTATATTGTTTGTTTACACTTATTTATAGTAATCATAAATTTACATGAAGCATTGACCCCTTCACTACTCCCTCAGTTAAATAGCAGTTATATTAAACAATAAATAATGCTACTTAGCATGAAGTCTTTCTTTTTTTATCATTTCACCTCAAGCAAGGTGTTAAAGCCACTAAGACGCAAGGGGTTTCTGAGAGTGAAAGAAACTAAGAAAATGCTATTGAGGAGAGAGGACGTTAAAGGGACAGGATTCAAGGAGACAGAAAATGATGAACAGAGTTCCACAGGTGAGATGTGTGAGAGAAGAAACTATTATAACAAAACCTATGGTTATATCTAGCAATTTCAACAGTAAAATGATGAGACCTAACTGCCAATTTAGCTTAAACTCATAAAGGCAAGATATCAAAGAGGAAAGCTTATCGGAACAATTGGCATCAAAATATTTATAGAAAAGTGTTATGGTGAAACACAGCTATTCTATAGTTAATAGACTCTCCCACCTAATATAAGTAGGAGTAGTAAGAGAAACGAGGGTCAGTCAATGTTGGATGACAGTAGTCGACAGTTAGTCAAATACGAAAGTAGTCAGTGACCACAATAAGATTACTCTGTGTAATACCTATTATATCAAGTTCCTGACATTTTGTATGCCAAACCTATTTAAGACCGATTTAGTACAAATACAAGCCTCCAGTGTGAAATAACTCCACAACAAAAAGACACAAGGAAGCTATGTTAGAGCAGTGGGAATGTGATTGAAGCCAAGATGTCAGGTCAGGACTGATAATGTCACAGATACTTCTTTCGATTTTGTTAAGAATTTCTAAATACAAAGCAGAAGCACCAGACAAGATGTAACAGCTAACGTGATGATCTGCTAGTTCATAGGATAGGATTTGATTTTTATAGATACCAAATGTAAAAAGCTGAAAAATGCAAAATATATTGTAAATAAAGCGGTATCAGCAACATGTTCTTTTCCCTTGCATTTGATTATGTAACAGTGATTGTATTTTCTTGCCACTCCCCATTGGCAGGATGTGACACAAGGTCAGTTTAATGTGGGAAGCCTGAACACATATATCCGGACCAGGTCCAAAAATAGCCCAGACCCTGCAATTGTTGGTTCTGCTGGCATCAGTATTAATACCGATCTCCCTGTCTTTAGTGCAATGAGGGAGGTACTGCTACAGTACCCAAGACTAGGTACCTCCCAATAATATTTTCAGTCTGCAGACAGGGATACAACTGAGAGATGAAATGTAGTTTATCTACCAAGGACAGATACTACACTTTGATCCCAGTCAAATCTCATTGATATCAGAATCTGTGTTGTCTTAGACCTAAATTCATCCCTTTCTTTTATTAGAATCAAGAATGGCTTGCTTGTCTGACTAGATATTCCTAACATATTCCTGGGTGTCATAGTTTCAGAATTCAATCATCTGTCAACGAAAAATCATGAAGCAAATTATTTCGGTTTTGGTTGTCAGCAAACAGAAACAACTCAATATACAAATTACAAATTGCAGATGTTAAAATCAAGTATGACGTCATAATCCCATCCCCAGTCACTAGGCGAGTCCGTGGTCAATCCTTGCCGACCTTAGAGTTGGTTACTCAATCTTCAATTCCCACCCTACTCAGGTTGTGTTTGTTTTAGATCACAGGGCGGGCAAAGACTGAGTTGTATACTCAACGTTGCTGATCCAGTAGATTTACCGAAATCTAAGTATTTTGTATGCATTTCTTTTTCTGTGATATCTGTCCTCCTGTATGGCAGCGAGTGCGGGACAATTTCCTCAAAGATGAAGAGACTTGAAGCAGCAGAAATGTGGTTCTACAGCAGGATGTTTAGAACACCATGGACCGAACATGTGAGCATCAATGAAGTTTAAAGGAAAATGGAAACAAAAAGGAAATACTTATTAGGAAGAGACAGTTGAGGTTTCTAGAGTGAAAGAAGTTTAATGAGGAAAGAAGGCTTGGAAAATATGATACGCACAGGATAATTGAAAGCAAGAGAGATAGAGTAAAACTGCATAACATACTTAGTGAGCTTGAGTAAATGGATGGCAGAACAGGGTTTAGGAGACATAAAGAGCTACAAAGGAAAAGAAGTTGTGGAGAGCCATCATCACCTATATCCTGATAGGACAAGGCAATATAAGTCTTACTTATTAACTCATAGCTAGGTGGATTGATACCATTCTCAATGGTATTTGTCTGTAAGTGAATATAATGAACCCAACTGGAATTGGAACTTGGCTCTCCAATTAACAATTTCAAACCATTATGCATTACGCCATCTGCACATCCAAGCTTACAATATTGCATATTTTCAAGCAGTCAACCATATAGTTACTGATAAGGCACAACATTGCTTAACTTTGGTGTTAGAAGGATGTTGTGGATACCATGGGCTGAACATGTAAGCATTGACAAAGATTTAGAGAAAATGAAAAGAAAAAGGACATATATTTTCAATCAGAAAAAGATAGTTAAAATTTCTGGAGAATATTATGAGGAAATTGGGTTTAGAAAATTTGACACTATATCACAATAATGATAATTCCTCATTGCAAATATTGTTACATAATTAATGAAAGAAGGTCAGTGAGTACAACAGTCAAAATGTTGTGAGTGTAACAACCAAGATAGGGATCCTGGGCTGAATAGGAAATTATATAACGATGATAATTATACATCTAAATAATTCCAACAAAAAAGGTCTTCTGTCGGGTATTTAGATATAATTTTCTTTTTTTTAGGACCTCACCATATTTAAGTTGGTTCTTAATGCTGACCCCACATGAAAACCAAATATTGTACATATATCTACACACACTGAAGAAAAACACAGACTGATACTTACATTTCATTCCCTATTTTGCGATTAGGAGTAAAATTCTTGGGGTTAATATAGAATGTAATGAGTGGGTTCCAAAAAAATGCTGCCATACCATATCCAGCCAGAACAATTCCCACAGCTGTTGCTTTCTTATTAGGGAACCACTGAAATGATTGTAATGAATAAGAAAAAAAAAAAACATTTAAATGTTTTCTTACAAAACCTTAAAAAGATTGTACAAATAATTTATTTGTTTACTTTTTAACCATTTCACCCCAAGCAAAGTCATAATGCCACTAAGACGCCAGGGGTTACTAGGAGTGAAAAAGAATGAAAAACTTTGGAAATCCAATCCTAAACAGGAAAAAAGGGATAAACCTAATCCTATTCAAATGACCAGGGAGAAGTGTAAACTGGACGAGAGGTTAACTTATATACTCCTATCGAGGAAAAAAAAGAAGATAAATAAAATTTCAGAGTTTCACATGGAGATGTTAGAAGTATAAATTTGAAGTTGACTTTAGAAGGTACTGGAAACCCAATCCTAAACAGAGAACAATGGATAAACCTCTACTCCTATTCAAAAACTGGGGAGGAGTATAAACCGGACAATAGATGAAACTATCTATTCCTATTGAAAAAAAAAAAAAAATAGTAAATAAAATTTCAAAGTAGAAACATTAGAAGTATAGAGTGGAAGTAGACTTTAGAAGGAAGTGGAAACTCAGACGTAACAGGAAACAAAAGATAAACCTCTACTCCTGTTCAAAAGACTGGAGATGAATGTGAACTGAATGATAAGCAAACTTATCTATTGCTAGATACATTGAATTTAGTATACAGCATTAGGTTGGTAAGAAAGTCATGTTGTGTTTTTAACATGATCACTTTGACATTTTCAGTTTTTTGTATGTGCAAGTGTGTGACATCTGTTGGTCTCAAGAAACCTTGGATCTGTACCCAAAGAGTTATGCCTCAACTGCTAATGGCAGTGCAGCATCTGTTATGGCTGTACAGGCCCACACAGTTGCCTTGTTTTCTTTCTCCTTGGTGTCAAGCCTTCATTTCTCCAGCCCTTGGTGTAAATTGCATCTCCAGCATGAGTGATTGCTGGTGATGTTTTCCCACATCTCAATGTCCATTGCATTTTTACAGATAATATTTTCAACACTTACACTAAAATAATCATTAATTTTTACATTCTAGTCTTTTTTTCATTATGCAGGTTATTCAATATCAGATTGGGTAAATTTTGTTTTCAATTTTATTCATTTAAAATTAGTTTAGATCAAATTCATTTTATACTGAATAATTAATAAAAAAAAATAAGGGTCTCTTTAGGAACAATAGGGGAAATAAATATTTATCCTGCTGACAGAAATGAAGCTTTAAGTCCTCAGACATGCCAACAAGGACTTTTTTGGTCAGTCAGAAAATTTTTCTCTCCAGAATTTCCCTAGGTGATAAAATTCTGTCAGTATTGAAATTCTGCAAGCCATAGTCAAGACAGCTGTACAAGAATTAGCAAAACAGTTCGGTACAGGTCACTCACTTCAATCATAAAACACCTTCAGAAACTTCTGAAAATGTCTAAAATGTGTTAAATATCTTAGCAACTGATTGTTTCTCTGTTCAATCAAAGATGTGTCCTCTGCTCATCACTGAAGAGTAGACTTGCTCCTGAAACATTTTTCTGGGTACAATTATCATCAATGATGAAAAATGGGTACTTTATAACTCCATCTAATAAAAATGGAATTGGTTAACCTCAACAGAAAAAGAAGAATCCATTCCCAAACCAGGATTAAAAAATAATGGTCTGCTTCTGCTGGCATGTGAATGGTGACATCTATTGTGAAATGTAAAACTAAAATGAAAGAATTTAGCAAAAGGAATTGCCTAACATTCAAATTACAAATTGGAGATGCCAAAATCAAGTTAGTAAGAAAGTTTAAATATATGTGATGTCTTTTAACAGAGCATGTAAAATGCAACACCAAAATCTGAAGGTGCTTTGGGGATAGCAAAATGAAGCATACTAAAAGCTAAGCAAAGTATTAAGAAACAGGAAAATTTTGTTAGAAACAAAGAAAAGAGTGATGAACTGTTACATAATATAAGCCCTCAGTGAAAACTGTACAATCTCAAGAGGCTTGAAGCAGTAGAAATCTGGTTCTACAGAAAGATGCTGAGAATACCATGTGAGCAATGATAAAATTTTAGAGAAAAAGGAAACTAAAAGGATACTTATACTTGTATAAAGAAACAGGAAAATTTTGTTTGAAATAAAGAAAAGAATGATGAAATGCTATGTAATATCAATCCACTTATATGGTAGCGAATGCTGGACAATTCCCTTACAGATAAAGATGAAAGTTCAGGAAACACAGATGTGGCTCTATAGAAGAATGCTGAGAATATCATGAATGAAGCATGTGAGTAATGAGGAAGTTTTAAGGAAAATGAAAACAAATAGGACACTTATACTTATAATCAGAAAGGCAGAGTTAAAATTTCTGACAGTGAGGAAAGAAGGCTTGGAGAATTTAATGCTTACAGAAAGCAAGAGGGGAAAGTGAAAACAGTGAGTAACCCACCTTGCATAAGTGGATGGAAAAACAGGAACTGAGAGGGATAATAAAAAACAATCACTTAGGATAGGAAGTTGTAGAGAGTCATGATCACCAACATCCTGAAGGAAGGCATATAAAAAAAGAATATGTAAGGTGTTTCAACAGCTTAAACTGATTATATCTAATGATTTATCACAACAAAGTTTGAAGAGGTAAATATTTACCCTCATTGCACAGTTGAGTCCAACTGGATACACAATTGATCCTCCAATGCCAATCAAAAATCCGTATGTTAATATGAGACATAGAAATGAATACTGCACACTGAAATATGTCAAAGCTATGCAGCCACTGTAAAGAAAAGAAAAAGAATAAAAAATGCTCTTACATGATACAATGCAAGGAGTACTTGTTATTTTCTAATATCTTGGTAGATAATCACACCTATTTTCCTTTCTTTTCAATCATTTTATCTCAAAGAAGATGCTACGATGATAGGAGGTTACTGGGAGTGAAAAAGAATGAGAAGATTTTAATGAAGAGAAAGGACAATAAAAGAACATGTTCAGGAAGATAGAAGATGGCAATTGGCATTGCATTTAAATCTTTGAAGATTGTAGGTAACTGGGAAGCAAGAAACTGGAAGAGAATTCCACAGGTTAGAAGTGTGAGAAAAGAAAATATTAGAATAAAACTTATGACTGTATCTCACTATTTCAACAGCAAAACCTAGTAGCATGCTTAAATTCATGTGATTGAGGTGGAATCAGAGTAATTGTCATGAAATATTTTGCAGAAAAGACAGAGAGAATCCACATCAAGTTGGTCAGAAAGTGAATGAATTTTAGATGCCAGGCAGTAGCATGCAGAAGCAAAGGCAGAGATTGTGATGCCTCTGAGCATCCATATCAGGAGGGCACCCAATCAAAGAGTGAAATAAAAATTTAGTTTATATTTCATTTGAATAAAGTGCTTATTTCATGTTTCATCTGTTTTTACATATTTAAAAAGTCCTCCTTTCTCACATTTCTCAGTATTAAGCCCTATCAGTACCCCCTACTTGAATCTTAGGGGGTATACAATCAAGGAGTTGGACCCGGGCATCACCAAACATCACAAAACCTCTGCATGTCATTGATGCCAGGTCAGGACTGATAATATTGCAGACCCTTTGATTTTTTTAAGAATCTCGAGATATACAGCAGGAACACCAGACCAGATATGGCAGCAATATTCAATGCATGGACAAATCGTAGATTTATAAATATTCAAGATGTATTCTGACAATAAAAATTATCTGGCACAATATAGTGAACTAACATTCCTAGCAGTAGACCTAGCAATTGATTCAAAATAATCTCTCCATTTCATGTCAGTAGAAAATATGAGCCTAAAATTAAAAGGGAGTTCCTTTTCTAGAGGTTAGCATCAGTCATGCTGATGGTAGACAGAAAAGGTTCTCTATGGTGATTAAATGTAAACAGTTTTGTTTGAGTGCTAAAATTTACAATCCATTCCTTTTCCCAGTTAACCACTGATTGAAGGTTCTTTTCAGCACCCCTCTTGTTCATGCACATTTGTAGTCACATCAATGTAAACAGACCTAAGGGACAAAATGCGTTACACAGAACCATTTTCAATTTTGTCCAAAATTATTCTTGATATATAAAAATTTGTATATCATTATCCCATATATATATATATATATATATATATATATATATATATAAAAGGCAGGATGTGTGTGTGTGTGTGTGTGTGTGTAATGAATGCATGGCCGCAATTTTCGACAGATTTGAACCAAAATTTACATGCACATGCTCCAAGTTAGCAGAAAAGCCAACACCAACTTTGCATTTCCCAACTCCCATCGATAGTGGAAATAATTGATTTTTTCATGCTTCTATGGCAGTTTTCATGTAGTTTGTGGCCATTTTCTACTGGTCAGAGTGAGAGCCTATAGCTGGCTGCCACGAATAGGCAGGAAGATTCTATTGGCCAGTGTGAGAGCCAACAGCTGACTGACATGAATATTAACTAGCATGCTAGCATGCAAAAAGAATCAATAGCTGCATTTGTCACAAGTGGGAAAAATTTAAATTTGCATGGTACTTTACTCCACTTGGCTCATTCACTTCCTTAAAATCAATGTTGATTCTGATTCCGCAGAACTGAGTTTGGTGTGAAAAATTATTTGTTGTTAACATTCTTTTTTCATTTGGTTTTTCCAGTTACTAGTCCTTTTTTAAAGCTGATCGTTTTGTGTTCATTTTGTTTAGTTCTTTTTTTGTAACAGATTTAATGTTTAGTATAGAGCTTAGAAAAAATTTGCACTGTGAGATAGGCAAGAAGTAAGTCCTGTTGCAACATCAGCACATCAAAGGGAACTCCTTTAAAAGCAAGGAATGGCAAAAATATTTTAAGTCAAGTGATAGCAATTGCTGTATGAGTCGTACAATGCTGCTAGTATATATATATATATATATATATATATATATATATATGTATGTATGTATTGAAAGATTTCTCATAGTTAAGCTGTAGAAAAAGACAATATGTATAAAGGTAAAAGACGATAGGAAAAATGTATTATTGGCCGACGCGTTTCATCCAGTGTGGACTTTTTCAAGGTGAAAACGAAATGAATTTATTGAAAACAAAATAACTATTAACAACAAACAAAATATCCGTAGCAACTACAAGAATTTAGAAAACACTATTATATTCATATTGTCAACTGAAAAGTACGTCAATGTTGTTTCTATTACTGTGTTGATAGATTCAACCATTTACTTTTGATTTCTTGATACAGTTATGTACATTGGCCTGGGTGAGTGAGTAATTCTGTTAGGAAAGGTGATATTGGGAAAAAATATTAATCTATGCCCAGGTTAAAGATTCTCTGGCACATAATGATGAAAGAGGGTTTGGAAAATTTGATACTTACAGGACAGATTAAAAGCAAGGGGTGCGGAAGTAAAAAACACATAACCTAACTAGTGAGTTTGAGTAAATTGATGACAGAACAAGGTTTATGAGTAATAACAAAAAGACAAAATTTATTAAGAGCTCCTAAGAACAGGAAGTTGTGGAGAGCAATGATCAATAATGTCCTGAAGTTGTTGAAGATATTTTTTCCCTCTCTATTTTCCTCACATTTTTAATAAATTTGTTGGCTTTTATAGCATTAATTAAATTCTAAAGGAAAATTCTCAGTAAAAATTTTCAAATGAAATCTGTGCTTTTTAAAATTTTAATTATTTAACCATTTCTATTTTTTATCATGTTTTATAATTAAATTATTTAATTTCTTTTGAACATTTGTCTCTTTAAAAAAAAAAAAAAGCTTTCTTTTTTGTTTACCTGAAAAACCATCCAGCAATCAGTGTAGTAATTCTTAGACCAAACCGTTTCTCAAGATATCCTGATACAAACATAAAGAATCCTGCGGCAACTGCATCAGAAGCGGAAATCCAAATGCTGCTGGTATAAAAAATGTCAGGAGAAATTCCTCGGACGCGCATATAGGATATTATATATGTAGAAAAATTACCTACAGTGAAAAATAAAAAAGGAAAAAAAAAAAAAAAGAAATTGAATTACAAAGAATTGTGTATACTAGCAATACGTCTGAAAATTTCATAGTTTTCCTATCTAACTTTTCTTGATGAATTATAATTCTTAATTTAAAGATTGAATAAAAATGTGAGTTCAATAACTACAAAATATCCATGGAAATTCCCTTATTTATTATTCCCATCATTAAATATTTGAGCTTAACATCTTCAACAAAATATTGTATTAACAATCATAAATATGAATGCAGTTTATTATTTAATGAAGTAAGAGGGTACAAATGAAAAGATTCTAAATTGATGAAATTTTCCTTTTCATTGAAGCAGACATTCAACACAACAGAGTGTGTTATTGTTTTCCTCCATCTTCCATTTCTTTCTTTCTGTATATATTTTTCTTTTTCTCACTAAAACCAAACAGTTTCTTTGATATATCTTTTTTCCATATTTCCTTATAATCAAAACAGAATGGTCCATTATTTATCTGAGGTAATAACAGGTTCAATGTGGCTTAATTGCTGTCCCCCAGAGTGAAATGAACTGGAATTTGTGGTCAGGGATAGACAGGCTATTACAGGGTGTAATGCATTTGTATTGTCCTTTCTAATATTATTCTGTGTATAAATATACCATTTCTTCTGCCAGTGTCTTTAATGAAACCACACTGTTCCTGTCCTATTTCTGGGCTTAAATGTGGCAATGAATGCTGGGTAATCTCATCACAGATGAAGAAGAGACTTGGGGCAACAGAAATGTGGTTCTACAGATGAATGCTGAGAATACAATGGACTGAATATGTGAGCAATGTCAAAGTTTTAGAGAAAATGGAAACAAAAAGGACATTTATGCAAAACATCAGAAACGGTTGAAATTTCTATGTCACATAGAGTTTGGAAAATATGACACTCAATGGATATATTGAAGGTAAGATGGACAGAGGAAAGCAATGCATAGCCTTATTTATTAAGCTTGTGTAAATGGATGGCAGAATAGAGATTAGGAGATATGTGAAAAATAAAAATTTTGTTAAGGGTTACAAAGTACAGGAAATTGTAGAGACCAGAGAAGCTGAATGTCTTGTGGGTGAGGGAAGTGACCTGATAGGTGGGAGGCTTGGTTGTGTACAGCCTGGAATTGAAGTTTGTATCAGGTTGATTGACCAGGATCTCACTGGTGAACAACATGAACTATCTGTTTACTACATTCACTGTCACAGAGCGGGGGGTCCCTTTAAGCAGTCAGCAATGCTCTTTGTCATACTTTTGCTTTAGTGACACCATTTGCAATTTGCTCTGACATTTAAATTTTATTTTATATTTTGGGGGATTTGTTTTCTAAGCCAGATGTCATGCAAAGCAAGTGACATTTTTTTATTTTTAATTTTACTTTTGCGGACTTGGAGTGAATCAGAAATAGGTCTAATTTGATGCAGAGCATAACATCCTGCTTTGAACCTTGTGGACTGGTGCTACAGAATCACAAAGAAGTGTACCAAATAACAGAAACCACATCATTTGAGGACTACCAACAGCAGCAACAACTAAAATCGATATCACATCGAACTCAAAGAGAAAATAATGCTAATCAAAATGTTGACGTTCAACACTACTTCATATAAAAGGTTATAAAGGAAATCCCCCATCAATACTGGAAAGAGTGATAATAGCTACTGGATTTTAGAAACCTGTTTTCTTAAGAAATTGTTTTAAGAGAAAGATTTTATAAATTTTCACTTTTCACAATTTCAACTGAAAACAGGACTGGCTGGTGCTTGGTCAATGAATGCCAAATGTTTCCTTATAGGGAAACAACTAATATTACCATACCATTCCATAACAGCAGTAATATAAGTGATAAATGGCTGTAAAAATGTACTGTCGATTATTTACAGCCAATTTGTTTAAATAATGCACTGGTAATTGTTTGCATCACAGGTCAATAATTTTAAGTATAATGATGCATTATATAAGTAATCAAATAATCATTTTAAGTTCTCTGAATATCTGTGCTTTATCATTATTAATATCATTGCTGTTACTGTTAATTATTTTAAAAAGTAATCACATGACTAGCTCACAAATTATTACCTAACTTCTGAACTGAACCATTTATTTAGTCTATGGGGGTAGATTGTTCTCATTCCACTTCTCCTGTCAACTCCTGTACATTAAGTAAAGGGTATCGTCCGAAATTTCCTGTTGGTTACCAAGATTGATATACATCTGATGAAGGCCAGAGGACACAACAGCCGAAACATTGTGATAACAACAGCAAAAATGAGGACAATAGTTTGCATGTAAATAATAATAATACTCATATCAAAAATTCAAACAAAAAATTGTAGTTCTTGGCGGGTGGGGAAACTGTCTGAGTTGAACTTTCTTCTTCCTTTTGGAACATGGGGTAGTGTCATATAATATCCTAAATGTAAACATCTAAACTGATATAATTAAAGAATTAAGTTCATTTGAACATTTGCCATGAAAATAGCAGCAGAGTAGTGATAGGCTTGTCCCCCCTCAAAAGAGGTGCTTCTTGAAAGGACACAATACATGAATGGCAATGATACTCACCAAGTGTGTAGGAGGATCCAAGATTAAATTCAACAATTATACTACCAATGACTACTAAAACTCCTTTCCATGTAGGATTAGTCAGGGCCAAGTTATTGCCCTTGTTTGTATCTCCTGGTTTAAATGCCATCGTCAGTGTTTGCTATAATCTGTTGAAAAATAACATATAGTGATTATTTACATATGACCAGAGGACATATTTATTCTAAAATGTATGCAGCCTTTTGTTGAATACGCGGGCATTTTAAAGTGGAATTGACAAAATTCTCAATGGGTTGAACTAAGCTAATGTTGGCCTTCAAATATCCTAAAAACTATTTCATATGGCATCAAATTTGTATAATTGGTCAAAGTTCAAAAGTGCCTGAGCCCCAAGCTTTATGGGCTTATTGAGCTTTCACTTATGCACAAATGCCCTTAAGAAAGTTATGAATCCTGCCCTTCTCCCCCAGCTATGGGTTAATTATTAGAACTTGTATCTGTAAATCATTATCATCTCAAAAAAATTCTAACAATCTAAAAAATATTTTCTGGCTTTAAAACCTTTAGCACTCTGTAGATGACTATTTTAGCCAAAAAAAAATTTTTAGTCCTGCCAATCCAAGTTGAATTTAATTTTTTGGTTGTGTAGTCATCCTTCTATGGCAACACCTTAACAACCATGACTGAAATTGAGAGCCAGGCTACTGCAATTTCAAATATATGGAACTAATATATAAAACACTATATTTTGAGGGGATTCCATAGACAGTAAAAGGACAAGTAAAACACTGATTCTCGTGAGATCACAACAGTTAATCAATGTCAAGTCTAGTCAGTACCTAGATGGATGACTGCTTGGGAATAGCATGTGCTGTAATCTTGGATGTGCAGTTGGTGTAATGGATAATGGCTTGGAATTGGAAATGAGAGAGGCAAGTTCCAATTCCAGTTGGGTTTGTTATATTCACTTACACACAAATCCCATGAGGAAAGTTATGAATCCTGCTCATCTCCCCCAGCTATAGGTTAATTATTAGGACTTGTATCAGTAAGTCATTATTATATCCAAAAAATTCTTATAATCTAAAACCATTTTCTGGCTTTAAACCCTTATCACTCTATAGATGACTATTTTAGCCAAGAAAATTTTTAATCCTGCTAATGCAAATTGAATTTGGATTTCTTGGTTGTGTAGTCATATTATGAGCAACACCTTAACAATCTTGACTGAAATTGAGAGCCAGGTTACTGCAATTTCAAATATATGGAACTAATATATAAAACACTATATTTTGAGGGGATTCCATAGACAGTAAAAGGACAAGTAATATTTATAAATGATACAGTGTGCTAAATGTTAGATAACCTGCAAATGGTTGATAAACATAAAAACAAATCAATCAACCATTTCACTTCAATGTCCTGTAGGTATTAATTTCTCCAAGCACTCTTTCCTCATGTGTCTAAGAAATATCAACAGATTCTTTCTGATCCTAAGTGTCTTTTTTGTTTCCATTTTCCATAAAACTTCCTTGTTGCTCACATGCTATGTCCATGATATTATCAGCATCCTTCTATAGTATCACATCTGCTGTCTCAAATTTACACCTCATGTGAGGAAATAGTCCAGTATTCACTGCTATATATGATGATTCATATTGCCCTTTTCTTGTTTCTAAGAAAATTTTCCTTTTTCTTAATACTTTGTTTAACTTTTGGAAGGCACCTTTTGCTTTAAAATGTTGATAACTAACACAAGGCAACTACTCTGAATGAATAAATATAATAATTTCTGGCTACTCTGTGAGCATGACTATCTGCAAGGATCACTAGTTAATCCTTGTAGAACATTTATCTCCCTTCAACACTCAAAGAGCTAACCTGTAGTTTAAACTGCAATTATCCTGAGTGGACCTTAATTAGTTTCTGGGAGAGTGTGCACAATCTGGTATGATTAGTAGTTGAACAAGGCCACTATGCTCAAACATTCAGTCACAATGTCTTGTATTAGTACAACCATCAACACCTTCCAAATAGTTTTATCTACCTGGTTTCACTTAAAAAGCTTGGGTTAACTTGTTGCATGATTTGGGATATATGGGTTCTGGGTATCATGATGCACTACACCTGGCAGCAAGTCCTCTGATCAGGAGGTTTCAAGGATTTTGAAATCACCACTTTATTTTGCTGTTGTCCCTATGTCCACCATGACCTGATAAGAATTTTTGTTTCACTTGTATTATGGCAAGATCATCAACAAGAGCATGAACCTCTTTACCTATGTAAGTCATTATATAGGTCTTGGGTATCATGATAATCTACACCTGGCAGCAAGACCTCTGATCATGAGATTGGATGTTTCAAGGAGTATGAAACCACTACTTAATTATTATTGTCACCATGTCCACCATGACCTGGCGTTGTAGCACCTGTTAGGGTCCCAGCTATGGGCAAATAATGTGGTTTGGCAGATAATCCCTTTATGAGGACAATGTCAAGGCACAATGCCTGAATGTGGGAATGACGTAGTCTCCAGTTGCCATTAAAGCCTGAGTTGGCAACCAGGACAGGCAATCCCATCAAGAATTTTTGTTTCACTAGTATTATAGCAAACTCGTCAACAAGAGCCAGAACTGTAAATCATGCAGCTAGCCAGTTGCCTTTGGGCGGGGGGCACTGATCTGGATAATGCTTCCACACCGACACAATAAACAAAAACAACCAATAAAGAAGAAAAAAAGAGAAGATTGGTGGAGTTTTAATCTTTGCTTAGTCAATATGAAATGTGTTCATACTTGATAAGCTAACAATCAAAACCATTTTCTTGAGAAATGAAACAAAGCAAATATAGGAGGTATCTGTTTTGCTGTTTGTACAGTGTTTTTGTTTTCCATATATAAACAGAAAAAAATTCTAAAAAGATAACATAAACACTAATGTATCCCCCACTGATCCAAGTAAAAAAAATGAGGTTGGTTGTGTACTATAGTAAATTTAATACAACCAATCTAGTTGTCAAAAACAATTCTCCTCTACGTCAGCTAGCATCTTACAAAAGGCTAACATTGTATATCAATTTAGATGTCCTTTAGGAGATTGCATCTCTGATAAAAATGTTACGTATGTTGGTTTTATAATAACAATGCTGACAAAAAGGCTTACATTTTACTTGGATGAGCATAGTTCAATCTTCCAGCATTTAAAGGAACATGCATGTCTACATTCACAGTTTAGACAGATATTAGTTGAAAGTACGATAAATACATCTATATTACACCAAAATAATAATAAACAAAAACTTACAATCTTAGAAGCCCTTTATATAGGATAATTAAAGCCAAAAATAAAGTCAATTATGAGTATAACAATTATATATATATATATATATATATATATATATATATATATGTGTGTGTGTGTGTGTGTGTGTGTATAAGTGCGCAGGTATGCAGAAAATAGAAAAGAACACGTTGGGTGCATAATCCGGAGTTCCTTAGTATTTTTGTTTTTATTTTTAAGAAGACAGTGCTCCATACAAAAGTAGAGCTTATATTATAATATTTTTTTGTTTAAAAATATGATTCCTTTGCTACATAAGAGTGCTCATGTTTCAAAAACCTGAGCTGAAACCATCCAAATAATTATTAAAATTAAGTTGAATTAAGGTGTTTAGTCCAGTTTCATCTTCAAGCGAAATTTTAGTAATAAGCTATCCAATTCCAAGCTATCTTATTCCAAGCTATCTCTTGGTTTACCAAGAGATAACTTGGAATAAGCTATAAGCTATCTCTTGGTAAACCAAGAGATAGCTTATTCCTAAAATTTCTTAAAATTTGCGCAGGAAAAATTATTCTTCACATGCAAACAATCTGATTGGTTGGAATCAACCAATCACCGAGTGAGCTTTGGGGAGACTTAAGAAAGCTTCCGTGATCCGCTTCTCCCAAAAGTGCACAAAATTGACTACAGTGTAACCTGGATATAAGAGAGTAGTTGGGACCAGATAAGAAGTCTCTCATATCCGGGTTTCTCTTATATCCGGGTTTGGTCTATTTTATATACATTAACACAGGCTCTAATTTGGGACCAGATAAAATCTCTCTTATATCCGGGTTTATCTTATATCCTGGTCTCTTATATCCGGGTCTCTTATATCCGGGTCTCTTATATCCGGGTTACACTTAAAAATAAAGCGATTACAAAATTGTCGCATTACTGAAATTTGTAAATTGCTTGTAGAAATTTAGTGGTGTAAATGTGATTTGTATGTTTGTATGTATGTATGTTCGTGCGTAATAGGTCCGCACAGAATGATAAAAACTGCACTGCAGTAAAAAACGAACAGTAATGTTTTGAATTTACAGAAATACTTATACACATGCACAAACAATTTAACACGCTGAAGATGGTCTCAGATAAGAAGACTGAATGTACCTAGGAAAATAAAAATTGTTTGAAAGAAAATTTTTGGATTTTTTTTTCATCAATTTTCTACAACAACCAACAAATTGATTCATGGTCTCGAAAGGATTATAACAAAAATAAACAGACATAGTATAACCAAACCTGTTAGAATTATGTGTGTGTATTCTCGTTTTACACAAATGCCAAAAGTTTTACTAGAATCCTATAATTAAATGAATATTGGAAGATTTAAAAAAAAATAAAAAATCAATTTGTTTTTATGACCCCCCAAAAGCAAAGTAATTTTTTTTATAAATGACTGTGCTACACTAACACTGTTTTTAGTTACTGTAGTGTAGTACATATCTATTATATTCTAATTAAAATCTAATAATAATAATTATCTCCCCACCCTTTTTAGCTTTCAACTAGTAGAAGAAAAAGGTTTTATGATGTTCCATAGTTTTTTGAGTTTTTTTTTTTAATCAAGTGTCAAATTTGACGCCTGGAAAATTAATGTATTTCGTAACACCTTCGATTTTTTTTTTTTTTTTTTTTTGTTAAGCCAAACTAGTAAAGTTAAAATTTAATCAAATTTGGCTCGAGTTGTTTATTAAGAAAGAAAGAAAGAAAGAAAGAAAGAAAGAAAGAAAGAAAGAAAGAAAGAAAGGGTAAATTTTCATTTTAACACCCTAGCGTCATTCACTGCTGAACTATTTTCTTTCAGAAATTAGTACGCGCTTCCGTAAAGCGATTTTTTTTTGTACTTAATCTAAGAAGAAAGTTAACTTTCAAATATATGTAAACAATAAACATCGACAAATAAAAGAATAACAAAATAAAAAAGAACACCTAACCCTAATTTGAAAGTTAACTTTCTTAAAAAAAAAAGAAAAGAATAACCAAAAAAATACACCTAGCCCTAATTTGAAAGTTAACTACAAGAAATTACTGTGAAGGAAGTAAATAGGACCAAATTGTATACGTCCACCAACAAAATTCAGCACTGAATTACTTATCAATATAAACCGGTAATGGCTTGAAGAAAGACCAGGAAAAAGTCCGATTTTTTTCGGGTCGTTAACATCCAAAAATATCGGCTTCTTCAATATCTAATTGCTGACTTGAGTTCAGCATATACATGTGCACGGAAATAAGACTATTTTTGAGAAATTTGAAGGGATATTAGCGCTCGGGTGTTAAAATGAAAATTTACCAAAGAAAGAAAGAATGATTTTGTAGCCTGGTTGACAATTCTGCGTTTCTGAGTTCGATTCCACAGGGTATTCCGTACATACATGTTGTCTTGTACCAAAAAAAACAAACTAACCTCAATAGACAACAACAATTACCACAGTGAAGTAAACAAAAACAGTTTTTTAGCCTTTAGGCAAATAAAAATGTGATTATTATTAATAAAAGCGAACAATAAGTTTTTTAAACAGCTATGTCAAAGACAAAATAGAAGAAAAAAAAATAGTTTTGATTTGATAAACTTACACTTACAGTTATCCAGCACAGTGTTGAAGAAATTGACGATAAAAGTTTATAAAGAGTTCAATCCATATAAAAATAAAACAAAACAGAAACTGCTTTGTTTAAAAAAAAAAAAACACAAAAATCACCAAGCTAAATGAAAATGTGTGTGAACAAGAACTTGGATAATTTGGAGAGAGACAGAGAGAAAGGTGAATAGCTGGGATAGTAGGAGGAGAGAAATTCAACGGAGGAGGAAGGAGATTGATAATGAGAGAGAAGGGCCTAGAGAGAAAGAGAGAGAGAAGAAAGAGAAATAAGCCCGAGAGCACAGCATAGAGGACAGAGAAAAAGTTCGTGGTGGAATCGCATTGTTAGATTTAGAGAAATAGAGAATAAAAAGTTGAGACAAGAATGAACGAAAAAAATGGAGTGGAAATGTCGGAGGACGAGAAGAAAGATAACAGAAAAAAATAAAGGGAGAAAGAAAGTAAAAGTTGAGAGAACACGTTTACAATCCCGAAGAAAAAAAGGAAAGGATGGTGTTAGTGTTCTTAGCATAGTTTGACACAAGACCACACATATAGAGTACACAGTGGGGTTAGTACTCACTCTCTCTTTAAGTAGTAACGAGGGTGACGTTAAGAATAACTGAAAAAAAGTAAAATAGAGGCTGGTGTGGTAATAAAATAAGACAAAAAATGGCTGACGTGAGAAAGAAATTGGGCAGGTAGAAAAACTAAAAAGCTAAGTAAAAAAAAAAATCTTATTTGTTATTGAGAATTTAAAAAATGGTTGCGTCTGTAAAACAAGAGAGAAATTAAAAGAACCAGAACGAATAAAAAAAAGATGGTTTTAAAACGGCATGCAGTAGTTAAAAGTGCTTAGTTCGGTTTATCTTCTTGAATCTGTAAATAATCCTGTTTAATTTCAATTTAATATTTTATTATTTTATTTGATTACGAATACAGCACAGCTATTTTCCTAAGAAAGGCTAAGAAGACAAAAAGAATACAAATTTAGCAAATAGAACAAAACCCAAACTCTCTCTCTCTCTCTCTCTCTCTCTCTCTCTCTCTCTCTCTCTCTATCTATCTATCTATCTATCTATCTATCTATCTCTTTATACACACACACACACACATATATATATATATATATATATATATATAATAAATCCGAATGTCAGTGTGTCACTGCGTCACACTTCTTCAAATTTACTCCTAGGAGCTGTAGTCCAACATATACTATTTGGGAATCAGGCCGAACCCGTGAGCAAATTAAAAACATCCCAGGCCGGATCCGGACCCGCAATCCTGAAATTTTGGATTCCCAACTTTTCATTACTACGATTGTCTTTGGATTCCGCCATCTTGGCTTCTACTGATAAAAACAATTAAAGGGACACAACTCTCTAACTTTCAATAACTCATGTTCAAATGAAAAAATGACTGTTCTCAAATTACAGTGTTTCAAAATAGAATTGTCCGTGTTTTCAACTTTACTCCCAGAGGCCGTAACCCAACATATCAAACCATTTTCAAATCAGGCCGACACCGTGATCAAATTAAAAAAATTCCGGACTGGCTCTGGATCCACAATCCTGAAATTTTGGATTCCCAAATTTTCCTTACTGCGATTGTTTTCGGCGATTTTTTTACGTGAATTTTTTTTTTTTTTTTTTTCACTTGGAAATAGATTTGGAAATAATTTAAAACAATTGCGAAATCCAGTGAAAGTTACCCATGAAATAAAAATAATTGTTTTTACGGAAAGTAAGGGCTTACGTAAATCAAATTGTCTTTAAAGTAAGTGGCGTCAGAATTATCGTTGAACTTTTAAAAAGTAAGCTTAAATTAGGTATATTCAATATTTCGCTAAAAAAGAGTGTGCCCTGATGAAAAAAGGCTCCAAATTTGATAATCAATTTTTTATGATCTAAATGTTTATGTCATTATTAAGAGAAAAGGCCAAAGTATTTTTTGATTATTCTTTAAAAAATGTTTAATCCTTCCTAGCATGTCCGAAATTATAGTTAAAAATCTTTTCTTTTTTTTACGTCTGCGGTCGCGTAATATTTAGCATTAGTCTTTAAACGCTTTTTTCAGTTAATTTTATTCTGATACTTAAATTTAGCAATCAATTTTGTGTCCTTCTGTAGTTTATTGTTGCCTATCGCATCTACTCTTCCTTACCTATTGTGATGATGAGGGCCCAGTCAAGAGCCTACTGCAGGATCTAGCTTAAATGCTGCCCGATAGGGTGGCTTTTAAGCTAGTACACACACACACACACACACACATCAATTTTTGATTCTATTTTTCCACTTTTCGAATAAGGTGTTGAGATTCGAAAATCTCCCGTCGAGTTCGACGTATGAGGGTCAAGGAGATCAGTTTCTAGGAAACTGGCAACAGCACATGAGATATGATTATAGTGGTGAAGATTTTGTGTAGAACCACCACACTTTTTGAAGAGACGAATACAGAGACCTGGTGCACTACGTGCTACAAGGTCCCCAAACGACCCTCCGCAGGTTTTGAATTCAGAGTTGTCCTTCTCCTAGACCAGTTGCAATCCAAGGCTATAGAACCCAGTCTGTTCTGCTATTTACCCATAGCTGGAGGGAGAAGAAGAGGATTCATACCTTTCCAAAGGGTATTAGCACGTGAGTGAGTGTAATGGATTCGACTGGAATTCGAACGCATCTCTGCGATTCCTCAATCCAAGCCGCTACCCATTACTCTACCGAGAGGACACTGGGGTCAACACCGAGAGGCGACAGTCATTTTCTTGCAATCTTCAGAGAGACAATGACTGATGATCACCCTCAGTCAAGAAACAGAATGTAGCACCTCGTTATTGATCTCAGTGTCAATTTTTATTTACATACGCTCTAGGCCTGATATTGAACACTTTTGTAGGGGACCGTATGTCGGAGTTACCATTATGTAGAGTTTTGCACATTGGCGATGTTGTTTAGTATAAGTAGATGAATACATGTGGGTAGAAATTTCCTGCTAGCCGGTCCAACTACATGAGAAAGCTGGACTTTAATAAAGTCTAAAGAAGGCAAAGAAAAACAAACTCAAGACCGATAAATATATGTAAACAAATATATGTATTAATAACAACAAGAAAGGTTACAAGTTACATGGACAGTTACATTGACAGAGTGTATGTGGTGAATATTATGCGTGTGGGTGTGTTGTGGTGAGTGTTCGTACGTACGTGTATTGTGCTTAGCGTGTTCCCAGCATTTGGGAAACGCTGTCTCTGTGAGCGTTCACATCTGCGAGGTGGTAAGGCTGAAAGCCTGAGGAAAAAGAGGAAGAGGCGAAGGGTCAGCAACTATTTATAGCCAGGGAAGAGAGACCCCTGGTGAAAGGGTTAACGAACTAAAGGAGGAGCTAACTCCGACACTTTTACCCATAAATATAGATTCTCTTAAAACTATATTATCATCAGTTTGAATATTACTTTCACACTGGAATAATTCTTGCTAAATTATAAGTACATGTTATATAAAGGGAAATATGATATTTTAGTGGTCTTATGTGGTTAAAGGTCTTTCTTACAGAGAACTTTTGCTGTAGCGAATTTTCTTTTCATCATTAGAGTTATTTTGCGATCATACGTTAATAAAGGTTTTTGTTATAAAGTACAGTGCAACCTCGGTTCTTGAACGTCTCACATGTCGAACAAATCGGTTTTCGAACAGAATATTCGAGATGAAAATGCCTCGGTTATTAAACAAAATTTCGGTTCTGGAACAGCATTGCCGAACCGACCCGAACCGAGTTAAACCTGAATCGAATCAATTCTTAGTCGACCGCCATGTTGTATACATCTGTGTGTTGTGCTGTGCTTTTTTTTCCCCAATTTTATTTTACTGTGCTTTTTTTTTCTCTCTTATTAGTCCTCAGTCATGGCTCCAAAGAAAGCTAGTAGTAGTGATACTGGTAAAGGAAAAACAGAAAAGTTAAGAGAAAAACAATTGTTGATGATATTGTCTCTTCCTACTCAGTTTCATATGGCAAAATCAACGATGTATAAGACTATTCTTATAAATGTCTTTTTTCCCTTTTCCAAACAATAACATCTCTTTCCTTCCCCTTCCACTAACGCCATCAACTATCCTACATAGAAGTACGGTAAAATTGAAATGTTCGTCTATATATTATCTGTTTAGTATTGATTGTTTGTTTTTTTTAATTTAATGATTTTCATTAGTTTTATGTATAAACTTGTGCACAAAGTACTGTTGGTAAAGTTTAAATTAGCTATCATCTTGGGATTAATCCATTTTAAATTTATTCCTATTGGAAAAATAGTTTCGGTTTACGAACATTTCAAGTTACGAACAGGCTTTAGGAACGAATTAAATTCGTGAACCGGGTTCTACTGTAATTCCTTTTTGTCTGCTTTGACGTATTTTCTTTTTCATCATCCGAGCTCAAAGGACTTTATACAGGGTGCGATGGTCAAATTGTCGCTTTCTTATATTTTTAATTTCGCGCGTACGCATTATATGTTTTGATTTTGTTGACAGTGCAGTTTAGTAGAATCAGTTGAACACCGTATGTTAGAAAAAGAGCAACATGATGCAATTCATCAGCCAGAAATTTGTAAACGACATGCGGTACTGCTTGGCATTCGCGCCGGAAAGCTCCAGTACGAACATTTCAGTGTTTGCGTGTCAGTCTGACGACTTGCTGTGTGTTCACAAAGATGATGAAAACCAAATATCCAATCAACATCATGGTGTTTGGAGTGATCACTAGTGATGGCGGCATTATACCTCCATTCATCTTCTCATAGGGCCTCATACTCAACACGGATTGCGTTGAGGTGGTAGAGCTGCCCTGGTTCAAGAGGGGTGGCTGCTGGAAGACCCTATGCCTGGCAACACGACTCTGCACCATACTACACTAGCAGAACCCAGTGACAGCTGTCAAACAATTTCTGCGACCACATCACCCCTTACGGCGCAGTTGAGCGAGAGACCAACGAAGCTCCTTGTAACACCAAAGATGGACTGAAGGCAAGGATTATGGCAGCATTCACCAACTTAAACAAGGAAAGCGTCCAGAAAAGGCGCAGAAGATTCCGAAGTCATCTGGAGGCCGTGATTGAAACAAATGGCGATTTATTGAATAAATATAATCTTTAGTATTTCAAAATATTTTTGTGTAATTTTGGTAAATATATCTGACAAAATGAGATGTCGGTGTCATTTTTTATTTATTTATTTATTTATTTATTTTTTGCGTAATTTAGACGACAATTTATCAATCGCATCCTGTATATTTCTTTTTTTATAAACGTATTTTAAATTATTCTTAACGTCTTTATCGTTATTTCTGAATATTGAGTACAAACCGAATGATGGAATAACTTTTTTTCTTGCGTAAGACTTCTCAATCTAGGCTGCTTGTTACAAAAATTGACAACTATAAACAGTTAATTGCTGATACCCTGACGAGTGGACAGAGTGATTCTTGATGGGTCGCCTACGAAACTCTGGAGTCGAGATGCTGAAGGTAACATCAATCAGTGACAAACCATTTACTGCGAGCTCCTGATACCAAAACAAGGTAAAATGTTCATATAAACATATGTCCAAAAGGCTATCGTTGTACCTCGACACACCAACTCATAATAAATTTTCAAAATGTCCCCTGATTGCATTGTGTGGAAGGGTTTCGCAGGCCCCTATGGCATATTGATGGAGCGTCTCTGTATTATTAATGTCTGCTGCATAAACCAATTGTTTTAGGTGGGCCCACAGGTAAAAATCCAAAGCATTTAGATCGGGGAAACTTGCAGGCCATGGAACCGGTCCTCCACTAGCTATCCATCTTTCATGGTAGATATCAGCCAGTATATCGCGAACAATATGACTAAAATCTGCTGGAACCCCATCATTACATGAACCGCATGCATCTTCATATTAGCAGGGGTACATCCTCTAGCAGGTCTGGAAGTGTGTTCAAATAAAGTCCCTGCAGACAGCTCCTGTAAGACGTGCTGGGAGAACATATGAACCTACCACAAGGTCACCTATAATTCCAGCCCACACATTAATCGTAAACTGATGCTGGTGTCTAGCCTGTATCGTACCATCAGGATTCCTATCTACCAAGAAATGTTGGTTGTGTAAATTTGTTATTCCATCTCTTCCAAATGTTGCCTCATCCGTAAACAAGACTCCCATGGTGAATGATCAGAGGGCGAATGGCCCTGCACACGTTGCAAACTATACGTATACAGGAGTTTCTCTTGAAGTACCCTTCATGTGGTACTATGAGATGTGCGACATGCTAGGCCCACTTCGTCTGCCTGTAGAATGTGTTCTTCCTGGTCAGGTGTACGAGCGGTCTTCCTCGATCCATATTTTTGTCTGGAAACGCAATCTGATACAGCCCTGCAGACTCGCGTCCATTACCATTCGCACGGGCGTATGTCAAAATCATATCTTCCTGCTCACGATATGAATACGCCGCCA
>OZ010580.1:121810336-121880336 GCA_963932145.1 Acanthosepion lycidas
ATTATTATCATCATCATCATCATCATAAACATTGTAGTCATATTACTTCTTATTACTATAGACGTTATATTTGGTGAGTAGACATCTCTATTCTCTTTTTTTTTTAAAGTGAAACAAGTGTCTAACGGCTTATAGATCAATGAGTCATACTAAACAAAAATAGATTGATCTGTTTTTTTCGGCTTATCAACCTTTTGCAGTTTATTTAAAACCAAGAAATAGCTTTAGATTGTAAGAATTTTTTTGAGATAATAATGATCTGCTTATACACGTCCTACTAATTAACCCATAGCTGGGGAGGTGGATTCATTAGCGCCTAAGAGAATATAACGAACCTGAATGGAATTGGAACTCGGATCCCCGATTTCCAATTCCGTTACACATTACACCACACGGACATCCAAGCTTACAGCAGCTGTTGTTCCCAAGCGGTCAGCCATCTAGGTACTAACCAGGCTCATCGTTGCTTAACTTCGGCGACCTTACGAGAAGCGATGTCTCAACGTGATATGATCGTAAACCACAAAACAAAAAGTACAACCCCGACATGAATTAAACCTGCGTTACTTTTTACAACGAGGAGAACCAATTTTAATAAAGTGTGTCTTACCATTAGGCCACGGAAAGCCATCACCGTAAAGACATCTCCTGTTGGGTCGTCTCGAAGTCTATATCTGCTAACTTCATTTTCGCAACCAAACAAAATAATTTATAAGTAATTAATTACATTTATTTTATTCTTTTCTAATTACTATAAACGTCATATTCAGCGGCTGCACGTATTTGAATAGACAACCCTGTCTTTTTAAACAATAAAATTAATGTCTACCGGCCTAAAGATCAAGAATTGTTAAAGAAAAAAATGTGCTTTTCGAAGCCATCATAACAAAGGAAAGTGTGTTTGTGTTATTTAATTAATTTACACGCCCCCAAAACGCAAGATAGAAAAAGAAACACAAATCCCTTTCCATTAGCCGCAAATATATTTTCCAACCAATGGGTCTGCTGATACATCTACGTGTTTCTGATAAACAGAGATGAGGGGGGGGGTAGACAACAGTGGGTCTTATTATTAAGAAGCAAAGTTTTCATAAGGTTACACGTTCACTTTTTCCTAATGGATTACTATACCTGAGGAGGTATCTATAACACTAAATGTTTCTTTTTTACAATGACATTCACCCGGTACAAGGCCTAAGAGCCACTCACGGTAGAGTGTTACAGAATAAGAGGAGGAGTTTGTGAAGATATATGGGGAAAATACCAGTTAGCCCTAGAATTGAAAAGGGTAAAATTATAGTGATCAGAGATGCATTATCTTAGGAGTTGGTTCGTGGGAAGAAGCTGCTTGAGTGGAACTTATATCTCACCAATGGAATACGAATGGAATGAAGGTGGTCCGTTACAATGTGTGTTGCTTGTCGGTTCTTATACGTGAAGGTTAGAACTAATGGAACTAAGAAATGTAGCTCGTCTGAACACTTTCCATGGAAATAGCGATAGAGAAACGAGAGGCTTGCGACGTTTCACCTGAGGGAAAGAGGTTGTAAGGTGGAAAATAATTAATTACCCAGAAGGACGCGGAAATGCTTTTGGGACTATCGAGACTGGTATGTGAAAACTGAACAGCTCCTGTCCAGATATGGAAACAGCATCTTTAGCGATGGATCGCATTTACGAATCCCACTGGATGTCTGGGTTGAGTTTATCCTAATAGGCTTTTTCCCCGAGGCATTAATTGTAGGCAGCCATTTTTTTTTTATCCCACTGAGATGTTAACGCTAGGTCAGAGGAGAGACCATCTGCCAATCTCTAATCACCTAGAGTTTTGACGTTGCACCCTGTTGATCATGATGACGGTCGTCTTTGAGTATAGAATCCAGAGGTTAGCAGTGAATATTTCGAAGACAGTAGGGAAGCGTAGTTCAGGTTAGCAGTGGATATCCCGGTAAACTAGAAGAGCGTAGTTCTTCCTTCTGTTCCTCTTCGCCTGACAAGTTGGCACTGGACATTCGGATAGAGTAAACAAAATGGCCGCCTTTATACACGACGGATTGAATATTCTACGTCTTCTGATTGGTTAACCTTCTATTGGTGGACTATAAAGTGAGTCAAGTCATTTTGACTGACTCACTAATAAATGCATATACACAAAAAACTGCAACACACCCATACACCGTTGCATCATCAGCATAGCTATACACAAATGATCGGAGTATACTGTTAGACAGACCATTTAACAAAGACAAATAAGAAAGAGAAACTTTATCTACAATATAAACAAGTGATAGATGTAGAAATAAATGAAGGGTACTTGAAACGGCTCTAATAGTTGGTTTAAGTACTGTGGGATTATTCACAGTCATTTAACATCAAACATGTAAATAAAATATTCTTTATATTTACTAGCAGAACGGAAAGAATATCTCAGCTGTTTCAACAGAGTTGTTTTTTAATGTTTCGTGCCACCGCTAAAGGTCTTAAAATGTTAATTACAGGTTTTAAATTTAACCCTTTTAAAATCTCGTCAGGATATTTAAAAATGAATAATTTTGGCTCACACGAAAAGTTACCTTGAAAGGTGCAGAAAAATCTTTTCTCACAAAACATTTAAGTTGTCGAAGTGGTATATTGGCGTGGAGAAATCTTTCGCTCTGTTCTATAGATGCTGATGATCTCTTTGGCTTCATCAGCTTAAATAAAAGAGAGACAAGAATGTGGGATATCTGAGGATAAGTGGTTATCATAAATCAAATTAATTTCTCTAGATTATCATTTCCTGATGTCCATACTTGGAGTGTGTCTACATGTGTTTTTGTTTGCTTTATCTATATCTACCCCCTCTTGCTTTCAATATGTTCTGTGAGTGTCAAATTCTCCAAGCCCACTTTCCTCAATATGTATTCTTGAAATTTAAACTGTTTCTTTTTTATCTCTATCTATAAAAGGCAGGATGTGTGTGTGTGTGTGTGTGTGTGTGTGTGTGTGTGTGTGCGTGTGTAACGAATGCATGGCCGCAATTTTCGACGGATTTGCACCAAAATTTACATGCACATGCTCCAAGTTAGTGGGAAGGCCAAGCCCGACTTTGCATTTCCCAACTCCCATCGATAGTGGAAATAATCGATTTTTTCATGCTTCTATGGCAGTTTTCATGTAGTTTGCAGCCATTTTCTACTGGCCAGAGTGAGAGCCTCTAGCTGGCTGCCACGAATAGGCAGGAAGATTCTACTTGCCAGTGTGAGAGCCAACAGCTGACTGACACGAATGTTAACTAGCATGCTAGCATGCAAAAAAAATCGATAGCTACATTCGTCGCAAGTGGGAGAAATTTAAATCTGCATGGCACTTTACTCCAATTGGCTTAAACTCAATGTTGATTCTGATTCTGCATAACTGAGTTGGGTGTGAAAAAGTATTTGTTGTTAACATACTTTTTTCATTTGTTTTTTCCAGTTACGAGTCCTTTTTTAAAGCAGATCGTTTTGTGTTCATTTTGTTTAGTTCTTTTTTCGTAACAGATTTAATGTTTAGTATAGAGCTTAGAAAAAATTCGCAGTGTGAGATAGGCAAGACGTAAGGCATGTAGCAACATCATCACGGCAAAGGGTACTCCTTTAAAGGCAAGGAAGGGCAAAAATATTTTAAGTCAAGTGATAGCGATTGCTGTATGAGTTGTACGATTTTTGAATCAAGCACGGGCAACGCCGGGCCATGCTGCTAGTTCTAAGTATAAATATCCTTTTTCTTTACATTTTCCTTAAAACTTCCTCGTTGTTTACATGCCCTGTCTATAGTATTCGCAACATCTTCTACAAAATTTTTGTTGTCTCCGTCCTCTTCATCTGCGAGGAGGTTATCCGGAATATATAGAAAATTGATATTACATTTCGGTTTTCATTCTTTTCTTTGTTCCTAACGAATTTTTTTTGTTTCTTATTACTTTTATTCTCTTTTTAGCTTTTAGAAAGCATCTTTCGCTGTTCCATTTCACCTTCGTAATCCGGTGCCACATATTCCGTCCTCTGTTAAAACGCTTCCCAGATATTTACATTCCTCTACTTGCTTGATTTTGGTATCTCCAAATTCGTAGTTGATAACTTGGGCTGTTCCTCTTATCTAGAAACACATTTTCGCTTTTCATACAATTGATGGTTAGTCCTTTCTTCCTACTTTCCTTTGCTACCCTGTTTAGGAAATTCCACCAGTTTTCTTTCTGCGACTGCCATCACCACGGTGCCATCTGATTTTCTTACATTGTTAAGTCTGTGCCCATGAACAATCAAACCTTGTAGGAATTCAAGATCCTTTCATCTCACTGAAAGCTTATTTTATATTTCCGATTCACGGCCTGTGTATGACGATAAACTAAATCCGGTAGCAAGGCCTCTGATCGGGAGATTGGAGGTTCTGAAGAGCGTGGAACCACCTCTGAATTGCTGTTGGTCCCAGGATTATCTTAACCCGTGGTGGTAGAACATGTTAGTGTCTCAGCTATGGGCAGATAGTAAACCCCTAACAAAAACAAAACACTACGAAAGTATAAAATTACCAACAATACATTTTATAGCAGGATGACCAGCAATACATTTTGTAGCAGAATGACCAACTGTAGCTAATGACATACAGTTACGTTCGAAATATATTTAGTTGAAGTCATAAAATAGTGTTCAAAATATTTAGATTTCGGTATTAAATAATCCATAGAGGTGTTGATATACCGCTAAACAAAATCAAACGAGCAAACAAAATTCACAGCCGGAGAATGACGATCTGAGAGTATTTTACCATTTCGCTACCACTTCTTTTTATCAATGTCGATTTCTGTGCAAAAAGCGAATCACAGAGCTTATCTAGCTTCATACATATTTTCAGAAAACCTTAACTTCTGATTGGTCACTTGATATTTAAATCATGTTCGAATAACATCGGCCTAGTTCTTGACCTGACTAAAAAATAATTCCGCCCAAAATCTATCTTTGCCTTTCGAGCCTGTCACGTGATTAAGTTGACTATAAATACCAGACACGAATCCGTTCTTCCTCTTCCTTTGATTTCTCTCGCTACAAAAATGTAGTTGTAAAAAAAGAGATTGCGTCTCGACCCTTTGCGGGCGGACGCCGCGAAATCATATTCACACACGCACACATACACATACGTACGAAACTTCCCAAACTACATTACAAGCATACGAAACTTTTCAAACTTCATTACGAACATTACAAACTTAATGACAAGCAGCGTAAACATTACGGAACATTCACACCTTCAACCTTCTGAAGCTACAAGTTTACTCAACATATTCTCAGCTTTATAATTCTTTCATCTCTCTAACAGTGAACATTTTGAGCGGCAAGTTCATTCAACCTTTTATGAGCTGAGATAAAAAAAAAATATTTCATTAGCAAAAGCTTCAGTCAAAGGGACATAACACCAAGAAAAATAGTAACCCCTATGCTTGTACATCATTATACAAATATAATTATAAATCTTGTTGTTGCTATAAAACCGTTGTGTGTGTGTGTGTGTGTGTGTGTGTTCCTTCTTGTTTCCCGTGTTGCTTTGGCGTTTGCTTGCACATTCGTAAAGTAAAAAATGTGCAAGTTAATTTAGGCCGCCAATACCGCCACAGTTTCAATAAAATAAATACTGAAATTAAGATTCTGTCTATATTTCTGAGATGAGGTATTATGTACAGTATTTACATTAGTCGGACTATTGTCCTCGTCTTTGTCACCATATCCTCAAGGACACATGGCACAGTGGATAAAGGCGTTGGTTAGATCCAGTGACAGACCCAAAGAGTGTGAGTTCAATACCCGGTTTAGGCAGTGGAGAACTTTAAGAAGGGAAAATTAGCAGGAGATAACTGATAACTGACATCCATCAAACATGGCACGTGGAACTAGAACAGTCTACCCCAGTGATCGAAATAAAGGGTTCAGTTCGAAATTCCAACCACCTGAAGAAGGCCGGAGCGTACAACGGCCGAAACGTTGTGACAAATTTGGCGACAAAGATGAGGACAATAGTCCGACTAATGTAAATACTGTGAAATTAAGATCTAAGTAAATCTATTAATCATGTCCGTTCAGTATGTAAGTGATCATGGATTTCTATCGACTCCTTTTCTTTATTATCCTTGAGTTACCATGATTATATGAGAAAATTGCAGAATGGGTTCCCTTTGCTTTCTCTATGGTTTTGACTTTAGAGTAGTTATGGCTGTCAACCAAAGTTAGAGAGCACAGAACCTGATGTTGTAATCCAGGGAGGAGAAATTATAAATTCATACCTTTCCCAAGGGTATTTTCCAAAAGTGAATGTAAGAGGCAGGCATTGAATTTGAACTCGGCTTGTCGATTCCACTTTCCAAATTGATAATCGTTACGCCATACGCACATCATCCGATAAAATATACAGTGTGCGATGGATAAATTGTCTTCTAAATTACGCAAAAATGAAAATAATATTGACAACACATTTTAACATATATTTACCAAAATTACACAAAAATATCTTGAAATGTTAAAGCGTAAATTCATTCAATAAAATCCCCATTTGTTTCAACCACAGACTCCAGATTACTTCGGAATCTCTTACATCTCTTCTGGCCGGTCTCCTTGTTTAAGTTGGTAAATGCAGCCATAATCCTTGCCTTCAGTCCATCTTTGGTGTTACAAGGAGTTTTGTTGGTTTCTCGCTCAACTGTGCTCCACACATAATAATCTAGAATCAAGTGTGTTGCAGTCTGGGGAGTAAGGTGGCCAGATGTAATGGGTGATATGGTCGCAGAAATTGTCCGACAGCAATGACTGGGTTCTCCTGCTTGTGTGGCATGGTGCAGAGTCCTGTTGCCACATATAGGATCTTCCAGAAGCTACTCTCTTGACCCTGAAAAACACTAACTCCTCAAGGCACTTGGTATAGTCCTCCGTATTGAGTCTGAGGACCTGTGGGAAGCTGAATGGTGGTATAACTTCACCATCAGCAGCGATCACTTCAAACACAATTAAACTCATCCAACACTTTCCGAATACTCTGCACTGTCCTCAGATTAGAGCTTCCGGTGTGAATGACAAGCAGTACAGTATGCCGTTTCCAAGTTTCTGTTGGAGTTAAATGCATCATGGTGCTCTTTTTCTCACAGACGGTGCCCAACTGACCCAACTATACTGTGCAATCGATAAAATCAAAAACAAACAACGTGCATGCGCGAAATTAAAAATATAAAAATGTGACATTTTACTCATCGCACATAACTTAAAAAGTAGGTAACAGCAGAAACTTCTTGGTAATATTAATTTGTCCACTTTAGCACCTCATACGCATAATGCGTTTGGGAAATACAGGACGTCTACTACAGAGTGAGGATTAGCATATAATCCTCACTAAAGATTGTTATTTTGTATTTCACAAATTTCACCTGAAGCAAGGCGATGAAATCAAGCAAAGATTTTTACTGATGATGAAGGACAATAGTGCGAAGAAAACTGAGAAAACATCGAGAAATGAAAATAAAAAAAAAGCATTCAAAGACACAGAAGATGACGATTGACATTGCATTTAAATTGTTGAAGATTGTTGTTGACAAGAAACTGGAAGAGAGTTCCATAAGCGGGAAGGGTGAGAGAAGAAGCAATTAAAATTTGTGATTACATTGAGCAATTTCATTGATAACATGAGCAGACCTAGCCGTCAATCTAGGTCTAAGCTGAAATTTATGAAGTCGACCTACAAAATAGGAAAGCACATCGGAACAATTACACCATTTCTTGTCCCATTAAAAAAGAGATTGACGGTCACTTTTTAGATCAGCTGCCAATTTGATCTTATCAAACCTATCAGACTTATTATTAAGGCAGGAGTAAATAGTTGTGTCATCAGTATAAGTATCGGGAAGGTCGTTGATGAAACAAATTAAAAACAAAATAGGTATAAGGATAAAGCATTGAGGGACACCTCCATTAATGTAAAATATATTTAAAATTTATATTGGTTGAGAACGTAATAATTTCTCCAGTTGTCAACAATTAAAAGTTAAATTGGCAACTTCTTATTTAAAAAAAAAAAGTGTATATGCCCCCAATCTCATATTAAGATTTTACCATCTGGTTATGCCTTGTGAAAAAAGAAAAGCAGGAATTATTGGCTCGGTAGGTTAATAGTTATAACATTGATGTATGTTGCCTCCAAGAAACCAAAATCAAAGAAGGACATCGTCAGATGTATATTGATCTGAGTAACCTACAGGGAAGAGAATTTATCATTATTTACACTATTTACAATTGGACTATTGTTATCACATCGTTTTGCCTGTGGTATCCTTCAGCTTTCATCAGGTGTATATCAATCTGGGTAACTTATAGGACAATGGCTGAGTGCAGGGGTGGCAAGCTTTTTGAGAGTATGTGCCAGAACTGGCTACATCTCTGACACAAAACTTTTCCACGTGCCAATAAAATTTTTTGAGAACATATTATTTGATATATGTGAAGAACTTCTTTAAATGATAAAAAATCACACTACAGCAGTAAAGACATGGTATTGTGAAAAATGAAGTAAATCATGTAAGGAATGGATTGTTAATTTTAACGCCTCTAAAATGAAACTTCTCTTTATTAGTCATCAGAGAAATTCTTTTCTTCTTCCAATCAGCAAGGTTGATGGTAACGTCCGGGTGAGTGACTCGTTGCGCCGTCTCGGGCGAACATTCTCGGCTGACATGAGCTGGAAAGATTATATTGAATCCATTGCAATGTTTGTTGCTAAGGAAGTTGGTTCACTGTGTCTAGCAAGACAATGTTTCTCTCCATAATCTATCTTACATAAGTCGACCATTTGCCCATACTTAGAATATTGCTGTCATATATTGTCTAGTGTCTCTGCGATTTATCTGGAACTCCTTGATAAAATCCAAATAAGAATCAGCAGTATTATTGTCCCTGATCTGGCAGATCGGCTTCAGTCACTTTCCCACCACTGTGAATACTTTTATGGTAATTATTCAGATGAGCTCTTTGCTATGATACCTAGACTTTATGAATTTAAGTGCAGTAGTAGATTAGCTATAATAAGGGAAGAAGCTGCTTTTTGGTAACTTGTATCAATAAAAGAAAATATAGACAATAGGTAATAGTTAATCTATTACCTATTGACTATATTTTCTTTTAGAGACACAAGTTACCAAAAAACAGCTTCTCTTTTTATTTGAAGAAAATTCAAGTCTTTGGAACATTTGGACCAAGAGTGAGTAAAGAAGTTACTGCATAAAGATTCTTCAAAATTACTCTATATCTCTAAAATAATATACATTTAACAATAGTAAATGTCAGTTGTTATCTTCAGTTTTCTTAATTCCGGTTTTTTTTATTGTTCCCTCTCCTTAATAATGTTTTTCTTTTTCTCATATTCTTTCACACTCATTCACCCATTGCAACCTGGTGACTTTATTGCCTTATGTAGGGTGAAATGAAACAGCCACCCATATAGGTACTGACCAAACTCAACATTGCTTAACTTGATATGGCCGTAAGCTACACATGCAGGAAATGTTTGAAATCTCAGGTAATACCGAACACAACACTACAAATTTTATTATATAAGGTTATGCTTTAACACTAAATCTTCTATTAAACAACTGATGTTTTCAGGATATAAATGATAATTATGTGAATGGTATCATTGTGCATTTTAATGAGAGCACAAGACTGAACCTCTCTTATTCAACTTTTGACTTTGTCAACCAACCCTGGTGAGTGTGTGCATGTCTGAGCTATTATCCATTATGTCACAACACACAAGTATACAGTAGGGATCTGAAATAAAGAAGTAGCTTTAAGATAAGATTTTAACTTGCATCATATATCTTTGAGAGGTTGTCTGACATGAATGATTGTAAAGATACAAAAGGCACTTATCTCCCTTTGGTAGAGATAAATTCGTGTTTGTCACATGACAGTCGCTTAGTGATGTCACTCCATGCAGTGAAAAAAGTGACAGTCAATTTCAGTTTTATTTACAGAAGAAACCTTGTGAAGTTGCTTTCATTTATTCTGGGCCAAGGTAGCCAAGCTGAGGCCAAATCTGCTTCCTCCAGCAGCTTACAAGACCATAGTGCCATTTCCCTTTGAGAATATATCTTTCCCAGATATAGAATGAAACTTCAGCTCACCTCGCAGTACTCAATTTGGGAAAACCCAAGAGCCACTGTTTCCCCTTTTGTGGAATATGTGTTCGCCTGGGACATAGATGAATCTGGATCATTTGAATCTGTAGTCCTAAACATGGCTTCTCCAGACACAAGAGCATCTCCATATTATATGTAAGACTCTACTTTTTTCTCCTTACACTCTGCTCATTGTATAGATATATGCAATATATTATTTTCCGCATGGGACACATTTACAGTTTTGTGTATGTCTTAGTAGTATAAAAGTCTCTCTGAAAACAAAGCATGTTTGCCATTCTTTTTCCTTTCAGCCATTTTGTTCTATCCATGAAGCTTATATTAACCTATTATTAAATACAGCACCACCTGTAGTCACCAAGTGAATTAGTCTGGCAATTATATAAAATTCAAGTACTTGCCTGTAAGTTTTTCTAGATAAAAAGTTTGTTGTTCACCCCAAGCTAGGCAATAAAGCCACTAAGACCCAATGACTACTGAGTGTGAGAGAATATGAGACAAATAATTTAAGGTGAGGGAAGAATAATAGAAAAGGAATTAAATATATTAATATTAAAGGAATTAAGAAGACAGAATATAATGATTGACATAACATTAAAATTTTTGAAGATCAAACTTGACTCGAAAGTAAGAAACCAGGAGCGAGTTCCACATGTGAGAAGTATGATAAAAGAAACTGTTAACATAGAACTTACGTTTGCATCTATTCATTTCAACTATAAATTGAGAAGACCTTGTCACCAATATAGTACTTCACTTAAATTCATTAAGTGTAGGTACCAAAGAGGAAAGCTCATCAGAACAATTTCCATGAAAATATTTATAGAAAAGGTACAGGGAAGCTACAAATATACGATACATAACAATTCACATTAGTAAAATACAAAAAATATTAGCTTTAATCAAAAAGAGAAACTTGACATTATCACCTTTTTTAAATAGAGAAAACTTAGCAACTACAAAACATCAGTAAATTTGAGAAATGCTGCAATTTCGAGGTTTCAGAATAAAATATTCTTATATTAGCAAGATTCTATTTCATTAATCATTTTCGTATTTCAGTAATTCTATATTTTGGCATAAAAACTACTGAACAAGATTGGCAGTAGTAATTTCTTTTGATTCTTGACATAAATTTTGGAAACGAAAATTCTTTACTAATTCTGAAATGGATAAGGTATCAGGAACTTTTTTTTTGTCTGAGAGGTCATATGACCCACATACATAAATAAATCTTTTTTTTTTTATAAGCCAAAACGTGAATTACCCGAAAGCAGCATGGAACATGGAAGATGCAAACTAAACGCAAATTTCAACTGAGGCTGCTTATGTTCAGTTACTGCTAAGGCCCTTTGGAAAGGCATGCCATTACTTCTTCTGTTGTTTAATATCACTTGGGGAAAAAAAGAAAGTCTTATCACTGGTATGTCACAAATGTTGATGGAGAAGGGAGTGAATACATAAACAGTTGGGTAATCTAATTTTCTGTCCAAGCAGCAACAAAAAATAAATATCTAAAATAAAATAAATAAAAATGAAAAAATTAATTTAACATTGATAAAGGTTAAACTGTATATTTATATGTATTTCTAAAAATTATCCACTATAATAATGTTTGAAGTAAAAACTCCTTATTAAACCAAAGATGCGAATTAACTGTAAATTGTAGGTATAGCCTGCCTTTTACCTTACAGTATGTTTAAATTTTGCATTTGATAATACTTTTTCTTATAATAATCAGTGGATGAACTGTTGTTCACCTTATATGGCTTACTATTTTATTTGTATGATTCATTTTGATTTGATATTGCTTTGTTCAGTTAGTATTATTAACATCTTATATGGATGTAGAGGTTTTTGGTTGGTATTATTAACATCCTACATTGATTAGTTGGTATTATTAACATTTTATATGGATGCTCTTTATTTAGCAGTTGCATATTAATTTGCCAAAGTAGTTCTGTATTTTTGATACATTTTTTCGAACGGTTAAATTGTTTGCCAGTTTCTTAAAGGGGTCGTTTATTTATCAACTACAAAATTTTATATAAGAGGCTGAACGAGCATATAACTGGCTAGCATTATGTTAAATTACCTCCCCATATCTTTCGCTTTTGCTTCTTGGGAAGTTTGAGTGTCAGGCTTCGATACACCTTACAAAATAATGTAACAATCTATATCTGCCCATAAGGAAATTGTCTAGGTTTTATATGCAGACAACTTTGTGTCATGACCTATATTAAAAACTGATATTAAACCACTAACAACAAGTCCTGGCCATAATCTCCAACCCCAGACCGCTTTCCCCGGGAAGCCCCCACCAATCGCTAACACAAATCCACTCTCATTAACAAGGCATGTACCAGAGGAGGACTGACAGTGAAAATAAATTTAAAACAATGCTCCGAGACAGACACCTAGAGCCTGATGATAGCTGTGTATAGAACGGTGTGAAATAGGCTATCTCTATGTTGAGGTAATTTTTGTTTTGTTTTTTGTTTTTTTGCTGTGAAATATGACACTGAGCTGTCGGCCCGTGGTCAACTTCCAGTCGCGGCGTGAAACTGTAATGTTTCTCCCACGGGCGTTTTAGGATTGACTCTTAGTCGCTGATACCAGCCTGTGTCCTGGTTGATCGGTGGTCATCGCTATCCGGCGGAATCCCTTGGTCAGGGTACCAATATGTGACACAGGCCCGTCCCGGGTCGAATCCTTTGGTCAGGGTACCGAGTGGGATGGTCGGTCGATGCTGACGGGTTCACACCAGCTGAGACCAGTTCGATACCAGCTCAGTCGTTTGCAGCTCACTTCCAACGTCTGGTTACCGAAGTAAATACTTCGATCTCAAGTCTAACCTATCCACGTTGTGATTCTGATCTTAGGTAGACGAGATCAATCAGGCGTCGGGCCGTACGGTAAGATGAGTCCAGACTGGAGGGGTTATCGCACAAGCGCAAAGAAAAAAAAAAAAAAGAAGCAAATAACAACCCAAGAGGTTCAAGTATGTTAAAAAATAACAAATTGACTTTATCCGTGTGTTACATACAGGAGTGTGTTTCTCTCCCAGCCCGTTTTCTACGGAGTGTGACACTTCTACGTTTCTTAAGCAAGTTTTGGTATCTTAAGTCAACTGGTTTAGTTTTTAGGTGCTGGCTTGGCTTCGTTCGTCAGTATAACTTGCTATTGGTAGGATAGGAGAAGTCGGAGGATGTCGAAACTCTTGGTCAGCTTCTGCGAGGCAACTCTCTACTCAAGCTCTGACTCTAAATGAGTGTCTGACTGTCTCTGACTGACTGAATCGACTAACTGTCGAACGGCCCGAGGACGTTCTTTTATATGGGTACCGACCAAAAACCGGTGCGGGGTTAGGAAAATTGATTACTTCCCATTTTTGGAAAATTAATCATTTTCCATTTTGGGGGTGGGGGGTCTCTTTCGTCCGTGAAGGGAGTTCCTCCTAAACTCTTCCTCTCTGACACTGATATCTCGTACCAATCCCTTCAGTGGGCGTTAATAACTTCTTCGTCCTTCTCATCAAATTACCTCCGCCTATCACCTTTGCTACCACTCGACCAATGGCATCCCGGCCGTGTGGGTGTAGCTAAGCTGGCCTCCTTAAAATTATAACCCAGAATTTTTGTTTACAAAATTCTTTTTTTTCCAAAATTTTTACGAATCCCACATTGCCACTTAAAAATCTTTCAGATCCTTTGGTCACTCAGAGTCTTTTAAACCAGCACCCTTTACAAATTCCATCAATCACTGTCAAAGTCTGCCATCTGGTCCCTTCATGAAGTTACCTTTTACTGGAACCCTTGGCTTCTTGAGAAATTAAATTCCTTATCTCCCAAATCACGATTCTTCCACGCTATCTTTTCTCATGCTCAAAATTTTATATTCACCATTTTGCTACTCAATGCCTCGGCACCCGAAGGCGACACTTTGGTAAAGTAAATAATCCTCTCCACCCCGTATCGGGAAAAATTTTTCCCATGCCAAAATTTCCATAAATACCATATGGTTTTGCCTTGCCGGCACCCAAGAGAAAAAAAATAAATAAATAATATCTTGGGAAGATAATTAATGTTGATTCTCTTTACCCCGTATCGGCAATCATCTCAGGCCGAAATTTTTATATCGCAATGCTTTGCTTTTTCTGAATTCTCATGTTTCCCTCGTCAAAGCATTTCTTTACAACAATATTAATCAATGTGTCAAAATCTCACATATGGCTTTTCTACGGGTCTACTGTCTTTTGTGAAAGTAACTTTTTCGGAAATAAAATAAAATCTTTTTAATATCGGAGGGTATATTTTTCGGGATATCTTCTTTCCGTTCGCAGTATTTCTTGTTTTAATTTCTATGGTTAATTAGTTAGGCAATTGCCATAGCTAAATAGTGTCATATATATATATATATATATATATATATATATATATATATATAACCAAATAGGTAAATATCGGTAGATATATGAGCGGGCAATTGTATACAAATACGTATAAATACTGCATATTGTAAGAAAAAACAGCACTCAATGTTAAATAACAGAACTATTTAATATATATATATATATATATATGTGTGTGTGTGTGTGTGTGTGTGTGTGTATATATTAAGAAATTTTTGGTGTCACAAGGAGTTTTGGTCTCTCACTTGACTGCGCCCCACACATAATAATCAAGGGAGTTGCAGTTTGGGGAGTTAGGTGGCCAGATGTAAGGGGTGATGTGGTTGCAAAAATTGTGGTAGGTTTGACTGTATTCTCCTGCTTGTTCTCCTGGCATGTCGCAGAGACCTGTTGCCAGATGTAGGTTGTTAGAGCAGCCACCCTCTTGACCCGAGGCAGCACTATCTCCTGATGTAGGCCTCCACGTTGAGTCTGAAGCCATGTGAGAAGATGAATGGAGGCATAATGTTGCCATCACTAGTGATCACTACAAACACCATGATGTTTCCAAATCCTCTGCACTGCCCTCAGATTGACACTCAACCACTTAGAGCTGTTCACCTTAGAGCTTCCGGTGTGAATGCCAAGCAGTACAGCATGCCATTTCCAAATTTTTGATGGAGCTAATTGTGTCATGATGCTCTTTTTCTTACAGATGGGGCTCAACTGACTATGCTATACTGTGTAGTTGACAAAATCAAAAACAAAAAATGTGTATGCACAAAATTAAAAATATAAAATATCAACAATTTACCCATCACACCCTGTATATCTAAGTGGTCATTAGATTGTAATGTGCATTCATAATTGTGCATGTGTGTCTGTCTTGTGGGAGTTGTGTGGTTATGCAGTGTTACATCATTCTAATTTATGGCTGATCTCTTTAAGTATGTATTCTTTGTATTAGACAGATATAAGATTTTAAGAATGTATTCAAAGAAACATGGCAGTGTAAGATTTTATTACTAACTATAAACACACACCTAAAACACAATTACAAATACATATTATCATTCGTTACCCATTTAGACATATAAGAATATTCACAAACTTACATACATATAGAATTATCTATGGTTTTAATGCATGTGACATGTGACTGACCAACAAGAAATGACCCTAACAAAATTGAAAATACCAGAGTTTCTGTTTTTTTGTCTAACTTCGCTCAATCTCTAATGAAGCATTAATATATGTATGTGTGTGTGTGTGTGTATTTTTCAACTATTAATGGATTTTATATTTTAAGTTGTCATATTTTTATTACATTAATAATTATTTTTGTGAATACCTAGATTTGAGTTGTTGCTTCATTTTTTATACACTATTTTATTTCATTTAATGACCTGAACATTTGAGAAAACTTTTTGAAGAAAATGTGACCTCCGGCAGGATTTGAACCAGTGCAGGGGAAACCAAAGTTTTTAATAGACATGCAGTTAAAGTATGGCAGATTAAATAGTGCTTTCTCTTGCAATGGGAGAGATGCAAGTTCAAATCCTGCCAGAGGTTGCATTTTCTTCAAAACGATTTCTTGAATGTTGATGCTTGTAGACGAAAATAAGTGTACTCAGTTACAAGTATCCACTAAAAATAACATTTATGAAAAAGAGATTTTGACTCAGAAAATTGACGTGAATGTCATCATCCAGGAACAAGAGATTTTGACTTGGAAAATTTATATCAATGTCATCATCATAATTATCATAGAAAATATTTTGAAAAGAGACCTTTTTGACCTTGATAGTTGGCACCTTCATCATCACACCAAAAATTTCAGTAAAGGACCTTTTTTTGACCATGACAGTTGACCTCATAATCATCATCATCATCATCATCATCACCACATAAAAACTTCAGAAAAAAACCCTTTTTTGTCCATGATGTTTGACAAACATTTCAATGAGGGACCTTTACTGAACATGAAGATGATGTCATCATCATTTTACACATTTCAGAAAAATATCTTTTTTGATTATGGCAGTTGATATCATTATCATCACACCAAATGTTTCAGAAAGGGGCCTTTGACCATGGTGGTTGGCATCATCATCATCACATCAAACATTTCAGAAAGAGATCTTTTTTGATTATGGCAGTTGATATCATTATCATCACACCAAATGTTTCAGAAAGGGGCTTTTGACCATGGTGGTTGGCATCATCATCATCACATCAAACATTTCAGAAAGAGATCTTTTTTGATTATGGCAGTTGATATCATTATCATCACACCAAATGTTTCAGAAAGGGGCTTTTGACCATGGTGGTTGGCATCATCATCATCACATCAAACATTTCAGAAAGAGATCTTTTATGACAAAGATGGTTGACACCATCATCATAAATGCACATATTTCAAAAAGGATTTTTTTTTACTCTAAACATCATCACAGTCCAAACATTTGAGAAAGAGACATTTTCTTAACCCTGAAAGTTAACTTTGTCATCGTCATCATCATCATCATCATCATCATCAAGCCAGACATTTTAGAAGGGACCTCATTTTATATCTGAAAGTTGGCAAACTTATCATCGCACCAGATAATTTAGAAATGGAAATTTTTTACCCTGAAAGCTGAAATCATCGTCATCATCATCATCATCATAATTGTTGACATCATCATCAACATTATCATCCTTCTAGATATTTTAGAAAGGTTCTTTTTTTGATCTGGAAATTTTATCATCACTCTAAGCATCTTGGAAAGGGTCTTTTTTTAATATAATCATCATCAGTTCTGATATTTCACTTTTTAGAAGTCATGTTTTTCATTAAAAATAATGGAAAACAATTGTAGGTTTTGTTGGGGTTTAAGGTGTCATGGAATCTTCAATATTTTTTTTAATCAAGTTCACCCAAGCATTAAAGCCACTGAAATACAGAAAAGAGAAACACCACTAAGGAGCAAGTATGGAAGAAGAGTAATCAGGAGGACAGTAGATAGTGATTGACATTGTATTTAAATTTTTGAAGATGAAACTTGGCTGGAAAGCATGAAGCTAGAAGGGAGTTCCACATGTGAGAAGTGTGAAAAAAGAGACTGTTAGCATAGAACTTACAGTTACATCTAGCCAACTCAACTGTATATCAATGAGACCTTGTTGCTAATCTAGTACAGTGGGGAGGGTGGCAAACTCAAGGACTGCTCCACTCTGGTCCAAGCAGCACAAACTCTAGCTACACCACTGATCATGTGGATATTCAGTTTGCATATTTAGTTCTCTAGATTTGTAATGGTCCTCATCAACATCTCAGTCAAGAGTCCACAAATTTTTGCCAGTACTCATGATCCATCAGGTCATCATTGTAAGAGTGTCACATACCAGACTTCAGGCTGGGATCAAAGTGTAGTACCTGATCTATCCTTATTTGAGACGGGAGAATGAGCCTGGTTCCAGGGATTCCGACTCTCCAACAACACCTTCCTCATTGTGGTTTGGTCGGTGTAATATCAATACCAGCGTGACAGTGGACAGCAATTTTTGTCCCATATGCATATTCATGCATGAAGTATCTCTCCTTCAACTTTCTGCTGTAGTTGAGGGTCAAGTGATGAGATGACCTTATTCTCTGCTCTATGACCCTGGCCTGCCAACTGGGCTCTCCTAGCTTTCACAAGCAAAGAAACAGGACATACTTGCCAGAAATTATTTCTCTGATAGGATGTTGTCTTCATGAAAGATTTTAGCCTGCCATAGATATCTTGTGTAGATGCCATCTAATTTTCAAGTTTGGCTGAAATTGTCTATGTTTCAGAATCATACAGGAATATGGCCCTAAATATTAGTACCTTAAACTCAACTCTCAGGCCAGAGACCTAAATCTTATATCATTTGAGGTGACCCAAGCCATATCATTCCTGACATTAAAAATCCTTTTCAGAAGATACTGAAATTCAAAAGATTATGAGATTGTAGTAGTAGTCATCTGAAATGTTCAAAGTTCAATTTGATAAAACAAATTCAAATCCCAATTTTGAAATTTTAATTTTAAAATGTTTACAACTCTATAGGTGACTATTTTCCCTAAGAAAAATGTTACTCCTTCCAATGCCAGTTGAATTTGAATTTCTTGGTTGTGCAGTCATATCCTTCTATGGCAATGGTATCTTGACTGAAATTGAGAGCCAGGCTACTGCAATTTCAAATATATAGAACTAATTGCTCATTGCAGTTCTTTTCTCAGACAAGCAATATGACTTTTGTTTCACCAGGTCAGCTGCTGATGTACTGAAGATAAATGCAAAAAGAGTCTATCATGCTCTAGATAAAAATGGTAAAGCCTGGGTTGTAGCATTGGACATTTTGAAATCTTTTGACATGGCCTGGCATTCAGGTCTTCTCCATAAGCTGAAAAGTTCCAATGTCTCCAGACACTTTTGTTGAACTGAACCAGTCTTTCCTATCAAATTTTAAAATGAATGTTATCCTGAATGGCCACTCATCTAGATCATTTAGTACTAACATGGATGTCCCCCAGGGCACCATCTTAGGTCCTACTCTGTTTTTAATTTTCATTAATGACCTTCCTGATGACATCAGCTCTTAACTTGGTATCTACGCTGATGGCACAACAATTTATTCATGCCTTGATAGTGTTGGGTTAACTCCTCCTACCCACCATAAACCGCTATTTGGAGGACACTCTCTGGACTACAAATACTCTTCAATAATTTTTCATAGCCTCACCTTATTTTATCTGCTTACATGTCATCATGTAAATCTCTCATAAAAAATTGAATGAACTAACCACACATACACAACACACGTACATACGCACATTCACTCACATCACATGGACTCACATATTGAGTTTGCCATTTTTTGTTGTGGGTATTTCAGGAGATATGTTATTCCCAATTTCAAACACAGATGTTTCTAATGTCCACAAGTTGGGGAACATAACCGCCCGCAACAACTTCGATGACTGCCTGAGGTGATAATTATTTTTCTCCTGAAAACAAGAAACACCCAAGGATATACATATGCTGACTCAAATATATATTTACACACCTTTTCCAGACCAAGAGCCAGTGAAGAAAAACATCAATAAGCTTCTCTTCCTACCCTACCACACACAGCAGACACTATAAACTTATAGCAAAAACAGTTTTCACAGGTACAAAATTTGTGATTAGATCCTATGAAAGAGCTAAATCACAAATTTCAATTACTACAACATGTCTACATAACACATGATGCTCTCCGACTTGGCAAATAGATTTTGTTTTTTTTGCAACACATGGGACCCCAAAAAGAAACAAATCACTAATCACCTTTCAATTACTGCTATATTGGTTTGTCAGTAGGTAAACAACATGGTCCTCATCTCTACTATCTTTTTGTTTGACCCTGCAGTGTACGTCGACATCTTGAGTCAATATACAGACTTGTGATAGTCATTTGAAAATATTGACTCTAGCAAACAACAAACACAGCACCCTTATGCTCAACTTGATCTCAACAGACAGATATATCAAAAAAATTTTTTCCAACAAAACGAAAATACAACTCCATTTCAAATTGTATTAACATTGTTTCTTATGGGCTCATCAGATAAAGTGTGACAAACCTCAAAATGTGACTCACTGTCCTTTTTTTCATTCTGAAATGATGTCACTCTGATGTAATGGAATAACCTGTCACCTCCATGAGTGACTACCCTATAGGTAGTAACTACCTATAAGTATCTGTATGTCAACAGACTACAGAGTCTGGCTGGGATCTGTTGAGTATGACTCAGACTTCCGCGAGAACATTGCTGGATTTCTGGTTTTGTTTTCATTTTAGGCAATAGTTCAGTTTCACAAACTGAGATTCATAATTGAGAGAAATGTCATATTTTCATAAGTTCAAAATCAGGGTTAATACCTATAAGTTTTGTGACGAACTTTCACAAATAACTATAGAAAGATAATCATATATCTCTCTAAACTTGTAGAATCTTCTCCATACAGCTTTTTCCCTTTCTTCTTCTGCTGTTTCTTCTTTTTCACTGTTGACTTTTAGTTTTCTTAGTTCATATCCCAGAAACAGCCCACAGTCATTTGCCCATGAAAACCAGAACCATTCTTGTCCTTTGACCAACCAGGCTTCTTAAATTATCACAAAGTGGCTCAAAAATTGAAAACTATAGTGCATAAATTTACTTTCCCCATGAGTTAAAAAAAATCACAAAATGTATCTCTTTAAAGCATGCCTATTCGCAACTTTATTTTGACTTGAGCCTCTTTTATAATAAATTTTTGAAAAACAAATTTTATGCATGTATCTTTTTAAAAACTCTCATCCTTCATTTTGGCAGATATATTTTACAACATCAGATATTATACATGCAATAATTATAAACTGTCTGGTTTCATTTTTATATCTACCTTTTAATTATTTTTTATATAATTTTACATGGATTTTATTATATCAATTATAAATAAATTATAAATATCTTCTTTTTCTCAAAAGAAAGTTCAATAAACAATCTAGTCTATTGTATTTTTTACTTACCCTTTGATTATTTTTATATAATTTTACATTTCTTTCTTATTATATAAATTTTTATAGCTTTAGAGTAGACAAGCAAGAAATCATTAACTCATGACATGAACGCTAGCTGAGCAAAATGCCAGTATCTTTGGCTAACACAACTTGCTAATAGGTATTCTTGACAGAATAACAGTAACTCCTATAATTGATGACCTTGAGAAAACAGTAATTTCTACGTCTGTATAAAGATTTGGGACATGAGGGAATCAATTAATAGAATTATTATTTAGATATATTTCTCTATGTGTAAGATATTAATTTATAAAACATAAATAGTACATATATATATATATATATATATATATATATATATATATATATATATGCATGTTGTAAAATTCTATAAAGGTAAGTTTTCAACTCTTCCCTTGAACGTTGAAAATGAAAAGTCTCTATGAAAAGGGTGCATATTAAACACAAATAAAATAAGTTGTATATTCTTTAACTGAAATATTTAATTTTAGTTCTTGATACTTTTAAACCCATATGTAATGCATATTCTCCTTTAATCTGTACAGATCTCACACGAAATTCTAAATTTAACAAAACCAAAAACAAAATAATTTAATTTACTCACACATAAATTCCTTTGGTGTTTTCTTAACATATAGTTTATTTTTGTTCATTTAATATTTTCATGTGAAAGTTATACTTTATGAAAACTTTGTTTTCTTTCTTCATTATTTTTATTTTCTTTCTTTCTTTTATTTATTTCTTTTCTTTCTTTCTTTTATTTATTTTTATAAAATAATTTTCAGAATTGTGCCATCAATATCATGAAATTTGCAGTTTCGCCAATACCAATCCAAAATTTGGATAATACCCAAAAAGCAACATTAGAATCGAAAACGAGGCAGTTAACGCAAGCGAAGATGGCACATCATTGCTGTGTACCGCTTTGCAAAAACGATGCGCGATATGACAGGGAGAAATTATTGTCATTCCACAGCTTTCCAAAAGATGAAAAACTTCGGAAAGAATGGACAGTGAAGATCAGGAGAGATGAGGGTCCATTATTCCGGGTAATCTTCTTTTTCTTTTTTTTTTTTAATTATGTTTTTCTAGGTGAGAAATCGTTCACAGTGCACGTGAAACGTAAATGTTGCTTTTTGTGCTTCTTCTGGTGAATTTTTGGTTATTTTTGCATAGATTATTTTAGTTATTAATGCTTTAAGATCAAAAGTTCAAAACTAATGTGTTGAGCAGATAAAGTAAAGAATGAAAAAAAAAAAAATGATTTTGCTTCATCAACATCGGCTCGGTACATAATTGTCATTTATTTTTTATTTACATACGAACATAGATCATTTATTTATTTACCAACAAAACAACAATCACACGCAAGTTTTAATTGTACCATTATTTCGTGTACCTATGGCCTACCTGCATATGCATATTTTTTTCTATAAAGGTGTAAAACAATCATAACATGCTGATATCTGTGTGTATTCTTGCAACGATTGAATGGATCTATAAAGTATGTGCAGGTTCGTGGGTTACCTGATCGGGTATTATTGGCGACCGATAAAAAAAAAAAAATTCCGTCCCCACAATAAAACAAAAAATAAAAATAAACACAGTCAAATTTTATTTTAGCATCTTTAGTCTTTAGAGTGAGGGATTAGGCCCTAGGGCTACTAGAACTTTGACGATGTCGTTTTTGTTTTAAATTTTAAAACAAAAACGACATCGTCAAAGTTCTTTTAAAATTTAAAAGATCGAATTTTCTCAACAAATTAAAAATAAAAAAATGTTTCTCATTAACACAAAAAAATTAGAAATAATAATAAACTTGAACAAATTTTCCTCTGAATTTAAATTTTAAAGTGAACGTAATCCAAATATTGCTTTACGCGACAGCAGGATCAACAACAAATAAATAAAATAACACTCTCGCTTGCTAATAATTATTGAATAATTTAGCAAGCGAGAGAGAAGGCGAGTAGAACATTGAGGTGGAACTGTGACAAGTGCCCCATGCTACACACATTTTTATCTCTGGATCCCTAGATGTTCCAGCTAGCACAGAGGCCCACTATCACTGTTAGTGGCCTTGGAAATAAGTTCGTTTTCACCCCCACCCTCTTGAGTGTCTGACTAAGCAAAGTTTGGTAAATAAAAAGTCATTTCTCTTCTTGTTATTATATCAACGTTTAGGCTGTTGTTGTGCCTTCTGGTTTTGATCTGGTGTATCGATCCGGGTAAACTACAGAGAAAAAGGGTTCAGTTTGGAATTCACTGTAAGTTGTTCAAATTGATATACACCTGATGAAGGGTGGAGTGCACAAGAGCCGAAACGTTGTGAAAAAAAAACATAGATGAGGACAATAGTCCAAATGTAAATACTGTACGTGTACTGTAAAATAAAAAATGATTACTAAAACCGTAAAACGGTAAGTATTAAGCAAACTATAATTGAAAGAAGTTTCTGTTTTATCTTTTTTAAGGCTTTTGGAGCTAATACTCTTTTTTTTCTTTCTTTTGTACCAAATACAAGGACTATCTAGAATAGTCATGCTGGTGGGAATTTTTCAATTTTTTTTTTTTTTTTTTTTTTTTTAATCAATTCACCCCAAGCAAAGCAATATATCACTAAGATGCACGGGGCTACTTGAAGTGAAAGAGAAGTAAAAGACTTTAGAAGTGTAGGGATACAAAAGGTGATTTTGATGGAGATAAGTCACACAGGTCATGTGACGGTTGCTTAATGATGTCACTTCGTACAGTGACAAAGCAGCAATCAAATTCAGTTTGTTTTACAGCAGTTAAAACAAAAGGTTGCTTTTTTTAATTCCCCCCAAGCAGTTTACAAGTCTATGGTGCTGTTTCTTTTTGAGAATGTATTTTTCCGAGGTATAGAATGAAACTCCAGCTTGCAATCATCAATTTGAGAAAATCTAAGACTCGCTGTTTTCCATTCATGAAATATGTCCTCACCTGGGAAATAGATGAATCTGGAGTCCTAAACATGGCTTCTCCAGACACAGGAGTATCTCTATATTATATGTAAGTCCCTTCCTTTTGGTTTCTCTTTACACTCTGCTTTGATGTATAGCTATATGTGATATATTATTCTCTGTGTGGAATGTGTGTATATATATGTATATATATTTTTGTGTATGTCTTAGTAGTATAAAAGTATTTCTGAGAACAAAGCATGTTTGTCATTGCTTTTCCTTTCAGCTATTCCATTCTGTCAAAGAATTACTGTTTTATTATATCATGGATTATAATAATGTCGATAACAGGGGAAATGTAAATGGGAGAAAAAAATCTTTCTTCCATAGCTTTCCCCCATTATGGCAGGAACTAGATATTCTAATAATAGTATAAATCTCAGAGTTCAGGCAGAGATGGTAGAAATTTAGTTTTGAAGTAGAATTTAGAAGAAACTGAAAACCCAGTCTTCAACAGGAAAAAGGGATAATCCTCAACTTTTGTTCAAAAGATGGGGGAGGAGTAAAAGTAGTACAAAATTAAAGCAGTTTCAAGGGTTAAACCATTCTTTTGATATACCATTTTATTGTGGGCACAAAGGTTGAATTTTGCCATTTTTATAAATTTGGGGTCTTAAGGTACATGCTTTTTTCTTTTTTTCTTATAATGTTAGCATTAAATGATTTTTGTATTTGTGGTTAAATATACGGCTGTAATACAAGTTTCCAAGCTCAGTAAACTATCCTTTAGATAACTGCAGCCTAGACAACTTGATATTATTGTTTTTAAGAATTTTTCACATATAAAGATATCAATTTTACTCTTCTAATTTGTGTGTGAGTTTATCGTGTGTGTGTAGTTAATTTTTCTTATCCACACTCTCACCTACCATGGTTTCAGTTACCTGTAATCAACCCAGAAATAAAGTATAAATTTTACTGAAAAATGATACTAAAGTGCAAGAGTAAAGATGCCTGCAATTCAAATGTGTATAAGAGAAGCCATGAAAATATCTCCAAGTGCAACATTCAAACACTGTTTCTCGTACAATCACAATATCTTTTTTAAAAGATTAAAAATTTTAATAAAATGTCAATCGTTATCTTCTGTCTTCTTAATTCCTATTCTTTTATTGCTCTCTCTTCTTAATAATATTTTTCTTTTTTTGATTTTGAACCTTATTTGTTGCAGATTTTGTCCACTTAACTGAAATAATCTAAAGCAAACATTCATGCAAGACAATTTGTGTTTAATATATAATTTACATGACAAATTTGGAAAGTATCAAATGAAAATCAGGGGAGTTATGACTGAAAAGGGGGCTTTTTGAACAGTTTTTCATTATACACAGGGAAGTAAGCCGGACTAAAACGATTATTTCTTGATGGCAAATTTTTTGCAACATGTTTGAAGAAAATCAGATAAAAAATGCGGAAGTTATTCAAGTTTTTAATTTAAATAGTATTAAAAACCCGATTTTTTTTTTTTTTTTTTTCACATTTTTTTCATGTGAAGCCAAAGTTACAGGAAAACTATCAAGCACTCTACATAAACCTTGTAAGGAGTGTATGCATAAGTAGCTGGGCAAAATAATTTTCTACCCAAGCAGCAACAAAAAAATTTAAAAAATAGCTAAAATAAAATAAATAAGAATGAAAAATAAATTTAACATTGACAAAGGTCAGACTATATAACTCACATTCTCATTTATATGTACTTCTAAAAATTATCCACTATAATAATGTTTGAAGTAATTATATATATATATATATATATATATATATATATATATATATTTATTGCTCTACTTTGTTTTGAGCAATTTTTTTCAAAAGTAAATGCTACACACTGTGGAGTTTTACTTCATCTGTTCTGTCTCTTATTTGTGTGTGTATATATATATATATATAAAATATTTTTTACAAACTTTGAGGGTGGGTTCTTTACACCAAAAACAAGGACAAAAGTCCATATAAAATATGTCCACAAATTCTTCATTTTTGTGTTAAGTTTAAAGAATGTTTGCAGTAGATGGTGCTATGTTGCCATGTAGATGAGGTTACATTTCATCACTGTATGGAGTGACATCGCTAAGCGACTGTCATGTGACACACACGAATTTATCTCTACCAAAGGGAGATAAGTGCCTTTTGTATCTTTACAATCATTCATGTCAGACAACCTCTCAAAGATATATGATGCAAGTTCAAATCTTATCTTAAGGCTACTTCTTTATTTCAGATCCCTACTGTATACTTGTGTGTTGTGACATAATGGATAATAGCTCAGACATGCACACACTCACCAGGGTTGGTTGACAAAGTCAAAAGTTGAATAAGAGAGGTTCAGTCTTGTGCTTTCATTAAAATGCACAATGATACCATTCACATAATTATCATTTATATCCTGAAAACATCAGTTGTTTAATAGAAGATTTAGTGTTAAAGCATAACCTTATATAATAAAATTTGTAGTGTTGTGTTCGGTATTACCTGTGATTTCAAACATTACCTGCATGTGTCGCTTACAGCCATATCAAGTTAAGCAATGTTGAGCCTGGTCAATACCTATGTGGGTGGTTGTTTTAGAATACCAGGTGCTGTAGGACTTCCAGTCAAACAAAGTCATATACACGAGTTTGTCGTTGCTTGGAAATCTTTCATGCAACAAAAACAGACTATCATTATTGTTTTGTCCGTGTATTGTTTAATATATTGAAATGTAATTTGTCATCTTTGATAATGGCTTATGTAAGCCGAAAGCTTAGGATCAAAAAACATATATCAATATGGTGTTTTTCTTTCGTCTTTCAATGATAATGTTATTAAGCTTATCAGACAATATGAAAGGAATTTACTTAAAATAAATAGACAAAACTTGTCTATATTATTTAATGAAACATACATCGATATATATAAATATTTCTTGAATATTATTTGCTTACTTTTGTCTTAGCAAACTTTGAATCATGGCACTTTGTGCCCATCACATGTTTTGACTGACCTTTCAACCACCTGGTATATATTCATGAATGTTCTCAAATTTAAGAGCCTTGATAAACCTATGACATCCTTGCTCTTGTATATAAATGCAACAAAATAAATGCTACATTTGCCTTGATAATGACCCTCGGAGGCTAAGAATAATTTTTCCTCCTGTCTTTTTATTCATTTTTTTCCTTTAAAATAATTTTTATATATATATATATATATATATTAAATTTCATGACCTAGAATATAGGGAGAGTATTATACACAAATAATTCCAGTACAAACAAGAATATTTAACTATTTATGTGAGACTCCATCAGCTTTCATCACCACCATATTTATTGTTGTGTTTTTTTGTTTTTTTTTTTGTTCTAGATCCGTAAGCATACAAAAGTGTGTAGTGCCCACTTTAAAGCATCTGATTTCAAACGGACACTCACTGGAAGACGGGATCTTCGAAAAGGTGCAATTCCATCCATATTTAAATGGACTACAAAATCTCTTGAAAGCCACCAGTCAAAGACACACCACAGCTTACAGAACACAAATCAACAAAAAGTCCATTCAGAAAGGTAAAAGCATCAATTTTGTGATATCAATCCAATTTACCTTTATAATACTGTAGCCCATAATGCTGCTTCTTGTACAATTAAGTTAAGCAACATCACGCCTGGTCAGTACCTAGATGGGTGACTGCTTGGGAATACCAGTTGTGTGCTTAGATGTGTAGGTGGTGTAATGGATATTAGCATGTAAGTGATCAAACTTGGGTCACAGCTAGTTACAATAAAAGTAAAACAATTCTTTACTAGAATTAACAAGCAGGTAAATTTTTCATTTGAAATCTAAAAATTTAAATTTTTTACACTTGCCTTTTTTGCAATGTGGCTTTCTATTATTGGTTCCTGTTAGAGACACCATCTCAATGGCAGACTTCCCCTCTTTCCACGTGAGGAATAAAAAAAATTTATATTAAAATCTTACCCTGGGTATGTATATCATATTTGAGGTTCTTTGATAGGCCACAGAAGGTTCTCAGGACAACCTACTTCCTAAAACCTGACCAAATGACCAAACAGCAGATGTTTAGGTTGAGAATCTTTCAGCATCTTCTAATAGACAAAACAGTTTGGCCATGTTACTGAATAAATAGACTCTTTATGATGTGTCAGTGTGAGAGAGTAATATTAAGTAATCTTAAACAATACATATCACACATTCAGTGCTGGTGTTAATAAAATAGTGTTTGATGTAATATAAGTTTTTAAGTATATATTAATAAATATACATATTATCTCTTATTAATAGCATGACTTGGAATCTCTACCCAGCACCTGAAGATTGCGTTGTGCATGAAAGTCCAAGTTATGCTACGAGTGAGGGATATATATATAAAGTTAAAAAAATTTATATATATATATATATATATATATATATATATATATATATAAAGTTGAGATCAAATATGGATTGGAATCCAGCAGAATGATAAGATGAAGAAAAAATAGGAAAATTTTATAAATCAAACATGTTTCATTTTTATTAAAACTTCAACAGAGATTCTCTCAAGTTTTAATAAAAGTAAAACATTTTACATTGGTCAACGTTTTCTATTTGTTCTTTATCTTATCATTCTGTTGAATTACAATCTATATTTGATCCTAACTCATATGTATGTATATATTTAAAATATCTATATATATATATATATATATATATATATATATATATATATATATATATATGATGGACCCTCCCGTTGTATTCGACATATGAGGGTCAAGCAACTCAATTCTTAGGAACCGACAGCCAGACACCAGCACATATGATTTGATTATAGTGGTGCAGAACCAACCATACTTTTTGAAGAGCCAAACACAGACCTGGTGCACTACATGCCAAAAGGTTCCCAAATGACTCTCCTCAGGTTTTGAATTCAGAGTTGTCCTTCTACTAGACTAGTTGCCATACAAGGATATAGAACACAGTCTGTCCTGCTAATTACCCATAGCTTGAGGGAGAAGAGGATTCATACCTTTCCCAAGGGTATTATCGTGTAAGTGAATGTTAGAGATTCAACTGGAATTCAAACTCAGCTCTCTGAGCCGCTACCCACTATTCCACTGTCTCTCATATATATATATATATATATAGAGTATATGATAAAAAATATAGCTTTATGATATGCTGTATTTATGGGTTAAAGTACTCAATATCAGGGATAGAATGCATGTAAATATAAATGGGTGTTTAGGCCAACACCAAGCGACATACTTAAAAACGCAATCATCAGGCCATGCCTCAAACTTAATAAAACGTGGCCTGATGATTACATTTAAGCATAAAACATTGTTGCCACTGGGTGTTGACCTCAATATTTAGCTCTCTCTCTATATATATATGAGGTATATTTAGATTTTCATCCAAACAAGTTTCATTAGAATTCCATTAGAATTTTACTCTCCTATATTCTTAAGACAAATTATTGACTATGCTTATGCCTTTAATGTGCATGGCTGAATCCTGCATATTTGCACAATTCCCAGTGGATAATTAATTAAGTAGATTAATATAAGAAATTTTATCATCATTTTTTATGTGAAAAATACATTGATTTGGAAATTCGTGAAAAAAATCATCTTGAAACTTGTTGGATTTTAATATAACTTTCTGGACTCTTTTTTTTTATATTTGTTACCCCTACTTATTTAATTTTATGAAATTTTGAGAAATTAATTTTAATACTGCTTTACATTTATATTAGTTATATATAGAACTCCTTGGAGAATTTAAATCATCAATTTTTTTTTGTAAAACAAGACCCCAAGTTACCAAAAATCTTCTCTGAATAAAAAATGCAGTAAAACCAAATCTTGTTTTTCAGCTGGGTAACCAAAGATGACCGTAGGAAATTTTAGTGTCTTTTTTGTGATGAAAACCATGTTCTTTAACAATTTAATCACCATGTTAACAAATGCGTTCTTGTAATATCTTTTACTGAAAGTAAATAATATTTGTTTCAAATCAGATTAATTAATCTTTAAATCAGCTAGTATTCCTCAAATAAAATTTCAGAAAAGTATGTATATTTTATTTTTGAAAGATTTTTTTAATAAAGAGGAATTTGTTGTCATGACAAATGATTAAAAATAGCACTAAAATCAGCAATTTTTTTTTTTTTTTTTAGCAATTTCGAAACAAAAACTCCTTCCAGTCAATTTAAATTAGTCTTGAAATACAGCAATTTTTTTTGCTTATTGGAAATATTAAATTTAGTCTATTAGCTCAAAATTAAAACTAAAATGAAAACTTCAAAAAAGAATTTTTAAAAATTCACTTTAAATCTTAGATATTGTGTTTCTATGGAGGTACTTAAATAAAAGTTTTGAATAAAAAGGACAGTGTGACCAGAGATTTGTATTCCTTCTTGCTATAGGCTTTTGTGGCTGAATTGGTTAAAATATCATCTGGTGATGTGGCATGTAAGTTCATGTTTTATTGGAAACTATTTCTTTGGTCTAAATTCTTGCTATGTTAATGGTCAGAGGATGTTCAACCAAGTTCTTATGCAAAGTAACAATGAGATGACGAAAAGATGAGCTGGAAAGTAATAATGAAAACACATCAATACCGAGGATTCAAGTCATTAAAGAGAAGTAAATAATGATTCACAAATTCTTGACGAGTCGATGTCTGCCAAGAAAAATATGTTTTGAAAGTCAGTTTTTTGCCAGATTAGGCTTAGGCCTTCAACTGGTAGCATGTATCCCAGTGCAGTCTGCTGCATAGATGGGTAATTGGTGTCTAAACCAACTCATCTATGCAACTAGCTTTTCTGCTGCTGCTGCTGGTGAGAAAGGTGACATATCACCCTACAGGACAAAAAACAAAAACAGTCAAAAAATGGATGAGCATCTTATAGGACCAACATAGGTGTGGCTAGAATGGCATCCCAAACCTTGAATGGCAACCTTCCTAGAGATCTCAATAAAATGTACTTCGACTGCCATGAGTGTCTAAGTTGGGCAACAGGAAGATCATCTAGCCTTGTAAAACCTTGCCTCAAAGTATTATGATAAGATATTTTTTTATAGACAGGACCCATCTTACTTTGTGTGATATTAATGCAGTTCCTGCCTTAACAAAAAAAAAACATTGCTATGTATTTAATGTATGTTGTGGGCATGTAGCTGAGTGGTTAGAACATTTGCTTTCTGACCATAAGACCCAGATTTGAATTTTTCAGGAAGGTGACTTTTTAATGTTATTAACCTGGAGGAGGCAATCTCAGTGTGTGGCACCTTTAGAGAAAACTATACCATCGGTTGATCCAAGTTTTAAGTGAAATTGGGTAGACAGAACACTTTGGGGAGCCATCAGTGGTTGTGCTAGCACAAAGTCACAAGTCATCGTGACCAAGGGTTTGAGTGTGCTGGCCTTGTTCAGACTGTTGATCACGCTAAATAAGGCACTCTCTCCCAGAAACTGTAACTAAGACCTGCTCAGCTTAGCTGCAGTATAAACCACAGGTGGGCTCTGTGTGTATTGAACAAATATGCCTGATCAAGCATCTGCAATAGGGATTGACTAGCCACCTTAGCAGACAGGCATCCTTGGATATGAGTGGCCAGCCATTTTTTTTCTTTTTAGATGTATGTATTTATGAAGCATTGAATTAAGGATGAAGAAATAGTGTGTTTCATACCTCTTTAATGGTTGGAAGATATTTAACACAGAAAGCTGTAATTACAAAAAGAACTAGCCAAAAATGGATACTAAAAATACTTTATACCAGATGTATTTTAATAATCAAAGAGTTTTGAAAACTGTAATAAAAAGCAACTTAAAAAAAAAAAGTATTGTGGTTTGTATTGTGCCTGTCAGCATTTGCTGTTGTTTCTTTTGTTTGACTTGTTTAAACATTAACTACAAGACTGCAAAAATAATCCTGTTTAAATTTTTCATATTTAAAGACTAAGTTTTAAATTTTTTTTCCTCTCCTCAGCAAACCCAGCGTTTTTGTTGAAACTCCCACTGATCCTGAATACATACCTACAACTGGTTTCCGGGAACAGTTTGAAGCAGCCCTTAGTTTGATCAATTTTTCAAAGCTTGGCTATCACTAAAAAAAAAAAAAAAAAAAAACGACACTCCCACAAAACTCACCATTTCCAGTCATATCTAGCCAATCTTACAAATTGGTAATCAGCTGTCGAGGATGTTCCATGATGTGATCAGATAAAATTTTCAGTTAATTTTGCTGTGAAACTCTTTATTTGATATTCACACTCTGACCACAAATTGTTCAACGATCCGTATCACTTAATTGTTTTGAGTCCCCCCCCTCCATCAAACGTTTAATTTTAAAATCTCACAATGATGCCGTCTGTGATTTCTCTTATTTAAAAGAAAAAAAATATTATCTACACTCGTCACCTTGTTTGTTGTTTTTTTTTTTTAGTTTCTTGATTTCGGTTTTTAACAAATTTTGCTACAATTTTTTTTTTTTTTTTCCGGCTTTATATTTAAAAAAAGAATGTCTATGAAAGCCTCGACAAGTTTATTCCCTAGTTTTTTTTGTGTGGCAATAATGCACCTACAATACAAGGGGTTACTGAAATTAAGAGAATGAGAAGACTTTAGTAAGGAGAAAGGGCAATAAATGAACAGCATTCAAGAAGACAGAAGATGGCAATTGGCATTGCATTTAAATTTTTGAAGATTGCAGGTGGCAGAGAAGCAAGAAATCAGAAGGGAGTTCCACAAGTGAGAAAAGAAGCTATTAGAATAGAACATATTGCATCTAGCTAGTTCTACATTAAAATGGTTAGACCTAGTTACCAATCTAGTAGCATGCAGTCAATGCACCAAGCAGGAAAGCTCATTAAAACAATTGCCATGAAAATATTTGTAGAAAAGACAGATACCACATCACATTGGTGAGAAAGTGACTAAAGTCTAGATGTAAGGTCAGGATCAATTACATTACAGATCCTTGTTTAGATTTTGTCAAGAATCTCAAGACCTATAGTAGGAGCACTAGACCAGATATGGCAGCAATATTCAGTGCATGGAAGAATGGTAGAATTATAAATTTGCAAGGTGTAATCTGAAGAGAAAAATTGTTTAGCATGACACAGTGAACCAACTTTCCTAGCAACAGACCTAGCAATTGATTCAATATAATTGCTCCACTTCATGTCAGTAGAAAATGTGAGTCCAAGAAGGCTCTCTACTGGATTAGCATCAGCAATGCTGTTAAAAGGTAGAAAAGTATCTTTAAGATGATTAAATGTAGTTTTGTTTTGGAGGCATTAAAATTTACATGCCATTCCCTGCCCCAGTTAACCACTGATTGGAAGTGCTTCTTGAGAACAGTTGCTAGTTTTAATTTGTTGGACTTGCAACTAAGACAGGAGTATAATTGTGAACTGAACTGAGATGTGATCACTGCAAAGACCACATTCAATTGCCATAGATTTAACTGACATCTATTTCACTTTTGAATGGTATCAATAGGCATCCTTCAAATATTAAAATTATTAAATAGCCTTGTCAGAGTGAGACTTTCATTTAGATGTCTTGCACCAAACCTGGGAGTTTTAGGGAGTTACCTTTAAAAAGCTTTAGCTAAGAAAAGGATAACACCTGCAATAAACACTAACAAAATTGAAACAAAAATTCTCAAAAGCTTATTTTTTTTTAGTTCTGATCCATATTGATTAACAAATATTCAATCATGGTCCAGTCTGAGTGTTTCATTGAAAACAAAACATCAAAGATACAAAGGTCATTTTTGAGATCAACTGCCAATTTGACTTTATTGAACTGATCAGACTTACTATCTATAATAGTTATTGATGAGAAACTGGCTCTTAAGAAACATTTATTTAAAAAAAAAAAATGCTTGCTCCAAAAGCCTTTCTCACCAACATAATATGGCTTCCCTCATGGCAGTTGCTCTGATGAGCTTTCTTCATTGGTGCACTGACTGCACAAATTTAAGCTTGTTGGCAACTTGGCCTCATCCATTTTTTTTTCACTGTTAAACTAGCTAAATCCAACCATGTGTTCTATTCTAAGTTTCTTTTCTTGTCTATGGAACTCTCTTCTGATTTCTTGTTTCCCTGTCACCTACAATCTTCAAAGATTTAAATGCATTCTCAATCATCATCATCAGCTGTCTTCCTGAATCCTGTTCTTTTATTGTACATTTTCCTCTTTGAGCTTGATCAGTACCAAGACTGGTGACTGAGAATACCAGGGGATATAAGCTTGGATCAGTGTGAGGTGTAATGTATAATAGCTTGGAATTGGAAATTGGAGAGCCAAGTTCCAATTTCAGTCATATTCATTATATTCATTTATGTAAAAGGTATGAATCAACCTCTTTTCTCCCCATGCTATGGGTTAATTAGTAGGATGTGTATCAATAAAATAATTATTATCTTCAAAAAATTCTTACAATCTAAAAATATTTTCTGGCTTTTAAATAACCTGCAAAAGGTTAATAAGCCTTAAAAACAAATCAATGTCCTTTCTCCTCATTAAAGTTTTCTCATTCTTTCATTCCCAGTCACCTCTTGCATCCTAGTGGCATTATCATTTTACTTGTGGTGAAATGATTAAAAAAAATGTTCAAATTCATTTTCTTTTTTATGTGCCGTGACCCCCTCAGAATGTAAGCAACCATGGCTTTCCACAACTTCCTGTCCCTTGTACTCTTAATAAACTTTGTCTTTTTGTTATTTCTCTTAAGCTCTGTTCTGCCATTCCTTTACTCCAGCTCACAAAGTATGTTATGCATTGTCTTCCTCTGTTTCTTTTGTCCTGTATCTGTCCTGTGAGTATTAGATTTTCCAAGCCCTCCTTCTTCATTATATGCCTTAGAAACCTCAGTTTCTCTACCTGATGTTATGTATTAGTTTCCTTTTTGTTTGCATTTTCTCCAAAACTTTGTTGTTACTCACATGTTCAGTCCACAGTATCCTCAGCATCCTTCTGTAGAACTATATTTCTCATTGCCATACAGGGGGACAGATATCACATAGCAGTTTAGTGCTCTTTTCCTTGTTTCTAGCAAAATCTTTCCATTTCTTAATACTCTGCTTAGCTTTGGGAATGGTTCCTTGGCTATCCCAATACACTTTTGGATCTCCATGTCACTCCTTCTGTCCTCTGTTAAATCACTTCCCAGATATTTAAATTTTCGCACTTATTTGATTTTGGTATCTCTGATTTGCAATTCACACTTTGGGCTTTTCCTTTTGCTAACAACCATGCATTCGGTCTTCTTGCAATTGACATTTAGTTAGTAAGACATTAACTTATCGAGTGCTATTTTAAACAGCTTTATTGCAATATTATATTTTAGGTAATGATGAGTTTATATGTAACTGTGATAGACATGTTATCTCTAAGACCTTTTTTTTATATTGGCTTTTATGCTTTATTCTTTATTTTATAGAAGAAACAAGTACAGTCTGTTTACAGTAATATATGCAACAAAATAAAAATTGCCAGGAAATATCTTTAAAAAAAAATTCAATGATACAATTGAAATCCCTATTCTAATCCATATTCAATTTTAAAAATTGGTGATCAGATATAAAACAATTGTTTTATGATCTGCAGTTTCAGCTTAAATAATTTTGAGTGGTTTGGCCATCCAAAATAGTTACCTCCCTTGATATTTGCCCTTTGTATGTACTGACAGAATTTTTTTTTTTTTTTCTCTCTTTTTAATTCTTAAATTCTGTCATCATTCCTATTACAGGAATTGTAGCAGCAGGTTTGACTTCAAAGTTGAAAATAAAATACAAGAATAACACAGAACAAAAAAATATTTTGGGAAAAAGCTTTCTTTGTAAAGAAAGAGGTTAGATATTTTAGATCAAGCATTATGAAATATATCTGAATCATTATCAGGATTAATTGAAAAAAACGAACATACTTAGGAAAAAAAATGAAAAAGGTGACAAAAAGTATTTAAAACAAAAAATATCAAAATTCATTTAAAATTTCTTTTTTTTTAAAAAATGCATTTCAAATAGCTTAGTTTTCTTCAGGAGAAGCAAAACTAGTATGTTTTGTTAGTCAAAAAGATCAAAATTTTGATTGTTTTCTCTTTTTTTTGATTTCTTTGTTTATACTGTAAACAGTTTACAATACAAATTCAACAGTGTTACATATTTAAAAAAAAAAATGCTAAAACAAAAGTAAAATAAAATAAAGTTAAATTCCTTTAAGTTGAAGAAACATTTTTTATACCAATTCCTAAAATAGTAAAAGAATGTAACACTGTTGACAGTGACTGAATACAGATTTTATCCCTTGGAATTTTTCTTCTTTTTTTTTTTCCCCCCTTAATTTTCTTTGGTATTTTATAATTGGAGATTGAATGTCTCTCTCGCTCTCTTTTACTCTCTCTTTCTCACTCTCTCTCTCTTTCTCTCTCTCTTTATTCTTCTTCCACCAGTAAGGTTGGAGACTTGCATAATACTTTGCTGAAATGTGCATTGTAATCAGCAAACCAGACAACAGACGCCATCAACCTTTTTGGGGTTTTTACAAATTGGTTTGGGACACACCTGTTTCTGGCATTCCACTTGTCCATTCTAGAAATAGAAATAAAAGAAAAAAAAATGTTATGTTCATTATAATTGTTAATTTTGAAATTGCAAAATAATGGTCATTATTATTCCATGATAGCAGTGGTTCCCAAATGGTGCTGTGCACCACATAGGTGCAGCAGAAGAGGATAGTAGGTGAGGTAGAATGATTGAAAGACAATCAAAGATTTAGAAACACTTCCAAGTAATTCATATGCCAAAAATAAATATGATTTTAAAATATTATTATGGAAGAGAGAGTTATCAATGATAATGTTCTGACTTCGAATCCGTGGTTATCTCCCTTTAACCCTCTGTTTTTTATTTTTAAATGTTCCTTTTATCACATAAAATTTGGTGAGGCACAAGCAAATTTTAATTCCGAAAATGCAGCTCAGAGAAAAAAAGTTTGGGAACCACTGCATTATAGTAAACATAAAAATATTCAAAACTTATCTTCCCTTATCTATTTGCTAATTAGTGCACTGTTTTTTAATATTGAGAACTTTAATTACAAAGACTGACTGCAATAAAAGAATTATCCCTTGAAATACACTGGTTGACCATGTTTGTTTTTTTATTTTTATTTAATGACACAATCTTTAATTTCTGTTAAATATTAATTAATAAAATACAAAGTAAAATTTCAGTATCTGTCTATATTTCTGAGATGAGGTATTATGTACACTATTTACATTATTCAGACTATTGTCCTAATCTTTGTCGCCATATTTATTAGGTTGGTGCAAAAATAATGACGTGATAATGTCGTTTTTTGACGTTAAAAAATACGTCAAAAAACGACATTGTTACGTCATTATTTTTGCACCAACCCAATATTACGTCTCAGCCGTTGTACACTCCGGCCTTCTTCAGGTGGTTGGAATGTTGAACTGAACCCTTTATTTTGTTCATTGGTGAAGACTGGGGTAAAGTAAAATTTAAACTAAAATCCCTGCCCCCAAAACACTAAGCAAAATCAGGTGAAACTAAATTAAAAAAGTAAGGTGTATACTGTCAGTTATTCATACACACCCCTCTCTCAGGAATATCATGGAAAATGACTTCACTGATGGACAAATGTCAAAGATTGTCAGACATACTTCATACAAATTGTAGATTTTCACTAAATTACTGCTGCAATAGGATAGTTGAGGATAGTACAGTAGTACTATCCTCAACAAAGCCATCATCAAATAAATGACCCTGGGGTCAAGTGTGCCTTCAGGACATGCCATGACTTTCTTGATCCTGAGTGGAAAGGATCTTTTGCTAGGTCTTTTCAGTCCCTGACACATCTGAGATAAAAAAAAAAAGGCCAGTATACCAGCCACATGACTCATCCGACAAGAGTCTTTCTGCATCTCCCACTTTTGCAACTGGTCAAGACATTTTTGTTCATGGCTGATCAGGTACTTTCTACTCTTGCCACTTCTATGACTGATCAGGATCTTTCTGCTGCTAGTATCACTGTGGCCAGTCAGGGCCTTTCTGTTCCTGTCATTTCTGTGGCTGGTTAGGACCTTTTTGCTCCTGTCACCTCTGTAGCCAATCAGGTCCCTTCTGCTCCTGCCACCTCTGTGGCTTCTCAGGGTCTTTCTACTCCTACCACTTCTGTGGAAAGTCAGGAGCTTTCTGCTCCTGCCACCTGTGTGGCCTATCATTTCTTTTCTGCTCCTGCCACCTCTAAAGCTGGTCAGGGTCATTCTGCTCTTATGCCTCTGTGGTCATGTCTACGGTAACGACTTAGCTTTCATATGCTATGACCACTTTCTTTTAAATTTTTCTTCTTTTTGTTTTTTGGCATATCAACCTTTTCCAGGATATCTAATGCTAAAATTCTGTCATATTCGTAAACAGTTTTATCAACTCATTTGGATTTAATGCAGAAGTATTTGAATTCTTAAAAATTTTTTAATATTTGTTTATCAAAATGAAGTCAAATGCTATATTAACAACTATTTGATAATATTCAGGAAAAAAAAATTATTCAAGAAAAATATCAAAATTTAATCCTCAGAGATTAAAAAAAAACCCGTTAGGAATAAAAACAAACTTTTCAAATAAAGTTTCCATTTCCTTACCTGACACATGCAAGTTTTACAATCATTGATTTTCCATTCTTCTTTATTTGGATGTAATTTTCCATCATTTCCGCGGCAACTGAAAGAATCTTTAGTCATCTTTCGTTGCAAGAAGGTCACCTAGAAAAAATCATATTTACTATAAGTATTTTAAAACCAACAGGTTATATAACTTGTGACATCACACTGGTCGGGTTTATTAAATACACAAAAATTTTCATTCACTCTAATGATTACATACACAACGGCACATTCCTGTCTTAATAGTAAGTCTGATTGGTTCAATAAGGTCAAATTGGCAGCAGATTTCAAAAATGATATACTTTCTGTTGTTAACTGGGGCAAGGAATGGCTTGTTAATTTTAAAACCTCCAAAATGAAACTGCTTTCTTTTAAATGTCTGACAGAACCTTTTTTAACTTCCATCAGCATGACTAATGCTAACCTCCAGGAGAGTGATTCATTGTGCCTTCTCAGTCTAACATTTTTTGCTGACATGAAGTGGAAAGATTATATTGAATCAATTGCTAGGTCTGCTGATAGGAAAATTGGTTCCCTGTATCATGCTAGACAATTTTTCTCACTATAATTTAGCTTGCATATTTAAACATCTACCATTCATCCATGCTTTAAATATTGCTGCTGGTGCTCCTGTTATATATTTAGAGATTCTTGATAAAATCCAAAGAAAAATCTGCAATGTCATTAGTCCTGGTTTGGCATCTTGGCTTCAATCACTTTCCCATTGTTGTAATGTAGCTTCCCTATACCTCTTCTATAAATACTTTCATGGTAATTCTTCTGATGAGCTTTGCTCTATGGTACCTAGACTTTATGAATTTAAGCACACTACTAGTTTGGTAACAAGTTTCATCATTTTACTGTCAAATTGGCTAGATGTAACCATAAGTTCTTTGCTAGCAGTTTCTTCTCACACTTCTCAGTTGCGGAACTCTTCTGGCTCAATGCTTTCCAGCCAACTTTGATCCTCAAAAATTTAAATGCTATATCAATCATTATCTACTGTCTTCTTGATTCCTCTTTTTTTATTGTTCTTGCTCCTTAATAATGTTTCTCTTTTTCTTTCACACTCTGTTGTGTCCTTAAACAGGTTACAAACAGACAAAGGTGGTACTCGAGTGAAGGAACAGCAACATGCATGTAGATGAAAGATTTATTATAAGACAGGGAATCAAGTGGCAGGCTAGTACTTCCTGAAGTAAGCCCCCAGGTATATCCTGTGCTCACTATATATAGCTACTGATATAGTCAGTCCACGTAGGCAATAGGGAGTGTGGGACATTCCATTACAACACACTCAGTAACTCTTTGTGTCTTAGTGGCTTTATTTCCTTTATAATGTCCATAAAGAAATACATAAATAGAGAATTAATTATATTTTCACTGTTTCATGTCCATAAAAAAGTAAATAAATAAAAATTATAATTCTCGTGTTGAAAATAATTATAATAAAATAATTTTAATTATCATTAATTCACACATTCTAAACCATTGACAACCGACCCTACTTTTCTCCTCTACACACACGAACATGTGACATTCTCACTATTGGAGAAGCAGTTCACATGCACAGGTCGCTAACACATGCATCAACGAAAATTTTAGCTCTTCTTCCTTTTCAGATCATAATAGTAACATTTATCTCTCAATACTCGGCAAAATCGAGATAAGAAAACCCAAACACTTCTTGTATTTTCCAACTAAATTATCTGAACACTCATTAACCGAATCTATAAAGAAAAAACACACGAGAAAGATTGTGTACACTTTATTTATTCTTTATCTTATCATTCTGTTAGATTCCAATTCATATTTGATCTACATTTGACCTGAAACTCACAATTTTATTCAGTATTACTGTCTCTCATATCTCACAATGCCACTTAACAACCACATATTGTTATTTTCACACCTTACTGTTTCTCATTTTTATGAGTATTTTTTGTATATATAAATGTACGGGACTTTATAATTATTTACTTAGAGTTATAACTCCCCTATACATTGCTTAGGGGTGAAATGATTGAAAAGAAAAATAATAATAATTTAAGGAAAACATACTATTTTGAAATTATAATTAATACAGGTAATTTTAATTAGTTTGGAGCCATCATTGCCTCTCCTTCAGGAGGAGGCTGGAGTTATTAGCTCAGACCTGAGGCATCCGAAAATGGGAGAGACTTGAAGCATTCTCACTTTAAACTTCAACCTTGTGTCATATTCTATGTGCATGGGGATCTGAATAAGTATTCACACACTTTGAAACAATGCTGCAGTATTTACAAGTGCGGAATAGGGACAAACAGTTCAAAGAACAGCATAAAAATTAGGAAACTCAATGAAAAAACAAAACATTAAATCTGCTTAACTCCTCTTCCTTCAGAACTTTAGAAAACTATAACCAATTCATTTCTTGTGAAATCTTATATGCAGGATTTTTTTAGAAAGATCGGATTAAATCCTTTTGCGGTTGATAGAAAAAATAAGTCACAGAAATAATTCTTACCCGTTTCTTAAGTTTTTGGAACATTGTGTCAAATTTTTTAATCATTTTCTCCATCCCATCCATGCGAATGTCAAATTGGTCCATCTGGGAGTGAATTTTGTCAGTTGCAACCGTTTTATATCCACTAACTGCAGCTGGTGCATCACTTTGAATTTGAGAATGGTCAATTCTGGGCGAGCTTTGAACAGGGTGATCCTCCGGATAACTGTGAGTTGATCTCCGACTGCGATAGTGACTTGTAATTGACTCAAAATTTCCAGATTTCTCACAATCTGAAATGATTAAAAAAAAATAAAAAAAAAAAGAATCTTTTAAAGCTTATAATTTGTTTGAATTTTTGTTTTGTTTTATTGCATATCAACACTTTGTGGGTTATTTGAAGCTAAAACACATTTTGGATTTAAACATTATGAATTTCTATTTAGGAGACATTTTCCTATTATTAAAAGAAAAGTTTTTCATAAATTTCTCATATTTGTTTTTTGTTGCAACTTCTATTATATTTAAAACAATGAAGCTTCATTTTAAAAGATCCGACAAAATAATATTTATGAAATTAAAATTGCAATAATGAAGTTCTCACTTCAGCCATCAAATTAACGAAGGAGTCGATACTGAAATTAGACAATATATACACATGCATAGATGGATAGTTCAATGTGGTGTAATGGTTAGCAAGCTTATCTTGCTATATCAATTACAACTGAATAGTGAGTTTGATCCTAACTTGATGTTTCCTACTTTCAGCCTTGTGCCACATCTAAGCTATACTTAGTAAATCAAAGGCACTTCAATAAGGTGTAATGGTTAGCAAGCTTGTCTCATTAGCTCAGTTACAAACGAGTAGTGAGTTTGATCCTCACTGGATACTCTTTACTTTGGGCCTTGTGCCATATCTAACCTATGCTTAGTATATCACTATACACATGCATGGGTCAGGGCTTTATAGTGTGTTATAAGAAAGTGAAAGAAGTCCTAAGGATGACCTTGGGTGTTACAATAGTCATTCTGAAAAAAATCATTTCTTTATTGAAATCCTAAATTTTTGATCCTTTAAATGATTTTCCAACAATTATTATATTAGGCACCTAAGAATATATTTTAAAATAAAAAGAATACGAAGTCAAATAACTCATAGAATAATAAATTAGCTAATAAAATAACTTCTTTTTTTAATACTAATGTTTACCCAATACAAAGTCCAAGAGCCACTCAGAGTAAAGGGTCATTGTGTGTATAAGAAAGGACAAGAAGTGAAGTACATGGGTTATTCAAGAAAGATAATGGTTAACTCTAGACTAGAAGAGGTCACTTGGAATAATTCATAATGAAATAAAAACAAGCTCATAGAATAATCCATAATGGAATAAAATAATCTCTATCTATAAAAGGCAGGGTGTGTGTGTGTGTGTGTGTGTGTGTGTGTGTGTAATGAATGCACGGCCACAATTTTTAACAGATTTGCACCAAAATTTACATGCACATGCTCCAAGTTAGTGGGAAGGCCAAGACCGACTTTGCATTTCCCAACTCCCATCGATAGTGGAAATAATTGATTTTTTCATGCTTCTACGGGAGTTTTCATGTAGTTTGCAGCCATTTTCTACTGACCAGAGTGAGAGCCTATAGCTGGCTGCCACAAATAGGCAGGAAGATTCTGTTGGCCAGTATGAAAGCCAACAGCTGACTGACATGAATGTTAGCTAGCATGCAAAAAAATTGATAGCTGCATTCGTCACAAGTGGGAAAAATTTAAATCTGCATGGCACTTTACTCCAATTGGCTCATTCGCTTGCTTAAACTCAACGTTGATTCTGATTCTGCAGAACTGGGTTGGGTGTGAAAAATTATTTGTTGTTAACATTCTTTTTTCATTCAGTTTTTCCAGTTACGAGTCCTTTTTTAAAGCTGATCGTTTTGTATTCATTTTGTTTAGTTCTTTTTTTGTAACAGATTTAATGTTTAGTATAGAGCTTAGAAAAAATTCGCAGTGTGAGATAGGCAAGAAGTAAGGCATGTAGCAACATCAGCACAGCAAAGGGCACTTCTTAAAAGCCAAGGAAGGGCAAAAATATTTTAAGTGATAGTGAATGCTGTATGAGTCATACGACTTTTGAATCAAGCACGGGCAACGCCGGGTCATGCTGCTAGTTCATGGAATAATCACAATGAAAAGCTTTTCTGAAATTCTGTTCCTAAAATAAAATAAAGTGAAGCATCATTTTAAAATTTTTACAGGTTTCCATTTTCACTTTTTTCTTGATAATTTCTAAGTTGTTTTTATAAAAATGTTTTTTTGGCAAACAACAACTTTGGTATAAGACAACAGTCATGGAAGTGCCAGTACAGAATGAATTCAATAAAAATGGTTTGTGTTAATTGTTAATCTAATGCTAAGATTCCAAGAGATCTTTACCTACTAAAACATAAAGCAATATTTTCTCATTTTCATTTTACAGTCTACTGCCAGGCTAAATTTGAAATTTGATCTAAAATCTTCAAGCATCTTGTTCACTTTTATGATCAGCCTTCAATAACAAAAAATAGCTTGCAAGATTTTATCAATACTCTATATAAATTGATTTCTCCTTGTCAAGACTGACAACAGGGGTAACAGATTTCTACAACTATTGACTGATAATGATGTTCACTCACCCATCATTTTCTTCATCATTCATTTTAACATGCTAATGGGGAGATATTTTTTACATGATTTTGGGCATGTGTGTAGAAGGTGGGAGACTTTGTGAGTAGAGCGGGACAAACTTTTGTTGGAATGATGAACCGTGGTTGGTGCATGATCTTGGCCTGAAGAACCTGGTTGGTGTGGACAATATGTACAACAACAACAACAACAACACTGATAAGTCTTTTAGTGTATCTAATACAGTACTAGCAACACAAATTTAACTGATCTAGTTTTGTTTTTGTTTTTTGGGTGGCTATTAGCACTTGAGTTGATTCACTTATTGTTATAGTGAAACACACCTATTCTTTTGTTAATAGACTCTCCCACCTATAATAAGTAGGAGTAGTAGCAGTTGCTCAGTGAGTCAGTCACGGAGTTGGTCAGTCAGTCGATGTCAGACAACCGTTAGTCGGATACTAAAAGTATCAGCGACCACCACTAGATTTCTCTGCGTCATTACCTATTATATCAAGTTCCTAACGTTTTGTACGTTGAACCTATTTTAGGACTGACTTAGTGAAATACAAGCCTCCACTGTGAAACGTACTCTACAACACTTGACGACGAGGATTCAAACTCATATGGAGAAAAAAAAAAAATTTGTTCGCCATATACAAGTCTTGGCAACGAGGTATTTGGATTCATACAGAGGAAGAAAAACATTCGTACTCTACAACACTTATTTGCAAAACTGAAAAATGCCAGTCAAATAGTCAAAACTGAAAGATGCTGATCAAATGGTCAAAACTGAAAGACGCCAGTCAAAATGCCAGTCAAATGGTCAAAATTGAAAGATCCCTGTCAAATGGTCAAAATTGAAAGATGCTGGTCAAAACTGAAAGATACAAGTCAAATGGTCAAAACATAAAGATGGTCAGCTCCTTATACTACTTCAAAAAGTTCCTAACTCTTCCTACCCTGCTCTATTGCCACAAGAGTCAGATCGGACGTAAAGTAGACTATTGCTGCCAAATCTTGGTTGGAGCTGCCCAATTCTCACTTTCAAGTCTTGGTAGTCTTCAAAAGCATTTACGTGGCCTTACAGATTATGAATTATTTTCCACTCTAATTATCAAATTCTTCCTAACAGGAAGGTCATTGTTAATGACCAATCAAGAGAAGCCTATAAAATCAAGTTCCCTCCTCAGTCCTAACCTCTTTCTATTGTATATTAATGACCTACCTAAGAGCATACTCTGATCACTAGTGAGTATGTGAAGGATACAACAGTTTATAGGTTCACCTTAAAAAATCTGGAAGACCAGAACCGAGCAGTTCATCTCCCCTCTAATCTTGTCCTGGCAGCTCAATGGGGGAAGGACTGACTTGTAAAATTCAGTATGATCACAACCTATTTAGTAACATTCCACCACCCCTGAGCAGACACTCAACTTTCACTTATCATGATGTATGGGTCTTCTCTCAAGGAGTCTCCTTACCTTAAATGTCTATTGGAACTCAAGCTCTTTTGAGACCTTATGAAACTCATATATCTGATCTATTACTAAAAATGCTGGAAAAATAGTTCATTTTACCAGTATAGTAGGTTTCTGACCCTCCCCTTGCCATACTCTATTTTAACAAGAGCCAGAACAGATCAAAAATCGAGTATTGCTGCCATATCTGTCCAGTCCTCATATGCCTGTCTTGATAGAGTTCAAATATGCCTATGTGGCCTTGCAAGAGATGAATTATTTTCTTCCCTATGTTTTATTAAGCATATGGTGGTAGAACAAAGAAGAAACAAAAAAGGTTTAAAGAAATAAACAACATAAAATACAAATGATAAATCAATGTAAATGTCTTTCATTGAAAAAAGGAGATAAATAGAGTTGTAAAAGGCATCCACAGAGGTGTACAGGAGAGGGAGGATGATTTGTGACTTACTGGAGTGACAAACTATGGCGAGCTGTCTCTTGGAGATGGGAGGTTGCTTTCTGACAAAGTCTGTGAACCCAGGCCAAAAATGATCCTTTGATGGACTTTTATGTCCTTTCTTTGGCTCAAATTGGCTCCAGTTTTTATTTTGTTTCTTTAGGTGGGAGTGGGTGCTGTTGAGCAGAAATTCTGGATTGTATTGCTTATTTTTTCTTTGAGTGAGTGAGTAAAAATGGAAGGTATGTGTGGAGCCTTGTGCAGTTGATGGATTTTTAGTTCAGTTTTGGGTGTCCAGTGCATTCACATCCAGCCAATGGTGGAAATTAGTGTAGCATGAATCAGAAGAAGATCTAGTTTTAGGAATAATGTAACACTTATAACACCTTTCCCCACAAACAAAACATTGTGAACTTCTCACTGCTCAATTACTATTGCCATAGCATATGTTCAGATTGGCTACATTACTAAGTTTCACCAATCCAGGCCTTTACAGCTAAGCAACACCATAGCAGGTACACTGAGACAAATCATAATACTCATCTTCTTTATATTCCATTGATAAGGAGGAAGTTTCAATCAGACATCTTCTTCCCCAGAATCACTATTTTGTGATACAGACTCTTGAAAGGATGCTTTCCTGATCGCTACAAACCTCTTCAAGTCTAGGGTCAACTGTTATCTTTCCAACATTTCTTCATAATCTGCACTACTTACCTTCCTCCTCTTATGTTCATACAACAAACTTATTCAGTAACACTCTACCTTGGGTGACTCTTGGGCTTTATATAGGTGAACAGTAGTAAAAACACAATGAGGAGACATTTTTGACAGGGTATCTGGTAATGAAACAGAATACAGGGGCAAATAAATTCATGCCTTTCTCAAGAACATTAGTGCAAAATTAATGCATGCAGTTTCATTTTTTGCACTAATAACTGCAGCATTAACCTACACATCTATGACCTACACTCCAATATTAATACTAATTTATTCAGTCAACAATACTCATCAGTAAATATATTATTCATAAATTAACGGAATCATAGTGATGCACTAGTTCAATAGTACAATACTGTAAATTAGAAACGTCAGAATTATTTTTACCATGACAGCAGTCAGCCCACATCTTGAGGTCAATCTTAGTGATGCTTTCACATGACACATAGTCCTTTTCTTTGGCAATGACAAACACATCTTTCTGTATACGGTCAATATTGTCAGCGTTGTCACAAATCACCCGGGCCAGGGTTACCTGTTTTAACTGGGTTAATTGCTCAGCAGTGAAGACACCAGGATTCTCATACCAGAATCTATGTAAAACAAAGTTCGTTATTATTGAGAACATTTAAACACTTTTAAGAATTACTTAAAAATTATAACAAAAAAAAGTCTGTAAATTAATACCATAATATTTTCCTATTGACTTTCATGCTAAGAATAAATAATAAAAATTTACACACTTTTAATGGGGTAAAGGAGTATTAAAATCCAAAACACCAAGGGTCACTCGTTTTAAAAGATCAAAGGGGTTAAAGAAATTTGAAATTTAAATGCAATGTCAATTGTTATCTTCTCTCTTCTTCGTAATGTTTTTCTTTTTCACATTTTTTTACCTTGCGTCTATAATGCCTTTATTGCCTTATCATTAAAATAAGGAGTAATAAAATATCAATCCTATCTGTTTCTCTTTTCTCCATCCGTTCTTGTTTTTCTTTCAATAACTTTTCTTTCCATTTTTCTCTAGCTTCTTTCTTACCCTCTACCTTCCCTACTTCTACTTCCTGTATAGCATTCATTCATTCATTCATTCAACAGATATTTCTAGTATAATAGTATTCATTCATTCATTCATTCAACAGACATTTCCTGTATAGTATTCATTTATTCCAGACATTTCCTGTATAGTGTTCATTCATTCATTCAACAGATATTTCTAGTATAATAGTATTCATTCATTCATTCATTCATTCCACAGACATTTCCTGTATAGTATTCATTCATTCCAGACATTTCCTGTATAGTGTTCATTCATTCATTCATTCATTCAACAGATATTTCTAGTATAATAGTATTCATTCATTCATTCATTCATTCATTCCACAGACATTTCCTGTATAGTATTCATTCATTTAACAGTTTTTTTTATGTTAAATCACAATTCATTTCTTCCTTGAAATATTTGGGAGCCCACATAATTCTAATTTACTTAACCAAAGCTTTTACTAAAAATAGAAAGAGTAAGTAATTTTGGGCAATTAAAATATTCCTTTAGTTCCGTCTTTTGATATACATAAAAAATTAAGAGAATTACCTGTCACCATCTCGAGTCCTTTGAAATTGGTCCACTATTAAACACTGAAAAGTTGGCCCAACTTTGGATCCAGGCAGTGGGGTTTCACTAATTCCACCAACAAACAAATCAATGTTATCTGGAATGGAAAAGATAAGAAGCCTAGTGAAATATAATACCTATAGCAGGAAGTTTTTGGAGCTGACTCAGAATAAACCAGGTATGGCACAAGGCTACATTCCCAGAGCATTCAATATGAACAACACTTTGAATAAGAGTAACAATGTCTGGATTTTCACTGTAGAATGAGATGCTATTTTAATAACTTTGACAAAGACAAGACCAAGATTCTTCAATGCCTATCATTTTTTACAAGTGCCAGTACAATTTTGTTGCCATAACATTTCAGTTGATCCATTTTACAGCCAATAACCGAATGCAATATGTAAAGAGTGGAAGGTGCTTTATTTTTGGTAAAGTTGATGAACAAAAACAATAGTGACATATTTACTGATTGGCTAATATCAAACCACATAATAGATTCCAGTTCCAGCAACCAATCTAATACAAACAAATAATTATTTTTATATATGCGAATGGATGATTTCCAATTCTTTCTCTGTTGAACAAAAAAAGATCCCAAATGGACTGATTTGTACACTAATTATATTTGAACTATAACATATTTGAATTTCATAGTTGTGTTGCCATATCCTACTATGGCAAAAGAAAACAACTTTGAGTGAAATTAACAATAAGAATACTGCAATTGAGAGGCCTTGAAAAAGAATGCAGTCGAAAGGGAAGTGATATTTAATAATGCAGAGTACTAATGGTTAAGTATTCACATAGAAAATAGTAGCTGTTGTTAAGAAAACTATAGAAACTTTCTTGGTAAAGCAAACACTAAAGAAAAACTATATTTGGATTGCTGCAACAAACCCATAAAAGTTATACTGTATTTGGTGTAAAATAAACACTTTAAAGAGAAAAACTGTATTGTAATTGGTACAAAAACTGTAAAGAGGATATTGCCATTGGTACAAAATAAACAGTATTGGGATTGGTGAAAAATAAATTTTGTAAAGAAAAACTGTATTATGACTGGTACAAAATAAACACAGTAAACAAAAAATTGTATTGTGATTCGAGCAAAATAAACTCTCTAAATAAAAATCTATGTTGGTTGAGATTGGTACCAAATAAAGACTAAAGAAAAACTGTATTGTGATTGGTGTAAAATAAACACCGTAAAAAAAAATATTAGCTGAGATTGGCACCCTATACACACTAAAGAAAAGCTGTATTATCTGTTTATAACAACATCAATAATGTTGATTATGATTATGATGATTGTAAGCACTTCTGGTTCCACTAGTAAATGCTGTGAGCAAAATGGATTGAATGGCAGTTTGAATGAAATAGTTAAGTTTACCACATCTCATGTTGTCCTTGCGTTGATTCAACTTTTCGGTGGCCAGTCTCATATAATTTATCTTTCCACCCTAAGACCAGTGGAACATTATCATTGGTACAAAACACTGTGAAGAAAATGCTGTTGTGTGATTGGTGCAAAATAAACTGTAAAGAAGAAATTATATTGTGAGTGATGCAAAGGCAAGGCTATAATGAAAAAAATGAACAATGAAATGCAATGCTTATGCTACAAGAAATCTAAATGGAAAATGCGAAAAGTTGCTAACCTGGGTGACTGTAGAGAGCTTGAAGATTTGATCTTACATCTCTTTCTGTGATCTCTTGTCTTAGTTCCTCAAAGTTGGTAACTTTTGTTAAGCCACATAATTTTCGATATTCATTGTAGCTGGGGAGTCCATGGTCTCTTCCTCTTTGGATATTTAGTGCCGCCAAATCTTGACCAACAGAGTTAGCCAGCGAGAATAGCTTCTCTGTAAGTTCATCATTTAACATTTCCTTGGGTAGCTGTTTCTTTGCTGCAACCCCAAAGAGACCTCTAAGCAAGGGATCAATTCCCCCCTCCTCCACTAGTCTATAAGGAGAGAAAAAAGCTCTGTGAAGAGGAAGGTTTCCATGTCTGATCTGCTGGAAACTTTCATTAAGTCGATAGATGATTGGCTGGACCAGAGTATGACCAACACGGAAAGCAGCAGTGGCAAATTCATTTGAGATGGTTGGGTTCACCTGAGGTTGATAACCTTTGTACTCTCCCAGAGCCTTCATTCCTGAGGGTCCAAGAAAGTGGGGTAAAAAATGGGTGTAAGTGATATGTTGCATCATGGCACCGATGATTTTTCGGGTTTCATGATACAACATTGTCCCATCCCACTGAGGGTTGAGCTGTAGCAATTCAGTGGCTACATGGTTGTGCTGCCGAAGCCATAAAGTGTGCATTGCAGTGAGGGCCAATTGTTCGTTTACACGATGATCACCAGCTAGGAAACAGGGCAGGTGGCGCTTTGTGGCTTCAATTTGACAATCAACATGTTTTAACAGGCCATCATTATCAAATGGTAGAAGTGCTTTTCCATCCGGCAGTGCTCCCACCCGAAGCAAACCTCTGTTGCTGCTTGTGTCTCTCAGGTTCAAAGCCTCAGTTACATTGCTGGCATAGACATTAGAAGCATCAATAAAAGCTGTGATGGCATTAAGCTGTTCCCTTGGTGCAAGGGTATTGAAGAAGATTGAAGTTTGGCCGGTATTACATGTGGCACTGGATCGGGCAAATCCTAAACATGACCTGTTACGAATTCGCTGGTCACTCTGGGGTACCTGAATAGGAAAACATGGCAGCTTGTTTTCACAAGTTTCATTGCATTTTCTGCCATCACTGAAGCGTGTGTAACTAATGGCCTGAGGGGCCAAGTCTAAGTCATGGTCAACAAACTGACCCCATTGCATCAACATATGCGTGTTGTTGTCATCATCAGTTACATGCGGAGAACCAATCATTAAGGAAGAGATTAACCTGGGGCTTGGTAAATGGACGCCATTGTAGACTTTGGAAGGGTTCCATCCTGGAAGAGAAAAGTAAGAAACAATTTTGAATTGATTTTCTTTTCACCATTATTGTTGGTCATTATTACTATGTTAAAATCATGACATATTCAGAGCCTAACAGAAATAAAATAAAATTTCTTAAAATAATCACTGCTACTTTGAATATTTTAACTCTTACCTCATGACAATTACATTTTAATTGGAGATATCATTAGAAATTTCAATATAAGACTACTGTATTTTCTTGTGTGTAATACAACTTGAGTATAATATGACCCCATGTTTCTGTAGCTGAAAATGTAATAGTTGTTGGCTGGCTGCTTGTATCTGAGTATACCTGTCTATTAGGGTGGCTAGCCAATCCCTGTTGAAGATGCCTTTCTCAGACACACTTATGTTTATTCAATGCCCTCAGAGCCCTCTTGTGGCTTATACAGAAATTATGCTGAGCAAACATTAGTTACAGTTTCTAGGAGAAATTCATTATCTGGGGTGATTGACAGTCTGGACAAGGCCAGATGGTTCAAGCCCTTGAGGGAATACATTTTTGGCTGACACTGACTAGGAATATGAAAATGCAGTTATAAAAAGTGGGAATTTAACTTTTTACCTATTTACAAAAAAAAAAAAAAAGAAAAAAAGTAAAACGTAAAACTGACAAAGAAAAAGAAAGAGGAGAAACCCCAAGCTGGCCAACTACCCACACCATCCAAGGTAGTGAGAGGTTGATCTCGATTAGGAGAGAGAATTTAAATCCAACTCTATGACATTGAATAGTATATTCCAGCCACAGTTTTTTTACTTTCGGTCAAACTCCTTCATACAAACACATCTGTCTTTAAATATATCTATCCTATCATTTTCAGATCTACTCTTTTTGTTTAGTTAATCTTTTTTGATTCTTTCCAATGTCTTCCTACCTTTGCTTATATATATATATATATATATATATACATATATAGGGATAGGTAAATAAGATAACCAGATATTAGTGACCGTATATGTGCATGCTTGCATGCATACACTGGAAAGCAAATAAATAATTACCAGATTTAGCCAAGAGGTGTAGGCATAATAGTGCTCAATGTGATTAGACAGAGCTAAGAAATATACATTAATTAATACGCATACATATATGTTTGGTGTGCGACTCAAGTTTTGTTGGTTGCCCAACTCATCAAGCATGAGATATAGCTTATTGTTTATGTAAAAACAGGAAATGAGTAGGTTAAATGTCAACATTTTAGGTGTATGTGAAACTAGGTGGCCAAACAATGGAGATTTTGTAAGTGACAACCACAGGATTATATATGTAGGTGGAGAGAAAAATGAAAAATGATCAATACTAGATCAGAACATCAAGATATGTGTTTTGAGATACTGTCAGTTAACCGAAAGAATTCTTATATTTAAACTGAAAGGAAAGCTTTTCAATATATCAATTATAATTGTGTATGCACTGACAACACAAAGTGCACAAGAAGAAATCAAATCTTTCTACACCATGCAAGACAACACCAATGTGCAGTGTAATTTACAAGACATTATAATTATCAAGGGTGACCTGAATGCCAAAGTAGGCAAGTAGAGAGATGGGGAAATAGCTGGCAAATGCAGACTAAGAACCTGCAATGAATGTGGAGAAAAACTGATCCAATGATGCACAGCCAATGACCAGGTAATAGCCAAGAACACTCAAGATAATTATGGACATGGAGAAGCCCAGGAGGAGAAACTAAAAACCATAACTATCAACAAGAGATTCAAGAATGCAATTGTTCACTGCAAAACCTATCCAGGTGCTGACTGTAGAAGTGATCACTTTTGTTATATGTAAACTAAGAATGAAACTACAGAAACCAAAGAGACCTAATGCAACAATCAAATTGCAATACAATAGATTCCTAAACGACCTGTACCTATAGGAAAAATATATGTGAAAAGAAGATATACGAGGGACAAAATGGAAATGGAAACTCACAGTGGGATGTGCTAAGAGAAGCTTCAGTGATATTAGCAAACAACATCATCTCAAAGGAAAATGGATGAAGAAGAAAAACAAATGGATCACAAATGAGATGATGCAAAGACGACAGAAAACAATGCCAAGACATGGAATAGAATACACAAAGAAATAAGGAACAAATGCAGAGAGGCTAAAGAAGAATGACTCAACAAAAAATGTGCAGAAATAGAAAGAATGAGTATCACAGATAAAGGAGATATGCACAAAAAATAAGAGAATTAACAGTATAAAAGATATGTTTATCAACAGGCTGCATAAAATCCAAGGACGGAATGCTGATATTAGAGAAATAAAAAATACCTCAGAGATGAAACAAATATATCACATATCTCTTCTATGATGAAAGAGAACAACCGGAAATACACAGGATTACCAACAGACTGAAAATATTAAAAACTGAAGTGGAAGCTGCACTGAATTGAACAGAAACAAAGTGGCAGGGCCAGATGAAATTGTAATAGAAATGCTTGCAGCCTTAAATGATTTCAGCATATACAAGATTACAGAAATAATAAATGAAATCTACAACAGTGGTAATATACCAGAAGACTTAAGCAGATCTATTTTCATAGCACTGCCTAAAAAACCAGATGCAGATGAATGTGAACTCCACTGTACAACAACCTAATGAGCCACATTACAAAATTCATCATCCGAATTCTGATGAACAACAGAGTCAGGCCAGAGAACAGTGTGGGTTTGTCAAACACACAGGAACAAAGAACATGATATTTATGCTCAGAATGTTATCAGAAAGAGCGATACAAATGCAGAAGGATGTGTATCTGTATTTTATAAACTATGGAGAGACATTCAATAAAATAAGCCACAAAAATCTCTTAGAGCTTCTCAGCAACCTTGATATATTTGGAAAAACATTAGAATAACCTAGAATATATATGGGCAACAAATCACCTGCATACGGACAGAAAATGAGTTCAGTAGATATACAAAAATAGAAAGTGATGTAAGACAAGGATGTGTCATCTCACCGGATTTATTCAACTTATACAGTGAGGCAATTCTGATAGCATTAGAAGTCCTACCAGGATTCCTTATTGGTGGCCACAATCTTAGCAATAAGATGACACAGTGCTAAGAGAAGACATGGAAAGGAAACTACAAAACCTCTTACAGAAGGTAGTGAAGGAAAGCAAGAAGAAAGGACTAAGCATAAACTATAAGAAGATAGAATGTATTATTACCAGCAAAAGAATGAGCCCCAAAGGCAAATTACTGGTTTAGGATACTAACATCAAGCAGGTACAGAAATTTAAATATCTGGGATGTGTTCTAACAGAGGACGGAAAGCACGACACTGAGATCCGAAGACGTATTGGGATGGCCAAAGATGCATTCCAAAAGCTAAGCAGAGTATTAAGAGACAGGAAAATTTTGTTGGAAACAAAGAAAAGAGTACCGAATTGCTATGTAATATCTGTCCTCCTGTATGGCAGCAAATGCTGGACAATCTCCTCAAAGATGAAGAAGAAACAAGAAGCAACAGAAATGTGATTCTACAGAAGGATGCTGAGGATACAATGGGCCAAACATGTGAGCAACAACAAGGTTTTGGAGAGAATGGAAACAAAAAGGAGGTTTATACTTAACATCTTGGAAGAGGCAGTTGCAATTTCTGGGACACATAATGAGGAAAGAGGGCTTGGAAAATCTGATACTCACAGAACTGAGAGAGGGAAAGATGAACAGAGGAAAGCAGTGTGTGACATGCCTGATGGGCTTGAGCAAATGGATGGCAAAACAGTGTTTGGGAGAAATAACAAAAATACAAAATTTATTAAAAGCTACAAGGGACAGGAAGATGTGGAGGGCCATGATCGCCTACGTCCTGAAAGGACACGGCATATGAAAGAAAAAGTAAAGCTATCCCTATGTAAGTTTCTTTTCAAAAGTTGTACCATATTATCCATTAAAATCTCAATGTTGTATATATATTTCACTAAAATATTTCATTTTTCATGATGTGAACTGGATGTTTAGTCATTGCATGTTTCTTCTACCTTCCATTTCAAAACTTACTTATTTTCGGGGAAAGATGCTAACTCAACATACCTGGTAATATGTTTTAAGGTGTTAATTAATTTATCATATATTTTTGTTTGATATGACTTTATCATATTTCTATATATTAATAATTTATGAAAATAAAAGAAATATTGCCTTTCATTAAGAATGAAGAGAGAAAACTATAAAAAAAAAAAAACAAGAAAATCAAAATATAAACCAACTTTATCTTGTAAGCAAAATTGAGTGCATATACTGACATTCCACACTACCTCAAACAAAAAGCAGGGAAGGAAACCCCCATCAATATGGGAAAGAGTGATAACAACTACTGAAAAATTTTTTTAAGAGTAAAATTTTATGAATTTCAATGAGAAGCCATATTGGCTACTCAGTCAATGAATGCCAGATGTTTCCTTGTAGGGAAATGGCTAATATTATGATTACTATTACCATTGTATTTTGAAGATCAAAGTTGACTAGAAAGCAAGAAACCAGAAGATAGTTCCACAAGTGAGAAGTGTGAGAGAAGAAACTATTAGTATAGAATTTACGGTTACATCTGGTCATTTCAACTGTAAAGTGATGAGACCTAATTGCCAATCTAGTACTGCACTTAAATTCATAAAGTCAAGGTACCAAAGAGGAAAGTTCATCAGAACAATTACCATGAAAATATTTACAAAAAAGGCACAGAGAAGCTATGTTACAGCAGTTGGAAAATGATTGATGCCAAGATGCCAGGTCAGGACCAATAATATGGTAGATTCTTCTTTGGATTTTATCAAGAATCTCCAAATACATATCATGCTCTACTGGAAAAGATGGTTATTATAGGGGGATGTTGGAAGTTCTTGCCCTGAAAAAGTAGTCCTTTAAAAAGAAAATATTTAATGATTTTGTCAGATTTTGGGAAGTGTTTTAGTCCTGAAAACTTTTCAGCACCCCATGTATGTGTATAATTGTAATTCTTTGAAAGCCATTGCTCTCTATATGAGTCACTGAGATGAAGTTACCAAATGACATTATAAAAGCACCACAACAAAAGTGAGATATCATGAACGATATTACCTACTGGGGTATTAAAACCATTTTCATATCTTGGAGAAAGGAGACGTATAAAAGCTCGATTTGCTGAGCCATATGTCGGGTTTTGCAGATTGTTGCAGGAGCCATCAATTGAACGGTACTTCTTGTGAAAGCACATATCTGAGCAATCAGTTTGTGGCATATTCTTAGAACAACCAGACATGTAAGCAATTAGATGAAGATGATCTGGAGAGATGAGATCTCTATAGTTTTCTTCTGCAAAGAGAAATATAAGAGAATTCAGCAAAAATCAATAAAAAGTGGATCATAACCTATTCATTTGATATTAACCTATATTCTCCTGGTTCCAGTTTAAAGTGACTCTTTTTTTGTCCATATATCTAAGTGATTCTCAGTCACTGTGCCATGTCACACTAGTGTGCCACATGAGCCTCTTAAGTATGCCAGAAAATATTGTCACGTCATACATATATATGTATATGTGTGTGTGTGTGTGTGCGTATGGAAGTAGTAATGGTACAGTGTTAGTATTTGAATAAATGAATAAGTATTAAACTTTTTATCACACATTAGCTAAAAAGACTTTATCAGTTTTACTGCAATTTTCTACTTCTTATTTATGTGAACTAGGCTTCTCAACCCTAAATGACATCAAAAGTAAGAAGCAAGAAAGACTATGCTCATCGGAAGAAGAAATAAGGGTCTACTTATCACATTTTTGACCAAACATTGAAAAAATTGCGAAAACACACCAGGCACAGGTTTCACACTAAATAAGCTGTACAAATAGTTAAATAGTCTTATATTCTGTGCTAATAAGAATATATCCTTGAAAAACAAGGTGGATAAAATAAGTAAAGGTTTATTGTAAAAAAACAGTACAATAAGAATAAAGGTAAAAATTATGCACAAGGTCATTCAAGTAAACTCAGTAGTGAATGCTACTATTTGAAGGTCGGTGGTTCTCACGTAAGTCTGAGTCGTACTCAACAGATCCCAGCTAGTAAATATTTACTAGCAACGAGGGTAGATTGATGTAGGCCCAGCCAAAAATTCCCTGTAGAACCCACATAAACGGTTTTAGGTCTGTCTACTTCCCTAGACAAGACTCTGTCCTTTGGCATAGCCTCGTCCAGGTTCCTCTCTGCCTTCAAGCAGAAAATTGGACAGCACAGCTGGAACAGATTCCAGCTAGTCAATATTTACTAGACCCCACCCATGAGGGTAGATGTGGCACAAGGCCGACTTTAACATGGGTCATCTGAGTCCATAGGCTTGGCCAAAAATTCCCCATAGAACCTGCATAAATGGGTTTGGGTCTGTCTACCTCCCTGGATGAGACTCTGCCCTTCAGCACAACCTTGGTTCATCTCTGCCCGAAGGCAGAGAGTTTGACAGCACAGCTAGAACAGATTCCAGCTAGAGTATCTAGCAACTGTACAAGGCCAAATTTAATGTGGGGTTTTTGAGCCCATAGGCTTGGCCAAAAAATTCCCATAGACCCCACATAAATGGGATCAGGTCCGTCTACCTTCTCGAATGAGACTCTGCCCTTTGTCATAGCCTCATCCAGGTTCCTCTCTGCCTGAAGGTAGAGAGTTTGACAGTAGAGCTGAAAAAGATTTCAGCTAGTATATTTGCCAACTACCCCACATGGTCAGATGTGGCACAAGGCTGAATTTAACGTGGAGTATCTGAGCTGTAAGCTTGGTCAAAAATTCCCCGTAGACCCTGTAAAAAACGGGGTCAGGTCAGTCTACCACCCCAAATGAGACTCTGCCCTTCGGCATAGCCTCAACTGGGTTCCTCTCTGCCTTCAGGCAGAGAGTTCAACTGTATAGCTGAAAAGATTTCAGTTAGTCGGTATTTACTAGCCTCCTACCCCACTAGAGTAGATGTGGCACAATGCTGAGTTTAACGTGGGTCTTCCGAACCCATAGGCTTGGCCAAAAATATTCCCTTTCGAACACGTATAAATGTGTTCAGGGTCAGTCTACCTGGCCGAATGAGACTCTGCTCTTTGGCAGATCCTCATTTGGGTTCCTCTCTGCCCGAAAGCAGAGAGTTTGACTGTATAGCTGAAAAAGATTTCAGCTAGTCTCTGTAGTCCATTGACTTACAGATACTTATAAGTGGTTACTACCTATAGTGTAGTCACTCATGGGGGTTGCAGATTATTCCATTGCATCAAATAAAAATATTGAAATAAAGCAAGTTCATATTTGTGTGTGTATTTGTTTTAAATCTATGGTTTTATTTCATAACATATTTAAGTATACCCTTTAAAAATTTTGCTAAGTGTATGGCAGTATTTTCATTTGCTCCTAGGTGTGCTGTTGCTTAAAAAGGTTGAGAAACACTGAATTAAGCCATAATGATCTAATGAGCTTGTCCCACCCTTCGTTAGTTAGCACGACTGTTATACACAGTCAATACTTCATAAATAACGGAGTATTCCATTTTGATCACAGCGCACTGGAAAGATGGAAAAGACATATCAGACATGCTTTGGTTTCAGTGAGAAAATGAAAGAAAGAAAGAATGAGAGAAAGAAGGGAAGAATGAAGTGTTTAACAACTGTTTCAGTGAAATGGAAAATTTATCAATTTCAAATCTTTTCATTTGTACCTGCTTATTTATTTAAATAATGACCAGCATCTCTATTTATGATTGCTATTGCAATATTTTGTCAAAGATGTTAAGCTCAAATATTTAACGCTGTGATCAGAGAATTTCTACAGATATTTTATTGTTGTAGAACTTACAAGGAGTTTATTCAATCATTAACTTAAGAATTAAGATCCATCAGAAAATGCATATAATAAAATATAATATTAAAAAGGGAAAATTTAATTAAAATATGTAGCTTTTGCCTGAAATCAAAAAATATAGACTTTAAGCAAAATGGTCAAAATAAATGTAAAAAAAAAAAAAGACATCAGTTTAAACTGATGTGTCAGGAGTGCTTATACTTTTGGTCAGGTTGAGGGTAAATGAATGATAATGCTACAAAACATTACATATGCAAATGTTTTCATAATTAAATGACAAACTGTACAATCAATACAACCATTAAGATATTTATTAAATGTATTCTTGCCGCTTGAATAAATGGAGAGAATGAAATATGTGGTGGTCCTTCAGTTTACAAAAGGTTTAATAAACAGGGTATTCAAATAAAAGGGGGAAGTGATTTTTTTCACAAACAGAAATATTTCTACCTTAATTTCTGGGAGGCACGTCCTGGGTATGACGGTAAACTACATCCGCGTCCTGGGTATGGCGATAAACTGCATCCAACAGCAAGGTCTCAGATAATGTTTTCAGAACAATAATGTTGCCAGCTCTAAGTTTTTGAAACAATAATGTTGCCAGCTATACGTTTTTTATTCTATACAAAATAGGCATTTAAAATTCATATAAACTGGATTTGGCATTAAATAACCCACAGTGGTTGATATGCCATAAAACCCAAACAAATTTCTGGGAGGATGAGTTATCATTATTTACATGCAGACTATCGTCCTCACCTTTGTTATTATTATTATAACAACTTTTTAGCATTTCATTCTGCTCAAGCTCAGTCTTTATTAAGAGCATCTTATAGTTGCTCTGGAATACTCCGTTCTTGATAAGTCAGGTATTAAGTTGCTGAAAAGCAGCCATCTAAGACAGCTTAGTTACCACATTGTTGATTAGCAGAACAGCATTGTTAATCCTTGGTCTTCTGTCTTCAACACAGAAGAGTGTAGAGTGTCAACTAAACTCTTCTTATATCATGCAATCAATTCTGACAGACAAACAGGGTAATATTTCCTGGATGGTAGAAGAAATATAAACTATTGTCTGTACATTCAAGTAATGTTCTATTGTCATGGCAGATAAGGTTAGTTTGACAACTTGTCCAGTTTTTCTAATTTGCCAGTAAATAGGTGTGGTTGGTTAATTTAATAACATATGGACCATCGTTGGGCTGATTAATGCTGAATGTATCTCAAAAATGACAATTAATTAACAGAGACAGGTTTGCTTTACATGAAAGACTAAAAGGTGAGTAGTGGTCTGCTTTACATGAGGACCCAAAAAGTGGACAGATGTCTGCTTTACAAGAGAGCCCAAAAAAGTGGGCAGGAGTCTACTTTACAAAAGTGTTTAAAAAAAGTGAGCAGAGGACCTCTTTCTACAAGAGTTCAAAAATTTGGGCAGGGGTCCACTTTACAGGTGTGTTCAGAATGGTGGGTAGGGATCTTCTTTTTCAGGACAGTCCAAAAAAGTGGAGATTGGTTCACTTTACAAGAGAGTTCAAAATGGTGGGTAGGATTTTCTTTACAGGAAAGTCCATAAAGGTGGACAGTGATCCATTTTACAGGAGAGTCCAAAATGTTGACACGGGTCTTTTTTACAGGAGAGTCCAAAAAGTTTGACAGGGGTCTGCTTTACAGGAAAGTTCAAAAAGGTGGACAGTGGTCTACTCTACAGGAAAGGTCCAAAAAGGTGGGTGGAGGTTTTCTTTTGATTAGAGTTTGCAAGTATCTATCTGAAAGCTAGCTTCTTAGAGGAGGGGGCTTACTCCTTTTCAGGGGATGCAATTAGCATATTAAAGGCCTCACTAACAGGGCATTTGTAAATCAAACACTTTTCCTTTAACTATCTACTAATTGAACTATTATTCTACCATGGCTTAGTCATTTTCTGTACTAATAAAGTAAACATTTCTGATAGCAGGAAAAATTTAACACTTAAATAGCTAATTTTACTAAAGATTTATTAATAAGTCTCAGCAGTCAACCTGCATGTTATGCATTGAAAATAATGAAGAAAGGGATTGTCAGTGATCAAGAAGCAAGAATTATTACCAGAATCGCTAATGATTGATTGAGTGAGTGATTGATTCATTCATTTTTTACAGCTAATCAACCCTTTGCAAGTTATTTAAAGCCAGAAAATATTTTTAGATTATAAGAATGTTTTTTTGAGATAATAATGGTTTAGTGATACAAGTACTACTAATTAATTCATAGCTGGGGAGAGAAATAGTGGATCTATACCTTTCCCATGGGTATTTGTACGTAAGTGAATATAACAAACCCAATGAGAATAGGAAATCAGCTCTCCAATTAAAAATTTTAAGCTATTATCGATTACACCACCTGTACATCCAGCACTTGGTATTCCCAAGCAGTCACTCATCTAGATACTGACCAGGCTTGATGTTGCTTCACTTTGGTGATCATACATGAGTGTTTCAACGTGATGTGGTCATAAAGAATCATTAATGACATTATAATAAAAATGTATTGAAAATGAATGTATTAAATAAAAAAAAAATTAAAAGGTAATTATAATGTTGTGTTATAATTTTTCTTGAACAATTAATACTTTTCCTACTTCCCCACCAAAAATAACATCTTTCAACCAAAGTTAACAGGACAGAAAACAGGTTTATACCTACCATATCCTTCAAGATTATATCTGTTACCTTCTCTGACGTGTTGACTAATTATCTCTAAAGTCTGCTCAAAGATCTCTTCTGCTTTTGCAAGTTCCAAAGCATCTGATGTTGGATAGCGAACAATTGTCAACAGGTCTTGAATCGAATGTGTCTTGGTTGTGTCAAACAGATCACGATATGTCTCATTGGCAGCTATATTAATTCTGTTTATTGCCTCGGCTGCAGACTCATTTACAAAAGAATTACCAGCATAAATTCTACTGTCAGCTAAAAAAGGAAAAACGGGATTAGATTAGCAAGAAACTCATTTATAGTAATAAATTGTTTTAGGAAAAAGTAAGAAAAATTGGCAAGCTTGGACCTTCATGCCCCCACAAAAAAAAAAAACATTGTCAAAATGATGTTTTTTCCCATGACACTTCTATTATTTAAACTACCTTCACTCCTTGGCAATATTTACTGTTTTAAAAAGTGATGATTAGAAATGTAATAAAACCTAAACATGAAAGTAAATTTATACATTTTCTTTGTTCTTGAGAATTGACAACAAAAATAATCCAACCTTCTGCTTTTCAAAGCAGTCGGCAAAAGTCCTCCTTAGGGATCACCATCAGCTACCTTATATTTTCCTTAATTTCATCCATGGTCTGAAATGTCCTCCCTTCAGGTTTGGGAAAGTCAAAACTCACAGGGATTTAGACTGTATAGAGGTAGCTGACAGAGCTGAGTGATGTGATGTATTGCCAAAAATCATTGTTGCAAAAGATATTGACAATCACACACTACACAGACTCACTCAGTGGTATCTTACTGATAATTGACCAACCCCATAGTAGAACATTTATATATGTGCAGTCCCCTTTACTTTGTTACAAGACCACATAACTGGTTCTTGACATATTCAAAAACATAATTACAGAAAGGCAGAATCCAAGATTTCTATGATTAAAAATTTGCAGCCATTCATTAGGTTGGCCAGAAAGTCCTAACTCACTTAGAAAGCAAATAGAAAACAACAAAATTTTATGGAGCAACATTCATTCTTCAAAATAAAGTTCATCATTCTCGACAATCTTCTGCCAGCAAACAGCCAGCATCCAAACCTGTCCCAGTGAACAGTCCGCTGGATTTATTAGGTTGGTGCAAAAATAATGACGTAATATTGTCGTTTTTTGACGTTAAAACATACGTCAAAAAACAACATTATTACGTCATTATTTTTGCACCAACCTAATAAATCAAGAAACTGTAAAAAAAAGCTTCCTCCACTTCATCAAAAGTGTTGAATTGCTGGTCTTGGAGGAAGTGTGCCATTGAGCAGAATAGGCCATAATCACTCGGAGCAGTATCAAGAATCTCAACATCGTCCATCTGTCTGAACTGGCAGTGTGTGACCTCACATTTTCTTGCTGAAACAAAGACTGACCTCGATTGACCAAAGCAGGATACTCCTTCTTTAGTTTGTCCTACACCCGGTCTAGCTGCTGGCAATACTGTTTAGCATTGATGGTTTGACTACGTGGAACAAGCTCGAAATGCAGTACTCCTTGAAAATTACACCGGACAGAGATCAAGATTTGTTGTTTTCTTTTTGCGTCCTAAGTGAGTCAGGACTTTCTGGCCAACCTAGTAAGATATTAACCTATTAATGCCTACTACAAAATCCGAATATTAATAATAAAATTAAAAATAAAAACCTGGTAATCATTATAGATTTCTATCATAAAATTATTTAGTCATATTAACTAATTAATTATTATTAATTATAGCTTTCTATAGATTTTTATATGCTATTATAGGTTTATAAAAAAAAGTCCTGTATGATGTGCTGGTTTATAAATAAAAATAAAGCATTAATTGTAGGTTTATAAAAAAAATTCTAGTATTAACTACACTGCTTTGTGGAACTCACACCCAAGAGGATGTTTTCCTGATCCCTACAATCTTAACCTGTTTATGTCTAGGGTTAATCGTTAACTTCCCCACAAATCCATAAAATCTGTGCCTCTTACTCTGTAACAGTCTACTTCAAGTGGTTCTTGGGACTTGTAGAGGGTGAATATCATTATAAAAAATTTTTTAAATGTTTTATATAAAAAATTAGTATTAAAGATTTTTTAAAAATTTGTATTAATTATAGGTGTAGACAACATTTGGTATTATTTAGATGTTTAGACAAAATTTGATATTAATTATAGGTTTAGACAAAAATCTGTTCACTCCATTATAAATAATAGTTTTAGAAAAAAATTGTATCAAATTAGAAAAAGTCTAGTATTAACTTTCGGCTTTTACCTATTATGTCAGCCATCTCAAAAATTGGACAGGAAGTATTAATGGGCTAAGACAGATCAAGTTATTGTGTATGCAGTTGGGGGACATGACATTTTGATATGAAATTAATTAAAGCTATCATAAAAAAGAAAAGTGAAAAATTGCCAAATAATACATACACAGAACATTCAAATAAAAAGAACTCCTGTCTACGCCTTCCACATTTTCTGCCACACATTCATAACGTCCAGCATCACGGAACTGCACTCTCTGAATTACCAGTGTATTACCAACACTCTGAACACGTTGACTATACTGGACAGGCAGACGGTTTCTGACCCAGCGGAACTCAGGTGTTGGCTCACCCTGAGCTTCACACACAAGTGTTACTCGAGAACCAAGGTTAACTTCTATATCTCTCTGTTGGCGAATAATCGATGGGGGCACTGACAAAAGAAAAAAGAATTAGTCAACCAGAATTGAAAAACAAACAGAAGTAAATAAAGTGGGAAATAGAGTTACAAGTTTAATATCTGTTCAGAAATTATATACAAAGGAAGAAGAGTTTCTGCTCATGCATTTGCAGTAATGACTCCTCTGATTGGACGTCAAGTTATATCAAGGCTGCACAACTGTTTCTTTCATAATATTGAAAATAGATGGATATGTTTCATAAAGGCTTATTAGTTTCTTCTCATAAAACATGGAAAAAAATTTTTGGCGGGGAGACGGTGATTAATTGATTGGTTCATTCATTGATTTTCTATGGTTTATCAACCCTTTGCAGGTTATTTAAAGCCAGAAAATTGATGTAATGGAATAACCTGTCACCCCCATGAGTGACTACACTATAGGTAGTAACTACCTATAAGTATCTGTAAGTCAACAGACTACAAGTCTAGCTGGAATCTGCTGAGTATGACTCGGACTTACTTGAGAACTACCGACCTTCCAATAGTAGCACTCACTACAGGATTCACTTGTGATGACCTTGTGTATAACTGTTACCTTTATTCTTATTGTACTGTTTTTTTACAATTGTTATGGTCCGATTCCTTGTACCATGATAATAGTCCAAGGTAGAACCAATAAAGAAGAACTCGAACATGGATATGGAATAACACAGATATATTACAAACAGGAATATATACAGAGAAGTAGAAAATGTTAGTACGAACAATCAGGTTTTGTAGGGAGAACAATGTAGTCTCGACCAGTATCACTATTCCAGTGTCTTGTAGTAATTGTCTGAACGCGACTCTGTTTCGGACTGCCTCTGACTCGACTGACTGACTGACTGACTCGCTCTGGCTGACAGACTTCTGACAGACCTCACTCCAGACTTCAGACTGAACTCCCTGTTTCCTCTTGAGGCGCAGTATTTAATACATATGGAATAGTCCATTATGTTATTATGGGTAAGGTCCCATAACACAATAAAACTTTACTAATTTTATCCACCTTGTTTTTCAAGTATATGTTCCTATTAGCACGGAATATAACAAAAATATTTTTAGATTGTAAGAATTTTTTTGTTTTAGAGATAATCACAGTTTAGTAATATAAGTTATACTAATTAACCTAGCCTAACTAACTATAACTAGCCTAACTTCATAACATTTTAGTATTAAACAGAAACACAGGGGATCAAACATGCTTGAAATAACAGTATGTTCTGATCATCGTTATCAAGACATAGATGAAAATTTATGTCTGAAGGAAAAATTACTTATAAAGATTTGTGATGAACATCTCTCAGAGGAAGAAACTGTGTTTAAAATTGTGGATTGGAATTCCTTCCCATTTGTGCAAATTGATTCAAATGGACCAAATTTTGAAGTCAGGGAAACAAAATCTTTTTAAAGCTTAATTATTTATGCTGAACTTATATATATTTGAAAATACATATTTCCTTTGGAAATGAACTGGTCTACTTTAATTGTAATTACTGTATTTTTCAATGTATACAATTCTCTTTTTTACCTCAAAATTTGATGCCTAATCTGCTTGCATCCTATACACTCAAAGTTGATTGATTCATTTTCTATGCTTTATCAACCCTTTACAGGTTATTTAAAGCCAGAAAATATTATTTTTTAGATTGTAAGAATATTTTTTGAGATAATAATGTTTTACTGATACAAGTCTTACTAATTAACCCATACCTGGGGGAGAGAAGAGGTGGATTCATACCTTTTCCAAGGGTATTTGCATGTAAGTGAATATAATGGATCCAACTGGAATTGGAACTTAGCTTTCTGATTAACAATTCTGTGCCATTATCCATTACACCACCTGCACATCCAAGCTTATAGCACCTGTTATTCCCAAAAGACGAACTATCTAGTTACTGATCAGGTTTGACATTGCTTAACTTCAGTCTAGGAACTGGTGTTTCAACATGATGTACCAATAAGCTTTGTGGGGTGAGGTAGCACATCTACCAGCAAGAGAAAGAGAACCAGTGAATTTGAATTTCAGATTAAACTAATTGTGTTTATTAAGCCCTAATACGCTTGAGAAAGGCATGAATCCACGCCCCCTGCATTTTGTATATTTACTGAATAGTGATACAGAGAGACATAATAGAATAAGAAAAGTGATTTCAAATTTTGGTTGAATTTTTTTCTAATGCCCTTAAGACAGACACGAATCCACATATTTGTGATTTTACTTGTTCTGTTATCCATTTACATAGATTACTCAGTTTCCCTCTGCTTCTCTTGCCTTCAGTATGTCCTGTGAGTGTTACATTCTCCAGGCTCTCTTTCCTCATTATATGTGCCAGAAATTTCACCTATCTCTTTCTGATTGTAAGTATTCCTTTCCTTGTTGTCCCTATTTTTCTTAAGACTTTCTCATTGCTAACATGTTTAGTCCATGGTATTCTAATGGAGGCATGGTGGAGTAATGGATTGTGGATCAGATTGAGGAATCAGAGAGCTGAGTTCAAATTCAAGTTGAATTCATTGCATTCACTTATATGCTAATAGCCTTGGGAATGGTATGAATCCATCTCTTCTCCCTCCAGGCTGTGGGTAAATAACAGGACAGACTTGGTTCTATAGCCATAGGTGTCAACCAGTCTAGGAGAAGGAAAACTCTGAATTCAAGCCAACTTGAAGAGGGTTGGGTTCTGTCAGGCTATCTTGCCCAAGAAACACCACTTCTACCTTAGCCACAATACATGTGGTGCCCCTATGATTTTAATAGGATACGGAAATCCTGACTGCAAATCTACGGATACATCATCTTGGTTACTTCTCTTTCTGATAAGTTATTGCTAATCCTGTTTCCACTGTGGCTGGGTACATCCACACCTAAGGACTGTACTCACAATTGATATGCCACCAAGTTCGCAAACAACTACTTTAATCCTCAAGGTTATTGTGTTGTCAAACAATCACTTGGCTGAGTATTGCAGACTCATTGGAAACAAGTAAAGCAATCAATATAATGGATTGCTGCTCATATCTAAGTACACCTATCTACTAGGGCGGCAAGTCAATCCCTGTTGCAGGCGCCTGCTCAGACACATTTGTGTTTGTTCAACATCCACAGAGCCCACCTGTGGTTTATACTGCAACTATGCTGAGTGAACCTGAGCTACAGTTTCTGGGAGAGAGTGCACTATCTGGCATGATCAACAGTCTGAACTAGGCCAGCACACTCAAAACCTCGGTCACGATGACTTATGACTTCATGCTAGCACAACCATTGACAGCTCCCAAATAGTTCTGTCTACTCAATTTTATTCTCAAGACAACCACCAAATAGTACTAAAAAAAGACAGCTAATTAGGAAAAAGATATCCCTAGACATAGACATTGGAATGAGAACAATCAATCTCCAGAGATTGAATAAAGGATTCAGTTTAAAATTCTTTGAAGTTTACCTGGATTGAGAAACACTTGAAGCAAAGAACAACAACTGAAATATTAGGCTAGCTGTAAATAGTCTAAATAAATAAAGAAAATATTAAATCTAAATATAATAAAGGGGCAAAAACACCTTATGAAATCACATACAACCTTGGTTTCGACCGTTAGGTCTTTTCAGGTAGTGGGCAATAAGTGATCATAATATCATACTGCATTTATTCATCTATGGCACTGGAAGTCAAGTAGGGAGGAGGGGTAGAAAAAAAATTCTTCGTCTGGGGGGGGGGTCGTAGAGACCAAGAATGTTTTTAATTATATGTCTACACATGAACATTATTTCAGTTCTGTTATTTAACAACATACTGCAGTTCTTATAAGTTACTATAGCCAGCATCTCTTCCTGGCACAGCCTACAACTTCTACCACTTGTTCTATTCAGTTTGACATTTTTTTAAGATACTGCTTTCCAGATATGGGGATATTTTTCAGTGACTGTTTTATCCTAAACTCTTTCATATTTGTAGGGGTGTGTCATAAAATTATGCCAAGTGTAATATAGTATGCAGTGGAATACACACCATAAAAGGAGTGCTCAATTACAATATAAACAAATCTGTTAAGGGTCTGGAAAAATACCATACTGCAAAACACTAAATCTTTTAAAAACGAAATATTGCTGTAAAAAGATTAAATCTAAAAATGATAAAAACATGAAAGATTAAATCCTTTAAAAATAATTAATCTTTAGAAAAATTTTAATAAAAGACCTCTAAATATTTCAATGATTTGAAATTTTCTGTACATGTACACAGATAGAGAAACAAGTATAACCATGTGTACATCAGCAAAAAAAAATATTTTAAATAAAGGAAAATTACTTTACCTCTGGGCGTAATGGCCAACTCTGCTGTGGTTTCTCTTCGTCCAGCAGTATTTTCAGCACGGCATATATATAAACCCCGATCAGAAAAGCGGACACGTATGATCCTCAAGACCTGAGCATTTTCAACAATTTCAAATCGTCCATTGTTTGGTAAAGGTTCATCTAAAATTACAGAAGAGATTGAAAGCTTTTATCCAAGGCTTCATCATGACTACTAACACATAATTCAAAATTGTATACATATATATATATATATATATATATATATATAGATGTATGAATTAAATAAATAAATATAGACAAAAGGAACCATACGTGCATGCAATCATGTGCATATATAAATTTGCAAATAAATATTTTATTTAATTCTTGGTGTTAATAAAAGAGTGTTCAGTGTGGTAATACAGAGCTATAAAGGATATATTAATAAATATACATATTACCCTACACTGAAATTACAACTCCGAGTTTAATGTTCAATACAATCTTCAGGTACTTATAATGGTGAGTAACTATTTGGGATGAGAATGAAACTCGAAATCACACTTGTGACGTAAGGTAATATGTATATTTATTAACATATATATATATATATATATATATATATATATATATATATATATATATATATATATATATATATATATAAAACTTTAAAAATCAGGAGATAAGTTTAATCCACTACCTTGGTTTCACCCATACAGTATATTAATACTACTGTTTCCTGATCTGACCACTAATCTTTTATGTATTACATATATATATATATATAAAATTACCAACTCACATAATAACTATATTTGAAAAAATTTCTATGGAATAAACAACAAACCTGGTATTGAACCCTCCTGTAATTGTGGATATATAGAAAATTATCTAGTAGAGGGCAAATGCAGATCTACTAGGGTTATATATCAAGCAATCATTTCCTCCAAAGAAAATATGAAAAATTATAATGTTTACATTGGAATTTCCATGGGAGAATGGAAACAGAGATTTTATACACATAGGCACTCTTTTAGCAACCCTAAATTAAAACACCAGACAGCTGTTTCTAAGAAATTTTTGGAATTGAAGGAGAAAGGTTTGAACTCACAGAGAGATTGTAAGATTATAAGTTCTGCATGTACTCCTAATAGTCTTAGAAATAGGTGTAATTTATGTTTAGAAGAAAAAATTTAAAAAATAAAATACAATAATCAAAGCCAACTATTAAATCAAAGGAATGAATTAGTATTAAAAAGT
>OZ010580.1:121887836-121907836 GCA_963932145.1 Acanthosepion lycidas
CCAGGTGATGACAGGAACAGGGTTACCATCAGTAACACATCTAAATGCAACTGTTGCGCCCTCAACAACTGTTTGGTCCTCTGGTGATTGCGTAAATGATGGTGGCACTGTAAAAAAAAATTTTTAAATAATTAAATCTCACAAATATCTGACGGCATTTTTCTGGTTAGTTATTTTTGTTTTAACTTTTATATAAAATGAAATGGATATGACTTGACATTTGTTTTTTTTTTTTAACTATTCACATATCTTAATTATATCAGCTTCTGCAATAAGCTACTTACACCGGCAGCCAATTGGATAATGATTTAAGAAAATTGACGGATGATGAAAATGGCATTGTAAACTGAGTATCCTGAAGAGTGATAAAAAGATATCTCTGGAGAATCTCTTTGTCTTGAGCATTCTTACTGAGTGTTTAAATGTCTCTCTTTACTCTCTTAGAATCTTTTGTCTTGGACTCTCAGTAAGAATACCCAAGTCAAAAGATTCTTTCGAGATATCTTGTTATCTTCTTCAGGACACTCAGTTTACAATGCCATTAATGCTATCTATAAATTTTCATAGATCATTGTTCAATTTGCTGCCAGAGTAAGAAGACTCAAGACAAAGAAACTGAGTGCCCTGGAGAGGATAACGAGATATCTCTAGAGATTCTCTTTGCCTTGGGCATACGTAGGGATGGGCCAAGACAAAGAAATTCTCTAGAGATATATTGTTATCCACTCCAGGGCATTTAGTTTCTTTATCTTGGGTCTTCTTACTCGGGCAGAAAATGGGATAATGATTTAAGAAAATTGATAAATGCTGATAATGGCATTGGAACACTCACTAAGAAGGCCCAAGAGAAAGCGATTCTCTATAGAGTAAAGAGAGATATTTAAACACTCAATAAGAAGGCCCAAGAGAAAGAGATTCTTTAAAGAGTAAAGAGAGATATTTAAACACTCAGTGAGAAGGCCCAAGAAAATGAGATTCTCTATAGAGTAAGGAGAGATATTTAAACACTCAGTAAGAAGGCCCAAGAGAAAGAGATTCTCTATAGAGTAAAGAGAGATATTTAAACACTCAGTAAGAAGGCCCAAGAGAAAGAGATTCTCTATAGAGTAAAGAGAAATATTTAAACACTCAGTAAGAAGGCCCAAGAGAAAGAGATTCTTTAAAGAGTAAAGAGAGATATTTAAACACTCAATAAGAAGGCCCAAGAGAAAGAGATTCTTTAAAGAGTAAAGAGAGATATTTAAACACTCAGTAAGAAGGCCCAAGAGAAAGAGATTCTTTAAAGAGTAAAGAGAGATATTTAAACACTCAGTAAGAAGGCCCAAGAGAAAGAGATTCTTTAAAGAGTAAAGAGAGATATTTAAACACTCAATAAGAAGGCCCAAGAGAAAGAGATTCTTTAAAGAGTAATGTGAGGTGGTTAAATCTAGAGAGATATAAAGTCAGTTTTTCTGGCCAAATGTAAGATCTGGTCCATTATTCAGATGACACCTCCACTGCAAAATCCTGCAAGTGAAACCCTGGAAACAGGATTTATGTTTTCATTTCACAGTGGCATTATTTTTAATTGCTATTGTCTTGTTTTGACATTTTTTATTTGCAAAAAAGGTATTGCAACAAAACATGGGTTGATTGGGAGTGGGAGCTTGAATGCAAGACACTGGCCGACCTGTTGAGATCCATTCTCTCTATCTCCTTTTCTCTTCTTCCAATAAATGATGCTGCTACAACTATTTCCCCCATAACCTAACTGAAACTGTCAGTAAAAAGAACCCTAAGAAATTTTCCACCATTCATTCAGCCTGTGTTGCAGTGTTGGGGGCTTGAGGAATTGCCAATAGGCCACAAGAAGCCAGATATAACATGCAATGCAACACAGACTTTAAATGATTTCATTATGGAAGAACTGACTTTTTCATCTGCCATTCAGCTTTTGCAACATAGTTCAAGTTACAGTTTAGAATGATAACAAATGTTAGAACTAATTTTACCCAAAGAAAAGGACTTAAACTGAGAGGATTTATGCAACAGTTAGCATATCTCACTTTCTGTATACCCACCTCAAGGACAGGCATACCATACCCATGCTTCTCTTAATGGAAAGCATTTCAACAATATAACATTGGAAGTTCAACAGTGTTTATTTAATCAAAACACTGATATTTATTTAACAATATCCAATCTAATGGTTAGAACAACCTTTTGATCAGTTAATGTTGCCCATACTGAGTGACAAGAAAGATCATTCTTTATCATACTTAAAGACTATCTATCTAGATCGTAGTCAAGTTTTTAACTCCTCTCCATCATGGTCAGTACATACCTCTTACCTTGCACAGTTATTCTTGATTCTGATGTAAAAACATTAGTGCCAGAAGTTGCAGTACATTGATAAACGCCTTCATCTTCCTGCTGGATATTGACAATGAGAAGAGCTCCAGAGGTTAGCAAGGTGAAGCGTCCAGGCGATTCCAAGCTATGGCCATCTTTATTCCAACTGGTGGATAGAACAGAGCCACTATTAGCAGAACAAGCCAATTGGATTGTCTCTCCACGGACTGTTGTGATATCAGAACGGCGGGGAAAGAAACCTTCTGAATCTGAAATAAAATGATTAAATTTAATTTCTTAGTTTTTTTTTTTTCTTTTCTGCATAGATATTATGAATGTTTAAGATTATTATGTTTTAAAATATAATTTTTGTATTTGATAGCATATTTCAATTTTAACAATATTAAAAAAAATTGTTAGACAGTGCCTTGAATGTTACTGGAATTTCATCCATGTTTTTGGCACTACTTAAATAAACTGGATAAAAAAAATAACTCGTAAAAAACAGAGAAAAATTTTCCGAGGAATAATTTTTGTAGGTTAGCATTCTTTAGACTTTCCTCAAGCCACAACATTTGTCAAAATTGAAGAATATTGATTTTTATCAATTTAGAAGAGGGGGTCCTATTTATAATACCAGAATAGTATCAAACTGATCTCTGACTTTTATAGAGTTATCTGCTCTTGTTTTTGTTTTGCTTTGTTTTTTTATTCACAAACGCTGTGTCATGAAAATGTGTTTGCATCATTGGTATCTGCATATTTTTTATACATTTGTTAATTTATGCAAATTTTTGTTCTTTAATTAAAAATGTGATACTGCTTTGTGGTAATAAAACAATCCCATCCCATCTCCCCTCTCGCTTGTAACCATCCACTAAAATAAAAAAAAATGTTTTCCACACTAAAGTTGAGTTAGTCAAATAAAGCTTCTACTTGAATTGTTGCTATATTACATACTTTAAAAATGCATGCATCTGTTTGTTATTTAATGACAAGAAACTTTTTGTAAAAAAATGAAAAAAAAAATCTTACCAAACAATTGCCTGTTTAAAATATTTTCTTAAAATAAAATACATAAGAACATATATATGAGCTTATTCTTTATTTAAAAGAAATCTGTTTGTAAAATAAAAAAGTATGCTTCCATATTTAAACTAGTTGCATTCCACCATTGCCAATCGGACCCCAAACATGATGAATGAATGTCTCTTGGGGAGGCTCCGTGCCATGAGAGACAGTTGGACCTCTCAAACTTACCCCTGACAACAACTGGAACTCTTACATATGATCCATGCAGGAAAAATGGTCAGCTCCCTGTATTACTCCAGTAATTACCTGACCCCTCATGCTTATCCTCTACCTTCACAAGTGCTAGATGGTGCTAAAAATGGAGTAATGCTGTCAAATTTGGGCAGGAACTGCCCAGTCCACACTTTCCAATCTTGATAGAGTTCAAAAGCACCTCTGAGTCCTTTTGGGTGATAAATTATTTACCACCTTCCAACCTCTCACACGCAGAATGTGGCAAGTCTTACACTGCTCTATCACTACTTCCATGGAAAGTGCTCAGATGAACTGCATTCCTTGGTTCCATCAGGTTTAACCATTATGTTTAGAACCCACTGTGTCACTTACATTGTAGCAAACCACCCACATTCTTTCCCTATTCCATTGGTGGGAAGTCAGTTTCACTTAAACAACTTCTTCCCACAAACCACTGCACTGAGGATGCTTCCTTGATCACTACAGTGTTAACCTGTTTAAGCCTAGGGTTAACCATTATCTCCTCATCCTATCCAGATAAACAGCCTCTTAATGTAACCCTCTACCATGAGTGGCCCCCAGGCCTTGTACTGTAGAAAAATAATTCAAATATCAATCAAGAAAGCAGTTTCAAACTTGACATTTGTAAACAAACAGTTAACTCTGTAAAAGCCAGGGATCAATTTTACACAATATCGATATTATGAACTGAAACCCCACTTCTAAAATGAGAAAAAAGTGTTACAACCCAAAGAAAGTCTAAAAAATGCTAATCTGCAAAATTTAATCCCCAGAAAACATTTCCATATTTTTTGACGAGTGAACCACTTCATTTAAGTAGGGCCATGTTTTTCCTGTATCTGGATCAGTTCAAAGAAATTTTCAGCATAGATAGATTTAGAATAAGGCAAAATTAAAATTTTGGATGTTTTAAAATAGGGGTTCTCAACTGTTATATTCCATGCTAATAGGAATATGAAAAAACAAACATGGTCGATAAATAGTAACAGGTTTATTGTAGAAATCAGTACAACAAGCAAGGAAGTAATAGTAATGCGCACGGTCATCGCAGGTCAGTACAGTTGTGTGCATGCTGATATCACAAGGCCGCTAGTTTTGCAAATACCAGCTTGACTCCGACATCTGCTGTCCTCACAGATACTAGTAGGTGGTTAGCACCTATAGTGCCACCACTCCTGGGGGTGGCAGGTTATTCCATCACATCATCAACCAGTGGGGAATTCCTCTTGGGCCACAGATTGGGAGACTCAAAATATTAACTTTTGAACTCCACAATGTGATACAACCCACAATGTGCATCAGTTCACACAACTGAGAGGTCATGTTGGGTTTTCTTTCCACTCGCTTTTGTGTTTTTTACCACTACAAAAATAATCCATGTAAATGTATATGTACTAACAGGGAAAAGAATGAAAATTTTTAATAATATATGCATATTATTTGAAATACACCAATTGAATCAGACAATCACGGAAAGTGAGGGAATGACATGAACAACAAAATAAGAACAATCTACTATCCAGATCAACACAGTGAAAATATTGTAATAAGAAGAAAAATGAGAACTATAGTCCAGAAAGAAATAATGTAAATAAAAATGGTTTTGTTATTTTCATGTATACAAAACAGCACCTCTTAACAGCACACCATAATTGATGCCATGAAACAGTTTGGGATTAATCAGGATTACTGAAAACTATTTTGAAAAGTCCTTTTAAGATCCTATGCTAAGCCAGAAATGAGAATTTGTGTTAATAAATGACAGAATCATTTATCTCTGCCAGATTGAACAAATGTCATTCAAACATATTATCTGAATTTCTTGCTTCACAACATCAATCCCTGTTGAAATGCAGTGATTTCAAGGAACTTTTCACAATTTGAATCAAAATGGAATTAAAATTAAAAAGATCAAATGATTAAATAAGTTCAATCATTTATCAATAAACTGAACACCTATACTTCATAGCAAAGGTATACAGCCTTCAGTTCTCCAATGAATATTCTTTACACGAGCCTTGGACTAAAATGATTTTCTCTCTTTACCCACCAATTTACAGTGACTTAAACTGTAAGATGAATTGAAATATAGTAAAATTCTTCCTACAGACAGCTTATCAAAATACAAGTTGCAGTTGACTTACCTTGAAAATGAAATGATTCTCTTGAATGTGACTCAGATTGTGTCCTGGGTGACTGTGGCTGAACTATAGCTGAAAAGACAAAAAATGAAAATTAACATTAGAGATAAATTTTGGGGTGAATGAATGAATAAAAATGAATGAAAAAAGAATGAAAATATGAATGAAAAAAAAGGAACCAAAAATTATGCTATATTTTTTACCTCTTAACCCATTAATACAGGTGGTTGACATTAATGAATTAAAGATAATTTATTTTATTGAATAATTCATGGTATCAAGTTTTATTGAATAATTCATGTTATTAAATGTCAAGTTTGAAACTGTGCTTATGTCACTGATAACTGCATGGGGCTGTTACTGTCCTTTTTCTCAATTCAGTATGCAGTTATCAATGACTGAAACAAAATTTGTAAATAAAAGCAAACTACGAATAGCTCTTTAACACTAGGATGGCTGAGGTGTCGTTTTCAACACCTTCAAATTTTCAACAAATTACTATGGAATAACTAGTTTTGGTTCGATGCTGAGGCTTATGGACAATTATTGAATTTTAGCAAAGATACTTAACAGACTTAATTCTTTAAAAAATATTCAGTGGAATAGCTGATATTTGAGGTTTTACCTTGAATGGCCGAGGTGTCATTTTTGACACCTAGGCTATTTATAGGGTAAATGCATTGAAAAATTTCTCACAAGCAATAATACTTGTGTTTATGTCCCCTATCTATCTATTTATCTATCTATACACACACACATAATTTATACATACATATATATATATATATATATATATATATATATATATATATATATATATAAAATCACCTTCTTTTTCAGTATGAGGTATATACTAATATTTGTGAATTTCTTTTCAGACTTATTATTCCTGATTTGAATATTGAATATATTAAAGATGGCTGCTTCACAGCGTAATGTAAATAAAGATATCAAAGGAGCTGGCAATCCTAGTGTTAAGACGTCAAGGATCAATTTGACACTGTATTTAGATTATGAACAGGACCCCTCAAACTGGCCTTCTTGGATGACATGAAGTGGAAAGACTATATTGAATCCATTGCTAAGTCTGCTGTAAAGAAAGTTGGTTTATTGTGTTATACTAGACAATCTTTCTCTCCAGAATTTATCTTGCATATCTATAAGTCTACCATTCATCCATGCTTTGAATATTGCTGCCACATATGGTCCGGTGCTCCTGCTATATATTTACAGATTCTTGAAAAACTCCAGAGAAGAATCAGCAATATTATTGGTCCTGACTAGGCATCTCAGCTTTAATTGTTTTCCCACTGATGTAAGATAACTTCACTATGCCTTTTCTATAAATATTTTCATGGTAATTGTTTCGATGAGCTCTTTGCTATGGAACCTAGACTTTATGAATTTAATTAAGTGCAGTACTAGATCAGCAACAAAGTTTCATCAATTTAAAGTTGAATTGTCTGGATGTAACCATAAGTTCTGGACTAACAGTTTCTTTTCTTACACTTCTCACTTGCAGAACACTCTTCTGGCTCCATGCTTTTCAACCAACTTTGATCTTCAAAAATTTAAATGCAATGTCAAACATTATCTACTAACTTCTTTATTACTCTTCTATTGTTCCCACTCCTTCATAATGTTTTCTGTTTTCTAATTATTTCACACTCAGCAACCCCTTGTGTTTTAGTGGTTTTACTGCCTTGCAACAGTGGTGTAATGGATAGTGGCTCAGATTGAGGAATCGGAGAGCCGAGTTCAAATTCCAGTCAAAACCATTACATTCACTTACATACTAATACCCTTGGGAAAGGTATAGATCCTCTTCTTCTCCCTCCAGCTATGGGGAAATAGCAGGATAGATTGGGTTCTATAGCCTTGGATGGTAACTGGTCTAGAAGGACAACTCTGAATTCAAAACCTACAGAGGGTCATTTGAGGAACTTGTGGTATGTATTGCACCAGGTCTCTGTATTTGGTTCTTCAAAAAGTGTGGTTGGTTCTGCACAAAGCCTTCACCACTATAATCAAATCATATGTGCCGGTGTCTGGCTGTCAGAAAGAAATGGCAACCTACAGTGGGAAAAAAATCTGCTTTGTCAGTCATGTATGGAAAGATACATGATCAACTAGGCATGTATCACACATGGCACATAACTGACTGATGGGGTGAATTCGATTAAAAAACTAACAATGCAAGGAAAAAACAAACTCAATAAAAACTTGTCAGAATATGAGGTTCTTTTACCAGATTCTGCACTTTCAGATTTTCATTTGAAACATTCGCTAAGTGGCAAAACATACAGAAAGCCATATTTCTTTAAATGTGGAATAAGAAATCTGCCATTGTTGAAAATGAAGGCGATTACATTTTTGATAAATAATATGCAAATAAATTTAACTCATATTTATTTATATACCATTTCTCTCAAAATATAGCTGCTTTCTGAACTCCCAAATATATGTATAAATAAAAAGAAAGACTTACAAGTTGCCACATTCGGCTCTAACAAGGCTTCCTGGCTTTCTGTCTCTCCCGCTGTATTTCGAGCAAGACAGCTGTAGAACCCACGGTCTTCTGAGCGTAGGTTCTGAATCATAAGAGAATCATCATCTAAGATGATATGCCTTGAACTCTGTTGGACAACTTCACTGAAAGAAACCAAAACCTGGAATTAACAGATAAAAAAACACATTTCTTACAGACATGTTTCAGGTGGCCATGGTAATATTAGCCGTTTCCTTATAAAGAAACATTCAGCATTTATTGACCAAGCATTTTAAATTTATTAAATCCCTCTATTAAAACAAACTTTCAGGAAAATATTTTTTCAAGCCCAATAGCTGTTATTCCAGCTGTTATTTAGTACTAAAAACATTGATAATTATATATTGCAACATAACAATAATATATTAAGCAAGTACACAAACAAAATACTAAATAATAATCCTACTTAAAGCCAATTCAACTGTCGTAAAAATGTAACCTGCCCATTAAATGGCTAGTGCATGACTAAAAGCATAATCTACAAAGCTAGGATCAGTTCAGACAATGATGTTAAATATTAATTTGGTTCCATAAGAACAACTGGAAATTGCGTTTTTATCATCACTGAATGACGCTGAACAATATTAAATACAAAAACTGTACAACATCCTCAAAGTATTTTTGGCAATTAAAAAACAACTATAAGAACCCATCCATTATCTGGGATTTAATTGTGAAAGTTAAACCATACTATTGAAATGGAGACAGATGTAACTTTTGTTTGTTGGAGAAGCTTATTATATTAAAACCCTTAAATAACCCTAACTTACTGAACAGAAAAAATTGAGTTGATGTCTACATGTATACCTAAGAACAAATACCTAGCACTTTGATCCAGATTAAAATAGATTTAAAAAATAGATTTTACAAATATTAATATATGTAACACCTATTAATATTCATAGAATCCATTATTAATAGCATTTTTTATATATTTATACATATATATATATAATCCCATATTATAGATCATACTAGATTAATTTATGATGTGTGTATATGTAATTTCACCTTTGTAAGTATAAGGCTAGGTTCCAAATGCATTAGATATATAGTCTTAACTTATAATTATGTTTACGTCGTGAGAGATAAGTTTACTTTAATGATATATTCTGACGTTTTTATGCAAAAATGAGTTGTCCCCCTTGATACATAGTTACTTAAATTCAGATTTTTTTTAAAAATTATTTAAAATTTTGAATTTAAGAATTTGAACAATATAAATTATAAATAATTAATTCTAATATTATTGGCAACAATAATAAAATAAACAAGTCTTAACATATAATTTTAACTCAACACCACGAGAACACAAATTTCATAACATTTAACAGTTAGTGAGTATTTTGCACCTGAGGAGTGTGTGTTTGCATGAAACTCCTGTTATTGATGTGGGATATTATGTATATTCACTAATATATACTTAACAGTTCTGTTATATAACATTGAGCACTGTTTTTATAATACCTGAGGAAAAATATATATGTACATGCAAGTATATGTGTTTTTATCATATATATATATATAGTTTTAAGGTATGCTATATTTATAGGTTAAAATGCTCAATATCAAGGATAGAGCATATGTAAATATAAAAGGGGACATTGAGAGTTAACACCCAGTGGCGACAGTCTGTTCCCTGCTAAAATGCAAACTTCAGCCATCTGTTTCCAGATGATAGCCTGAAGATTGTGTTTAAGCATGAAACAGACTGTTTCCACAAGGTGATCTTCAAAAACTGCCACCTATGAAGTAAATCAATCATTTGTTTGGTTGTTCCAACTTAGCACAAGGCTGGCTTAAGCTCAATCATTACTACAATGCTTATATTTACTTTCCCTGACTCCTAAGCCAACAGGAAAATGGACATACCCAAGAGACATTAAGAACTTTATTTCACTACAGTTTATATAAAAAAAAATGAATAAATGGTGCAGCCCATAGTAAAAACCCAAATTTTTGTCTGATTCTTGCTTTAATTGTTTACATATGAACATGCACTATACCTAAAATATACACCAACATGCAACCTTTAAATACCATAATACTATATACATGATAATATATAATAATATATGCCATACTGGTTGTGAAGCCAAATAATTTGTGGTTCAGGGTCTCCCACAGCGGAACAACGGAAAAATACTGTCCGTCCAATGGTAAACCGAGCATTTTCAGGCTGGGTGATGAACTGGGGTTTCCCTGAAAGAAATTTAAAAAAACATTAAATTAATTTCTTAGATTAAAGATTTTTATAATTCATTTTTAATATTTGTGGGTTATCCCCATATAGCTTTGCCAGTTTTGCCAAGAAGTCATTACTAAATAACTCCTAGTTCCTATTACCAGACTATGTAGTAGTCTGGGATCAAAATAATTAATAATAAAAGAAAAATGTTAAGCAATAAAAATAGATAAGAATGGTAAGGATGAGAAAGTTAGATTATGAAAGTAATAGTTAAATAAATCTAGAATGCTCCCATGATGCATCATAACAAGCATTTTACCATTAAAAGAAAAAAAATCCAAAACTTTTTCTCTTTTTGATTTCAACTGTTGAAGATGGCAGACATTCTGGACAGCCCCAGATCAACTATTTTGCCATCAACAGATAAGTAAAATTTCTTTATATCTGCTCATATATATTCTTTAAAATATACAATCATTACTCTGAAATGTATACTAAATCAATTTATCTGTTTTTTTTTATGCTTATTTCATTCTATCTCATATATGATTGTTTGTAATATTATAATACAATTGTGGTTATGGGATCTCTTGTTTAACCATACAAAAATATATGTATGCATAAGAATAACGTTCAGACAAGGCTAATGTGTCACCAGAACACTACAACAATTATAAAAACAGAACACTTCTTGTCTTCATGCTCTTATCTCTCTTTTCTTCCCAGCATGCTTTAGGGACAACACTGCTGATACCTTGTTCCCAAACATGAGGATATCTTTCCTCTTAGTGACTGAACTTCTCTCTCTCTCGCTCTCTCTCTCTCTCTATATATATATGTGTGTGTGTATCTTTTTTTTCTCTCTCTCTCTCTTTTATACACACATACACACACACATGCATGTATCGCTCAAACAATTCCTAACTTTTAATATTTTCTTTCATTTACATGCATAATAATGTATTTTCTCTCTTTTTACTCTGTAATTTAAAAACAAAAATACAAAATATCACCTTGTTGATATTCAGTCTATTTTCCTACACACTGTCAAGCTGCTATAAAAATGGGACACTTTTTGTCTTTCTCTCTCTTGATTGAATGATTCATTTCTTATGGTTTATCAACCTTTTGCAAGTTATTTAAAGCCAGAAAATATTTTTAGATTATAAGAATTTTTTTGAGATAACAATGGATTAGTGATACAAATTTTACTAATTAACCTATAGCTGGGAGTCAGAAGATATGAATTCATACCTTTCTGAAAGGTATTTGCATGTAAGTGAATATAACAAACCCAACAGGAATTGGAACTCAGCTCTCTAATTAAAAATTCTGCACCATTATCCATTACACTGCCTGCACATCAAAGCTTACAGCATGTTGTATTCACAAGCATTCACCCATTCAATGTTGCTTAACTTAATTGATCATGTGGGAACCAATGTCTCAACATTATGTGCCCTTAAGCCTTTCTCTTTTTTCATCCCATTCAATTTTTCTAAATAAAACACTGACGCCTTTATCCACTGTGCCATGTACTTAAGGCATTGGTTAGATCCAGTGACAGGACCCAAAGAGTTGTGAGTTCAATACCTGGTTAAGGCAGTGGAGAACTTGGAGAGGTGAATTAACAGGAGATAACTGATAACTGATATTCATTAGATATGGCACATAGAACTAGAACTACCCCAGCAAGCGAAATAAAGGTTTCAGTTTGACATTCCAACCACCTGAAGAAGGCCGGAGCATACAACAGGCGAAACATTGTGATAAATATGGCAACAAAGATGAGGACAATAGTCTGAATAATGTAAATAGCCAACACTTTTACTCACTAGGCCATTACAGGCAATAATCAAGCAGTGCTAAAAATAGGAATTAGACAGTATCCCAAGACATGGGCAGTGGAATGAGAACGCTCTATCCCCATAGATTAAATAAAAGGTTCAGTTCAGAATTCCCTATAGGTTACCCACTTCAATATGTACCAGGGGCCAGAGGATAGAACAGCCAAAATGTTGTGATAAAAACAATGAAGATGAGGAAAATGTAAATAGTGTTAAAAAAAAGTAGTAAGTCTTACGCAAAAGCTAAGATTATGAGGGGAAATGAAGTTGATTTGACTTCATGGACAGGGAGAGTCCTAGCTGTAAAGGTCTGAACTGGTCAAACATGAGAATTGATCTCTTCTGTACTTACGGCATTGAAACTGGCCCGGCAGAAGTGAGGCAACTGACAATCCTTCTAAACTGGCAGGTTGCTCACAAGTAGCAATGGTTTCTGTCTGCTCGTTTACCTGTTTTAATTTCTCTGACAGCCACAAAAGGTTGCAATCACAAACAAGGGGGTTATTATCTAGTCGCCTGGGAAAATCAAAAAAAAAAAGAATTTCAAATGCCAAAATGCAATAAAAATATCAAACAAATATGATTCATAATCTAAAAATCAACATTTCCCTCCCTTGAAGTTTCAAAATAGACCAGCTGTGATGATTATTTATTTACAATGACATCGTAATTCAAACTACCCCTTTTATTAAAATGAAAAGCTTTGTCCTACAATGCTTGTAGCTTAAATTTTACGACTAGATTTATATAGACTTTCATAATTAATAATGATGCAGATGTAATAATACAAATCAAATGTTATACATTTGATGTTATTGAATTTATCTAGAACCAGGTTTCACAACCTGTGTTATATCACCCACTAATACATGATTTCAACTGTTGGGTGAGTGATGAGCAACTGAACAGAAAATGGTGGGTTATTGGAAATTTTGGTGGGGGATATAGGATTTTGAGTATTAAAAAAGTATTTCAACAAAGCTACCCGAAAAAATATTTTAAGGAGATATGGGTCAAGCTGAAGAGGATCACCCAGAACTGCATCTGTTAGAGGGGTGCTGTTGCAGCCATATGTTCCCCAAGGAATCAAGAGGCATAATATATGCAAAGAAACTGTATAAATAAACAAAAAAACAGGATACTAAGTGGGAATAGCTGGGTCACATTCCTAGATAAAATATAAATATCCCCACAAACAACAAATGTTCTATAGTTTTGAAAAGGGTTATTAACATTCGTATAGTTCCTCAGATGAAATAACATTGTTTTCAAATATAAATGAGTTAAGAGAATAGCCTAAACGACAAAAAAATATTCACTGAATTTTTATTAGTTTCTAGTCGCATATATTCTTTTTAATTCGATAATTATGAACAAGAATCATTTAATTTTTTGTTAACATTCACAATGCTAACCCTAAACATAAAACTAACCTTGGCCATAAAATAAATTATATATACAGTTTTCAATGATCAAGTTTGTTTTCGTTTGTTCCTTAATACAGTAATATGTAGTAGCAGCAGCAGCTGCCATATAAGTCAGCATTATTTATTACCTCCCTTTGGTATATTTTATGGTATCATAAAACCAGTAACAAACTTTTATCAAACAATTTTGGTATGCTTTTAAATATTTACTAAACAGGTGGATGGTGGAAAACTTTTCCATGTCAATGTGGGTGATGACACAAAAAAGGTTGGGGACCCCTGATTTAGGACATTTTGTGTATGTCTTTGGTTTAAACACACGTTTCTTGGTAAGTTTTAATCTTTGCACTGATGAAGACTATAGTAGAAAGTTTTATTTGATACAAAGGATAGGTTCACAGTAAGAAAACTGTAACTGGAAAAAAAAATGCTATCTCTACCCAAGACAGAATGCAACAATTCCTGTGACTTTCAGTCTCAGGCCAACACATCCCCACAATTGGCCAGGATGCTGAGAGATGTGTATTTGTATTATTGCCATTTCTAGACAGATTACCAGCCAAGACTGAAGAGTTTCTAATGGAACAGTTGTCCTTCTCCTAGACTAGTTACCAATCAAGGCTTAAGAGCTTCTATCTGCTCATTAGCACACCAATCAGTTTTGAATTCAGAGTTTTCCTTCTCCCAAACTGGTCACCAACCAAGGCTTAAGAGCTTCTATCTGCCCATTAGTACAACCATCAGTAGCTTTCAAACAGTTTTGTCTACTCAATTTCACTAACACGTATGGCTTTTAGACACTTCCCAATGCTGTCACATGCTGAGATCATCTCCGCAAGACAATTTAATCAAGAAGTTACCTCCTTGACGAATCAATCATAGTGAGATGCAAAACCCAGGTCTTTTGGTTAGAAAATTAACATTCTACCCATCCAGCTATGTGTCCACAAAAGTGTGGCAATCTTAACTGAAGATTGCCTCTTGATAATCTCCAGACAGAAAATACAAGACTCAAGAGCCACTCAAGGTAGTCATAAAGACATACAGAGAGGGAACACATTATGAGGATATATAGGATATGTTATAATCTTCCTAAAATCATATCTTCTGATACATGTTACACAAATTTCCACCACTGTCCAGATGTGAATGCTCTGAAATCCAAGACTGAACTAAAAATTCTGTCAAGTGTGCATCGGCTCTGCACACACCTTCAGCTTAATTCACACACCCAAAAAACATACAAGCCAAATTTTTTACCCACTAGTACCCACTCCTGCCTAAAGAAATGAAATAAAAATTGGAGCCAATCTGAGCCTAGGAAAAAGACATAAACGCCCATGAAAGGGACATCTTGTCATTCAGTCGGCACAATAGCCAGGGTTCACACGCTCATCAGAACGCCACCTCCACACTTCCCTCCTATCTCCAAAGACAACTCGCCAAAGATCGTCGCCGCAGTAAGTCCCAACTCACCCTCCCTCTCCTACTGTATGCCTCTGCAGACAACTTTACTTATCTCTTTCTTTCAACAAGGGACATTCACACCATTTCACCATTGTTGAATATTTTTGTTAATACAATTATTTAATTCTTAAACCTCTGTCACTTCTCCTTTGTTCTGCCAACATACACTTAATATAACAAATAGATGATGGTTGACCTTGACTTGAAGAGGCTAAGAGTGATCAGAGAAGCATCCTCTAAAGAATTTGATCCCCAATACAACAGTTCTGGGGAATAAGCTGTCTGAGTGGAACTCCCTCCTCACCAATGGAATATGAAGAGAATGAATATTTGATTCAGTGTATGTGGCTTGGTTAGTCCTAGTTCGACTAATGGAACCAAGAAATATGACTTGTTCAAACATCTCCCATGAAAATGTTGATAGAGCAGTGAGAGGCCAGCATCTGTGGGAAAGAGGTTGTAGAGTAAAAAGTAATCATCACACACAAGGTCTTGCAAACACTTTTAAGCTCAGTTGAGGCTTGAAAGTGGACTGAGAAGCTCTGGTCCAGATATTGCAGCAATATCTATTTTTGGTCTGATCTGGCTCTTGTAATGATAGCACATATCTTTAGTGAAACAAAGAATATACTTGGAAAATAGGAGAGGATGCTGAAAAGTCCCCAGCTTGATTCACTTTCCAAACAAGTGAACAACTGACAAAACAGTAGAATTTTGGAGGAAATCCTTTCTTGGTCAGGTTGAGAACTTTTTAGATCTTTACATATATTATGGGAGATAATGGAGCATTGGTTCTGATTAGTTTTCAGATAATGGTAATTCTGAACATTAAAAATCAAAACAAAGACATATACTAAGAAAAATGCCTCAAACATGGACCTTTGTGTCCTGCCTCCAAAAATTGAGTGTCAAAAAGATAGTTTTTCCATTGACACTGCTATTATTTTAACTACCTTAACTCTCCAGAAATGTTTATTGTTTTAAAAAGCAATGATTAGAATTGTGTTAAAACCTAAACATATGAAAATGAATTTATACATTTTCTTTGTTCTTGAGAATTGACAAGAAAAATAATAAATACTATTTTTTTATTAGATTATTTATTTACATTATTTATTATACTACTTATTGGAATAGTTGGCAGAACATCAGCTAATTGCCTATTTATTCAGACTTTATAAAATAGTAAATAATAAGGATTTACTTATGTTAGGACCAAGTAAATAGTTAAGTAATAACAAAAACCAGGTTTGCAGATATATAGTATATTAAACAGTAAGTACATCAGAAGAGTATTACATGATTAGTGAGAGTGTATTGAATGAACTAGCACTCAATCTATTCGCTGTTAATATTTAACAGCTACAAGGAATGTATGTGGCACAAGGCCAAGTCTACCATGGGTTCTCCGAGCATGTAGACTTGGCCAAAACATTCCCATAGAACCTGCATAAATGGGTCCGGGCCTGTCTACCTCCCTGAACGAAACTTTGTCCTTTGGCAAAGCCTCATCTGGGTTCCTCTCTACTCAAGGCAGAGAGTTCGACAGTTAAACAATCTATTTGACTGTTCCCAAAGTCTTCTGTCCTACTAATCTTATAGTAGGTGGAAGAGTCTAACATACACTTTTTAGAGGGAGGACACCACAACAACTTAGTTCACATGTTTTAATAATTTATATAAAATATTAAATTAAAATATTATAACTAAAAAAAACTTTTTCATTTTTAAATATTAAAATAATAATTACAAATTTACCCCCCTTGCATATTCGAATTTAGAACACTGTAAATGAATATTGAAAAAAATATTTTGAATTTACTGAGCTACCATATACACATCCACAGATATTTTAACCCTCTGAAGATGGTCTTAGATGAGACTGAAAGTACTTGGGAAAACAAAAATTTGAAAATTTGAAGGAAAATTTTAGAATTTTTTCTACAGCCACCAAGAAATTTATTTGTGAACTTGAAAGGATTAAAACTAAAATAGACACAGACATAATATGTCTAAATTATTTAACCAAACATGCTTTAATAATTTAGTAAATGTTTATAAATTTATGAATAAAAATTGTTTTCATATTTATTTTTTATGAATTTGTAAATGATAAATATTGTATTGCATTAGTTTTAATAAAATTGTATTAGTTTTTAGAATGTTGAAAACATAAAATTATAAATTAAATTAATAATCTAATAAATAAATGTATAAATTTACTTTCATCATATGTTTAGGTTTTATGACAATTCTAATAATCGCTTTTTAAAACAATAAACATTGCTAAAGAGTGAAGGTAGTTAAAATAAGAGTGATGCCAAGAGTAAAATGGTTGACACTGTACTTTTGTGGGCATGAAGGTCCATGTTTGCCAAAAATACTTACAGTTTCCGCAGTCTGGACAAATTTGAGAAAACACCCACAGGAAGATGCTTGATATAGTTGTCAAACAGATATCTGGAAATAAAACAAAATAAAATAAAAATGATGCTTATATTATTGTAGATAATTTAGTTTTGTTAAATATATATATCTAATAAGTACACTTGGAATACCATTTTATATATGTAATTTTATTAAAACACTGGATGAGTGCATAGAAAAAAGTACTTTCTACAGAAAGTAGAATTGGCATGCAGAGTTCAAAATCCAGTCAAGGCTGTTGCTTTTATTTCAGCATAATTGCCTTTGCATGAAAGGCATGAATCCTTCTCTTCTACACTCATCTAAGTATTAAGAGCAGGGTAGACTGGGTTTTCTAGACTTGGTTAACAACCACTCTAGGGAGAGCACAACTCTAAATTCAAAAGCAGTTGGATATGGTGCTAGTAACTCCACCCTGTAAAAACCTATTTGCTACAGAAACTAAACCCTTGCATGGTGAAGCTGTAGCCCTATGCTCCTTAGGGGATTCCACAAGACCTTACATACATATGAAAGTTTACAGGATAAATGCATACACACATATATGTTACATCCTCTAGAAGGACTTCATTAGACTAAAGTAATGTTTTTATTGATGGAATTATATACGTGTAGGTGGGGAGATATAAATGTAAGCTTCAGTTATAACTTATGCATAATAATATAATAATAACATCAGGTCATACTAGACAATTACTATTGCCAGAATCTATCTTATGCATTTATAAGTCGACCATCCATCCATGCATTGGATATTGCTGTTACATCTCATCTGGTGCCTCTGCTATGGATTTAGAGTTTCTTGATAAAATCCAAAGAAGAATCTACAATGTTATTGGTCCTGATCTGGCATCTAGGCTTCAGTCACTTTCCCACCACTGGTCAGATCTACATTCTGAGTCAGTCGATCTCGATCGACTGGCTGATCGGTTGAACTCTCTGCCTTCGGGAGGGGAGGAACCCGAAAGAGGCTACGCTGAAGGGCGGATTCTCTTTCGGGGGAGTAAACCGACCATGAACCCGTTAACACAGGTTCAATGGGCATATTTTTGGCCGAGCCCATGGGCTCAGAGATCCCACGTTAAACCGGCCTTGTGCCACATGATGCCCTATATATATATAGTCACTTTCCTACCACTGTAACATACCTTCCCTGTGCATTTTCTATAAATATTTTCATGGTAATTGTTTTGATGAGCTTTCCTCTTTGGTACCTAAACTTTATGAATTTAAACACAGTACTAGATTGGTAGCTAGTTCTCACCATTTTATAGTTGAAATGGCTAGATGTAACCATAAGTTCTATGCTAAAATTTTCTTTTCTCTCACTTCCAGCTTCTTGTTTTCCAGCCAACTTTAATTTTCAAAAATTTAAATGCAATGTCAATTGTTATCTAATGTATTCTTGATTACTCTTCTTTTCTTTTGGTCTCTCTCCTTGATAATGTTTTTCGTTTTTCTCATATTCTTTGACACTCAGTAGCCCCTTGCATCTTAGTGGCTTTATTGCCTTGCTTGGGACAAAATGATGAAATAATGGTGAAATTTGTGTAGACAGTATATTTACTTAATTTCACCTACCAGCCTGAATATTCAAAGAATCTTATTAAAAAAAAGAATATATGCTCCAGAAAGATTCAAACCTACATCACCCTGGGCAGGAGAAACCATCATTAGATTCAATGTGCTTTAAACCTCTCAGCCATGAAGTGCGTTGATGATCAAGAAAAACTGAAGAGTGCCTTTAAATGTAAAATTTCCAGGACTCTTGAAATATACATATCTACTCAGTTTTGTATCCTAATGTAAACAAAACAATTTCTAAAGAAGTGATGGATTTTTATTTATCAATCTGATAGATTTTATAACTTATGAATTATTTGTAATGAATGCACATTTTTGAGTATAAACTTCATTTATTTATTAAATCAGCATATATATTTATTTTTCTCTACCAGTTTGAATATTTGAGAAATCTTATTAAATACAAATAAACACTCTCCAGCAGGATTCAAATGTATATTTTTCTTGAAAAAGATTTCTCAAATATTCAAAACGGTAGACGAAAATAAATAAATATACTATTTTACTGTTTAATAAATAAACAGAGCATCTACTCAAATCTCAAATATGGGCATCCACTAAAAAATAACATTTAAGTTATATATATATATATATATATAGGCAGCATGTCTTCATTCAAGCATGTTTCAGTGAATAATATAGACATATTATGTTTATTTATTTTTATAATAATCCTTTCTAGTTCTTTAATTGTTTTCTTGATATTAACATGAAATTCATCAAAGAAGGTACCATCATTCTTGTTAACCCAAG
>OZ010580.1:121912836-122037836 GCA_963932145.1 Acanthosepion lycidas
AAGTCAGTTCTACAAGTGAGAAGTGAGATTAAACAGGTCTTCTCTTTCACAATTTTTAGCCTGCTACACATTTATTAAAAATGTAATTTTTCAGTCTGTCTAGATTTCTGAAATGGGGTATTATTTACATTATTCGGACTATTGTCCTCATCTTTGTTGCCATATTTATCACAACGTTTCAGCCATTGTACGCTCCACCTTCTTCAGTTGGTTGGAATGTCAAACTGAACCCTTTATTTCACTCACTGGGAGCGAAATAAAGGGTTCAGTTCGACATTCCAACCACCTGAAGAAGGTGGAGCGTACAACGGCTGAAACGTTGTGATAAATATGGCAACAAAGATGAGGACAATAGTCCAAATAATGTAAATAATGTGTAATTTTTTTAATGCTATGAAAAACTGATTAAGCATTTTTATTCATCTCAAATGAGCAGACACTTTTGACAATGGAGCATTTACAGAGAGTCCTGTAGAGATAAAAAAAAACAAAAAAAAACGATTATCTCCCTTTGATAGAGATGAAATCACATAGGTACTGTGATGACTACTTAGTGATGTCACTTCATTGTGTGACAAAAGGGGTCAGTCAGTCCTACAGTCTTGGTTATATCAGCCTCCCCCAGCTTACAAATCCATTGTGCTGTTTTCCTATGTAAATATATCTTCACCAGATATAGAAAATATCTCTGGCTCGCAGTCCTCATGTTGGGACAAAATAAATATGTCTTTTCCAGAAACATAGAAGGATATCTGTCAGCTCCAGTTCCTATTAAGTTCCATTATACATAAAACTTTCTCTTTTCATCCTCTTTTCACTCTGCTTGTTGCTGCATACATGTTATAATTTCTTTGTGGGGGATACATGTAAATATGTATATGTAATTTTGTGTACAACTTAGAAGCATACAACTCTCTGAAAACCAAACATGTTTGTCATTTGTTTTCTTTCAGCCATTCTGTTCTGTTTATGAAATATAGTGTTATTATATCATGGATATAATAATGCCCATAATGGGGGAAATGAAATGATAGAATAAACCTTTCTTCTATAGCACACCCATAGTAATTTTATGGAAAATATAGCAATTTTTTTATTATGTTTAACAAGGGGTTGGGATATGGCCAAATGATTAGAACATGAGAATGTAATTTCCAACCACGAGACCTGGGTTCGAATCTCACTATTAACTTATCAGAGAGGTGATTTCATGATGTTATTGGCAAGATTAGATAATCCAACACATGGTACATTTGGAAAGTGCCTGAAAACTGTTGCAAGGGTTGATCCAAGCCTTGTGAACAAAACTGAATAGACAGAACTGTTTAGAAGCTGCTGATGGTTATACTAGCTTTTAAGTCACAAGTCATCGTTACCAAGGGTTTGATCATACTGGCCTCTTTCACAAAAATTGATCATGCCAGATTATGCACTCTCTCCCAGCAACTGTAATTCATGTCCACTCAGCATAGTTGCATTATAAACCAAAGGTGGGTTCTGTGGCTTGAGTAAGCATATATGATAGGGTTTGGCCAGCCATCTTGGCAGATGAGTGTGCTGGGATTGCATTCATTCTTATTAGAAAGAAAAGAGAAAATTGCAGATTAATTTGATTAACAATAAAAAAAATAAAGATAAAATGGATAAATAAAGTACAAACATTTCCTAATCCCACATGTTTACTTTTTTTTTATTTTTAAATGTCATGTCCATTTAGGAGAAGGACTGTTCAGAGATTCTGTGTCATCAGTTTTTCTAAAAAGTGTGACTGCTTCTATACATGACACAATATTACTAATAGAATCAAATCAAGTGCATGCATATTAGATCAGTTTTAAAAATTTGATCTATTGGGTCCTCATACAGCAAAACTGACATATGTATGTATGTATGTATGTATGTATTACATTACTTTTTTTTTTCTATTATTTCACTCCCAACCAAGGCAATAAAGTCACAGACAAAAGGGGGTTACTCAAAGTGAAATAATCTGAGAAAAGCATTATTGAGGAAAGAGGACAATAAAGAACAGGTTTCAAGAAAAACAGAAGATGACAATATATATATATATATATATATATATATATATATATATAGAACTTATGGTTATATATATATATATATATATAATTATTTATTTTAAAAAAATTTATAACATAAATATGTTATAAAATCACTACAAAAATAGCCATTTTGTTTCAACACCCTCGGTGTCTTATCAAGTGATGATGTTGAATGTAAAATAAATGGTTTTAAAAGTTTCAAATTAATTAACAGTCCTACGCATATATATATATATAGAACTTATGGTTATATATATATATATATATATATATATATATAGAACTTATGGTTATATATATATATATATATATATATATAGAACTTATGGTTTTATATATATATATATATATATATATATATATATATATATATATAGAACTTATGGTTATATATATATATATATATATATATATATAGAACTTATGGTTATATATATATATATATATATATATATATATATAGAACTTATGGTTATATATATATATATAATAAGATCACACATTGAGTGCTGGTGCTAATAAAATAGTGCTCAATGCAATATAGCAGAGCTATACACTATATATTAATAAATATACATAGTTATCCTCATCAAACACAATCTCAATACCTGAAGATGGCATTATGCATGTAACTACACATCATGCTAGTGACGATAAATATGTATATTTATTAATATATATGTATATATATATATATATATATATATATATATATGTGTGTGTGTGTGGGAGGTATTTCTGCTGCACCCTGTATATGTATTTATGTACACTATAGGCCTGCATTCCCTTAAAAAAACATCTTAAAATAAGATATTTTGTAGTTTTTAAGTAAAAGATAAAATGTAAGTACCTATAGTGTATTTTCTTTTATTTTTCAGTCTCTCCCCAGGCTCCTCTTACTAACAAAAAGTTTGAATTTGGATTTGTCTTTTTAATAACGAAAACAAAATATGATGCCGTTGTATGATTATTTTTTATTGTTAACTGCCTATTTTTTTGTCAAAATAAAAGCAAATACACTGTAGTTACTGAAATTTTATCTCACACTTTAAAAGATTATAAAAATATCTCAACTAACGTGTTTTTTAAAGAAATGCAGGGTGGCTTCAAATCTTTGACCTGTAGTGTTGTATATATGTATGTATGTATAGTATAAAATGTAAGAAAGATACATATATTTCACTGTTTCCCTGGCTTCAAGTTTCTTGTGTTCACACATTTTGGAGGAAGTAAACATACAATTGTCATGCAGTGGAAAAGGGCAGGGAACTTGATTAATCAAATTTCCTGTGCTTTTTTACTGTGACTTAAAGTCACAGAAACAACAAATGTATCATTTTTATGCATATTTTTTTTAATATTTTCTATTAAGCAATATATATTCTTTATCTATGTTGGGATACAAAAGGTGATTATCTCCCTTTGGTGAAGAAGAAGTCAAGTCAGTCATGTAACAGCTGTTTAGTAATGTCATTTCATACTGAGGTGAAAATGGTCAATCAGTCAGCTTCCAGGAATCAAACTGAACAGTTACTTGTTTAACCTGGGCCGCTCAGCCACATGATGCAGCTTATGGTACCATTTTCCTATGGAAATATATCTACATCAGATATAGAAAATATCTCTAACTCACAGTCTTCATGTTGGAAAAAACCCAGGAATTACCATTTCCCAAATGTGGAATATGTTCTCATTAGTGACATAGCAGATGAATCCAGTCCACTTGAATCTGGAATCCTAAACATAGCTTCTCCTGAAATACAGAAGAATCTCTGGCAGACCCAATTCTCATTAGGAATTATTGCATGTAAGACTCTCTTATTTCATCACTCTGTTTTTTGTGTAGATACATGTTATAGTTTCTCTGTGTGGGACACATCTAACCTAGACAGTATAAATTTAAGTGACGTACTAGATTAGTGGCAAGGTCTCATCATTTTACGGATGTAACCATAAGTTATATGCTAACAGTTTCTTCTCTCACAGTTCTCACTTATGGAACTCTCTTCCTACCTCTTGCTTCCTAGTTAACTTTGATCTTCAAAAATTTAAATGCAATGTCAATCGTTATATTCTGTCTTCTTAATTCTTGTTCTTTTAATGTATTCTCTTCTTAATAGTATACTTTTCTCACATTCTTTACCACTCAGTAATAACTTGTATTTTAGTCGCTTTATTGCCCTGCTTGGGGTAAAATGATTAAAAAATATATATATATATATATAATTTTTATATGATTTAGCAGTAGAACTGTCTCTGAGAACAAAGCATATATTGTCATTCCTTTTCCTTTCAGTCATTCCACTCAGTCCATGAAATAAAGTGTTATCATATCATTGATGTAATAATGCCCATAATAGGGGAAATGGAAGGACTCGTGTGATCCAGTGACTCTGAGAGAAATGCCGTTGGGAGTTCTAAACTTCTGGTAGTGCCACCCTTTGCAGGAAGGTCAAATACAGAGACCCAGACTAAGCACAACCAACCCCAAAGACTCCAAAGGTGGAACAAGCAGATGACAATTACAACAGAACTCAACAGATTAACCATCAGATGAAGAGGGATGCATATGATGGATATGCTACAGAAGGTTCCACTCGAAATTATAACAGAGTTATCAACAGTCTGTTGCAGTTTCATAACTGGATCCTGCATGTCTCTTTCCATATTTACCACAGAGAAAGGTCATGAAATCAAGTGTGTGGGTCACTTCTGGGTAAGTTGAGGTCCACCTTAAAAATTCATGTCATCAGCATTTTTGTCTACTCTCATTTTCTTTCACCTCTATCCAACACTTTCAAAGTCAAACAGCGATAGAGAATGGATGACAGGAGCTGGTTTTGGTGAAACTGGAAACTTCTAGTCCTGAACCTAGATGTTGATAGCAAATTTAGTCACCAGCACCATCAGCAAAAAAGGTAAAAAAGAAATTAAATTCTTGGATCTGAGATAAAGCCAACAATGAAATAGTTTTAGTCAATCCCTAAAATGATAAGATATTTATGTAAAATCAACAAAGTAAGATGATTCCATAAGATCAAAAGTAGGCTAAGCTTTTATATTTACTTATCAGTTTCTGAGAGAATAGAAATAATTTAAGCAAGTAAAAGAACATTTCTAAATAAAGCCATGTGCAATTTTAGAAAGAGAATAAAATAATACTGTTTTAACATTTCAATACTTACAAGTGACGTAATTCTGGCAATCCAACGAATGCATCCCGGGATAAATATCCAATCTCATTATGATTTAATAACCTGGAAAATAAAAGATTAAAAATAAAAATTATTTTTGTTGTCAATTCTCAAGAACAAAGAAAATGTATAAATTCATTTTCATATGTTTAGGTTTTATTACAATTCTAATCATTGCTTTTCAAAACAATAAACATTGCTAAAAAGTGAAGGTCATTAAAATAAAAGCAATGTCATAGGAAAAGAAAAACGTCCTTTTGACACTGTTTCTAAAAAAAAAAGATTTTGTTTTCATTTGGATACACAGCATTACAGACTAAGCTTAAACAACACCCCTAACAGACAATATAATAGGTTGTATCGTATGCTACTCTATGTCAACACTGGTTTGGAAATAGCAAATTTGAGTGTTAGTTTGTTTATAACATAAATACTTGGGATTGACATTTCAATGTCTTTAAAATAGATATATATATATATATATATATATATATATATACATTACCTGCTGTATATATATATATATATATATATATATATATATACAGCAGGTAATGTAAGTTTTGTAAAGATGCATGTCCTGAAAATGTACATATGCATCAGCTGGAAGCATTGTAAGTTTTGTAAAATCTATATATCTTGTAAACATATATATATATATATATAATTTTATACTCTGCTTCAACCTAGGTCTCTGTTATATTCCATGCTAATAGGAATATATACCTGACAAACACAGTGGATAAAATGAGTAAAGGTTTATTGTAAAAACCAGTACAATAAAAATAAAGGTAACAGTTGTTGCAAGTCAATCCAGTAGTGAGTTTTACTATTGGAAGGTCGATAGTTCTCATGTAAGTCTGAATCATACTCAACAGATCCCAGCTAGAGTCTGTAGTCCATTGACTTACAGATACTTATAGGTAGCTACTACCTATAGTGTAGTCAATCATGGAGCAGGTGACAGGTTATTCCATTACATCAGTCTTTTTCAGATTCACTCTACATCAAAAGCAGTTGGCTGGACGTGAACTCAAAGAAAGCAAAACCAAAAATAAAAAGTCATCCTCTACACAGGGGCTCCAAACATCACAATCGACTAAGAAAACAAATCCCCTCAAAAAATGAATAAAATACAATATAGAAGGAGCCAATCATGAATAAAAAAGCAAAAACATGACAAAAAAATGATGATCCACCAAATCTACTTTTAAGAATGCAACTCAAATGTCGTATGCATTTGTGGTGAATAGGCAAGTTGTCTATAATAAAATAGGATATAAAAGCCTGCAAAAACAAACACCACTAATGTCCTTCAGGACAGCGATGTAGATATATGAGTTGGTCATACATGTGTTATTGCCATCTAGACATTTTCTCTTATCTGAAATGAAATAGTAAATTATGGTTTGCCATGTCAATCCAACCAAACTTTTTAAAAATAAAATGCATAAATAAAAAATAATTTACTGGAAACTTTGCTTTTTTGGAGTTTTTTAGAAGTATTTTAAAATTATGGCTTTCCATTTAATTTATGTTTAACCAAATATATGTAATATATATGAATTAAATATACATAGAATATGTAAATGAAAACCACTGATTCAAATTCCATGTTTTTTTAGTCACTCAACCAAAGGCTGCATTAATTTATTCTTTCTTTTTAAACTTTAAATCTCTGATGACTTCTGTTTGAAACCTGTTTCCTCTACATTGGTATTTAGTCTTGCGATACATTTAATGAAATCTCAGGTGAATTCAAAGGTTTTAATGTATATGTACATGGAAAAAGAATCGTTGCATAATTCAGTTTTTAAGACTAGACATTTTTTTAATGTTTTACGCCTACATGAGGTGGAAAGAGTATACTGAATCAATTGCTAATTTTGCTGCTAGGAAAGTTGGTTCACTGTGTCAAGCTAGACAATTTTTCTCACCAGCTAGTCAATTTTTCTCACCAGAATCTATCTTACACATTTATAAATCTACCATTTGCCCATACATTGAATATTTATAAGACTGCCATTCATCCTTGCTTTGAATATTGCTGCCACATCTGATCTGGTGCTCCTGCTATATATTTAAAGATTGTTGATAAAATTCAAAGAAGAATCTGCAATGTTATTGGTCTTGACCTGGCATCTCAGCTTCAGTCACTTTCCCATCACCATAACATAGTTTCCCTGTGCCTTTTCTATAAATACTTTCAGGGTAATTTTTCTGATGAATTTCCCTATTTTGTGCCTAGACTTTATGAATTTAAGCATAGTACTAGATTGGCAGAGGAGGAGGCATGGGGTGTAGTAATGGATAGTGGCTTGGATTGAAGATTTGGAGAGACGAGTTCGAATTCTAGTTGAATCCATTACATTCACTTATGTGCTAATACCCTTGGGAAAGGTATGAATCCTCTTCTTCTCCCCCAGCTATTGGTAAATAGTTCTATAACTTTGGACGGCAACTGGTCTACTGCAGAAAGAAATGGCAACTTACTGCAGGAAAAAAAATCTGCCTCGTCAGTCATGTATTGAAAGATACATGATCGCCTAAGCATGTTTCATGCATGGCACAAGGTCTTATCATTTTACAGTTGAAATGGCATGATGTATCTGTAAGTTTTGTGCTAATAGTTTTTCTCACGGACTTATCACTTGTGGAGCACTCTTCTCACTTCTGTCTTTCCTGTGAACTTCAAAAATCTTCAAAAATTTAAATGCAATGTCAATCGTTATTTTCTGTCTTCTTAATTCCTCTTCTTTTATTCTTATTTCTCCTTAATAGTATATTTTTCTCATATTCTCTAACACTCAGTAACCTCTTGTATCTTAGTGGCTTTATTACCTTACTGAGATTGAAATGATTAAAAAAAATCACATTTTACAATATTTTACGGTAATTTCAACTGTTATCCACCCTTCAGTACTTAAGAACTATCCTTAAAATTATAACCTTAGCTGAAATATGATCTTAAAATATACTTTGCCTTGATTTACATTCTATCAAATATCAATGGTCTAAATTAGCAAAATGCTACAATTGAATTGATTTGGGTGCTTTCCCTTGTTAGTTTTATAGGAATTATTTGTCTTATTAATATCTTGTGAATTCTTTTATTACCTACACATTATCAGAAGATCGTGAATCTTGTAAAGCAGTATACTCATCAGAGCATCACCTGTACTGTCACTGTAACATCAGCCCATCCCTCTTCACTCTGCTTCAGAATTTTCTAGTGTGAATCTTAAGGAAAAAGAGCCTAGTCTGTCCTGTTATTTAACCCATATCTGGGGGGATGTGGATTCATGCATTTTCCAAGGAGCATTAGTACAATGTGAATGAAACTCAATCATGCAGGAATTGACCATAACAAGCCAAATTCACTATTTGTGCCTCCACATATCACAGTCACATATGATGGCTGGCTACTCAGTTTTGAACACAGTTATCTGCCAGGGTGGCTAGCAAATCCCTATTACAGATGCCAACACAACCCACAAAGTCCACTAGTGGTTCATACTGCAACTATGCTGATAAGAACTTAGTTACAGTTTCTGGGAGAGAGAGAAAGAGAGAGCACATAATCTGGTTTAAACAAAGGCTGCATACTCAAACCCTCAGACACGATGACTTGTGACTTTGTGCTAGCACAACCACTGATGGCTTCTGAATAGTTCTGTCTACCCAATTTCACTCTTTCACATGGCCAGAAAGTAAATGTTCTGACCACTCAGCCATGCATCCATATATGGTCAATTTTCAGGGAAGTGACTTCATGATTATATCAGCATGGGGAGGTGATTCCAGCATCTTTGGAAAGTGCCTGAAAACCATACCATTGTCTAATACCAAGCCTTGTGAGTGAAATTGGATATTCAGAAACAAATGGAAACAGTCAATAGGTGTACTTGTTTAAAGTGGCAAGTCATTGTTTGGCCACGGAATAAAAAACAAGTATAGCACATGGTCAAACTGATAGTGGCCCATTTTGGCTGAAAAAGACGTTTTCCTGTTGAAAAAAAAGGATACAGGTTCGATTCCTGTTAGAGTCACAGGTTAGTAGAATTTCTCAATCTAGGCCAAGTGTTATTAATTTCACATAAATAAAAATCAACAATAGTAACACAAACACATGTACCCACCAAAAAGAATGTTTATTGTAAAAAGAAATAATGCTGAATAAAAAAAAACCTTTCATCGATTCACACAAGTCATTCAGGTAGGTGGTCTCCACCTGTCACTTTTAACTTTGATACACCCTGTGAGTATCAAATACTCCAAGAACTCCTTCCTCATTATGTGTCAAAAAAATTCCAGCTCTCTCTTTCTGATTCTGATTCTAAGTGTTCTTTTTGTTTCCTTAAGAGATTTTCATTGCTTACATGCTCTATCCATGGTATTCTCAACATCCTTCTGTAGAATGATAATTTTTTTTTTTTTGCCTCCAGGTTTCTCTTCACTTGTGAGGAAATTGTCCAGCATTCACTTTCATATAGGAAGACTGATATTACAAAACAGTTCAGTATTCTTTTTTTTGTTTCTAAAGAAAATTTGGAAAACATGGACAAACATGCCTGCAATAAGACAGAGCGTCAAAAGGATGGTTTTTCCCATGATACTATCTTCACTCTTCAGCCATTTTTATTGTCTTAAAAAGTGAAAATTAGAATAGTAATAAAACCTAAACATATCAAAGGGAATTTATATATTTTCTTCGTTCTTGAGAATTTACAACAAAAATAATAAACACTATGTCTTTTTTTGACACAACATCTTATTGTGGGCACATTTGTCCATGTTTGCTGAAAATTTTCCTATTACTTATGACATTTGCTCAGTAGTAAAAGATGTATTAAGTGGTGACCCAGAGACATATGAACAAGAAATGGTCAGAATAAGCGGTACTCTACAATGTAACAACTACCCTGGGTACATGACAACAGCTCCCACAAACTGGGATAGGAGGTTACAAGAGGATAAAAACACTCAGAAAACAGCCTGCCTTATGTGAAGGGATTATGTAAAAAAAATACAAAAGATTTGTAGTCCATATAACATCAGGACAACCCTCAGAAGTCGTTCAACACTAGTTAGACACCTTTTCTGAGTAAGACCTCTCATAGAAGAGAACATGATTAAGGTCTGTGTGTATGCAATCCCATGATGCTGTGGCAAGAAATATAAAAGACAAACAGGCCGTCCCCTTAAGTTAAGACTGCAGGAACACTGTAAATCAGGAGGGAAAAGGGAGATCATCTCCTTCTGTGACATGAGGTTGAAATAACAGAGAACATCACTGGAAAATATGAAAACATGAGAAATCAGGAAATATGCTAGGCCACAAAAATCTCCTAAGCTGGCCAAGCATAGACACAAATACAACATGGGAACCAGTAATACAGAGAGCTAGAGAAAAACAACAATAACAAAAACTGTAATATGATCTCTGGTAAAAAATGACTACTCAGATATTAGGTTTATAAGTCTCAAAAATCCAATGACACATGGCCCAGTGGATAAAGACATTGGTTGAAGTAATCCAGTGACTTGACCCAATGAGATGTGAGTTCAAGCAGAGGTGAACAAAAACAAAAAAAAGGGAATTAACTGAAACTGAGATATCCAGAAAAGGCATGACACGTGGAACTAGAACAGTCTAACCCAGTGGACTAAATAAAGGGTTCGATTTGAAATTCCAACGTATATGAAGAAGGCTGGAGGGTACAGTGTTCGAAACGTTGTGAATATGACAATAAAGATGAGGATAACTGTCTGAATATGACAATAAAGATGAGGATAACTGTCTGAATATTATAACTATTATAAATTGTTACAATACCTCATCTCAGAAATATAGACATAAATCATTTACTATTCGAATGCTCCTTCAAGTTTAAGTATCCTGTTTCTTAATACTTTGCTTATCATATCAGCTGATAATAATAAGTCAATAAATTTTGTGTAAAGTTGTCAGTATGAAGTAATTATACAACACAATAATGAATCTATTATGATGAATGCAGTTTATTACATACTGATTTTCTTGAATCACCTTGGTTGTTACTGTCAAAACATTTTTGCCATTGCATTTTCTGGTTTTCTTCAGGTGTTTGTGATGTTAATCTATTGTTTAAATTTAGACCAAACATTTTATAAGGTAAACTGTTCTTATTCCACTGTCCCCACAAGAAGATATTAATTTTAAGCATTTCACCCCTAGCAAGATGGGAAGCCACTAGCACGCAAGGGGTTATAGAGGATTTGGAGCGAGAGCAGGTAGGAATGATAGAGGAAAGGATGAGGAGAAGGATAGTGGATAGATCAAGGCAACTGGAGATGTTGATTGACGTTACATTTGAATAGTTGGAGATTATAGCTATCAGGGAAACTGGAATAGGGAAGGGAGTTCCACAGGTGAGAGGTGCGAGATATGAAGCTACTGGAGTAGAAGAGATGGCTACATTTAGCAGTTTCAACAGTGAAAGGGTGAGAGTGGGATGCCAGCCTTGTAGGGTGCTTGAATTCACAAAGTCTGGGAACCAGTGAAAGCAGCTCATCAGAGCAATTACCATGAAAGTATTTGTAAAAATGACAGAGAGAGGCAACAGCATGTCTGTGAGAGAGCAACTGCAGGCTAGATGCCACGTCAGGGCCAATTATATTGCATATCCAATCAAGAACCCCGAGGCAAACAGTACAGGCTCCAGAATGATAAAAAATTCAATATTTTTCGATTTTGATATATTGTGGGTAGAGGAAGGTCTAATGAATGCTAAGCTACAAAAATTATTTAATAAAAATGTTTTCCCAATGTTTTTTTTACCACCAGACAAGTTAGCATTTTACCTTGATATAAAAAATCACGTGGGACTACATTTTAGCACCAACCACTTGAGATGCAAGTTTTGACCTTTTACCCATTGTAGTTGGGTACTTCAGCTAGTATGGTTATGTACCTCAGCTCTTGCTCCAACCCATTTAATCTACTGACTCCACTATTCCAAAAAAGAATGCTTGATGGCATTTCAGTTTTGTTATTACACAAGTATTAAACTGTACCCATCCCTACCCACATGTTCCCACGCAACCAACACCCTGGCTTGGCACTGCATGGCATCTCAGAGTTATCCTGATTCTCATATTTTGATACAACTTCACATGCAAGGCTTCAGTGGTATGTTGACATTGTGGTGCATACAAGTCTTTTGAGATGACAGATTTCCTTGTTAAATGATGTAAGAAGTGAATAGACAGTGTCCGTTATCAAGTACAAATTCTTTAAGTGAATGCAAGAAAGATTCCAGACGAAATCACAAGACTGTAAAGAAATATGACATGTTTGGAGTGGATGTATTTTCATGCATCAGAAGAGATACCATCAAGTGCTTAGTTGCCTCATAAGACTTTTTTCTCTACTTCAGGAACACACTGAAAGACAAACCATCTCTTACTTCATACTGACAGAGTATATAAAGAGTGTTCCAATAACTTGGATCGATTTTAATGTGAAATAAGTTTAAGCATCTAATGATTTTTTTCTTTTTCTTTCAGATTTGGCAGACATTTGGGCGATATTATTTTTCACACATAATTGCCATGACTTAAATAACAAGATCTAACAGAGAAATAAATATTCACCAATATCACTGATTTATTTACTGCTGACTTTGATCCATCTTAATGAAACACCCATATATATAATCTGTCTTAATGAAACACCATTTATATATATATATATATATATATATATATATATATATATATATATATATCCCTTCCCTCTCTAATTTCAATCATATCTGTCATCTTCGTCTTCCCCCTCTCTCTATCACCTTACATCAACTTAAAACTACCTTTCAAAAGCTTGTATAAAAATAATATGTAAATTTTGAAACCATTTTCTTTTATGCTTGGTGTTGTGGAGTGATTTCACAGTGGAGGCTTGTATTTGTACTAAGTCGGTCCTAAAATAGGTTCGACGTACAAAACGTTAGGAATAGGTAATGACGCAGCAATCTAGTTGTGGTGACTGATACTTTAGTATTCAACTAACTGTCGTCCGACATCGACTGACTGACTGACCAACTCGTTACTCTTACTACTCCTATTTATTATAGGTGGGAGAGTCTATTAACTATAGAAAAGGTGTGTTCCACTATAACACTTGGAAATGAAAAATCCCTTTCCTGGGGAAATAAAATATATAAAATATATATATATATATATATATATATTATAATCAGAATCAAGATACCATTATCTAAATGATCATTTTCACCTTGTAAAATTAAATTTACAGGGTTTTTAAAACAGTCCATAGGTACATATGTGAATAAATGAAAACTTAGCCAATGCGTTTCATCCTCGGAGGGACTTTATCAAGGCAAAGGCAAGGGTTTTATTTTGAAACAAGTATTTATAGACATGAGCCAAAATGTTAGTTTTTAAAATGTTTTAAATTTAAAAAGTGCTCATAAATATTCATCAGGTTAGCTGAAAAGTCTAGATAAGTTATGGAGGATACTAAGTGACATAATTTAATGTCTAATAAACGAAAGTGAATAAAAAATGTTCTTAATATTTTTTATACAAATTAATATTTAAATTATTTTAGTTTGGGATAAATTTATGTGTTATATATTTTAAGTAATATGAGGTTATAAATTTAACTATTTTCTTTTAAATTTTTTACATTTTTATCGTTATGTATGCTGGCTTGGGAAAGGAGTAATTCTTTCAGGGATGGAGATATTTGAAAAAAATTCTTATTTCAAATACATAGATGTTACTCTATTAATATATCCACAAAACAAACCTGATCTTTATTTTATTTTATTTTATTTTGTTTTTTAAACATGTGTTAATGTTTGTGTTGTTATTGTTATAAAATTTTTTGGCTATGTGAAATGTGTTTCTATTGCAGCATTAAGGAACACTAGTAAAATCCAGTCTCAATTGATTGCATCCCATCACCAACATCCAATTTGCATGGTGTTTTTTGGAAATATTTTACAGAAAAAATAATGCATCTTATAAGCAGCAAAATGCAGTACTTTACTAAGATGAGAGTGTATAGAATGTGCTTTAATTACTAGATCACCCACAGTAAATTTGCACCCATGGAAAGTGCTCAGACAAAGTCCATCTTCTGGTTACACCAGGTCTGATCTTCATGGCTAGGACTTGCCATGCCACTTACATAGTAACAAACCCACCTCATTCTCTCTGTATTCTATCAGCGAGATGTAAGTTCCATTCAAAGAGCTTCTTCTTGCAAACCACTGCTCTATGGAACAGACTCCCAAAAGAATGTTTTCTTGATCACTAAAATCTTAACCAGTTCAAGGCTAGAGTCAACCATTATCTTCTATCCATATAAACTGCCACTTAATGTAACCCTGAGTGCCCGCCCCACCCACTGCTGGGTTTGTACAGGGTGAACCTTACTGTAGACAAAAAAAAGGGTCTATTTCCTACTCATACTCTACCATCGACAATAAGTAACATGACAAGACCTGAATGTCATCACTTATAGTCCATTTTATTCCAAGCTGTTGACACTCCTTCATGACATGACCTGCTTAGACTATATAAGTGGTGTCCCACACCTAGAAGTTCTTAGGAAGCAGGTCCTTACAACATTTCACCTTTCTTGGCAGATGGTCTATTATTACAATGTGGAATGTTTAATAATAAATACATGAATAGAAAGAAAGAGAAACTAAAAAAAAATTGACTAGTATATACCCAAAACACATTTAAAAAAAAATAATTACAATTAATTAACAAAAAAAAATATTGGGGGGTGAAAGTTGAACAGAAAGAGATTATAGGATATGTTGTGCTGACCTCCAAAGGTCAGTTACAGATTAACAAAGCTTTTCCAAGCTAAAGAAAAAAATAGAGCTAAAAGACCTGCCATTCCACGCAAATTGTAGTGAACCACCCTTTGTATTCCATCAATGAGATGTAAGTTCCCCTTGAGCAGCTTCTTCCCACAAACCACTGCTTTATGGATTGGTGATCATGGCTCTCCACAATTTCCTAGCCTTTGTATTCTCAATAAGTTTTGTCTTTTTGTTATCACTCCTAAACCCTGTTATGCCATCCATTTACACAAGCTCACTAGATAGGTTATACATTGTTTTCCTTTGCCCCTCTTGCCTTCAATCTGTCCTGTGAGTATCAAATTTTCCAAGTCCTCTTTCCTTATTATTATTTCAAGTTGTGGGTGAGGAATTATTTTTCTACCCTACAAACACCATTCTCACAAACATGAACAAAAGGAAGAGAAAATAAATAAAATTGGTTAGTATATACCCAAAACACATATTTAAAAAAAAAGAGATTTGAACAGAAAGAGATTATAGGATATGTTGTGCTGACTTCTGACCTCCAAGGTCAATGGACACCACTAGAGGTCAGTTACAGATTAACAAAGCTAAAGAAAAAAAGGTTAGACCTAAAAGTTTGATGTTTTTTCTGTTTTATTGATCAGACATGAAAAACATTTACAAAAAAATTCTAGAATTTTCAAGATTGACTTTTAGTTTTTCAGTTAATTTTTTTAAACAATTCACCCCAAGCAAGGTGATAATGCCACTAAGACGAATGAGGTTACTTTGAGTAAAAGAAAATGAGAAGACTTTGAAAGAAACCACAAAGCCAATTGTAAACAGGAAGCAAATGATAAACTTCTTGCCCTGCTCAAAAGACTGGAGAGGAGTGTGAACTGGGCAATAGATGAACCTAATTGTAAAGAAATGGCCTAAGAGTACAGAAACTCTTCATTCCTTCATCTCACCAGTTCTAACCTTCATAGCTAAGACCTGCCATACCATGCACATTGTAGTGAACCACTCTTTGTATTCCATTAATGAAATGTAAGTTCCACTTGAGCATCTTCTTCCCACAAATTGCTGCTTTGTGGAACTGACTCCTAAAAGAATGTTTCTTCGATCCCAACATTCTTTACCTAAGGTTAACCATTATCTTTCTCATATATCCTCATAAACTGTACCCCTTACTCTGTAACCTCTTCCTAGTGTGGCTCTTGGGCCTTGTAAAGGATATACATCATTGTAAAAAATAAAAAGATCACCTGAAAGGACATGGCATCATAAAACTTGAAGAATTATTAAAAGAACGTGTTTCATGATGCTGATAATGTTTGTTTATTTTTAAAAATGTCTTTATTCTGCAGATGTTTTATAGCATCAGTGTTTTCAGTTTTCCCAGAGAGGAATAAAATTTCTTTTTTTACTTGTGCAGATTTTATTCTGAAATATAGACATGTATGTCTTTTTCAAGTCAATGCCCATGCAGCTTTATCCAGGCTTAAGAAGACTGGTAGGCATATACATATTATTTTTCAGCTGAAATTCCATATTCTTTATCTACAAACCACACCCTTTGGGACAGTGAAACCCAGTGAAAATGTCATGGGAGGAGTGGGGAGTGAATGTCAATGGAAAACATAATTGACATTTTGTTTTTTTTGTTTTTTTGTTTTTTTGCTGCTGCTGACAACTATATATGTATCTGTTTGGTAAGTATTTGTTTCAAATGCCCGAGTGGTTAGAACATTCATTTTCCTATCATAAGGACCTGGGTTCAAATCTTGTCACAATCAATCAAACAGGAAGATGACTTCTTAATGTTATTGGCCTGGGTAGGTGATCCCAATGTGTGGCAACTTTGGAAAGGGCTTGAAAACCATACCATGGGTTGAGCCAGGCCTTGTGAGGGAAATTGGGTAGACCAAACTATTTGGGAGCCACTGTGTTAGCACAAAGTCACAAGTCATTGTGACCAAGGGTTTGAGCATGCTGGCCTTATTGAAACTGTTGATCACGCCAGATAATGTGTTCTCTCCCAGAACTAATGTTCACTCAGCATAGTTGTAGTATAAGCTACAAGTAAGCTCTGTGCATGTTGAATAAATACGAATGTCCCTGAGCAGGTTCACCACCCTAGTAGACAGGCATATTTGGATATGAGTGGCCAGCCACCATTTTTTTTCAAATTCTTGCTCATCATTATGAATAAAATCTGTCCAAATGTATTTCTGATGAAATGAATCATATAAAAAGAAGACAGTTAAAACTTGAATATCTAGGAACCTTCTATTTCTGGAATAAGTATAAAAAAAAGAAAAGAAAATTTAAGGTTAAAAATTAAAATATGAATGAAAATGAGAAAAAAATTTGAATAAAATATACATGAAGGCATAATACAAAACAAAAGGCTATAAAAGGGTAAATGGTTATAAAAGGCTAAATGCTATAAATGATTAAAAGGCTATAAAAAGTTATAAAAGTCTATTAAAGGCATAATACAAAGATTAACCAATAATCAAACATAAAATGAAAAAATATCAAAAAAGTTTTATTATAAAAAATAATACAGATTGTATCAGAAAACAAGAAAAAAATATAACAAAAATAGATAAGAGTACAAAACTGAATAAAAAAAGAAACAGACCCTCTACACATGACTACAAGAAAAATTTATGCATATAATAAAATATAATGCATTAAAAAAATAAATAATCACAGGAAAGCGAAAAAAAAAAGACTGATAGAGAAACAAAAAGACAAAATGACAGAAACTAATGAAAAAAAGACAGAGATTATGGAAGAAAAGACAAAAAAGCAGAAAGTAAAAGAAAAAAGACTAAAGAAAAGAGCTTAGGGGAAAAAAAAAAAAAGCAAAAAGTGGAAGCTATTGAGAAAAAACAGAATACTGAGTATGAGGGAAAAAATACAGACATGAAGGAAAAAAAGACAGAGGCTAGGGAAAAAAAATAAAACAAAAAGACAAAGGCTGGGGGGGGGGAAAGATGCTAGGAAAAGAAAAAAACAAAAGTTGGAATTTTTTAAAAAGTCAACAACTATGGAGAATAGTGCAACTGAAAAAGACTGAACATTTGGGGGACAAAAAAAACAGTATCTAAGGACAAAAGACAAAATGACAGAGCCTAGGAGGAAAATGACAGAGGCTGATGTAAAAAGACAGATCTTAGAGGAGAAATATAAAAAGACAGTCATTTAAAAAAAAAAAAAAATATAAAGACAAAAAAGATGCTAGGAAAAGAAAAAAAAAAACAAAAGATGGAATTTTTAAAACTGTCTTTTTAATGACACCAAAGTTAAATATGTTACCAAGTATGGAGAACAGTTCAACTGAAAAAAAATTGAATATATATTTTTGTATCAATTAAGTCATTTTATTTATTTTATCAAATGTCATTGAGACATATTCAAATAAAGCAAAGAATTGTAAGTACATTTGAATATTATACTCACAGTGTGTTTAAATGATTGAGTCCGGAAAAAGAACCAGGTGGAATGCTCTTTATCTTATTTGATCTCAAATCTCTGCAAAAGAAAAAAGAAAGAAAAATAGTTTTATTTAGGCATTAGCCAGCTGCTTCCACATGAACAGTTAAATTCTTCACTTCATACTTTTTTGCCAAATTCACTTCCCCTCTCCATCCTTTCATCAATGGGCAGAACATGTAACAAAATATTTTTTATTTGAATCAAAAAAGAAATTTTCTTCATGCCAAAGATTAAAATACAACTTGTGGCATTCACGTCAGGGCACATTTTCGTTTTTGCAAAAAATATATTGCCATATACCCAACCAGTTTTATGTTGTAAGCTGATCATCAATTTGCTTATTTCTTTTACATTTTAGACAAAAGTTATACACGAGGAATTAAAACAAGGTACAACTATGTAGTTATTTCCATTGACAAAATTTCCTCTGGATATGTTAAAAGCATATTTTCTTTCTTGAAATTATACCATCATCTGATAAATATTATGTAACATATATGAACTTAGATCTTTCTGGTGTTTGCTGCATCTGCTAGTTTGGGTAGTCTATAATATATACAGGATGTGAAGTCATCTAAATTAAGCAAAAATGAAAATAACACTAATATATATATAGATATAGATATAGATATGTATATAGATCTTATCAAAAACTCAAAGGTGACTCCAATTCCTCAAGGCATTGAACTTAGAAACAAGCAATTAAAAATCAATATACATATAGATAGATAGATATGATAAAGTGAAGATTGCTTTCAAGTTCTAAACAGACTGTCACCACTCTGTGTTGACTTCAGTGTTCAGTTTTATATATATATATATATATATATATATATATATATATATGTATGTATGTGTATGTATGTCATCCACATACAGTCCTGTTTCACAGCTCAGAAGTGTGACTAGACATCCAAATACTTCAAGCCAGGATTGAAACCCAACCGATTTGATGTCCATTGGAGTTTCTACTCCTAAGCCATCATCACTTGGCTGAGAGAGAGGGTGAATTCTAGCATATTGTTTTTACAGATGTAAACAAATGCCAGTCATCCAGAGTATTCAACTGAAAGATAGTTTCAAGAGCATATACACACACACACACACATATATATATATGTATATATATATATATATATATAGAGAGAGAGAGATATGATAAAGTGAAGATTGCTTTCAAGCTCTAAACAGACCATCACTACTCTGTGTTGACTTTTGTCTTCATATATATATATATATATATATATATATATATATATGTATAACAATAGTTACTATTAACAATAGTTACTAGAACAATAGTTACTATTAAAATAAAAGTAAAAATGTTCAATACTTCAATATATATATATATATATATATATATATATATAAAAGAAAGAAGTTGTAGTGGTTCCAACCAGAGAAAAGTATGTATATTAAAAAGAAGAGAAGAGAGGTGCCACACGTGTTTCTGGTCTCATGACCGTCTTCAGGTAAAAGCCAGAGATTTCCACATATTATTAAAAAGAAAGACATTCAGATTACTAACACAACAACAGAGAATGTCTTATATCGAGAATATTTAACATTGAAAAACATAAGGAAAAAATTAATTATTTTTAATAATATGTGGAAATCTCCACCTTTTACCTGAAGATGGTCACGAGACCAGAAACACGTGTAGTAAAATTATAGAAAATAAAGCATAATATTTTTTTCTGAAAAAATCCACATTACAACCAAAAACGTTTGCGGCATCTCTCTTGTCTTCTTTTTAATATATATATATATATATATATATATATATATATATATATATATATATATATATTGAAGTATTGAACATTTTTTACTTCTATTTTAATAATAACTATTGTTCTAGTGTTATATTGAGCACTTTATTAATAGAAAATCTGTTAAATTTGATATATGTTAAATTATATAATTATAATTTTACACATTATTTACTAGTATTAGTAACTAACACTTTTATTTCATTTTGTCTATCTCTCTCTATATATATATTTATATATATGCATGTGTGTGTGTGTTTTGTTGAATAATATAGACATATATACAGCAGATAAAAATTTTGAAATTCTATAATAACTATAACAAAACACATTTACACATGTTTAAAAATCACTATGACAACAAACGCAGATTTCCACCAAAAACTAAAAATTTTAGCATAACTACACAAACACATGTTTAAGTGTGTCTTTCAGTTTAACACAGTTACAATACCATGTTTGTCTTTGTAATTTAACCCTGAAAATGATCTTAATTGGGTTAAAACAAACTGTAGCGGCTTCCTTGATGGAGTACATCTTGATATCAAGAAACTAATTAGGCAACTTGAAAGGCTCAGTATAAAATAAATAGACACAATATGCCTGTATTATTCAACAAAACACATTTAAATGAAAATATGCTGCCATAAATATATATATAATTAAGTATTTGGGTAGCAATCACTCTTTTATACAAGTTTAATTAAAAACTGCTGTAATGTGGTTAAATAGGTATTTAATTTTTCTTGTGTTTTTATATTTTTCTTCTTTTCTGGATATACAAAACATTAGACAATTTCTACATAATTTATGTCCAGAAAATACGAAAATTACAAAATCACAAGAAAAATTAAATAAAAAACCTAACTGCAGAACCTCATTAGGCATTTTTAATAAAACTTTTTTTATACAGGGTGTGATGGGTAAATTGTTGGCATTTTATTTTTTAATTTCATGCATGTGTATTGTTTGTTTTTGATTTTGTTGAATACACAGTATAGTAGGGTCAGTTGGGCACCCTCTGTGAGAAAAAATGCACCATGATGCAATATACTCTGCCACAAATTTGGAAACAGCATGCTATACTGCTTGGTTTTCATGCCAGAAGGTTGAATTCAGAGTGTTTGGGTGTCAATCTGAGTTGGATGAGTCTAATGGTGATTACAAAGATACAACAGCTTAGAAAACTCACTCTGATCATTCTGATAAGAAAAGAACTTCCAAATTTGTTGGTGAGGGCCTCAGACTCAACACAAGTCTACATCAAGTGCCTTGAGGAGGTAGTGCTGTCCTGGGTCAAGAAGATGGCTGCTGGAAGAGCCTATGTCTGGAAATAGGTCTCTGTACCATGCTACACAAGCAGAAAAACCTAGTGATGGCTGTCAGACAATTTCTGAAATCATATCACCCTTAGATCTGACTACCTGACTACCCAAACTGCAACCACCTTGATTATTATGTGTGGGGTGCAGTTAAGCAAGAGACCAAAAAAACTCCTTGTAATACCAAAGACGGTAGTATTCACCAACTTACAAAAAGGTGACTGCCCTGAAGAGTTGCAAAAGATTTCAAACTTGTCTGGAGGCCATGTTTAATGCCAATGGCAATTTTATTGAATAAATTTACTCTTTAGTATTTCAAAATATTTTTATGGAATTTTGGTAATATAAAAATATATTAAAATGAGATGTCAGTGTTATTTTTGTGTAATTTAGATGACAGTTTATCCATCATGCCCTATATATATTAAGACATGTCTCATGAGTAATTTTGATAATTTGTGTCTACTTATTTTCAACAGGATCCTCTCATACTCATGGACAAGTTTCTTCGTATTCTTATTAAAGAAAGAGAGAAAATTACTGTTATTTATTTATTCTGAGTACTTTCATTTTTTTTTTTTTTAAAAAAAAACATATAGGCATTTCAAAACTTAGTTACCTCCCCTGATGTTTACATTGTGAAATTTAAATTGTACAGTACATAACCTTAGCATTTTTTCACTTCACAGTTAAACAAATTTAAGTTTCAATTTTGTCATAGAAAAAAAACACCATAATGATTACATTGTGCTAATGTTGAAAGTACTTGGAATAAATGAATATGTATCAACATGGTAATTTTCTCTCTTCCTTTAATAATCATACTAAGAAGCTTGTCCACGAATATGAGAGGATCCTACTGAAAATAAGTAGACAAATTGTCTAAATTATTCAATGAGACATGTCTTAATGAAAGCATGCTGCTAAAATATACACAATATATATATAAATATATATATATATTTATTATAATTTTTTCATATAGACAAAAACAATTTACTCACTACAAAGATGCAACTTCATTTTAGTTCATTTAAATTATTTGAATTAATGCTGTGAATATTAGAATTTCTATATTATTTTTGTTCTCATTACATTCATGTATATATATATATATATATATATATATATATATATAGATAGATAGATAGATATAGATATAGATATAGATATATATAGATAGATATAGATATATATTACATAGAATAGAAATCCAAATTTACCTCATATATTAAGTGTGTACTGCATCTACCAGCATGTGTATTTAAGAAAAATTAATAAAGAAAATATACCCCCACCCAGCAGCATTCAAACCTCAGTCCCTCTTTATCCAGCATCTGATGCAGCTTCCTTGGCTGTGAGGTTCCCTATAGCTGAGTGGTCTAAAGCAGTGCTATGTATACCATGTCCCATACACAAGACATCGTCTGCTGGTGTATGGAGAGTTTCCAGGAAAACAAAGCAACTAGTCACATTTTTTTTAAGATTTTCATTTTAGTTTCATATTTATTATCATTACATTTTTCAATTATTCACTCATGTTATAAGTCATTGCTATACAACTAACAAATGCAATATAAAACAGTGTACTGAAAATTAGATAACACCATCATGATCATATGAACTGTGTGGGAACCACACCTCTGAATACCAAAAGGGAATTTCCATGGACATATATTTCTAATTTAGCCTTTAAAAAATTCACCAGATGGTGGAAAAAAGGAATAACCACATGGATTTTGGTCATTTTTTTTTTAAATTATCATTTAATTCCTTAGATTCATAATCTAGCTGCTGAGTAGATTTTCAAATTTCATTGTAATTCTGTAACAACACAGCTGCATGTTTGGCTAGTGTGCAGGGTCAGAAGAAGTCGCACAAATATGGTACCAGTTCTTGGCACACTGGGAAAACTTGTTACGTCAATGATAACTATCATTAGAATGAATGTCATGTGCTCATGTTAATATAGATAGTCTCAAAATGACCCTGGAATATGACGTATCTAAAAAAAAAATTGGAGGAAAGCCCCAGCTAGATTGGAAAGCTCTACTTACCAGTCCCTTGCACATAAAAAAAAAAGCCAGTACAGCACTTCGGATAGTTTGAGAAACACTGATCTAAAGCAAACTGGATCATATGGTGGTTCCTACTACAAAGAGGGATACATTCAAATCCTGCCAGAGGGCACATTTTATTTATTAAATTTTCTTAAGTGTTCAAGCTGATAGATAAAATAAATGCTATTTACATTATTCAGACTATTGTCCTCATCTTTGTTGCCATATTTATCACAACGTTTCAGCCGTTGTACACTCCGGCCTTCTTCTTGGTAGACTGTTCTAGTTCCACATGCCATGTCTAATTGATGTCAGTTATCAGTTATCACCTGTTAATTCACCTCTCCAAGTTCTCCACTGCCTTAACCAAGTATTGAACTCACAACTCTTTGGGTCCTGTCCCTGAATCTAACCAACGCCTTTATCCACTGTGCCAGGTTAAAAACTTGTCTCTTGCCAGTGGAAAACTTGGAGAGGTGAATTAAAAGGAAATAACTGATAACTGACATCCATTAAAACATGGCACATGGAACTAGAACAGTCTATCCCAGTGAGTGAAACAAAGGGTTCAGTTTGACATTCCAGCCACCTGAAGAAGGTTGGAGCATACAATGGCCAAAATGTTGTGATAAATATGGCAACAAAGATGAGGACAATAGTCCAAATAACGTAAATAGTGTACATAATACCTTATCTCGGAAATATAGACAGATACTGAAATAAACACTGTTTAAAAAAAATAGAGCATTCTACTCATATACATGTCTCCATTAAAAGCAACATTTGAAGTGATAAAAATATGTTGGATTAATAGTAAAAAAAAAATACATTAATTCTTTAGAAATAATCTACTGGACTCTCCTATCATTTTTGACATATGTAGGTTAAGCAGCTCAGTTCACATATATCACTTGATTATAGTGGTAAAGGTTTATACAGAACCACAACCACACTTTTTGGAAGAGTTGAATACAGAGAACTGGTGCACAGTATACCACAAATTCCCCAAACAACTCTCCACAGGTTTGAATTCACAGTTGCCTTTCTCCTAGACCAGTGGTTCCCAAATGGAGCTGTGCACCACGTAGGTGCAGCAGAAGAGGATAACAGGTGAGGCAGAATAATTGAAAGACAATCAAAGATTTAGAAACAGTTTCAAAAAATTCATATGCCAAAAATAAATGATTTCAAAATTGAAAATATTATTATGGATTACTTGTAATTGCATGCATGAGTCCCATTATAAATAGTTATAAATAATTATTGACCGATTTTATCATTGTGATATTTTTGCTTATACCAAGTATTAAGAATATAGTAACTAGGCTCTGCAAATTGGAGGAGAGAGTTATCAATGCTAATATTCTAACTGAAAATCCACGGTTATCTCCCTTTAACACTTTCTCTGTTTTTTTATTTTCGAATGTACTTTTTATCACATAAAATTTGGTAAGTCGAGAGCAAATTTCCATTCTGAAAATGTGACCCAGAGAAAAAAGTTTGGGAACTACTGTCCTAGACTGTTTGCCACCCAAGGATATAAGACCCAGCGTGTCCTGTTAGTTACTCAAATCTGGGAGGACAAGAGATGTATTCACACCTTTATCAAGAGTATTAGCACATAAGTGAATGTAATGAACTTGTCTGGAATTCAAACTTGACTCTCTGATTCCTCAATCCGAACTGCCAGGCACACATTTAAACAAGTTTAGTCAAATTCAATCAATAAAGCCTGTTTGAAGTCTATGTTTCACATGAGAACTTAATTTAACTCTGTACTTCTAATGTCTCTACCAAAATACCGAAATTTTAATAATTATCTATTTTTTCAATAGCACTAGAAAGGTTCAACTATTGCCCAGTTCACACTCCTTCCCCATCTATTTACCCATAGCTGGAGGTAAAAGAGATGGATTCATAACTTTCTAAGAGAAAAAAAAGATGCAGTAAAAATCTACTGTTCATAGTATTTACTTTTAAGTTGCTCAATACAAAGTAGAGTAATATATTATTATTATATTTTTTATTATAATTGATTATAATAAAAGAATTTTGAAATTGCTACACAAAAGCTTTCATATTTCAGTACTATGATTGTACTTCTTCAGGCGATGGTAAGTAAGTACAATCATAGTATTGAAAAATGACCTCTTTTGTGTAGCAATTTCAAAATGTTTTATTATATATAATATAATATATATATATATATATATATATATATATATATATTTTCCATCAGGCCTATATATATATATATATATATATATATATATATATATATATATATATATATATATATGTAGGCACAGTGGGCTATATATATTGAGCCCTCCTGGCCACTGACATATTTTGTGTAGAAAACATTAAAATTTCCCTTTCTCTCTGCTGTATGACAATAGCCTAGGGGTCAGGTTTTGACTCTGTCATGAAGCAATTGGACATCTAGCCACAGTGAAGAGCTGTGATACAGCGAAACAGGAAATATATTGTCTGTGGATGACAATATATATATATATATATATATATATATATATATATATATATATATATATATATATATATACACATACATTGTTATGGTCCGGTTCCTTGTACGACGGTGATAGTCCAAGGTAGAACCAATAAAGAAGAACTTGAACATGGATATGGAATAACACAGATATATTACAAACAGGAATATATACAGAGAAGTAGAAAGTGTTAGTACGAGCAATCAGGTTTAGTAGTAATTGTTTAAAAGCGACTCTGTTTCGGACTGCCTTTCACTCGACTGACTGACTCGCTCTGACTGACTGACAGACTCCAGACGGACTTCACTCCAGACTTCAGAGTGAACTCCCTGCTTCCTCTTGAGGCGCAGTATTTATTACGTATGGAATAGTCCATTATGTTATTATGGGTAAGGTCCCATAACACACATACACACACATATATATATATATATATACATATATAATTATTTATTTTAGAATATTAAAACAAAAACATGTTAAAAATTGCATGTGTTTATTCTAAATTAAATAATATTTATTCTCATTTCATATATATAGATAGATAGATAGATAGATAGATATGAATTCTGCTCAATGCTACTGCAAATTAAAAGGTATGATAATATTCACTAAACATGATATGAACATTCATTGGCTGTAATTGACAAGCTGTTAATAATCTGAAAATCAGCTTTACCAGCTAAAATGAAGCGGGACTTCTACAACATGGTTGTATCTGTTTTGTTTTATGACAGCACCACATAGCCAGTGACAAAACAATTGGAAAAAGAAGCTAGATAGCATATATAAATGGATGTTTCATGTTGCCTTAAGTCTATCCAAAAAATGGCCCCTTGCAAAATAAAAGTAGATTGTCATTTGGGAGAGAAAAAGATTTGCATGGCATCACCGGATAAGTAAGGATGAACTTAACAGTGACCTACTGTTGCACTAGCATTGGTCACTCATTGAAAATATATATTCAGCAAATATGTGAAGACACAAGTTGTCAACCTGAAAAAAATACCAGATGTGATAGGTAATTCTGAAAACTGGAGATCATGAATCATTCGGACCCATGTAATATAATAATAATGATAATGTAAATAATTTATTTGATAATAGATATTTTTGAATCATTTCACCCCAAGTAAGGCATTAAAAACACTAAGCTATGAGGGGTTACTCAATGTGAAAGAATGTGAAAAAAAGAAAGCCATTATTAAGGAGAGAGACAATAAAAGAACAGGAATTAAAAAGACAGAAGATAACGATTGACATTGCAACTTCGATCTTTAAAAATTGAATTTTTAAAGATCGAAGTTGACTGGAATTCAAGAAATTGGAAGAAAATTTCACAAGTGTGAGAGAAGAAACTATTAGCATAGAACTTACGGTTACATCTAGCTATTCCACCTGTAAACTGATGGGACCTAGCAACCAATCTAGTATTGCATTTAAATTCATAAAATATATTTGCCAAGGAGTAAAGTTCATCAGAACAGTTATCATGAAAATATTTCTAGAAAAGATACAGGGAATCTATGATAAAGTGATGGGAAAGTGACATTTTTTTTTGGTAGACTTATAGATATGCAAGACAGATTCTGGAGAGAAAAATTATCCGATGTTCTTAGCAGCTGACCTAGCAATGGGTTTCATATAGTCTTTTCACTTCATATCAACTGAGAACATTAGCCTGAGAAGGTGCATTGTCACTTTCCTGGAGGATAGCATCAGCCATACAAAGGGTCTCACAGATGATTAATAGAGAGAAGTTTAGTTTTGGAGGTGTTAAAATTGACAAGCCATCTTTTGCCCCAGTTAGTGACAGTTTTGAGATTATTTTGGACTTCAACTGCCATTTTGACCTTGTTGGATTGATCAGCCTTACTATCGATGTAAGATTAAATGGTAGTGTTGTCAGCATAGTTGCCAAATTGAGAGATGATATCATCAGGAAGGCCATTAATGAAGGTTAGAAACATTGAAAGATCAAGTATAGTGCCCTTGGGGATGTCCACGTTAGTACGAAAGGATGTAGATGAGTGGCCATTCTGGACAACTTTCATTTCATGATTAGATAAGAACAACTGGATCAGCTCAAAAATGTGCCCTGAGATACCATAACTTTTCAGCTTGTGGAGAAGACCTGAATGCCAGAGCTTGTCAAAAGCCTTTGATATGTCCACTGCTATAGTTCAGGCTTCACCATTTTTATTTAGAGCATGATGGACCCTTTCCACAATTATCGTTAGTGCATCAGCAGTTGGCCTGGAAAAATGAAAGCTGTATTGCTTATCAGAGAAAAGGCCCTGCGATGGGAGATGATGAACCAATTCAGTATTGATTAGGGCCTCTAGGAGTTTCCCAAAAAGAGGTAGAAGTTTAACAGGCTGAGAGTTGGAATGGTTAGATGGCTCACCAGAGTTCTTAAAAACTGGAACAACAGATGCTGACTTCCAGAAGGCAGAAAAGTAGGAGGCAATGAGGCATTTATTATACAGCTTAGAGAGAACAGGAGCTAGTTTGGGAGCTCACTTCTTAATGACTATTACAGGGATACCATCGGGTCCACATGTTTTGTGGGGATCAAGGTTAGAGATTATAGCAGAGACCATGGAAGGGGTTATATGCATATCACTCAACAGAGAATCAGTTCTAAGTGGGAAGTTAGGCAGGGATACTCCAGATGAGTCAAGAGTAGAGTTTGAAAATTTATGGGCAAAGCATTCAGTTTTGTCAGCAGAGGATGGAACTGAGAATCCAGGTCAAGACCAATTGCCAATTCTTCCTTGGATTTTATCAAAAAATTTTAAAAACATAGCAGAAGTACTAGACCAGATGTGGCAGCAATATTTAATGTATGGATGAAGGGTAAACTTTTAAATGTGTGAGATAAATTCTGGAGAGAACACTTGTCTAGCATGACACAGTGAATCAACTTTCCTAGCAGCAGACCTAGCAATAGATTCAATATAATCTTTCCACTTTATGTAGAGCATAGCCTTGTGATACTTGAGAAGAATGCCTGAAAAGGCTGGCATTGTGACATAATGTGAGGCAAAATGCAGAACATTAATAAACACCATTGTCGACTTAGTCAGTCTTTTGAAACCAAGGGGATATTATTACTGGATTGGGTTATGTTTCATGGAAGACCTTGAAGCATTAGCAAATGCAGAGATTTGACATAACCAATTAAATCTAGAATAGTTATAATACATCAGAATTACCAAATACTGTATATTTATTGGATTGAAGTATTTAGCAAATGAAAATATAGTTTTACTACAAAAATTAACTAAAAACATTTTACTATAGGAATTAATTACAAACTATTTTACAATAAAAATCAATTGTTACTGTTTACTTAATTAAGACATTTAAGCAGATTCAGGCCAAATTATTTTAATGTAGGTGTTATGAATAATCAAGAGTGGTCTCCCCTTGTTTTGTTACTCTAATCTTTGAGAGAGCTATTTCTGTTTACTGGGACTATAAAAGGACACTATACACAAATCTTGTATTCTCAGTTGAATAAAACCTCCTTAAAGCCTACACCTGCATACTTTTGGCATTACAGCAGGTATGCACTGAAAATTATATTCCTGTAAAAATGCCTTTGTACTGTTTATTTGATTAAAGCATTTACAGTGAATATAAAAGACCAGGTTTGCTGCAAATTATTAGGTTGGTGCAAAAATAATGACGTAATAATGTTGTTTTTTTACGTATTTTTAACGACAAAAAACGACATTATTACGTCATTATTTTTGCACCAACCTAATATTATATCATGAGAAGGATTTATTTAATAAATACATAAAATACTTTATTCACTAATGACTACAAACATAGTAAAACAGTAAGCATAAAAATAAAGACAGAAAACAGATGATAAATATTCTATCATACATTTAATACAAATCTAAGAATGCAGTAGGGAATATAGTAAACAGAGCTCTGGAAAATACAACAAGAAATATAATTAACACAGCTCTGGCAAGTACGGTAGGAAATATGGTAAATAGAGGTCTGGCAAATACAGTAAAACATACGGTAATTAAAGGCCTGGAAAATACAGTAAGAAACATGGTAAATAGGGCTCTGGAAAATACAGCAAGAAATATGGTAAATAAAGGTCTGGCAAATACAGTAAGAAATACAGTAAATAGAAGTATGGCAAATACAGCAAGAAATATGGTAAATAAAGTTCTGACAAATACAGTAAGAAATATGGTAAATTTAGTTCTGACAAATACAATAAAAAATATGGTAAATAAAGGTCTGGCAAATACAGTAAGAAATACAGTAAATAGAAGTATGGCAAATACAGCAAGAAATATGGTAAATAAAGTTCTGACAAATACAGTAAGAAATATGGTAAATTTAGTCCTGACAAATACAATAAAAAATATGGTAAATAAAGGTCTGGCAAATACAGTAAAAAATATGACAAATACAGCTCTGGCTAATACAATAGGAAATATTGCAAATACAGGTCTGGAACAGTATTTCACAAAAGTTGATCATTCAAAATTTATTCATTTTCTGCTAGAGACACTATGCAAAATATTTGGAGGACATGACAATGTTATGATTTGCAAATGCACCTCCACCTCACAGAAAATTATTTTATAGTAGAAATCCCTCCATACAATTTATTTGCTTAAAGCACTGAAACAGAATTAGATCAAACTATAATTACTTTATGAAGAACATACAAGATAAGTATATTTTTATCTATATAATGGGTGGGATTTAATAGACAAATCTGAGGTTAACAAAGAAAGAAAGAAATGACATCAAGGCCTCAGTAGCAACCGAAGAAAAGAGAAGGCTTTGTGAATGCAGTCAAGTGTAACAATTAGCAATGGCAGTCTCAGTAGCTGACAAATTAGGATTAAGACTTCAAGTTCACCCAGGCGTGTTTCCTGGAACAATAACCTGCATTGATTAATGTATTTGGTAACACAGTAATTGTGAGTTCAATCCCTGGACACTGCGGACTTAGACTTAGTGGAAACGGGAAAGGTAATAACTGGGCAGTACTAAATAAGTACTTGTTATGATGTTGATTTGGGGTTAGTAGAGACAAACGCCAAATAACATGTAACAATAAAAAGGGTTTTAATAGGTTGGTAAAAAGGTACAGAAATCGCCTGAGTAGTCAATAACTAGCTCAGCTAAGAACTTCTCTGTCTCACTGTCGGTATTTATCTATCCACCCACGAGGATAAAATGTGGCACAAGGCCGGTTTAATGTGGGTATCTCCGAGCCCGTAGGCTTGGCCAAAAATATAGCCTTTTTGAACCCACCTAGACGGGTTCAAGGCCTGTCTACCTCCCCGGACGAAACCTTGCCCTTCGGCAAAGCCTCGTCCGGGTTCCTCTCTGCTAATGCAGAGAGTTTGACAGACGTCGAGATCTCTGTCTCACTGTCTCCTCATGTCAACTGACATGCCACTATTTAAAGTCTTTGTTCACAGACACAGATAAGTTCATCTTCAAGAGGGGGGGTAGGTTTCCGACACAACAGTACTAATAACTAGCCAAAAAACCCTAGACATGGCCAGCAGAATGGGAACAATCTACCTCCATAGATTAATTATGAGGCTTAGTTCAAAATTCCCTGAAGGCTATCTGGACTGATGAAAGCCAGAGGATATAATAGTCAAAACATTGTGATAATAACAAGAAAGGTGAGTACAATAGTCAAGTGGATTAAGCCCTAGTTCATGAATCTAGTTAAATAGTAATTGTGAGTTCAATCCCTAGACAGATATAGACTCAGTGAAAAGAGGATGAAGAACAACTGAGAGAATAAGAGCTTGTCAAGATATCCCTACACATGGTCAGCAGAATAAGAAACATTAGCATCCTGATACCACTTTCTTATCAATGTTGATTTTTGTACAAATCTGTGCAAAAGGTGGAACAAAAGATTACCTAGCTGCATACATATTTTCAGGAAATCTCAACTTTAAATTGGTCAAGAAACACACAAGTGGACATTGCAATCCACCGACATACAAGTCTATTTACAACGCATGACCAAGTCAAGTTTTCCCCACTCTTTTTCCAGGATCCTGTCATGTGATTGCATTAATTATAAATATCAGACATGAGTTTGTTCTCTCTCTCTTTTCTTGATTTCATTTGCCTATGAAAATGTAACCTTAAAGGATTCGCATCTTGATCATGTGCGGTCAGACGCTTATGAAAACATACTCACACATGCACGTACATATGAAATTTTCCAAAATACATTACAAACATACGAAACATTTCCAAAACCAGCAACAAGAACTTTTTTTCTTTAAAATACTCTGATCAAGCTTATGCACACATCTTTACAAAACAAAATTGTAATATTCTGCATATAAAAAATATAAATGTTGGCCCAAAGCTATCGTTTTTGTTATAATTGAATATCATCATCATTAGATTTTTTATTTAAATTTATGGTTGTGGATATTGCATGTTTCATTTACAGCAAAACATTTTAAACATTCACACAACCTTCTTAGATCTACTACAAAACTATCCACACCCCATAAATTAAATAAGGGTTTTGGTTAAAAATTCCTTGAAGATTACCTGGATTGATGAGGGTAAAATGATCAAAATATTATGACAAAGATGAGGACAATAGTCTGCATGGAAATAATATAAATATAAACAGAATTTGAAGAGTGTATATGTGTGAACCAGATAGAGTGCAGACATTCCCCAACCCTCACTCTGTGAGCAGTAGCCATCATGATCCAGTTTACACATACCAAAGAGGATTACTAGGAAACAAATTCCACAAAATTTTGGACAGCATATCATACAGAAGAGGTAGGACTAAAAGTGGCACATTGTATGATTAAATGTGGCACATTAAATGCCAATGATCTTTGCCAATCAGTTTATAACTCTCACTTGTACACTATGGAATCGTTCTTTATTTTTTGCAAATATTTGAAGTTTTAGAAACTAGAATTACTTGGCTCGGCGGATTTAGTATTGTTGATTAAATTGTTTTTAAAACAGTTGGAGTATTTTGTATGTTAAATAATAAAAATTTTAATTTTTCCAAAAAAATTAATGAAAATTCATTGTACTAAGCTACACACCCTAGTAAACCAACTGTACTTTGTAACCCACTTACCTGTTTGCATTTCTCTCCAAAATTTGGTTCTGATCAGTCAATGTATAGCTATTTTAGAGGGAGTGAAGAACAGACAGACTAACTGAAGTCACAAAGTTTTATATATAGATAGATATATGCTCAAAAAATTGCTTTTGAAAATTCAGTTCCCCAACAAAATTCGAATGAAACTGAGCAAATGGTCAACAGCAAAATCCGATCACACACTTGCATTTATAAACTTATTTTCACTTAGTAAACAAAAAAATAAAAGAATCATGAAGACGCCTAGCAACATACATACAAGATGTTTTGATTTGAAAACAAATTTATTGCTGTAAATGAAATTTGAGGAGTTTCTCCACCTTAATCTCAAATACTTCTGATGGTATTAATTTCTAGCAAATCATTACCCAATACACATTTTTGAAAACTAATAAAATTTAGTCAGAATTTTTCATCTATGAATTTTTTTTACAGTGAGATTCACCCTGTACAAGGTCCAGGTATCATTCGAGGTAGAGGATTAAAGTAAGGGGGCAGTTTATGTGGATAAGAGGGGGAAGGCAACATTTCAACCTACACTTGAACAGGTTAAGATTGTAATGATTGGGAAAATATCTCCTTGGGGGTTGGTTCTATGAAGCAGTCGTCTGTGTGAAGAAGCTGTTTGAGTGGAACTTACTTCTCACCAATGGAATACAGAAGGAATGTTGGTGGTTTGCTACAATGTGTGTCATATGATGGGTCCTGGCCATGAAGTTTATAACTGGTGGAACCAAGTTAGTAATGGAAATCGACTAAAAACAAAACACAATAACAACTGACTTTTCAAAAGCTGAAGAATTCTCTGCTGGTAAGCAATTCAACCCCAAACACTGAAATCAAAACAGACTAAAAGATTTCATGACTTGTTTTTATGCTAAATCAACAAGTTATATCAAATCACTCAGCCCAATCTTCATTTTTCAACCTCAACCAAGTTCAAAAGCTTTTGCTCAGCTTTTGAGTTATGAATCATTTTCCACCCAACAAACCCTTTACAAAACATTGTTAGTCTCTGAATACTTTATTGCTATTTTTATAGCAGATGTTTGGATGAACGACATTCCTTGGTTCCACTAGTCCAGGCCTTAACAGTTAGGAACTGCAATGTCATATACACTCATTTTGACTCATCCTCATTGCCTTCATATTCCATTAGTAAGGAGGAAGTTCCACTCAAACAGCTTCTCCCCCAGAACTGTTGGACAGAGGAATGGACTCCTAGGAAGATACTTGCCTGATCATTACAATACTAATGTCTTCAAGTCAAGGGTAAACCATTATCCATCCTACATATCATCAAAATATGCACCCTAGCTTCCTCCTCGTGTGCCCTTACATCATTCCCATTGAATAATAAATAATATAATAATAGTAAAAAAATATGATTAGGGAGGAATCACTCCAATTTTTTTTTCATATTTTTACTCAATACAAATCCCAAGAGCCACTCAAGGTAGAAGGTTACTGAATGATGATGATGTATGAGTCTAAGAGGAAAACCCCCCACATGACTGTGTCAAAGGTTTTGAGCAAGACTGGCAAGATATGGCAGCAATACTCCATTTTTGGTCTGATCTGGCTCTTGTAATGATAGAGCATAGCAGGAGGAATGGAAACTGGAGTGGTACAAGAAACTAATCATTTTTCCAGTATCCTCAGCACCTGAAGTCTGTGATGAGCTTAAGTCCTAATAGCTGTTCAAGGCAAAGAGCCTCCTTGAGAGAATAGCCATTAATCCTGATAGGTAATGCTATCATCTAGCTTTATAATGGAATAATGTTGCTATATTTGGGCGGGAGCTGCCCAGGCTTCACTTTCCAGTCTTGATAGAGTTCAAAAGTGTTTCTGAGTCTATGTTGGAGAAGAATTATTTTCCACCCTCCAACCTCTTTCTCATAGGCAGAATGTAGTGAGACGCTCAATACTCTATCACTACTTCCATGGAAAGAGCTCGGATGAACTACATTCCTTAGTTCTACCAGGTCTAACTTTCACGGCTAGGACCTGCCATGCCACTTACATTGTAGCAAACCACCCACATTCTCTCCGTATTCCGTCAGCAAGAAGTAAGTTCTACTCAAACAGCTTCTTCCCATGAATCATTGCTTTGTAGAACTGACTCCCAAGAGGATGTTTCCCTGATCACTACAGTCTTAACCTGTTTATGTCTAGAATTAACTGTTATCTTCCCCTCCTATCCATACAAACTAACCCTTATACAGGGTTAGCCTTACTGTAAAACAAAAAAAAAATAAAAAGTTTAAGGTCTGCATCGTGATAGTGGCATGAATGTTACTGGTTTTGGAGGTATTGAATGTTACAAGCCAATCAAGAATTAATGAAAGCACGAGGGTATTCATGAATTGAAAAACAGGATTGTGAAAGGTTAGGCATCATGACCGTAAAACTTTGTTTCAAAATTCTTTTTCTTCTTTACATAAAGATTTTACAAGCATGAAATCAACAAACCTTGATTAAATTGCTTCTCCTTGATTTGAAAACAGTTTATTTTCCTTCTAAGTGGGTTTATTCAGAAAAGCAGACACTATTTTAAAACCAGTGATTCTTAACCATTTTTGACTCATGGACCACTTTTACTCTTAAATCCTTTTGGTGGATTCCCATAACCATTTGACGAAAAAATAGCTTATTTTATTTTTTTACTAGTAGACAAGTTTAAGAATTGTATTATCGAAATAGTAAATGTATATGCTTTATTTTGAAGTAGAATTAATTTAATGAAAATAAACTTTTATTTAACAATTAAATTTTATGGAATATTTATGTACGCTAGTAAAATAACTCATAATAAACCATTTTAAAAATATATGAGTAATTAATAAATTTTAAAAAGTGTAGATTTATTAAATAAGATCCCTATGATTGGTGCTGCTCTGCAAGTTTTTTTAGATTCAGCTCCATCGATGTCAATGATAGCTGAAGATCAGCCCTTTTCATAATGTCGAGTCTATTACAGGCTTTTGATAGTAAGTGACACTGATGTAATGGAATAACCAGTCACCCCCTTGAATGATTACACTATAGGTAGTAAGTACCTATAAAGTCAACCATCTACAAGAGACTGAGAAGACAGAGAGAGGAGAAGTGATAGAGACGATACAAGCACGTTCGATTTTCCAATTAGTGGCACTCACTACTAGATTGACCTGTGTGCATAACTGTACCATATTTCATATTGTACTTGTCATGTACAATAAACCTTTCTTCTAGTATCCACCTGGTGTTATGTGTTTATTCCCTTAGCACGGAATATAACAGAGACACGCAAGAAAGAAAAAAAAAATATGTGTGTGAGAGTTTGTATTTAAGTTTTGTTGGTCAAATTTTTGTGGTTATTTTTTAAGGTCTTTCTCATATAACCAAATTGAACAAGGTAAGATGATGGAAAACTAATAATGTAGAGCTGCGCTTTTTCCTGGAGCAGTGGATATTTTTTAGCAGTGTCATTTGTTTTCTATATATTATGCTATCCTTCTTTGAATTTTGCTTGCAATATTTCATCACTCTGCAATTCAATGGGGGCCTCCTGCAAATAAATGTCTATGTCAGCAACATTAACCTCAAAAGGAATTGTCACCCCAAGTTAGTATATCCATCATGAGTAGCTCACTAAACCAAACTTGTATATCTTTGTGCGAATTTTTCCTTACCTCACTAATATTACATGGACCCTGGTTGAGAACAAGTGACTTAGATGATGGATTTCCCAGAAATCACAACTTACAGTTTGTGATGCTTGCTGCAGTATCTATCTGAAAACATGGAATTCATGTTAGATTTATTTTTACTAATAGATAAGTTTAGGAATTGTATTATAGAAATAGTAAATGTATATGCTTTATTTTGAAGTAGAATTAATTTAATGAAAATAAACTTTTATTTAACAATTAAATTTTATGGAATATTTATGTACACTAGTAAAATAACTCCTAATAAACCATTTTAAAATAGGTGAGTAATTAATAAATTTAAAAAATTTTTTTTTTTTAAATATATGAGTAATTAATAAATTTAAAAAAGTGCTGATTTATTAAATAAGATCCCTATGATTGGTGCTGCTCTGCAAGTTTTTTAAATTCAGCTCCATCAATATCAATGATAGCCGGAGATCAGCCCTTTTCATAATGTCAAGTCTATTACAGGCTTTTGATAGTAAGTGACACTGATGTAATGGAATAACCAGTTACCCTCTTGAATGATTACACTATAGGTAGTAAGTACCTATAAAGTCAACCGTCTACGAGAGACTGGGAAAATAAACTTGTATTTAACAACTAAATTCTATGGAACATTTATATACACTAGTAAAATAACTCCTAGTAAACCATTTTAAAATATGTGAGTAATTAATAAATTAAAAAAAAAAATTTTATATTTGTCTCCATTAATGTCATTGATAGTTGAAAATCACCCCTTTTCACAATGTTGAGTCTATTACAGGCTTTTGATAGTGAGTGAGATACATGACTAAAACCTGATTCAACAAGGTAAGATGATGGAAAAGCAATAATGTAGAACTGTGCTTTTTCCTGGAGTAGTAGATAAATGTCTATATCGGTAACATTAACCTCAAAAGGGATTGTCACCCAAATTGGTATATCTATCATGAGTAAGTCACTAAACCAAGCTTGCATATCTTTGTGCAAATGTTTCAAGTATTCACCATACAATGCAAGCTCATCATTGTGCAAATTGCCGCTAATCAAGGTCAAACAAGGAAACTGTTCAAATGCACAATGTCTGATGTTAATTTTGTATAACTGTAGCTTTCTTAGAAATACAGTGGTAACACCATTACAAGATATCAGCTCAAAAATTTTTTCCTTGGAGCTGTTTTTTAAGTAAATTCATTTTTTCAAATATATCTGATAAGTAAAATATATCATGCTAGCTTATATCACTTGATCTAACTTTCTGCTAGTTTTCAAGTTGTCTTTCTATTTTTAGTATTTTAATAAGGCATGGATTACTGTATAAATTCCAATTTTCAGTTGTAACAACAGTTCCAAAGTGAAACTGCTCTATAGACCACTAAAATATTACTGTGGGCCCCCAATTTGCTTTTTTTGTGTGGACCCCCAGTATTGTTACATGGAACACACCACAACCCCACTCCATGAGAACCAGTGATTTAGATCTTTCAATTTTTAGTTCTTGCCTACAGCACTTGAGCTACATACAGTAGGACAAAGTTATGTGACTGTGTCAAAAGGAAGTGAACTGGAAATAGTTTTGAATTACAGAGGAATACTAAAACGGAAAAGTACTATTTGGTTATATGAGAAATACCTTAAAAATAACCACAAAAATTTGACTAAACTTAAATACAAACTCCCATGCACACATTATTTTTTTTATGTACATGATTTTCTTCATGATCTTCTTTTTTGTTTTTGCATAGCACTTGTACTCAAATTTGAGTAAATCGTAAGTAACTTTACTACTGTACCAGTGTTGTTTAAAGAAGTCAAGAAAAGAAAACATAAAGAAAGAGTTATTAAATATATTATTTTATTCTGTACTCAAGAATTCTACCAATTGTACTAGTTTAGTTGCATTGACATTGAAGTGGAATTGTTTGAGAGAATAAGAATTAGCTTAGCAGTAAACTTTAACTAATGGTATTTATTGTATGAATATGTACAAATATGTCACAAGACCTAAAATGGAGAATGGAGAAGGCTGGTCTTCATCTGTGTTATTCTTAAACTTAGTTAACCACAATTACTGACCTAAATATACCACAATAATTCTTACACTAAAACAACACATTCTTACTTACCATTCTTACTACAGCTACTATAATACCTCAGGGACACTTATGATGTCCTAACTAAACCCCATATGTACAATTTTTCTGTGGTGGTGGTGGAAGGGGGTAATAAAATAACAACTTTTAAAAAATTATAACCTGAATGAATAATTACAATGAAAACAAGATTTATTTAAAAGAAAAAAAAAAAATAGTGTTAATAATAATCCCCCACCCTAGTCCTTAAATGTGGCAGAAACATCAGTTAACGGGACAAAATTAATGCAGAACATTATAAATTCAAGCAATCATTTGACCACACACTCACTCAGACACACACTCACTCAAACATACACTCACTCAGACACACACTCACTCAAACATACACTCACTCAGACACACACTCACTCAAACATACACTCACTCAAACATAAACTCATCCCAAACACAATAACAAATACAAAAAAGCACACTGAAAAAAATGAAAGGTCTCCCACATCCACCAGAGAATTGACATCTGTGGTCACCTAAAGAGGGAGTGAAGGAGGAATTAAACTAAAGAATGTGAGAACACAAATAAAAGGAGCCAATGAGCATAGATTCCCTAGCTAAGTTAATTTTAACTGAATTTGCATAGAAGTATAGTTCTTCTGACTATATGTGGTCAGAACAGATCAATTAGTGGGGGGGGGAATGTCTTTCTTTTTTACTTATCATACCCAAGCATAAATTTGACAAACAAAACATAAATACAAATATTTTCTCTCTCTCTCTCTCTCTCTCTTTTTCTCTCTCACCCCCCACACACATTGTTTTGTATGTATACAATTTTTTTCCATAACCAACTCATTTGTAAGTAACTGTACTCAAATTTGACTAAATCATAAGCAACTCCATGACTGAAACTAGTGTGGTTTAAGCAATTATTAGGTTGGTGCAAAAATAATATCGTTTTTTGACGTATTTTTTAACATCAAAAACGATATTATTTTTGCACCAACCTAATAGAATAAAAAGTTACTAAATATATTGTCTTATACTATATTCAAGCATTTAACCAATTCTCATAGTTTAGTTACACCAAACTCTTTTTCTATGTATTAAAGTCAAGCATAAAATATTTAAGTAACCACTCAACAACCTAAATTCTTGTGCAAAAATTAATTTGAGTACTGTTCAAAATAATAAATTGTATACATATATATATATATATATATATATATATATATATATATATATATATATATTCTAAATTGTATATATATATATATATATATATATATATATATATATACACAAGTATATGATTGGTGTATATGGATTAAATTCCAATAACCAACAATTACTACATAATTGTTCCTTGTCTTGAAGAAAGTAAGCCTTCCAACATAATTGTTATTTGTCTTGAAGAAAGAAGTAAGCTTTCCTTACATAATTGTTCCTTGTCTTGAAGAAAGAAGTAAGCTTTTCGAATTAAGCTTTCCGAATTAATTTGAAACTTTTAAAACCATTTATTTTACATTCAACATCATTACTTGATAAGACACCGGAGGTGTTGAAACAAAATGGCTATTTTTGTAGTGATTTTATAACATATTTATGTTATAATTTTTAAATAAATAATTATATATATATATATATATATATATATATATATATATATATATATATATATATATATATATATATAAATTATGATATATCATATATTATAATAGAATAAGGAACAAATAGAAAATGTTTACAAATTTAATGTGATTCAAATTTATTTATACTTCATCGGAAATCAGAACTCAAAACACCAGAACTTTCTCTTCTATTAATCATTTCCAAAAGTTTCTGAAGAGGCTTAAATAAAAGCAAAACATTAAATTTATAAAAATTTCCTGTTTGTTCCTTATCGTACCATTCTGTCATATTTTAATCTATATTTGTTTCCAATTCATATATAAATATATAAATTCTGTATGCTTGAGAATAGCACCATTTCTATTTAACAAAGTAAGATACGTTCAATGTAATGCTCCAATCAAGTCGCTGGCAATAAATGTCTCCAGTGATGATCCTCCTATGATTTCATAGCTCATAAATGGACAGCACCTTTCATATTCCACCTGACACAAAGCAAAGAATTCTGTAGACGGCATTTGGATCTTGGTGTTGGCACAGGTTTATCATTTTGTAATGATCACTTTCATTTTAACTTTCTGTTGACATGCAAAACCCATTTTTCATCACTTGTAAGAATGTGATGTAAAAAAATAAAAAGTTGGCATTCCTGATTAATACACTGCTTCAGATGGTGGAATGTTGTGTTCAATTCTCAAGCAAAAACACAGGAGGAGCCAAAATTCCATCTTTGCATGTTTTCCCAAACAAACTATGAAATGAAAAATAAATGACACACTATCAGATATAAGAGATGCATTCCAGCTGAATTTTCCTACCATTCCACCTTACTTCTGCCTTAGTTGGTTAACTCATTATTTAGAGTGGTTAAATATGTAATTACATTTTCAACACACTAATATTATGATCCGACAAGACTAAAATCCTTTGTCAGAAAGAGTTTCAGTTAGAATGCTTCAGAGACAAGGCATTGCATATGACCCCCAAAATACCATCCAAACACTTCATACAATCCTCAAAATACCATCCAAATACTTCATATGACCTCTAAAATACTATCCCAACACTTTATATGACCCTCACAAAATGCCATCGCAATCCTTTTTATATAAATGCAAAATACCAACCCACAATTCCATATGACCCCACAAATACCTTTAAAACACTTCATATGACCCCCAAATACCATCAAAACGCTTCATATGATGCCCAAAATATCATCCTAAGATTTCATTCACCCTGCCTTAAATACCATCCAAAAACTTCATATGACCCCCTCCCCTCCCAATATCATCCAGAGATTTCATATGATGCCAAAAAATACCATCCCAATGTTTCAAATAACCCACAAAATACCATCTCTACACTTCATATGACCTTAAAAATATCATCTTAACAGTTAAACATGGTGGAAGTATTGATTTTAAGTTGTTTTTCTTTATGTGGTATAGCTGCACTACATACATTGGATAATGCTGTGTATCCTGAAATTCTTGAGAAGATGAACATGATTCCATCTGTTAAATTTCTTAAGCTACTGAGAATTTGGATTTTATAGCAAGATAACAATCCCAAGCATGCTATAGTACATGTCATCCTGTCTCACCAGAGACAATTGACTGTTGATTTAGGATGACTTGTTAGGTTTTTAGGTTGATACAAAAGCTTAAATTAAAATTCTATTATTTTAATTATGAAAGCATCTCATTTCTTAAATTAAAAAAAAAAAACTTACTTTTCATCACTAGGGGTATGTTTTTAATAAATGGTATACACACAAATATGTACACACACATGAACAGCCATAATGTAGCTTCCCTGTACTGTTTTTATAAATGCTTTCATGGTAATTGTTCTAATGAACTTTCCTTTGGGTATTAAACTTTATGAATTTAAGTACAGTACTAGATTGGCAATAAGCTCTTGACTATTTACAGTTTTATTAGCTAGATGCAACCATAAGATCTATGCTAGCAGTTTCTTCTATTGTGCTTTTTGCTTGTGGAATTCTCTTCTGGCTTCTTGCTTTTGAGTCAAGTTTGATCTTCAAAAAATTTAAATACAATGTCAATCATTATCTACTTTTCTTGATTACTCTTCTTTTATTGTTCTTGCACCTTAATAATATTTCTCTTTTTTCTTATTCTTCCACAGTCAACAACCCTTGGTGTCTTAGTGGCTTTACTGCCTTATATGGGGAGAAATGCTTAAAAAAACAAAAAACAAAAACAAACGTAAGCACTTCTTTTTAAACTGGTGAATAAAACCTGACTGAGAAATGAAGGTTGAAGGACTTAAAATTTAATATTTCTATATATTTCTAATGTAAAAAAATGTTTGCATCTCATTGTAAGAACTACTGTGGCTTTAACCTCTTCCCATGTGTAGATGTGTGTATGTATGTTTTTTACCGAAATGTCTTTTTCTGACACGGACGAATAAAAACATCCAAAACATAACATTCAAAAACCAGCTACAAACATGTTTATATGTTAATCTTGATTTTTGTTTATGCCCTTCTGAGTTTGAAACAAATCCAGTAGAGGAGTTAGCCCTCACCCAGTTACTTCAGGGTGGCACAATTTCTTAGTTACTATATTAAAAACAAATAAAAAATTGTCTGAAAATGAAACATTTTTCCTGAAATAATTGGTGGAGAAGGGGTTAATAAACAAAACAAGAAAATATTTTTTTGTCCATTTTGAATTAAAAAAACTTAAATGAAACATTAACAAACAACATTGATGTGTTCTTTTCCACTTATCATAAACTTAATGCACTACTGCATCCTGTTCAGGAACATGACCAAGGGAAAACAATCAACCAATGCTGGAATGGTGGCTTCTGGGCATGGAGGCCACAGTATAAAGATTTTATGAATCAAAATATATTTTTTTTAATCATTTCATCCCAAACAGGGTGATAATGCCACTAAGATATTGATGTTTCTGATAATAAAACTTTAGAAGAAAGGACAATGAAAAAACAGGATTCAGGAAGACAGAAGATGGCAGTTGCCTTTGAACTTTTTAAGATTTTAGGTGGCAGGGAAGCAATAAACAAGAAGAGATTTCCACAGGCAAGAAGTGTGAGAAAAATAAAATATTAGAATAGAAGTTATAGTTACATCTTGCTATTTGAACAGTAAAATGATAAGACCTAATTGCCAATCTAGTTGTATGCTTAAATTCATGCGGTCAAAGTACCAAGGTGGAGAATGCATTAGAAAAATTGTCATGAAAATATTTCTAGAAAAGACAGAGAAAAGCCACATTATGACAGTGGGAAAGTGACTGAAGCTGAGAAGCCAAGACCAATAACATTGCAATGTCATTACATTTTATTTTTTTTTATTTTTACTAGCAACTATAAGTAATAACAAATTAAAAAAAAATAAAAATAAAAATTGATTTTAAAGCAGTTTAAAATTTTTGCGGTGACAACATTGTTTTGGGACGGTTCCAGGAAGATGTGAAAAAAGTTAGTCTTAAACCTACTACAGTGTAAACAAAAAGACTAGTTCCAGACAACGAAAAATAAGGATTTTAGAGTAGTTTAGTCAATTGTCTGGCCTAAATTCTAGAGAACATCTGGGGAAAGAGTTTAAATTTCAAGAGTTCAGAGGAATCCCCAAAACTTGAGTGGTCTTAAGGCAATTTGTCAACAGGCGTCGGATAAAATTGGTTTTAATTTCTATAAGACGCTTATCTCAAACTATATCTGACATCCATCATAGAAAATAATGGATATGTTATAAAATCCTGTTGACTGATATATTTTTTAAAAACTTCTGACTTCCATTAGTCTATCTGTCCATCACACCCACTAAAATAGCCATAAATTGACCGATCAAAACCAAATTTTGGGGAGAAATGCAAACATGTAAGGAAGTACAAAGTACATTTGGTTTTACTAGGGTGCATAGCTTAGTGCAATAAAGTTTTATTATTTTACATACAAAATACTCCCACTATTTTAAAAACAATTTAATGATTAAAATAACAAATACTTATTCATTAAACATTCAATATTGTTTTCACATATCTTTTCTTCAAGTGCTTATATATACAGGAATCCAGTTTCCTCTTCAGCTGTTGTTTTCAAGAACTATAAACTAATCAGAAGGCCAAACACTTCAAAAAGTTGGCTCCAGAAAGAAACATTTATACATGGCCAGTTGTATGTTGCATGCTCAACAGTAAGAAATCCTAAGAATTTATTCTTCACTGTTAAAAAGGAAAAAGGAGACAAAGAAATTTTTTTTAAAATATATTGTTTACCATAAAATCCTATAGAGTTATATTAAAGAAATTATTAAACGGCAAAGTAGGTTTTTTGTTAAAGTATTTTTCCCAACAAATCAGTTTATTCAAACTTTATTAATTGGTTTGTGAAATTGAACAAAATATAGAGTTTATAAATCTCAACAAAAAATGCAAATGCTAACTTTAACAACACTAAATACTGTGAGGATTTCAACATGTGTAAGCGCGTTCCAAAGAAATTCTAATATTTTTAAACATCTGTTAGTTTCTGCTGTATCTGTCAATAAATTTATATATAATGATTTTACTAATGACATCCTAATTAAAAAAGAACATAATTCTTTATGGAGAAAGTTGTTCAAGAGCCTACTAATAACAATATTACCAACTATAAATGCACATCAGAATAATTATATTAAATCACCAACCTTTATTGGATCCATTCTTAAAGAATCTAACGTATGTTTATCTAAAACAAACAGTATGTATGTAAAAACATTCTCAAATCAACGTGTGAAAAACCAACAAACATGTCTACTAGATACACACACACACACACACACTTAATATACATTATCATCTGATTCCCACATAGACAAACTAGAATTTTTATACACTTACATACATATAGCAATAATTACAGTTTTTCCGTTAGGCATGGAATCTGTTAATTTCTTAAAACTTCAGATGGACGCATTGCTTAGTCACGTCACGTCACTTCATACAATGATGAAAATGGCCAGTCATTCAGTTGGTTTACAGGAGCAGAACCAAGTGGTAGCTTTATTAGTTAGCCCCCACCCCCAGCCTGGGTTGAGGCTAAATCTGCCTCCCCCAGCAGCTTACAAGTCCATGGTGCTGTTTCTCTTTGGGAATATATCTTTCCCAGATACAGAAAGAAACTCCAGGTTGAATCTGGAGTCTTAAACATGGCTTCTCCAGAAACACAGAAGAATCTCCATATTATATGTAAGCCCCTATCTTTTCATTCTCCTTTCACTCTTCTCACTGTGTAGATATATGATATATTATTCTCCATGTGGGACATGTGTTTATATGTATATATAGATTTGTGCATTTCTTAGTAGTATAAAAGGCTCTCTGAGAACAGCCATTTTGTTCCATCCATGAAATATGATGTTATTATATCATGGACATAATGGGGTAAATATAAATGGGAGAATAAATCTTTCTTCCATAGCTCTCCCCTATTATAATGCCACCTTCTTCTTCTATGCACCATGTCCCTTCAGGACAATCATGGCTCTCCACAATTTCCTGTTCTTTGTAGCCCTTAATGAATTTTGTCATTTTGTTATCTCTCCTAAACCTTGCATGTATTTACACAAGCTAGCTAGCTAGCTTATGCATTGTCTTCCTTTGTCCTTCTTGCCTTCAGTCTGTCCTGTAAGTGTTAAATTTTCTAATCCCACTTTCTTCATTATGTGTCCTAGAGATTTAAACTGTTTGATCCTGATGTTAAATATAAATGTTCTTCTTGTTTTCATTTTCTCTAAAATTTCATTGTTGCTCACATGTTTGGCTCATGGTATTCTCAGCCTCCTTCTGTAGATCCATCTTTTCAGAAATATCTAAACTGTCAGCTGCATACAACAACTTTCTAAGATCAATGGTTAAAAATGGCTTTGAGCGGGTGAAATCTTGGTCTTGGTGAAGACCACACTTCTTCAAACCTTGTGGACTGGTGCTACAGAATCACAAAGAACTGTACTAAATAAGAAAAATCATATCACTTGAGGACTTTCAAGAGCTGCAAAGGCTAAAATGGATATCACATAACTCAAAGAGAAAATAATGACATAAGATGTTGACATTCTTCACTACTTCAAATAAAAGGTTTGGAAGGAAACTCCTTGGAAAGAGCAATAACAGCTACTGGACTTGAGAAGAGAAAATAATGACATAATCAATATGTTGATGTTCCACACTTTCAAATAAAAGGTTAGGTAGGAAACTCCCTTCAATACTGGAAAGAGCAATAACAGCTACTGGACATGAGAAACCTATTTTCTTGAAAAATTGTTTTAAGAGAAAGATTTTATAAATTTCAACTGGCACTAGTACAGGCTGCTCATGTAATTAATGCCAGCTGTTTCCTAATAAGGAAATGGCTAATAATACCATTGTTCCAAGTATAGAACTTGGAACCTTAAGTCTAATTTGCCTGCTGATGAGACTGCAGCAATGAAATAGACAAGATACCCCGAGACATGATCAGCAGGACCAATAAATGCCGGAAGAAGGCCAGAGGGCACAAAGATCCAAACATTTTGATGCCAACAAATATTATGAAAAATGTCTGAGTGTAAATAATGTGAATAATGTCAACCCTTGTCAAGTTAAGAAGAAATCAATGCTTTCTCCGCCTGCAGCAGAACTCACATGACAATAATTTCAGTCACTGTGCATTTTGATGGGTTGATGCTTCCCACATCTCAAGCATGGTAATAATGCCACTAAGATGCAAGATGTTGCTGGTAGTGAAAGAGAATGAGATACCTTTAGTGAGGAGAAAGGGCAATAAAAGAACAAAGATTTTTAAAGATTGTAGGTATCAGGGAAGCAAGAAACTGGAAGAGAGTTGCACAGGTAAGAAGTGCATTAAAAAAAACTATTAGAATAGAAGTTACAGTTGTAATCTAGTTAGTTCAACAGTAAAATGGTGAGACCTAGTTGCTAATCTAGTAATACACTTAAATTCATGCATTTGAGTTACTAAGGGGGAAAGCGATATTTATTCTGCGTTATTGTTGTGACCTAGTAAATGGTTAAAGAAATAACAAAACAAGTGTTGCAAATGTATCATATATTAAACAGTAAGTACAACAGAACAGTATTACACGACTAGTGAGTGTGTGTCGATTGACCCAGTGTTAAATCTATTTGACTGTTCTTCCAAGGCCTTCTCTCCTACTAATCTTATAGTAGGCGGACAAGTTCAACATTGACTCTTTAGAGGGAGGACGCCACAATAGTTATGTACAGAAATGTGGCACAAGGTGAAAATTGGGAAAAAGGATGGTCTTCTGTCTTAACATTAAACTTAGCTAGCCACAATCACTGACCCAAACATAACACAATATTCCTTACACCGAAACAACACACTCTTACTTAACATTCTTACTACATCCACTACATAATACGCCAATGTCTCTATGAAGTCCTAACTAGTCCCCATATGTACAATTCTTGTTGAGGGGGAAAGCTCATCAACACAATTGCCATGAAAAAAATTGTTGAAAAGACAGAGGGAAGCCATGTGATGTTGGTGGGAAAGTAACTGAAGTCAAGGTGCCAGGTCAGGATCGATTACCTAACAGATCCTTCATTAGTTGTCAGCTATAATCTGTTGAAGATTATAATAAACTGTATTTTAGGGCCAAGGCTTGTATTTTTAGTCAGTTAACACTGTCACAAAAAATTTCTCTTTATTTGAATCATAGCCGTATTAAATATTATCTTTTCTGACAGACTTAAAAAACATTTCAGTAAATTCTGGAAAAACTATTATTCTTCATTAAAAAAAAAATATCAAAGAATCTCTGGAATAATTTGTCTTTGAGGCATGTGTGAATACAATTTTGAGGACATCTAAGCTGCATAAATAAAAAATGAGAAATAAATAAAATAATTATTTCATCCAATCAAAACTAAATTATTTGAGCCCAGTTAAAGGCCACCAAAGTCAGCAATTAAGCATTTTAACAAGTCTCTTCCTGTTTTAGAATTTATAGAATTTTTATTTAACAAGGGAAACTGCTTCATAAGTATCAGTTAAATTTCATTTTAAGATTTTATGTAGAAATACACAAACACATGTCCTGAAGATTGTATTCAGGCATGAAAAAGACTGTCACCACTTAATTTTTACTACCAAAAGTACAGGAATCCCTTGATTAGCAAACATTTGATGAATGCATTTTCAATTAGGGCACTAAAATTTTTATATACCAAAATTCGATTAGTGCAGTAAAACATTTTTCAATTTAGCCATAGTAATTGAATACTGATTATTTTATAGTTATCAAGGTATTCCTGTATATATAATTGTGCATTTGGGCAGCAATCCCACTTTTATGCAAATTACATTAAAGACGACTGACACTGTACTGCGATAAATCTTCACTCAATTTTTTTCTGTTCATATAAGTGATTCTTTTCTGGACATAATATGTATAATAACTGACCAAATGTTCTATGTATTCAAGTGCTTTCAATTATTAGGTTGGTGCAAAAATAATGTCGGTTTTTGACGTTAAACATTACGTCAAAAACCGTCATTATTTTTGCACCAACCTAATATTTTTTTTATTTTTACTAATGTTTGCCCAATACAAGGCCCAAGTGCCACTCAAGGTAGAGGGTTACTAGGTGGAGCTATATTAGCATAGGAAAGTACATGCATTAGGAGTATAGAGTTGAAGTAGACTTATAGAAGGAACCAGAAACCCAATCCTAAACATGAAACAAGGGATAAACCTGTACTCCTGTTCAGAGTGTGAATCGGATGATAGGCAAACCTATCTACTCTCATTGGTTTCTATTAACCATTATCAAAGATGGTTTTTATTTTAACTGTAGATTTTTATATGTATTTCTAGAGTATTTTTTTTATTTTTCAAACATGGTCAGCATAGTGTGGCCATGTTCATATTTGATGTTATTGAATGTTGGCTTTTTTCTTCCATTATTTTTAGCTTTTCTACATGTCGATGAAGCTATTATACTTGTATTTTCTACAAGTATGTCATGGATCTGCAACTCCATCCACAACATAAAAATCTACACATTCAGTTAAAAATAAAAAATAAAAACCATCCTTTATAATCCTTTTATCCTAATGAAATAACTGAAAGCAGTCGAATATATAGAACATTCAGACAGTTTTATACACTTTATGTCCAGAAAAGAAATCATTTCTACAAACTATACTTGAATAAAATGCTTAATCGCAGTACCTTGTTAGTTACCTTTAATGAAACTTAAGTATATATATATATATATATATATATATATATATATATTCATACATGTTTCATTAAATAATATACTTATTATATAATTATACTTAAACATGAAAACAATAAACAAAAACTAAAATTTCTTGAAGCTATATACATAAAACAGTTGAAACCTAACCTAAACAAAATAAACTATGAAATCTCCACAAATATCCTTAAATGCCTATAATTGGTAACAGAAGCCACTGGTTTAAACGAACAGCATCCCATACTTAATACTTCTCGAATTCACTCTCACGTGGTCATGTGTGATGTCATGAGCTGCAGTGTGGTTTTCGCTTCCAGTGTCTTATATGCACATGTTTATCGTTGCTTGGAAATCATCCATGTAAACAGAAACAGACTATCATCACTGTCTTGTCCGTGTATTGCTTAATATATTGTAATGTAATTGTCATCTTTGATAATGGCTTATGTAAGCCGAAAGCTTAGATTGGATTAAAAAATATGGATCAATATTGTGATTTTCTTTCTTCGTTTAATGATAATGTTATTAAGCTTATCAGACGTTATGAAAAGAATTTACATAAAATAAATAGACAACACTTGTCTATATTATTTAATGAAACATGTATCAATGAAAAAATGCTGCCTAAATACACACACAATATATATATATATATATATATATATATATATATATATATATATATATATACAGGTAGTAATCCATTGGTATAATCCAAGCAAGTCCTATTAACACAATATAGAATTTTAAATATTAAATGTTAAAACTGACTCACAAAGAGCACTCAATGTTTATTTTCATTAAACAGAGCAAAAACTTTTTTCATTCAATTGGAATTAAGATACCATTAGTTAATGACAATTTTCTCCTGCAAATTTAAAATTTAAAATTCGCAGGATTTTTCAAACTGTTTATTGTGTTAGTTTGTAGAAGGAGAGTGGTTGGTTGGGGAAAGAAAGACAATCTTTAAAAGTCCATTTTGGTTATAATTTATTGCATGAATATATTTAAATTTCAGACCTAAGGTTATTTTTAGAAATAAAATTTGATTTGTCCAGACAAAAAGAAAAGGGAGAGGAAAAAAGAAAGAAAAAGAAAAAATTTATAATCATTTTTTTTAAATTTTATATTGAAATTTTTATTTTTCTTTCTTCCTTTTTTTATTATAAAAATTTTCATTTCTAAAATAATCCTTCTGTCAGAAGAGATAAAAATTTACATATATTCATGAAATAAATTATAACCAAAGTGGATTTTTAAGGATTGTCTTTAATTATTATTATTATATTGCTCTGTTACTTACATTGAGCTCTCTTTGGATTAATGTCCTTTGAATTATCCCTACCAATTACCAATTGGTATAATTTATATATATATATATATATATATATATATATATATATATATGATGAGCTGTGTGATACAGTGAAACAATCTGTCTGTGGATGACTACATATGCTCCCTTTTGTGGGTTGGACACTTTGGAAGAAAGGGAATTTGTTAGCTGTTGCTGCTGATTAATGCTAAGCTCTTTACTATGAACTGAGCCCTCTGGTAGCCAGTAATGCTTATATCTCATATATATAATGTGTTAAAAACACCCTTCTCTCTAGTGTGAACTGATGGCCTAGGTCTCCAACTGATGTCAAATCGGTTGGGTTTCAATCCTGGCTTGAAACAATCACATGTCTAGCCACATTGATGAGCTGTGATACAGCAAAACAGTCTGTCTGTGGATGACTTCATATACTTCTTTTCGTGGGCTGAGCACTTTAGTAGAAAGGGAATTTGTAAGCTACTGCTGATGATTAATGCTAAGCACTTCGCTATGAATTGGTAGCCAGTAATCTAGCCAGTATGTCCTATATAATGTGTTAAAAACTCCCTTTCTCCATAGCATGCACTGATTGCCTAGAATGTCAAATCAGTCAAGTTTCAATCCCAGCTTGAAGCAATCACATGCCTAGCCACACTGATGAGCTGTGATAGAGCAAAACAGTCTGTGGATGACATATATATATGTGTGTGTGTGTGATTAAATATAGTTTAAAGGTATGGTATACCCTAAGAAATGCTATTAATACTTATAATACAGCAAAATAGTCTGTCTGTGGATGACTATATATATATATATATATATATATATATATATATATATATATATATATGTATGTATGTATGTATGTATGTGTGTGTATGTGAAAAATATGGTTTAAAGGTATGCTATATCCTAAGAAAAGCTAATAATACTAATAAGAACTAATGTGTAAAAAGAAAAAAATGGCATATACCTGCTTAAAAAAATGTTATGCTTATTACCTTACATAATGGCTCAAGACATTTCTTAAAAAGTTAAAGAACTATAAAATGTATCCATTTTTTAAAAAATATATATCAATTTCATTTTAACCTCTGAAATAGGACTTAATCCCTAGAATAAGTAAATAAAATGATCATTAAAAAAAAGAAGCTGATTACATTTTGAAAATTGCCTAATTAAATTTCAATTTTTTATGGACTTATGTGCCAAAGTTAAATTAAAATATATATCCAGTTCTTTTTTTATTTTATTTTTTAAATAAAGTGTATCCAGTTTCATTTTTGTAAGCGAAAAAGTAAATAAATTCTCAATTTAATCCCCAATTCCTGAGAATTAGTGAAAATACTGCCAGCCACCAAATGTAAATGAAATGACTGACCTTTAAACAGAAAATTGGATACATTTTTAAAATTTATTTTAATTTTTTATTAACAAGCATGAACATGAAATTTAAAGAATTTTTTTTTTTTCTTTTAAGCATTTCACCCCTAGCAAGGCTGGAAGCCACTAGTATGGAAGGGGGTTATAGAGAATTTGGAGTGAGAGCAGATAGTAATGATAGCGAGGATGAGGAGAAGGATCAAGGCAACTGGAGATGTCGATTGACATTATATTTGAATAGTTGGAGATTAAAGCTATCAGGGAAACTGGAGTAGGGAAGGGAGTTTTACAGGCGAGAGGTGCAAGACATGAAGCTATTGAAGTAGAAGAGGCGACTACATTTAACAGTTTCAACAGTGAAAGGGTGAGAGCGGGATGCCAGCCTTGTAGGATGCTTGAATTTGCAAAGTCTTGGAACCAGCAAAAAATATCCATTTTATTTATCTTTTTATAATATGAATTAAGTTTAATGTTTTTAAAAGAAAATGCATAAAACCGTTAGCCAAGATAAAATCGAATTGAGTGTTACAGTTTGAACAAAATATAATGAATAAGTACTTTATACAGTTTTAAAATGCATCATTAAAAAACATAGAAAAAGATTTAAACTGTAATATCCATCAATGAAACAAGTCCGATTTAAAACATGGGAGATCATGGCTCTCCATAACTTCTTATTCCTTGTAGTCCTTACCAGTGTTTCTTTTTTTGCTATGCTTTCCACCACCTGTTCTGCCATCTCTTCTCACAAGCACATCAGATAGGAAACCTTCCCCTATCTCTCTTGTTCTTGGTGTGTCCCATGAGTGCTAAGTTTTCCAAGCCCTCTTTCCTCATTATGTGTTCAATAAATTTCATGTCTCTTTCTAATTCTCAGTATGTTTTTTTGTTGACATTTTTTTAAAAAATTGTCATTGTTTACTTGATACATCTGCGCAATTCTCAGTATACTTCTGTAGAACCACATTTATTTCTCTTCATCCATAGGGTGATTGTCCAGCATCCATAGCCATATAAGAAAGATGGATATCACATAGCAACCCAACAGTCTTTTCTTTGTTTCTAATAAAATTTTCCTGTTTCTTAATACATAATTTGGAATGCATCTTTTACTAATCCAACATCTGTTCAGATTTTGGTATCACATTTTCTATCCTTTGTTGAAACACTTCCCTGATACTTGCTTGATGTTAACATCCTCAATTCATATTTTGCATCTTGCCAATAACCATATTTTCTGTCTTCTTGCAGTTGGTGGTTAGTCTTTTTCTCTAACTTTCTTTGACTACCTTTTCTAAAAGATCCTGTAGTTTTCTTTCAGAGTTGACTATCAAAACAGTGCATGTCGTTTAACATTCTACCAAATTTTAGTAAATCCTGGTAGGATCTCTAGTTCCCTTAGGAGAGGTTCACTTTAGAGGCTGATTAAATCTGAAGAGAAAATTCAGCTTTGTCTTACACCCCTTTTTATTTTCTGAATCTACTCACTTAATTTTCCATCTGTATCCGGACGCTTTACTTTGTGTATAAGTTCTTAGTTATTCTAACATCATTTCCAATTAGATCTTGTTTTCTTAACATTTCAAATAGATCCTTGTCAAATATATATATATATATATTGTCAAATATTTTGTATAATCTATAAAACATAAGTATATATCTTTCTGTATTTTCATTGCTCTCACTGATATAATTCTAATTATCACTTTTCTTATTCCAGTTTCCTTGGCAAAATTTGCACTGTTCTGATTCTATATCCAGTCTATTTCTGATTTCTGCTCAATTCACCAGGATTCGCTTCATTACCTTAGTTATGTGGCTCATTAAGCTGATGAAGCTTGCATTCATTTGCACCTGTTTTTTCTTTTAGACAATGCTACATGTATCTAATGAGGTCCTCTAGTTTGTTGCCACTGACATATATTTTGTTTATGAATTCTGTGATTTTGTTGATGACGTCTGAGAGCATTTCTCTTACGATCTAGTCCCCTGTTGCTTTGTTCCTGTTCATCTTCACCAGTGCAGATTTTTTTTAATCATTTCACTCCAAGCAAGGCAATAAAGCCGCTAAGACACAAGGGGTTATTGAGAGTGAAAGTATAAGAAAAATCAAAGCATTATTAAAGCGTGAGAACAATAAAAGAATAGGAATCAAGATTATGGTAGATAACAATTGACATTGCATTGAAATTTTTGAAGGTCAAAGTTGACTTCAACAATGAGGTTTTAGAGAAATTGATGATAACTCTCTTCCAGTTTCTTGCTCCAGTTTTCACTTCATCCATGGGGAGATAGTCAAGCATTCATAGCCATATAAAAGGATGGATATCACATAGCAATCCAATACTTTTTTTATTTGTTTCCACTGAAATTTTCCTATTTCTCAGTACTTTGCTTAGTTTTAAGAAGGCATCTTTTGATATTCTTGTATATATTTGAGAAAAAAATAAAAATAAATAAGAGACAATAATAATCAATTGTATTTAAGTGGCAACTCCAGTTGAATCCCTATGCTGATGTATAATAGGCTTCCTGATACTCCACACCTCCTCCATTTCATTTCAGTAATTTTCTTCATTGACAAATTATTCTTATTATTATTTCTATTAATAAAAGTGAAACAAATTATAAGATTATTTGACCTAAAACTTGTTTTACTAATCTCTGCATTGTGCATTGAAAATTAGAAAGAAAGGGATTGTCAGTGGTCAGGAATTAAGGCAACCTTTGCTGACAGAATAAGGCTATTATATTATATTATATTATATTATATTATATTATAAGTGCTCTAATTAAAACTCAGCATATAATACTAAGTGTCTCTGATCCTAATTATGTGCCCTTTTTGTTCCGTTCTCATTAAAACATCCTTGTTGCTGTAGAATCACATTTCTGTTGCTTCAAGTTTCCTCTGAAGAAATTACTTGCTTGTTGCTTATATGCTCCATCCATTGAATTCTCAGCATCCTTCTGTATAACCATATTTCTGTTGCCTCTAGTTTCCTCTGAGGAAATTTTCCAGCATTCACTGCCATAGAGGTGGATAGATATTACATAGCAATCCAACACTCTTTTCTTTGTTTCTAATGGCATATTCCATTTCTTAATACTTTGCTTAGTTTTGGAAGGCATTTTTTGCTATTCCAATGCCTGTTCTGATTTCAGTGTTGTATTTTCCATTCTTTCTTAAAACACTTCCCAGATATTTAAATGTCTGTACTTGCTTGATGTTGACAAGCAAGAAGTCAGAACGCAGTTCTCTTTCTGCTTCTTACTTTCCAGCCAGGCAAGAAGTGTGAGGAAAGAAACTGTTAGCAAAGAAATTACATACATTATATTTCTGACCCCACCATATTTTTAAGCCTTGTAGGTTTCTCCTGTGGTGTAATAGATAACAGCTTGGGATAACAAATTGGAGAGCTGAGTTTGAATTCCAGTTGAGTTCATTATGTTCACTTATGCACAAATATCCTTAGGAAAGGTATGAATCCATCTCTTCCCTCCAGCCATGGATTAAATAGTAGGACAGACTGGGTTCTGTAGCCTTGGAAATTACAAATTGAAGATACCAAAATCAAGCAAGTACAACAATTTAAATATTTGAGAAGTGTTTTAACAGTGGATGGAATGTGCAACACCAAAATCTGAAAGCACATTGGGATAGAGAAAGATGCCTTCCAAAAGATAAGTAAAGTATTAAGAAACAGGAAAATTTCATTAGAAACAAAGAGCACTGAAATGTAATGTCAGTCCTCCTATATGACAGTGAATAATGGACAGTCTCCTCATAGATTAAGAAGAGGCTTAAAGTAATCAAGTTATTGTTCTACAGAAGGAGGCTGAGAAAAGTATGAACTGAATATGTGAGCAACGATAAGGTTTTAGAGAAAATGGAAGCAAAAAGGACACTTATACTTAACATCAGAAAGAAACAGGTGAAATTTCTAGGGTACATCATGAGGAAAGAGGGCTTGGAAAATTTGGTGCTCACAGGAGATACTGAAAGCAAGAGGGAAAGCAATGCATAACCTACCTAGTGAGTAAATGGATAGTGAAGCAATGTTTAGGGGAGATACCAAAAAGACTAAATTTATTAAGAGCTACAAAAGACAGAAAATTGTGGAGAGCCATGATCACCAACATCCTGAAGGGACATGGAACATTGAAAAAGTTTTTGGTCTATCACAATACTTTCAAGCAAAAGCAATGTTTAATTTTTATATTCATTTTATGATGGAGTGATCTGCCATCTTGGTTTCTACTTTCACATTTTTAACCAATCATCTTCCTCTTCAGAAATGCTCTAAAAACTTCATTGCAAGCAAAATACAATTCAAAGATTTTATTTAAATTAATGCTTCTTTCATGAATTGACTGTGCATAAAATTAAATTATTCATTTTTTTTTTTTTATTCTATAGATAATGATGTTTTTGATCAGATAAAAATGCAATATGGCTGACTGTTAACGATTCTGGCATTTATAACCTTGAATCATTCATTCACAGTCATCAGATGAAAATAATAGTAATCTTTTAATGTTCATTCACAATTTTTGCTTGTTCATTATATTGTACAACAGATCAGGCTATTCAGGCCAATTTTCAGACATCCATTCATAAAATCCTGCATATTTATGACTAATCTTTAATTCATTTAAGCAGTGATACCATTTCACATTCCTTAAATAAAGAATTTTAATGAAAATTATGTTATGTTGATGAGGTCATACTATATTTTATTTTCCTCTACATCAACTTTTTAGTCTATCAGGAAAGCATCCAGTCATTTAATATTAACAATCAAAAGTCTGTGACATAACCTGAGAGAACAGAATAGGAAGGGCACATTAACTGTGGCACAATGATCAGATGCACACCATAACATAAATTATGTATATTGTCAAAGAAAAAAAATATATATATATATACTAATAACACTGGGTATCAAAAGCTGGAGGCACATTGGAATAGTGAAAGATGTCTTCAAAAATCTAAGCAAAGTATTATGAAACAGGAAAAAATTTTTAGAAACAAAGAAAAGAATATTGCTCCTCCAACATAACAGTGATTTCTGGACAATCTCCTCACAGTTGAAAAGAAGGCTTGAGGCAACAGAGATATGGTCCTACAGGAGGATACTGAGAATACCATGAAATGAACATGTGAGTAACAAGGAAGTTTTATGGAAAATCAAAACAAAAAAATCTTTATGCTTAGAATCAGAAAGAGTTGAAATTTCTTGGACACATTATGGGGAAAGAAGATTTGGAGAATTTGGTACTCACAGTATATATTGAAGGCAAGAGAGACAGAAGGAAAGCAGCACGTAACCTAGCATTTGTGTATATGGATGGTAGAACAGGGACTGAGAGGGATAGTGAAAAGACAAATATTACTAAGAGCTGCAAAAAATAGGAAGTTGTGGAGAGCCATGATTGCTCATGTCATGGAGGGACATGGCATAAAGAAGAAGAGGAATAAGAACAAGAAAATACCTAGGACACTCCTGAGTTCTGATTTGGAATCAGGGTAATTGATTTGAAAATTTGATATATTTGGGAATAACCCAGCACTTACACTGGCAGCAAATTACCCGCATATCAATAGAAAATGAATTGAATAAGTACACTAAAGTATAAAAGGGCATACAACAAGGTCTTCCCAATCATCTGCATAATCCTGACATGCTAGAACACATCTGAGTACAGATTCACAAGGTATATACATTTTTTTTAAAAAATCAATTCACCCCAAGCAAGGCAATAATGCCACTAAGACTTAAAGGCTACTGGGAGTCAAAGAGAATAAAAAAGACTTTCAAAGGAACTGGAAATCCAATCCTAAACAGGAAACAAGGGATAAACCTCTACTCCTGTTCAAAAGACCAGGAAGCAGTGTGAACCGAATAGGCAGACCTATCTTCTTCTATTCAGGTAAAAAAATAAATAAATAAATAGGAAATAAAAATTTCAGAGTTTAGGCAGAGACATTAGAAGATTTTTTGAAAAGACAACTTCTTCTGGTTTGTTTTGGATAAATGTAAAAGCAGAAAACACTGTGCATGCTGAAATTACTTTAAAAGATCTTCTACCATTCCATTCATCATATCTCTGTGTTTATGGCTTCTCCAGCAAGAGTATCATTAAAACAGAATTCAGTAATACCATGGATGTTCTTTTTTAGCTGCACTGTTATCAGTTGAACGCAGATATTAAGGAAAGAACAGACAAATAAATAGTAAAATTTCAGATTTTAGGCAGAGATGTTAGAAGTATAGAATTGAAGTAGACTTTAGAAGGAATCAGAAGCCCAATCCTGAACAAGAAACAATGGATAATATTCTACTCCTGTTATTTTACAGTAACAGAATTTTTATTGCTCAATGGTATAGAAAAGTAAGGATGTGTGGGTGGTGTAATGGATAGTGGCTCAGAATGAGAAACTGGAGAGCCGAGTTCAAATTCCAGTGAAGTTTGTTACATTGGCTTACATCCAAATATCCTGGGGAAAAGTCTGAATTCATCTCTTCTCCCCTCACTTATGGGTTAAATAGTAGGGCTTGTATCTAGAAAAATCATTATTATCTCCAAAAACTTGTTAATGCAATGTTCACTCCCTGGCTCTAATAAAAAGAATTTCAAATATGCTTTGAGTTTAAATAATCAACAAAGGTTTAAGTTTAAGCTCAATAAAATCAATCATAATGGAAAAGCAAGGTTCATTTTTCCTTTATTTCATATTTTCATATAGATGTCATGCATGGTGTCAAACCCTTTCAGAAATATCTAAACTCTCAGCCATATACAACCACTTCCTAAGATCAATGGTTAAAAATGATTTGAGCGAATGAAACTCGTGTGCCTTGTCAAAGATCATCCCTCTTCAAATATTGTGAATTGGTGCTACAGAATCACAAACAAAGAACTGTACCAAATAAGAGAAACCACATTAATTGAGAAATATCAATAACAGCAAAAATTAAAATGGATAGCACATGTAACTCAAAGAGAAAATAAGGACATAATCAAAATGTTAACATCCCACACGACTTCAAATAAAAGGTTAGGCAGAAAACACCCATCAATATTGGAAAGAGTGATAACAGCTGCTGGACTTGAGAAACCTGTTTTCCTGAAAAGTTGTTTTAAGAAAAATATTTTATAAATTTCAAACAAAAAGCAGTATTGGCTTCTGGGTCAATGAATGCCAAATGTTTCCTTGTAGGAAAATGGCTATTGTTACCATTACCATTACATAGGTACATTAATATATCCACTGCCTAATGATTTAAAAATAAAATTTAATAATATTTTTAGTACTGCCCAGTTATTGCTCACCCCATTTCCAATAAGTCCAAGTAAACACTGCCTGGCCCAGGAATTGAACTCATGATAACTATGTCACCCAATTCATAAACCAACACTTTAATCCACTAGGCTGTTATCTCATTTTTAACACGCGAATAACAGAGTAGTGCTAAAAATAAGAATGAGACAATATCCCTAGACATGGGCAGTAGAATGAGAATATTCTATCTCCATAGATTAAATAAAGGGTTCAGTTCAGAATTTCCAGTAGGTTACCCAGAGTGATATGCACTTGAGAAAGGCTGGAGGGCACAATGGAAAAAAATGTTGTGATAACAACAAAAACAATAGTCCAAATGTAAATAATGATAACTCCCTATCCCAAATATTCAGACAGAAAATGTCATTATTAGTTGAATTTTGATCTAAAACTTTCTCTGTATAATATTCAGTCGATGCGATTAATGTCCATACTGAATCAATTTCATCGATGAAGGAGGTTATGTTAAAAAAGAAATATTTGTTATGTAAAATGTTTTTTTTATATCCATATGCTATGACTTAATTGTTCTCTCTCCTTAATAATGTTTTGTTCTTTTTCTCATATCCATTTAAAAATGAAACCACAATGAATATTTACATACCATAGAGGAAAGTTGGGCACCTCTGCATAGTGTAATGATTACGAAGCTTGTCTTATTAGATCAATTACGACTGAGTAGTGAGTTCGATCCTCACTATATGCCTCGTACTTTCGGCCTTGTGCCACATCTAAGCTATGCTTAGAAAATCACTATCATAGAGGAAAGTTCATCAGAACAATTACCATGAAAGTATTTGTAGAAAGGCACAGAGAAACTACATTACAGTGGTGGGAAAGTGACTGAACACAAGATGCCAGGTCAGAACCTATAATATAGCTGATTCTTTTTTGGATTTTATCAAGGATCTTTAAATATCTAGCAGGAGCACCAGACAAGACAAAATATATCAGATAGATTCTGGAGAGAAAAATTATCTAGTATGACACAGTGAACCAATTTTCTTAACAGCAGACTTAACAATTGATTCAATATAATCGTTCCACATTTTCAAGGTCTCAGTAGTGAATTTGTTTAAGATTTAGTCAAATTTAAGTGAATAAATTGAGTTGTTCATAAAATGATTTAAGAAATGTAATATTTTTAATACATTGCATAACACTCACACTTGCTAAAGTCCTTAAAACTGTGAATGCCCAAAAGTCAGAAGACAAAAATGATATTCAAAGGTCTGAAGACCTTAAGTTAAAAATATTAATAATTAGCATTTGATGATAGGTCAATGACTTGAACTTACTCATTAAAATCCGTTAGGTAACACGCAGGGGATAAATTTGAAATAGTAGGATGAGAATTTTTTTTTTTTCATTTTTTTTATTTATTTTTTATTTATGATCACAAAATAGGGTGGGGGTGCTACAAAGTGGGGGTTGAACTGAACATACTCATTAAGACATATTAGATATCAGGCAGGACACAGACTTGGAATTTGAGGACAAGTATTTTATTTTATTTATTTTTATTTTATTTAGGATTACAAAATATATGAGCAGGGTGGAGGTACTGAAAAGTGGGGCTGACCCACTTCCTAAAATCACCATCCTGATGTTTACTCATTCAAATACTGATTAGTAGTGGGTCAGGCTGAGAACTTTTCAGCACCCCCTCATAAAAGTCTTATGGCGAGACAGAAAGAAGAGGAATTCATTCACTTCCCCCCCACACACACACACGCATATGCACACTTAATAACCAGTATGCCCCTTTGTATTTTATTTACTATCTTTGTGCATATACAGGATATTAAGTTCTTAAGTGGGAATAAGTGGGGGTGCAGTCACATGTGCTTGGGGGCTAGGGGAGGATAGATTGAGGCCACTTAAAATTAGGCACTCTTCATAAATGGTTCACACATTTTTCCTTTCAGTGAACTAACACCAGAATCATGGCCCACTCCCATTTCTTCCTGTAACCTCCTCCTCTCTTCCTTTTCACCTATTAACCTTTTTTTAATCCACCCCTCACTTTCTGTCATTTCACTCTTCCTCCACTTCTTTCCCTCTTGCTCCTCCATTTTATTTTTTTCTTCCTCATCTTTCCTCTATTTTACTCACCCTCCTCATCATTTTTATGACCTCTTCTCCATTTTATTCCCCCTTCTCATCTTTCACACCATTTTTTGCTTCATTTAGCTCCCCCCTCCTCAACTTTCTTCCTATCTTTCACTCTTTCTTCACTACTTTCCTCCTAACTCACCCATTTCATTTTTCTTCTTCCAGTCTCTTGTCCATTTTATTTCCAATTGTTATCTTTCTTCCTACCTCTCCTTCCTTCATTTCAATCTTCCTCAACTTCTTTCCACCTCCCTCCTCCATTTTCTTTTTACTTTTTCCTCATGTTACTTCCTCCACATCTTACTTCCATTTGACTCCCCCTTTTCATCTTTCTGACATTTATCTGTTATCTTTCTTCAAACCTCCTTTTTTCTTACATTTCACACTTCCTTCAATTCTTTCTTACTCCTTCTTACATTTTATTCCCTCTTCTTATCTTTCTTCCGACCTCTCTCTTTCTTTCATTTCACTCTTCCTTCACTTCTTTCTTACTCCTTCTTCCATTTTATTCCCTCTTCTTATCTTTCTTCCGACCTCTCTCTTTCTTTCATTTCACTCTTCCTTCACTTCTTTCTTACTCCTTCTTCCATTTTATTCCCTCTTCTTATTTTTCTTCGACCTCCCTCTTTCTTTCATTTCACACTTCCTTCAATTCTTTCTTACTCCTTCTTCAATTTTATTCCCTCTTCTTATCTTTCTTCCGACCTCCCTCTTTCTTTCATTTCACTTTTCCTTCATTTCTTTCCTACTCCTTTTTCCATTTTATTCCCGCTTCTTATCTTTCTTCCTACCTCCCTCTTTCTTTCATTTCGCTCTTCGTTCACATCTTTCTTACACCTACTTCCATTTTATTCCCTCTTCTTATCTTTCTTCCTACCTCCCTCTTTCATTTCACTTCCTTCACTTCTTTCCTACTCCTTCATCCATTTTATTCCCTCTTCATATCTTTCTTCCACCCTCCCTCCTTCTTTAATTTCAATCTTCCTTCACTTCTTTCTTATTCTTTCTTGCATTTTATTCCCTCTTCTTTTCTTTCTTCCTACCTCCCTCTTTCTTTCATTTCACTCTTCCTTCACTTCTTTCTTACTCCTTCTTCCATTTTATTCCCTCTTCTTATCTTTCTTCCTACCTCCCTCTTTCTTTCATTTCACTCTTCCTTCATTCTTTCTTACTCCTTTTTCTATTTTATTCCCTCTTCTTATCTTTCTTCCGACCTCCCTTCTTCTTTCATTTCAATCTTTTCTTCACTTCTTTCTTACTCCTTCTTCCATTTTATTCCCTCTTCTTATCTTTCTTCCTACTTCCCTCTTTCTTTCATTTCATTTCCTTCACTTTCTTCTTTTATTTTATCCGCTCTTCTTATCTTTCTTCCTACCTCCCTCTTTCTTTCATTTCACTCTTTCTTCATATCTTTCTTACTCCTTCTTCCATTTTATTCCCTCTTCTTATCTTTCTTCCTACATCACTCTTTCTTTCATTTGACTCTTATTTCAATTTTTTCTTCATCCTCCTTCCATTTTATTCCCTCTTCTTATCTTTCTTCCTACCTCCCTCTTTCTTTCATTTCGCTCTTCGTTCACATCTTTCTTACTCCTACTTCCATTTTATTCCCTCTTCTTATCTTTCTTCCTACCTGCCTCTTTCTTTCATTTCACTTCCTTCACTTCTTTCCTACTCCTTCATCCATTTTATTCCCTCTTCTTATCTTTCTTCCACCCTCCCTCCTTCTTTAATTTCAATCTTCCTTCACTTCTTTCTTATTCCTTCATCCATTTTATTCCCTCTTCTTATCTTTTTTCCTACCTGCCTCTTTCTTTCATTTCACTCTTCCTTCACTTATTTCTTACTCCTTTTTCTATTTTATTCCCTCTTCTTATCTATCTTCCGACCTCCTTCCTTCTTTCATTTTAATCTTTTCTTCACTTCTTTCTTACTCCTTCTTCCATTTTATTCCCTCTTCTTATCTTTCTTCCTACATCCCTCTTTCTTTCATTTGACTCTTATTTAACTTTTTTCTCCATCCTCCTTCCATTTTATTCCCTCTTCTTATCTTTCTTCCTACCTCCCTCTTTCTTTCATTTTGCTCTTCCTTCACATCTTTCTTACTCCTAATTCCATTTTATTCCCTCTTCTTATCTTTCTTCCTACCTCCCTCCTTCTTTCATTTCACTCTTCCTTCACTTCTTCCTTACTCCTTCTTCCATTTTATTCCCTCTTCTTATCTTTCTTCCTACCTCCCTCTTTCTTTCATTTCACTCTTCCTTCACTTCTTTCTTACTCCTCCTTCCATTTTATTCCCTCTTCTTATCTTTCTTCCTACCTCCCTCTTTCTTTCATTTAACTTTTCCTTCACTTCTTTCCTACTCCTTCTTCCATTTTATTCCCTTTTCTTATCTTTCTTCCTACATCCCTCTTTCTTTCATTTCATTTCCTTCACTTTCTTCTTTTATTTTATCCCCTCTTCTTATCTTTCTTCCTACCTCCCTCCTTCTTTCATTTCAATCTTTTCTTCACTTCTTCCTTACTTCTTCTTCCATTTTATTCCCTCTTCTTATCTTTCTTCCTACATCCCTCTTTCTTTCATTTCACTCTTTCTTCATATCTTTCTTACTCCTCCTTCCATTTTATTTCCTCTTCTTATCTTTCTTCCTACCTCCCTCCTTCTTTCATTTCATTCTTCCTTCACTTCTTTCTTACTCCTTCTTCCATTTTATTCCCTCTTCTTATCTTTCTTCCTACCTCCCTCTTGCTTTCATTTCACTCTTATTTCACTTTTTTCTTACTCCTCCTTCCATTTTATTCCCTCTTCTTATCTTTCTTCCTACCTCCATCTTTCTTTCATTTTGCTCTTCCTTCACATCTTTCTTACTCCTACTTCCATTTTATTTCCTATTCTTATCTTTCTTCCTACATCCCTCTTTCTTTCATTTCACTTCCTTCACTTCTTTCCTACTCCTTCATCCATTTTATTCCCTCTTCTTATCTTTCTTCCACCCTCCCTCCTTCTTTAATTTCAATCTTCCTTCACTTCTTTCTTATTCCTTCTTCCATTTTATTCCCTCTTCTTATCTTTTTTCCTACCTGCCACTTTCTTTCATTTCACTCTTCCTTCACATATTTCTTACTCCTTTTTCTATTTTATTCCCTCGTCTTATCTTTCTTCCAACCTCCGTCCTTCTTTCATTTCAATCTTTTCTTCACTTCTTCCTTACTTCTTCTTCCATTTTATTCCCTCTTCTTATCTTTCTTCCTACCTGCCTCTTTCTTTCATTTCACTTCCTTCACTTTCTTCTTTTATTTTATCCCCTCTTCTTATCTTTCTTCCTACCTCCCTCCTTCTTTCATTTCAATCTTTTCTTCACTTCTTCCTTACTTCTTCTTCCATTTTATTCCCTCTTCTTATCTTTCTTCCTACATCCCTCTTTCTTTCATTTCACTCTTTCTTCATATCTTTCTTACTCCTCCTTCCATTTTATTTCCTCTTCTTATCTTTCTTCCTACCTCCCTCCTTCTTTCATTTCATTCTTCCTTCACTTCTTTCTTACTCCTTCTTCCATTTTATTCCCTCTTCTTATCTTTCTTCTTACCTCCCTCTTTCTTTCATTTTGCTCTTCCTTCACATCTTTCTTACTCCTACTTCCATTTTATTTCCTCTTCTTATCTTTCTTCCTACATCCCTCTTTCTTTCATTTCACTTCCTTCACTTCTTTCCTACTCCTTCATCCATTTTATTCCCTCTTCTTATCTTTCTTCCACCCTCCCTCCTTCTTTAATTTCAATCTTCCTTCACTTCTTTCTTATTCCTTCTTCCATTTTATTCCCTCTTCTTATCTTTTTTCCTACCTGCCACTTTCTTTCATTTCACTCTTCCTTCACTTATTTCTTACTCCTTTTTCTACTTTATTCCCTCGTCTTATCTTTCTTCCAACCTCCGTCCTTCTTTCATTTCAATCTTTTCTTCACTTCTTCCTTACTTCTTCTTCCATTTTATTCCCTCTTCTTATCTTTCTTCCTACCTGCCTCTTTCTTTCATTTCACTTCCTTCACTTTCTTCTTTTATTTTATCCCCTCTTCTTATCTTTCTTCCTACCTCCCTCCTTCTTTCATTTCAATCTTTTCTTCACTTCTTCCTTACTTCTTCTTCCATTTTATTCCCTCTTCTTATCTTTCTTCCTACATCCCTCTTTCTTTCATTTCACTCTTTCTTCATATCTTTCTTACTCCTCCTTCCATTTTATTTCCTCTTCTTATCTTTCTTCCTACCTCCCTCCTTCTTTCATTTCATTCTTCCTTCACTTCTTTCTTACTCCTTCTTACATTTTATTCCCTCTTCTTATCTTTCTTCCAACCTCTCTCTTTCTTTCATTTTGCTCTTCCTTCACATCTTTCTTACTCCTACTTCCATTTTATTTCCTATTCTTATCTTTCTTCCTACATCCCTCTTTCTTTCATTTCACTTCCTTCACTTCTTTCCTACTCCTTCATCCATTTTATTCCCTCTTCTTATCTTTCTTCCACCCTCCCTCCTTCTTTAATTTCAATCTTCCTTCACTTCTTTCTTATTCCTTCTTCCATTTTATTCCATCTTCTTATCTTTCTTCCTACCTCCCTCCTTCTTTCATTTCACTCTTCCTTCACTTCTTCCTTACTCCTCCTTCCATTTTATTCCCTCTTCTTATCTTTCTTCCTACCTCCCTCTTTCTTTCATTTAACTTTTCCTTCACTTCTTTCCTACTCCTTCTTCCATTTTATTCCCTTTTCTTATCTTTCTTCCTACATCCCTCTTTCTTTCATTTCATTTCCTTCACTTTCTTCTTTTATTTCATCCCCTCTTCTTATCTTTCTTCCTACCTCCCTCCTTCTTTCATTTCAATCTTTTCTTCACTTCTTCCTTACTTCTTCTTCCATTTTATTCCCTCTTCTTATCTTTCTTCCTACATCCCTCTTTCTTTCATTTCACTCTTTCTTCATATCTTTCTTACTCCTCCTTCCATTTTATTTCCTCTTCTTATCTTTCTTCCTACCTCCCTCCTTCTTTCATTTCATTCTTCCTTCACTTCTTTCTTACTCCTTCTTCCATTTTATTCCCTCTTCTTATCTTTCTTCCTACCTCCCTCTTTCTTTCATTTTGCTCTTCCTTCACATCTTTCTTACTCCTACTTCCATTTTATTTCCTCTTCTTATCTTTCTTCCTACATCCCTCTTTCTTTCATTTCACTTCCTTCACTTCTTTCCTACTCCTTCATCCATTTTATTCCCTCTTCTTATCTTTCTTCCACCCTCCCTCCTTCTTTCATTTCACTCTTCCTTCACTTCTTTCTTACTCCTCCTTCCATTTTATTTCCTCTTCTTATCTTTCTTCCTACCTCCCTCCTTCTTTCATTTCATTCTTCCTTCACTTCTTTCTTACTCCTTCTTCCATTTTATTCCCTCTTCTTATCTTTCTTCCTACCTCCCTCCTTCTTTCATTTCACTCTTCCTTCACTTCTTTCTTACTCCTCCTTCCATTTTATTCCATCTTCTTATCTTTCTTCCTACCACCCTCCTTCTTTCATTTCAATCTTTTCTTCACTTCTTCCTTACTTCTTCTTCCATTTTATTCCCTCTTCTTATCTTTCTTCCTACCTCCCTCTTTCTTTCATTTCACTCTTCCTTCACTTCTTTCCTACTCCTTCTTTCATTTTATTCCCTCTTCTTAACTTTCTACATTACCTCCCTCTTTCTTTCATTTCACTCTTCCTTCATTTCTTTCTTACTCCTTCTTCCATTTTATTCCCTCTTCTTATCTTTCTTCCTACCTCCCTCCTTCTTTCATTTCACTCTTCCTTCATTTCTTTCTTACTCCTTCTTCCATTTTATTCCCTCTTCTTAACTTTCTACCTACCTCCCTCCTTCTCTCATTTTACTCTTCCTTCACTTCTTTTTTACTTCTTCTTCCATTTTATTCCCTCTTCTTATCTTTCTTCCTACCTCCCTCTTTCTTTCATTTCACTCTTCCTTCATTTCTTTCTTACTCCTTCTTCCATTTTATTCCCTCTTCTTATCTTTCTTCCTACCTCCCTCTTTCTTTCATTTCACTCTTCCTTCACTTCTTTCTTACTCTTTCTTCCATTTTATTCCCTCTTCTTACTCAACTTTCCCTCTTATCTGTCTTCCCATCATTCCTTTCCTTCATTTTAGTCCTCCACTTCTCCATCTTTTCTCTATTTTAGTCCCCTTATTTTTCTCCCCATCTTTCTTCTATTTTATTTCTCCTCATCATCATTATTCCTTTCCTCCATTCTACTTTTTCTTATCTTCTTTTCTGTCATTCCTTCATTTTACATATTCTCCTCCTCTTCCTCCTTCAATTTGTTATTACTAACAGCATGCATTCTTCTCTTTTTTACAATCTACATACTTTTCCTCCCCTTTAACCTCCTTCACTTAAGCTTACATCCTCATTGTGACATTTAAAAAGGAATTAAGTTTCCATATTTATGAAAATGAAAGGGCTATCATTGCAACAGTGATAATTCAAATAATTAACTCTCATCTTTCTAACCCAAACATCCTCCATCTTGATGTCTCCCCTCACTCTCAAATAAGGGTCCATTATTATATCACCAAAGCACAAATCCTTTGTAGTACATTAACCAAATCAGAAACTTGTAATTTTTTAGAGTGATATTGAACTGTGTCACATGTTCAAAGATGGTAGTTCTTGTTTTGGAGTCAAGAAAGTATAAATGTACTTATAAGTTTTCCTAATCAGCGAGTTACTGGGATATGTTTTCTGTGAGAGATGATCATTAAAAAAAAAAGAAGCCTACAGAGATTAACTTTTAGGGGTATAGATATAGCCGAGAAAGGGACTGGACAAAAAACAAATTGTGAACTGAGGATGTAATCCTATCTCGTTCCCTTACTAGAATAGCACTAAGAAGAGAGGAATGTTGGTCATAGCCTCATACAGGTCAGATACCAAAACAAACAGTCTCCAGTCTTATCTCAAATCATTCCAGGTGCACACACACACACACACACACAAATACACACAGACATACCAACTTCTGTCCACAACATACTTGTCAAATATATAACTATAACAGACTCATACACATGCAAAAAACAGTTAAAAATAATGAAAAAGTTAATAATAAAAAGAAGAAACCAACTATCATTAATATCAATTATGAACATGGCCAAAATGTGCTGACCACATTCAGAAATTAAAACTCATTCTCATCCCTATATATATTTTTTTTCCTTTTAATCAGAATCACCCCAAGCAAGGCAGTAATGTCACTAAAACACAAGGGGTTACAGGGTGTGAAAGAATTAAGAGCAGAAACATTAATGAGGAGTAGAAAGAGAAGAGAGTCATCTGATGGACATTAGATAACGATTTAGATACATAAAAAAAATCTACATGTTCAGTTAAACTAAAAAAAAATTACCCAAAAGCATTTAGATCCACAGATCAGTTGGACAGTTCTTACACACTCTATGTCCAGAAAAATAATCACTTGTACAAATGCAAAAAAATTTACTAAAAAGCTTAATTGCAGTACTTTGTCAATGTTTGTTATAATGGAATATGCATACACCTGAGTTCCTCCTCACTGAAATATGATTGGCTGGTGTCTGTTATAAATACAGACAGACGTGTAGGTATGACAGAGTTTAAGTCTATGATGACGCTCATAGGACTATGCCATTGGTTATCCTATTGGTCTTCATCTATTACCTGCGACTATGACAAGCATTGGTCGATTACTGCTACTGTGTACTACTTGGTAACAGTAACCAAAACCACTTAGCAACTTCGATCAAATATATCCCTTTCCGGGACATATCAGTCTTCTTTAATGAAACTTGTATAAAAGAGAGATTGCTATCCAAATACGCAATTATATATATTATATATATTGGATATACTACAACATGACTAAGGAGACTCTCATTACATCTCTCTGATCATAGCTCAATTAGGCCTCATTTAAATTCACATGGAGATCTACCAAACTACATCCACAACATACTCATAGACAATACAAATATAATAGGCTCATCTCAATGCAAAAATAGCTAAAAAATAATGGAAGCATTATTAATAAAAAAAGAAAAAGCCAACACTCAATGACTATGAACATGGCCACAATGTGCTGGCCATGTTTGGAAAATAAAACATTCCTATAACTCTAGATATATACATAAAAAAATTCATACATTCAGTTAAAAATAAAAATTAAATCATCCTTGATAATAGCTAAAAGTATAACTGAAAGTGCTCAGACATACAGAATATTCGGAAAATTTTGACATAATTTATGTCCATAAAAAAGAAAATTATAAGAACACAAGAAAAATCAAAATCAAAAACTTAATTGCAGTATCTTGTCAGTCATTTCTAATGAAATTTGTATAAGAGAGGGATTGCTGCCCAAATATATATATATATATATATATATATATATATATATATATATATATATATATATATATGAGAAACTAGAAGCATTAAGTATAATTGACTCACTGCACCTTCTTGATCTAACATTTTTCCACTATGTCATGCTGGGCTTACAGCTATATCATGTTAAAACACTGGTTCTTGTATGATCATGAAAGTTAAGCAGTGTGGAACTGGTTAGTACCTAGATGGGTGACTGCTTAGAAATACCATGCTCTGTAAGCATGGATGTGTGGTTGTTGTAATGGATGATAGCTTCAACTGGAAATCATAGAGCCAAGTTCCAATTCCAGCTGGATACATTATATTCACTTACACGCAAATAACCTTGGAAAAGTTAAGAATCCACCTCTTCTCCTCCTATCTATGGGTTAATTAGTAGGAACTATATCAGTAAATCATTATTATCTCAAAAACATTCTTACACTCTAAAAACATTTTCTGACTTTAAATAACCAGAAAAAAGTTGGTAAACTGTAAAAACAAGTAAGTTCTATGCTAACAGTTTCTTCCCTTGCACATCTCACTTGCTGAACTTTCTTCTTTCTCCAGCTTTCCAGCCAACTTTGATCTTCAAAAATTTAAAAGCAAGGTCAATCATTATCTTATAATATATATTATTATGCCACATATATTAACGCCATATTTCAAGTTTGAATTTTTATTACAAGAAGTCTCAATAGTTTCATGAAAGCACTAAAGATTTTTTTAGAGACGTTTAAAATACATTATATACACACACACACACACACTACACACACACACTGAGGGTGCGATGGATAAATTGTCAAATTAAATTACACAAAAATTGAAAATAACACTGACATCCCATTTTAACACATATATTTACCAAAATTACATAAAAATATCTTGAAATACTAAAGAGTAAATTTATTCAATAAAATTGTCATTGGCTTCAACCACAGAATCCAGACTACTTCGAAATCTCCTGCAACTCTTCTGGACAATCTCCTTGTTTAAGTTGTTGAATGCTGCCATAATCCTTGCCTTCAATTCATCTTTGGTATTACAAGTTTTGTTGGTCTCTTGCTGAACTCCACTCCATGCATAATAATCAAGGGGGTTGTAGTCTGGGGAGTTAAGTGGCTAGATGTAAAGGGTGATGTGATCACAGACATTGTCTGACAGCCATGGCTGAATTCTCCTGCTTGTGTGGCATGGTGCAGAGTTCTGTTGCCAGTAGCCACCCTCAACTCAGGGCAGCACTGAAGGTACTTGATGTATGCCTCTGATTTGATTCTGAAGCCTACACCAACAAATTCAGGAGTTCTTTTCTTATCAGGACAGTCAAAGTGATTTTCCTGAGCTGCCATATTTTCGTAATCCCTATTAGACTCATCCAGCTCTTTGCGAATCCTCTGCACTATCCTCAGATTGACATCCAAACACAGAAACACTGTGAAATGTTTGTATTGAAGCTTCTAGAACCAATGCCAAGCAGTACAGCATGTTGTTTCTGAATTTCTGTGGAGTGAATTGCGTCATCTTTTTCTCATCATTGTGATCTTTTTCTCCCAGATGGTTCCCAACTAACCCTACTATACTGTGCAGTCACTTTCACAAAATTAAAAATATAAAATAGTGAAAATTTTTTCATCACACCTGTATATATATATATATATATATATATATATATATGAAGAAATATAGTCTTAGGGTGTGCTATATTTATGGGATAAAGTGCTCAATATCAGAGATAAAGCATGTGTAAAAGTGAACATTGAAGTCAACACTTAGAGGCGACAGTCTGTTTTATGCTAGACGCAATCATCAGGCCAGCCTGACAATTGCATCTAGCATGAAACAGACTGTCGCCTCTAAGTGTTAACTTCAATGTTCCCTTTTATATATATATATATATATATATATATATATATATATATATATATATATATATAGTTTATGAAAAACTAGGTAATCCGTATGGGTAAACCTAAGGAGGATAAAATCCAGAGAGCTCAATGTAAATCCAGAGCAAATAATTTCAATAAAAACAGACCACTTTAAGGTTCCATGTAATAAATTATTTCACCACAGCCCTTTTAAAAGGACTGCGCATCATCAGACTTTACTTCCAAACAAAAAATGAAAAGAAAATTTACACATTTTTGACAGGCCGTATTAAACATATGTAAAATAACGAAGTGAGGAAGTGAGGGGGGGGAGAGAGAAGACATGAGTGAGTTAGCAGATATTGGCACATTTACATATATATATATATATATATATATATATATATATATATATATTGTTTTCAAGGTGGCATTAATAAATTTTAGTTTATGGATAGTTTCAATGGTTGCTGTTATGAAGTTGTTAGGTAAGATTTTGTGCCTACTTTTGTTATGGTTTTTGGGGTTTATTATAATTATTATTATTTGAATTCCTGCCCAATGAACAGAAATATATTGAAAACACTTTCAAACTCCTAACATTCTGGTTATGACTATGGCTATACTTTCATTCTTATATATATATATATATATATATATATATATATATAAATATATAAATATATATACATATATATATATATATATATATATATATATATATATATATATATAATTATTTATTTAAAAATATGATTCCTTCACTACATAAGAGTTCACAAGGGTTGGATTATTTACCTAACGAGTTCTTTCCTCTTTTCTATATATTTTCACACACATATATATATATATATATATATATATATATATATATATAAGGGAAAAAACTATCACAAAATAGAAAAGCTTTTCATGTGATGTATTTCATCATTTAGGAATTCATCAGACTAAAGTGATGTTTGTGATGCTTGTGTAAATGATACCTCCAAATATATATATATATATATATATATATATATATATAATTTAGACATATTATGTCTATTTATTTTTGTTTTAATCCTTTCTAGTCCACAAATTAATTTCATGTTGGGTATAGAAAAATTAAGAAAAAATTCCAAAATTTTCTTTAACCAAACATGCTTGAATAAATATATACTCCCTATAAATATATATATATATATGTGTGTGTGTGTGTGTATATGTGTGTGTGTTATAGCTAGAGAGAGAAAAATGTGTATCTGTGTACAAATGCTTATGTCTCCATATATATTGATGCAACTGATGCCTCCATATATATATATATATATATATATATATATATATATATATGATAGAGAGAGCAAAATGTGTCTGTGTACAAATGCTTATATGTCTCCATATATATTGATGCAACTGATGCCGCCATATATATATATATATATATATATATATATATATATATATATATATATATATTGATGCATGTATGTAATTTTGTACTTTTTCAACATCCCTAACAATCCCTCAAAAGCCTTGTCAAAAGCCTTGGGAGCAGCCACCCTGATTTACACAATACCCACTTAGTTAGATAACTCTTTTTGCATATGCATTTCTTTCCCACGCCTTAGTACAACTTTACAACAAAGAACCAAAATTCCCACACATTTGAAAACGATTACAAGATAAATGTTCTCACAAGTTTGTACAAATTATGACGTTTAAGTCATTCTCATGTATTTTGGAAAATTGAAACTACCTACAAAAATTCTACTTTAATCCCTTTTCTATAATAAAATAAAAATTACCCCCAAAAAGTATAAATTAGCAATTAAAAAAAATTAAAGTATAAATTATTAATTATAGTGAAGCCTACAGTTATGAGGTATCTAGACTTAGCATAAATATATTTTCCATTTGAATTTCTAAGATGAGGTTATATCATTATTTACATTATTTAAATGTGGATTGTTGTCTTTAATTTTGTTGTTGTTATGACTGGTTGAGTTTGTTTAGTGCCATATCAACCTCTAGGGGTTATTTAACACTGAAATCTAAATATTTTGAACACAATTTTATGACTTCAACTAAATATATTTTGAACGCAATTGTATGCCTTCAATTACAGATGAAATATAGTGTTGGTAATTCAACTACATTTACTATAAAAGAAATTTGTCTGATACAAAGTCAATGGATAATCTGATATTTTCTGAAGAATTAACGGATTTTATTAATAATCTTGATCATTTTGCTTAATTGGTCATTTTGCTTTAAAAATGTATTGTTAAATTTTACTATAAATAGGTATTGTTAGTAATTTCAGTGTTACTTTGGCTTTTTATCTACAAGGCAAAAATATCTACATCATACAAATTTTATTTTGGAATCATATCTGCATAGTAAAACATATTATAATATATATGTAACATAAAGAAAATGTAATTAAAATATTAAAAATTTTTCTTTTATTTATATTATAGCAATAAGCAGCATGTACATCAGCTAAAATATCTACACTGTACAAATTTTAATTTGGAATGATATTGATATGTCCCCAAAAGGGATATATTTGTTCGAAGTAGCAAAGTGGTTTTGGACTACTGTAACCGAGTAGGACAATCTAGCAGGTAACTGTAATGGACTGGTCCTCGTGGTGGTGGTAGGTAATAGGCTTAGGCAATAAGTGTAGTCAATAGGTGTATCCAATAGGCATTCTCCTGGGCCTGCATAACAGTCTGTATTTATGGCTGACACCAGCCAATCATATTACTGTGAGGGGAACCCAGGTGTATGCATATTCATTACATCAGATATTTACATAGCATAACATGTATAACATAAAGAAAATGTAATTAAAATGTTAAAAACTTTTCTATTAATAATATTTTAGCAATAAACAGTACATACATCAGATAAAAATACTAAATAGAAGGTAGATCACATACCAAAGTAGATTCATGACATGTAGATAAAAGCCAAGTAGCCCTGTAATTTCACTGTAAATATGTATTATTCCTAATTCTTTTTTTATATGAAAATGTACTGCTGGGATTACTGAGAGAATGAGAAGACTTCAGTAAGGAGAAAAGACAATAAAAGAACATATATTCAAAAAGACAGAAGATGGCAGTTGACGTTGCATTTACATTTTTAAAGAATATAGGTGGCATGGAAGCAAGAAATTGGAACAGAGCCCAACAGGTAAGAAGTGTGAGAAAAAAAAACTATTAGAATAGAACTTACAGTTATATCTAGCTATTTCAACAGTAAAACAATGAAGCCTAGTTGCCAGTCAAGTGCTACATCTAAATTCATGTGGTCAAGTTACCAAGGAGGAAAGCTCATTAGCCAAATCACCATGAAAATATTTGCAGACAAAACACAGGGAAGCCACAAGAAATAATATTAGATTATTAATAAAATCCATTAATTCTTCAGAAAATATCAGATTATCCATTGACTTTGTATCAGACAAATTTCTTGTCAAAGAAGGTCAGATGATAAACCAACAGAAATGTAGTTTGGGTAGATAATAAGGATATGTAAATTACATCATTTGCCATCTGTTTTGATTAATGGTTGTCCTCTATTGTAAGTTGTCTCAAACCTCTATACACAAAGGGTTACTCTGAGTGAAAGAGAATGAGAAAGATATTAGTGAGGGGAAAGGACAATAAAAGAAAAGGATTTAAGTAAGACAAAAGATGGTAACTGACATTGCGTTTAAATTGTTGAAGAGAAAGAAAGTTCCTCGGGTAAGAAGTCCAAGAAAAGAAACTATTAGAACAGAAGTTATAGTTGCATCTAGTATCCAAGGAAAGTGGAATCAGAAATCTGAGTTGAACTTCTGGGCTAGTCTGTTGCATTCACTTTTGTATAAATGCCCTTGAAAAAAGCATAGCCCAGTATCTTCTTCCCATCCAGCTATAGGCTAATTAACAGAGTTGATTGCACTCTCTAGCCTTGTTTGGCAGCCAGTATAAGAGAAGGAAAACTTTGAATTTCAAATGATGGAGAAAGCAAAGGGAAACCACTCAACTAACTTTCTTATGAATGCATGAAAATTTACATATAATAAAGAAACCTGTAGAGAGTCATTATCACTTACATTTTGGAGGGATATGTCATTAAAAAAAAGAAAAGTATACAATCTTCAGGCCCTGAAGACTGCATTTAAGCATGAAACAGATTGTCACCACTGGGCGTTGAACTCGATGATCACTTTTATACACACACACACACACACATATATATATATTCAGTTATATGGATATGAGTTTGTGACCCTAGGTTTCATGCTTTTGCAAATGTCAGACAATTTCATGCTTTTGCAATCATCAGGCAATTTCACACTTTTGTGATCATCAGACAATTTTTCTGATGATCGCAAAAGCGTGAAACCCAGAGTCACAAACTCATATCCATACAACTGAATATGTTAGCTCTATCACTGATATTGAGTACTTTCCACTAAATACTGCACATATAACATATATATATATATATATATATATATATATATATATATATATGTTGCCCATTGACCCTATGAGGAGTTAATCCACCCTTTGACACATCTAGTTTTTTGTCCTTTGCAGGGACATGCCAACCTCCTCACCAAAAGGAAAGCTAGAGGGAAGTTGGTTTTGATGACAACCACCCATCCATGAGACAGGTTGTACTGGGTTGCATGTTACCAGTAGTAGTCCTAAGCCTGACTTGAACATAACTATACCAGACTATATAGAAAAAATACATTTCACTTTATATTTAATTTGCATAAGTGATGGTACACATGCACACACATGCATACACACACGCATACATACAATCTCCACCAGATTCTCCAAATTAAAGATCATACATTAGTTTATCTATGAGCAGTTCTTACCTTCCAGATGTTTGAGACAAATTTGAGATAGAGGACAACAATTAATCAAAACAGATGGCGTAGCATATAGTTTACATATCCTTATCTTCTGCCCAAATTACATTTCAGCTGGTTTATCACCTAAACTTCTTTGGCTAAAATTTTGTCTGATACAAACTCAATGTATAATCAGATATTTTCTAAGGAATTAACAGATTTTATTAATAAACACAAAACAATATTTCTTGTGGTTTCCCTGTGTCTCTTCTGCAAATATTTTCATGGCAATTGCTCTAATGAACTTTTTTCCTCCTTGGTAACTTGACCACCATGAATTTAGAAGTAGCACTAGACTGGCAACTAGGTCTCATTATTTTACTGTTGAAATAGCTAGATGTAACTAAGTTTCTTCTCTCACACTTCTTACTTGTAGAACTCTGTTCTGGTTTCTTGCTTTCCCATATTCTTAAAAAAAAATGTAAATGCAACCTCAATTGCCATCTTCTGTCTTCTTTAATACCTGTTTTTTTTAGTGTCCTTTCTCCTTATTAAAATTTTCTCATTTTCTTTTAATCTCAGTAAACCCTAGCATCTTAGTGGCATTATCAACTTGCTTAGGTTGAAATGATTAAAAAAAATTGTATAAAAATTTCTGAGCCTTTTTTTTTAACCAGTTAAGTAACACAAATGTCCTGCTGGATCATGTGAATACAAACCATTACATTTCATACTGGTGAAGAGAGAAAAAGAAAAGAAAATCTCATTTTTGGGGGAGGGAGGGAATCCTAGTTACCAAAACAATAATGGTGATATTAGTTATTTCCTTATATGGAAACATTCAACTGAAAAACCAGAGCTACTCTCGGTTGAAATTTTAAAAATCTGTCTATCCAAATAATTTTCTCAGAAAAATAGGTGTTTCATAAATACACTGTTTTTGCTCTTCCCAGTATTGATAGATGTTTCCTTCCTAACTTTTTGCTTGGAGTAGTGTGGAATATGAACTCACTTGATTATGTCATTTTTCTCTTAAAGTTACATGTCCAATGGATGTATGACTTGCTTTATACTAAGTACTATAACAGCTAAAAACAAATTAATTACTTTTAAAACTAGTTTTAGAACATGGAACATTATTTTGAAATATTACATTTCATCTGGTACAAGGACAAACAATGGATGGAGAAAAGCTGATCATCACTGACTATACTTCCCAACCCATTCATTCATTAAAATTTACACATAAGCCACAAGAACTGATTCATCGCCATTCAATCCAACACATATCACAATACTGCATATTCACAGGGATCATACTAAAACACCCATGACATGAAAATATATACAATTGTTTGTTTTACTTATTTTTTTGTGTTTTTTTTTTTTAATATAAAAATATATAAAATTATGAGATAAAATGAGGGGGGAAGGGGAAGGTACCCAATAATGAAAACATAATACAACAAAACATTCAAAACGAAATTAAAATATGTTAGTAGGACCCATTCAACTCACAGAAAAATGGTCAAAATTATGGTTAAATGTCTGCAAAATTCATGTAATAGTCCACTGTATGACAGTCACCATTTAGTGTTGGTTCCTATCAACTTCTCTATTTCCAATATTGAGCACACTTCTCCAATAAATCTATCAAATTTTACAAAAATATGTATGTGAAATGTGTGTTGAAAGTGTTTTCGGCTCAATCAAAGAGGGATTTGAAAACTAAAATAAATATTGAAAAAAAATTAAAAATCTGATGTTTCATTATACTTTGGGAAGCAGGTTAGGTTGATAACTTTTCAGCACCTTATTCATAATAATATGCATGTGTTCATGTTTGTGTGTACATAAAATATTCACAGTGGTGTTTTTGAAGAAGATATCATTGTATCCGCACACCTACCCAGGCCTTGTCAAAAATGAAAAATGTACTTTCTTGGAAAGCTTTTGTTCTTTAGCAGTGTAAATAAATAAACTTTTGGGGAACTTAGAGAAGATAATTGGCAGAAAGATCTCAAATTCTGGTTCCATGTGTAAATTCACAGATGCTGTTGGGAAATGTAAGAATCAGACTTTCTCACCATGGTCTTGTCACTGGTCAGCATGAATATGGTCTTGTCCAGAGCATCATGATAGCCAACAAAAACAATATTTCTCAGGGAAATACTTGCATATCTCTTAGCCTCTGTTACCAAAAAGTAGAACAATGCTAATCTCAATCAGGTGGGTGAGTTATTTATTAACTAGCAGAGCTCTCAAAATTAATTCATAGGCTGTTGGTGAATATCCCTCGATGATGTGTGATTGGTGACAGTATCTATAAAACAAACAGCTAATTGGACAATGACATTTTTTTTTAAATCACACACATGCAATAACTAACCTTTTTCTCTTGACAACTACACTTTTTAATACAGTAATTATTCTACCTTGAGGGTCTCACAAGCCTTGTATTAGGTAATCTTTAGCATTAAAAAAAATTAAATTAAAAAAAGTGATATTTTTCTGTACATTATATTTACATTTTTGTTCTAGAAAGGGTATAGAACAAGGATGTATCTCCCACCCACACTTGCTTAAACTATACATTAAATCAATCGTAAGAAAACTAAAAGTCCTATCAGGATTTATTATTAGTTTTACTACTTGTGAACACAATCTTGACAACATAATATATACAGATGGCCCCATGTTCATAGCAGACACAGAAAGAAAACTGTAGGAATTCCTAGTGTAAAGTAAAGTGAGAAGAAAGAACTATTAACTGTATGAACACATACAATGTAGCTGTTAGCAAGAGAGAAAACTCAAGGGTGTGAAGTATGAATTGAAGACATCAGAATCAAGCAAGTACAGAAATTTAGCTACCGGGAAATGTTATAACAGACAGCAGAAAATGTCACATCAAAATCCGAAGGAAAATTAGAATAGCAAAAGATGCCTTTCAAAAGCTAAGCAAAGTATTAAGAAACAGAAAAATGTCATTAAAAATCAAAGAAAATGAAATGTCAATCTTCCTCTATGGCAGTGCAATGCTGGACAGATAGAGAGAAGACTTGAGGTAACTGAGCTGCCATTCTACAGAAGGATACTGAGAATACCATGACTTGAACATGTGAGTAACAAAGAAGCTTTAAAGAAAATAGAAACAAAAAGGACACTCTTCTTCATTTATAAGAATGCAGTCATTCACTGACATATAAGAGATTAGATATTACATAACAGTTCAGCATTTTCTTTGTTTATAATGATATTTTTTTGTTTTAATACTTTGCTTTTCTGTACCTGCTTGATTTTCACATAGCCAATAAGTAGCTAATAGCTTGGTCTACTTCTTTTGCTGGCAACCATTCACTTTTTTTTTTCTTTTTTTTTTCACAGTTAATATTCCTTTCATCTCTTTACTGCCTTGTCAAAGAGGTTTTTTTTTCAGTTTAATTGTTCTTTTAACCAATGTATTTACTAATAAATATCAATAATGAATTTAGAAATTATTTTCACCAGGCAACATTGTGGTGACCTTGATAATGAATGATACAAATGGATTTTTAATTGCTTCTTTGGTTAAGAAAAAAAAATAGGTGGAGCTGAAAACAGCAAAGGCTGGCAGCTGGGACATGAGATGAGACCAGAGACAAGGATAGAAAAACAAATGAGATTCTTGCCATGTTTGACTAATTAGACAGATGTGACTTCCAGGTGTTAAAATGGAAACTAAACATATACGTTATTCTTTGTTTATAAAATAAACAAGTGGTGAAGAGTTAGAATTTTTGTGATATCTCCAGCAATTATATGAGTGGTACAATCAATTCTAAAAACTATTGGTTGCATTGGAATTTTCTGCGCTTTTGGTTGACTATATAATTTGGATATAGTGGACTGATATTCACAAAGAGGACAATTGCATTAAATATTTCAAAGCCCTTTGACAAGGGTTGATATAGAAATGCTCTCACTTGTTGGCTGTTGTGGCATGTGGGTACTTCCGTACTTGATTCAGCAATAGCAGCAACAGAAGTGATCAGAAGGGTACAACAAAAGTCCCAGAAGACATAAAAATGCTAACAGAACCATATTCTGCCTCTTTTCTAATTCCCCTTTGCAGCGGCCTCTACTTTCAAAGCCTGTTCTTTTCCACTTTTCCTTTACAGTGGTTGCAACCTTCAACCCTAGCTCAAAGAGCTATAAACAACCCTTGCTGTAGAAGACAAGGCCTGTCCTGGTAGCTTGACTCGGATTTCTTGTCCCTCCCATGGGAACCATTGGTGAAATCTCCCTTCAAGACATCTACCAAAGGAAAAACTACACACAACCCTTGCTGCAGAAGACAAGGCCTGTTCTAGCAGTTTTGCACTCAGATTTCTTGTTCATCCAATGGCAACCAGCAGAGAAATCTTTCTCTACTCAAGAACTTTGTTAACTGGAAAACCCCACTTTTTTCCAACAAAATACTACTATTTTTCACCCTCTTTCAAGCAAAAATAAAAGCTGTTGAACAGTTATTTCAAGCCTTGGTTCATTCCACAGTCCCTGCTGAGCACACATGCAACTGGGAAAAACTCCTTACACAAGTTTTCTAGCTATGGAATCACTGGAAGAGTCTTCCTAATGATAATTAGAACTGTACCAAATAACAGAAACCACATGGCCTGAGGACTACCAATAGCAGCAACAGCTAAAATGGCTAGCACGCGTAACTCAAGGCGAAAATAATGACATAATCAAGATGATGGTTGCATTCCACCCTATTTCAAATAAAAGGTTAGGAAGGAAACCCCCATCAATACTGGAAAGAGCAATAATAGCTACTAGACTTGAGAAACCTATTTTTCTGAAAAATTTTTTTAAGAGAAAGATTTTATAAATTTCAACTGAACGTTGTTCTAGCTGCTTGGTCAATGAATGCCAAAAGCTTCCTTATAAGAAAATGGCTATTATTACTATTACTATTGTCATAGTCTGATATGCACTTATTAACTGAATTTTGGTTGGGTAATTTTTACCATGTGTTTTATCTGTAATATATATAAGGCTTTGCGTTATGTGTATTGACATGGAAAGATTTTATATTGAAAAATAGATATTTGTTGCATAAAATAAATACTTATTAGACAACTGACCCATTTTTATGTTTGTATAGGGAAAGAGTGGGAATGTCAGAAAATAAAGAGAAGATTTTCTTGGTTTAATGCCTGTTCCCACAAATTTATAATTTAGAAAGGCTTTTTTGAAAGGTATAGAAATTATAACGACACATATGTGGGTAAGTCAAAAATTATGCACACTTTTACCATAACATATTTTTAGGCTTGTTTTGTGATGTCAACAAACACCCATTGCCACTTTTGTGATGTCAATGAATACTCGTCACTCTCGTAATGCTCGTTGTTGTAGAAACTTTGTATTAAGTGTCTAAGGATTTTTTTTCTTTTTCTTTCAGATTTGGTGGTTATTTGGGCAATATTATTTTTCATATATAATTGCCATGACTTAAATAACTTGATCCAATAAAGAAATAAAGAAATTTTCACAAATAACACTGATTTATTTACTGCTGACTTTGATCCCTAATAATGAAACACCCTTATATATAATCCATCTGAATGAAACACCTTTATATATAATCTGTCTTAGTACACCATCAAACAATACTGGTGTCAGGTTTCTTCATTTAGCTCTCGCACTAATAGTACTTGCTCAATGATACTTGCATGAATAGTAATCCATATAGTGATCCAAAAAGAGAAATAGTAGAGTGAATAGAATAAAGAATAGCAGTCCATATAGTAATAGATGATAGAGTAGAAATGATGATTTGTATAGTAACAGAGGATAGACCAGAATAATGATATGAATAGTAATAGAGGATAAACTAGAAATGGCGATCAGTTAGATGTCCCACAACTTCCTGCTTATACATTTCCTCTATGGTCACATGGTCTACTTAATTCAATAATGGGATCATCTGTGTTTGCTCAGTGGTGATCTATGTTCAAACTCAAGTGTCAGAAGCAACACTTTATTCCTATATAATAGCTTGTCACACTGCCTTCTGCTCATGCATACTTATTGTTAGTACAGTTGTGGTTATGTGATTGAAGTTTGTGCTTTGATCACACCAGTTTTCTTGCTGCTGTTACATTGTGCACCAAGACTATATTCTTGATTACTACAATCTTAACCTGTTCAAGTTTAGGGTTAGCCATTATCTTCCCCACATATCCTTATAAACTGTTCTTCTTACCTCTTACCCTGTAACCATCTACCTTGAGTGGCTCTTAGGCCTTGTACACAGTGAACATTGTAAAAGATATTGAAGTTACTCAATTCTGCTAAATTAAACTAGCATTCAATCTTTTTTATTTCTATTTTTACCATTCATTTATGGGTTCTAATTAATATATATATATATATGGCCTGACGATTGCATCTAGCATGAAACAGACTGTCACCTCTAAGTGTTGACTTCTATTTACACACACTCTATCTCTGATATTGAGCACTTTTATCCCATAAATATAGCACACCTTAAGACTATATTTCTTCATATATATATATATATATAAAGCTGATAACTAAATGATTGTTTATGTGTTAACAATACAAGTTGTTTTGTTCTAGTGGTGTAAAGTAGGAACATACAGACAAAATTTAGCTTTACATGAATTTCGAGGTTTATCTTTTGTTTCATGTTAAGGACTGAGTTTCCAGTTTCTTCTAAAGTCATTTCATTCTCTTTCATTTCTGGTAGCCCCTTGTATCTTGGTGACATTATGGTGCCTCTTACTCTATAACCCTCTACCTTGAATGGCTCTTAGGCCTTGTACGGATTGAACATCTTAAAAGATGCTTAATCCTGTTAAATTAAACCAGTATTCAATCCTTTCTGTTTCTATTTCAACCATTCACTTATGGGTTCTATTAGGTTGGTGCAAAAATAATGCCATTTTCTCACATAGTAACATATGTGGGAAAACGACATTATTTTTGCACCAACCTAATAATTAATATTCTTATTTGTTTTTTTGTTTTTTTTTCTCTCATCAGTCTTCATGATTTTTCACATCTACTTTAATTAATTTATCCCAATGCTAAAAGCTGCCCTAAAAGGTATTTTCATGTACAAACAGGGAGATCTTATCCAGTTATACTGTTTCCCCAGCCACTGCTAAGAAAATAAATGTTTCTCTTGTCTTACTTAAACTCTTGTCATTGACTTTGTTATCAGAAAGCGTTGATTGATGTTGAAGATATGTACGATGGTGAAGATATCACTGCTGAGGAAGAGAATGCCGAAACACGTCAAATGATAGTGGAACAAAATAGAAAGAAGAAAAAATCTGGTGGATTCCAGTCAATGGATAAGTAAGGCTGATTTTTAGACCATTTTCTATGTAAAAGGGTAAGTAACGCTGATTTTTAGACCATTTTCTATGTAAAAGGGTAAGTAATGCTGATTTTTAGACCATTTTCTATGTAAAAGGGTAAGTAACGCTGATTTTTAGACCATTTTCTATGTAAAAGGGTAAGTAAGGCTGATTTTTAGACCATTTTCTATGTAAAAGGGTAAGTAAAAAAAATTATCCACACTTTCAGCCATAACATATCTTCAGGTTCATCATATTGCTTTCTGCACATGCATGCCTATACTTGGTACTATTGTGGTCATGGGATTAAAGTTTCAGCTTGATTGCACCAATTTTCTTGCTGCTGTTACAGTGTGCACCAAGAGTATACTTTCTTGATCACTTTTACAGGGTTTAACATTATTGTAAAAAAAAATATCTTATAAAAGAATTAATTAAAAAATGCCAAAAATAGGGTCATTCTACATATGATAGATCTAATAGATTCTTTTTCTACAGTTTATCAACCCTTTTCAGGATCTTTAAAGCTGGAAAATATTTTTAGATTCTAAGAATTTTTTCTTTTGGAGATAATAATGGTTTAGTGATACAAGTCTTACTAATTAACCCATAACTGGAGGGAGAAGAAGTAGATTCATGCCTTTCACAAGGGTACTTTTTACATAAGTGAATATAACAAATCAAATGGGAATTGGAATCTGGCTTTCTTAGTCATTACTGATTACATTACCTGCACATCCAAGCTTACAAAACCACGTATTCTCAAATGGTTACCGATCTAGACAGTGACCAGGCTCGATGTTGCTTAACTTTGGTGATCAAATGAGAGAGAACTGGTGTTTCAACATAATGTGGCTGTAAACCCCTGCAGAAGGAAACTCCAGGAAATCCATCAGGATATGATACAAACAATGGACAAGTGCTCATCCTAATCAACAGCATAGTGATATACCAATTTCCAACTTAGTGTTTTTGAGATAAAAAATGCAGGATGATTTCGGACACCTTCAATGGTATAAACTCCTGAAACTGTTAATCAGGATCATGACCTCATGAAGACTCTGCAGAAAATGTCAACCAAAATTGGCAGCAAAATATTGGAATGCCAACCAGAAAAAAATATCATTTGGAAACATTCCAAGTTGATTTTGCAGCATTTTCAGTAATCTAATCAAGATATTACCTTTCCGCACTACCAAAAACAAAAGGTTTGGAATGAAACTCCAATAAATACTAGAAAGAACAATAACAGTTACTGGACATAAGAAACCCATTTTTCTGAAAAACTATTTTGCAAAAAAAGATTTTATAAATTTCAACCGACAGTGACATTGTTTGGTCAATGAATGTCAAATGTTACAATTATCATTATTAGCAATAAGTTTTTGTCATATTATAGAAAGTTAACTCAAACAAAGCAACAGTTTTGTATGCAAAATGAGGGGTGGGTAATCAAAATTGTTCACCAATGTTCTCCCAGAATAAAACCCTACAATAAACAGTTCTAAGTTGTTTCATTATCATTGCTAACTTCACCACTTTGCCACTTCTGTCATACTAAAATTCTGGCTACTGGTTATATATATATTTTTTAATAAATCATTTCACCCCAAGCAAGAAAATAATGCCACTAAGACACCTTGAGAGTGAATGAGAAGGAGAAGACTTTTGTGAGAAGAAAGAACAATAAAAGAACAGGGTTCAGAAAGACAGAAGATGCTGATTGACACTGCATTTAAATTTTTAAAAATTGTAGGTGGCATGGAAGCAAGATGCCAGTTTGAATGCAATTATTTAAACCCTCTAAGCAGGATATTCTTTTAAACTGTACTATAATATGTAATATAAAGAGTTGATCTCAATCTATATATAAAATTCTGTGACTTCTGTTAGTCCATCCCTCACACTCTCTAAAATAACCAATCAAAACCAAATTTTGAGGAGAAGTGCAAGCAGGTGAGTGTGTACAAAGTACAGTTGGTTTTACTAAGGTGCATAGCTTAGTGCAATAAATTTTCATTAAATTTTTTGAAAAATTAAAAGTTTTATTATTTAACATACAAAATACTCCCACTATTTTAAAAACAATTTAATAATTAAAATAACAAATACTTATTTAATAAAAATGCAATATTGCTTTTGCATATTTTCTATTGGTTTTTATATACAAGAATCCAGTTCCCAGTTCACCCTGCATTTGCAAGAACTATAAAAAGTCACAAAGCCAAACACTTCAAAAAGTTGAAAGTTTCCTCCAGAAAGAAATGTTTTCCCATGACCAGTTGTATGTTGCATGTTCAAGAGTAAGAAATCCTAAGAATTTATTCTTTGCTGTTAAAAAGGAAAAAAAGAAATTTTTTGAAAAAATATTCTTTGCCATGAAGTTCTATAAAATTAAATTAAATTAAAGAAATTATTAAACTGCCAAGTAGGATTTTTGTCAAAGTATTTTCCAAACATATCAGCTTATTCAAATTTCATAAATTGATTTGTGAAATTGAACAAAATGTAGAATTTGTAAATCTCGATATAAAATGTTAGCAATAACTTCACCAATACTAAATACTGTGAGGATTTCAGCATGAGTCAGCATGTTGCAAAAAGTTCTAGTTTATCAAAATAGAGACATGCATGTTTCCTTCATTGGCATCAGCAAGTACATACCTTCAGCCTCTTACAAGCTAAACAGGTATTTATCTCTGCACACACATCACAATATAATGTGACACAAGGTCAGAGTCTAATGCAGGATTTCCAGAAAGTTATATAAAAATTGCTTAAGCCACCTTGGCACTTCCCCTTTTGATGATGTCTCAGGTGCCATGTACTGACCCTGGCCTCCTCCCAAATGATAGGTACTGCCTCAGTAGATTGGCACATGGGACTTGAGCTGATATTAATTTCAACTTACCAGTTCTAAACAAGGTAAGTGGGTATTTACTGCCCTCTTATGTCCTTTGATGAATTGTGGTTATACCATGACTATCCAGAGACCAAACAGCAGTTTATGCAATGTTGGTGCTCAGGTTCTCTTATGAAAAAAGAAATCCATGAATAGAAAATCGGTAGGAAAGAAAAACAAAAGCTTTTGTCATTTCTTTGTGTCAATAAGGAAGGTGAATCCGTTAACAAACATCCAAAACACCAAGGGTGGTGAAAAAGCCCGAATCCAGTCTCAGAAATCCAAAAGCCAGGAAAGACGAGTAGTACAAAAATCACAAATCCAACATCAAAAGTCCAAGATGCAAAATAAAAATAGAGACAAAAAAATCCAACTCACAAATTCTAACACAGCAAACTCACTCTTGTTCAGGAGGCAAACAATATATTATCTTCATCAAGAAAATCAATGTCTTTTATTAAGAAGGTAAATTTTATGATTGGCCGCAATAGTCAGAGAGAATTAAAAAAAATACCATATGTGAGGCAGTAATTATGTAGGACTTATTAATTTTTTCTTTCCTTTTCTTCTACAAACTGTACCCAGGACATAAACTCTTTTTTGGGGTAACTGATTTTCCTGTTCACCACAGAAGGTATTTTGAAGCCTAAGGATTTTCAGAACTAATTAGTTTATGCAGAATACCATAACTTACTGTGTCAATTAATGGGGGCATTAAAATAAAAACAGCAAGAGAAATTGCAGAAAGATGTTTTCTTTTTGCAGGATAATGCACCTGTTCACGGGTCTGGCAAGCCAATGGATGCTTTATAGAATTCTGTGATTGAGTACATAGACTATCCACCCTAATCATCAAACCTTGCTCCATTAGACTAATTCCTGTTTCCCAGCCTTAAAAAGAGTTTGAAAAGGAGGAAATCTTTCAATGATTCAGAGATGATAACAGCAGCAGAGCAGTATTTCAATGATCAGAATTCGGGGGTGGAGTTAAGGAAACTTGAGAAATGATGTGCCAAGTGTGTTGAACTGATGTGTGGACATGTGTAATAGCATATATTTTATTACTCCTTCTATTTATTAAGCAGTATGTTTATTTATTTTCTGTCTACTGGCCTAAATATTCAAGAAATCTTATTAAGAAAAAATATGCACTTGCCAGCAAGATTTGAATCCGCACCACCTTTGGCAGGAGAAACCATCATTATATCCATTGTGCTTATACCAATCAAGCAAAGTTGAATAGTAACTTAAAAATGCAGATATTTCTCTGACTCTTGAAACATTTATAACTGCTCAGTTTTGTATCCTAATGTAAACAAAGCAAGTTTTAAAGAAGTAATGGATTTTTTTATTACAGATTTTATTACTTAATACTACTAGGTCATTCACTAATGGGCTGGATTTCCTCATATATCTAATGCTATGAAATGATGTACAATCAATAGGATATGAATAATATGAAAAATGCTATGATAGCAATAGTTAAAAGATGAATTAAAATTAGATGACACGCTTCAAGATTTGGCAAATGAGGTATTAACACAAGATCAATAAAAGAAAAAAGAATCAAGAAAGAAGCAGAAGGTATTTTAATTTTCATTCAAAAAGAATTTTTCAAGTTGAACATTCTATATTTATGCCTATGAATAAAGATAAACAATATGAAACCTTTCAGGTTATTGAGTTGAACTTCCTACATAGGCAACCAATGGGGAAATAACTGCAATTATTTATTTACAAATTATTTCTCTCTACTCGTTTTTCCTTTTAATATTACACATTGAGTAGCTGCTAAATTTAGCAAAAAATAATCAGTAAAACTGAGAGGATCAACACAGATGTGACAATGAGAAAGGAAGCCTGTGTATCAGTAAGGATGTAACAATGAGAAAGGAAGTATGTGTATCCATAAGGATGTGACAATGAGAGAGGAAGTTTGTATATCAATAAGGATGTAACAATGAGAGAGGAAGTCTCTGTATCAACAAAAATGTGACAATGAGAGAGGAAGCCCATGTATTAACAAGAATGTGACACTGAGAGAGGAAGTATGTGTATCCATAAGGATGTGACAATCAGAGAGGAAGTTTGTATATCAATAAGGATGTAACAATGAGAGAGGAAGTCTCTGTATCAACAAAAATGTGACAATGAGAGAGGAAGCCCGTGTATTAACAAGGATGTGACAATGAGAGAGGAAGCCCATGTATTAACAAGGATGTGACAATGAGAGAGGAAGTATGTGTATCCATAAGGATGTAACAATGAGAGAGGAAGTTTGTATATCAATAAGGATGTAACAATGAGAGAGGAAGTCTCTGTATCAACAAAAATGTGACAATGAGAGAGGAAGCCCGTGTATTAACAAGGATGTGACAATGAGAGAGGAAGCCCATGTATTAACAAGGATGTGACAATGAGAGAGGAAGTATGTGTATCCATAAGGATGTAACAATGAGAGAGGAAGTTTGTATATCAATAAGGATGTAACAATGAGAGAGGAAGCCTCTGTATCAACAAAAATGTGACAATGAGAGAGGAAGCCCGTGTATTAACAAGAATGTGACACTGAGAGAGGAAGTATGTGTATCCATAAGGATGTGACAATGAGAGAGGAAGTTTGTATATCAATAAGGATGTAACAATGAGAGAGGAAGTCTCTGTATCAACAAAAATGTGACAATGAGAGAGGAAGCCCATGTATTAACAAGGATGTGACAATGAGAGAGGAAGCCCATGTATTAACAAGGATGTGACAATGAGAGAGGAAGCCTGTGTATCCAAAAGGATGTGACAATGAGAGAGGAAGTTTGTATATCAATAAGGATGTAACAATGAGAGAGGAAGCCCATGTATTAACAAAAATGTGACAATGAGAGAGGAAGCCCATGTATTAACAAGGATGTGACAATGAGAGAGGAAGTATGTGTATCCATAAGGATGTGACAATGAGAGAGGAAGTTTGTATATCAATAAGGATGTAACAATGAAAGAGGAAGTCTCTGTATCAACAAAAATGTGACAATGAGAGAGGAAGCCCGTGTATTAACAAGGATGTGACAATGAGAGAGGAAGTATGTGTATCCATAAGGATGTGACAATGAGAGAGGAAGTTTGTATATCAATAAGGATGTAACAATGAGAGAGGAAGTCTCTGTATCAACAAAAATGTGACAATGAGAGAGGAAGCCCATGTATTAACAAGGATGTGACAATGAGAGATGAAGCCCATGTATTAACAAGGATGTGACAATGAGAGAGGAAGCCTGTGTATCCATAAGGATGTGACAATGAGAGAGGAAGTTTGTATATCAATAAGGATGTAACAATGAGAGAGGAAGTCTCTGTATCAACAAAAATGTGACAATGAGAGAGGAAGCCCGTGTATTAACAAGGATGTGACAATGAGAGAGGAAGCCCGTGTATTAACAAGGATGTGACAATGAGAGAGGAAGCCCATGTATTAACAAGGATGTGACAATGAGAGAGGAAGTATGTGTATCCATAAGGATGTGACAATGAGAGAGGAAGTTTGTATATCAATAAGGATGTAACAATGAGAGAGGAAGCCCATGTATTAACAAAAATGTGACAATGAGAGAGGAAGCCCATGTATTAACAAGGATGTGACAATGAGAGAGGAAGTATGTGTATCCATAAGGATGTGACAATGAGAGAGGAAGTTTGTATATCAATAAGGATGTAACAATGAGAGAGGAAGTCTCTGTATCAACAAAAATGTGACAATTAGAGAGGAAGCCCGTGTATTAACAAGGATGTGACAATGAGAGAGGAAGCCCATGTATTAACAAGGATGTGACAATGAGAGAGGAAGTATGTGTATCCATAAGGATGTGACAATGAGAGAGGAAGTTTGTATTTCAATAAGGATGTAACAATGAGAGAGGAAGTCTCTGTATCAACAAAAATGTGACAATGAGAGAGGAAGTCCGTGTATTAACAAGGATGTGACAATGAGAGAGAAAGCCCGTGTATTAACAAGGATGTGACAATGAGAGAGGAAGCCCATGTATTAACAAGGATGTGACAATGAGAGAGGAAGTATGTGTATCCATAAGGATGTGACAATGAGAGAGGAAGCCTGTGTATCCATAAGGATGTGACAATGAGAGAGGAAGTTTGTATATCAATAAGGATGTAACAATGAGAGAGGAAGTCTCTGTATCAACAAAAATGTGACAATGAGAGAGGAAGCTCGTGTATTAAAAAGGATGTGACAATGAGAGAGGAAGCCCGTGTATTAACAAGGATGTGACAATGAGAGAGGAAGCCCATGTATTAACAAGGATGTGACAATGAGAGAGGAAGTATGTGTATCCATAAGGATGTGACAATGAGAGAGGAAGTTTGTATATCAATAAGGATGTAACAATGAGAGAGGAAGTCTCTGTATCAACAAAAATGTGACAATGAGAGAGGTAGCCCGTGTATTAACAAGGATGTGACAATGAGAGAGGAAGCCCATGTATTAACAAGGATGTGACAATGAGAGAGGAAGTATGTGTATCCATAAGGATGTGACAATGAGAGAGGAAGTTTGTATATCAATAAGGATGTAACAATGAGAGAGGAAGTCTCTGTATCAACAAAAATGTGACAATGAGAGAGGAAGCCCGTGTATTAACAAGGATGTGACAATGAGAGAGGAAGCACATGTATTAACAAGGATGTGACAATGAGAGAGAAAGTCTCTGTATCAACAAAAATGTGACAATGAGAGAGGAAGCCCGTGTATTAACAAGGATGTGACAATGAGAGAGGAAGCCTGTGTATCAACAAGGATGTGACAATATGAGAGGAGCCAATATATCAACAAGGATGCAACTATTAGGGAAGACCACCTCCATCTTGACAAAGATGCAAAAATAAGTGAGTCACCCTACATGTTGACAAGAATGCAGCCATGAATGAGGACCATGGCATGTTAACAAGGACATCACAATGAGGGCAGATTCATGTGTGTCAACACAGATGCAGCAATGAGTTAAGAATTCCATGTATCAACAAAGATACAACAACTGATGTGTCAAGAATAACAGGTTGACAATGTTAGGCCCCTGTGTACTAACAAGGATGCAGTAATTAGGGTGGACCAAACATATAAACAAGGATGAAACTGTAGGGAAGAAACAAGGACACAACAATGAGGGTAGACAAGGGAGGACAATACATCGTTGTAAAACTATTCTCATAAATTTACAAGTAAATGGATGGGACAACAGAGAAATCTTTAACTGAAATTTAAATGCAAAAAATGCAAGAAAATTGCTCCAGCTTCACAGGTAATTTTATTTATACCCAAAATTTAATCCATACAAAATCACTAATTAGTTTTTATAAATTAATAAATATTTGATGCTAATCTCTTGAAAATTTAAGTTATTGCATATCTAAAAAATCAGTGAACAACCACAATTATTTATTTTTTGTGAGCCACATGGTGGCACACATATATGGGCCAACTGAGAAAAACTTCTGACCCCTAGGCACTTCTCCATAATGGGAAATTCTAACACAAGGGATTAAACATAGCTCCCTCCCAAATAAGCTGCAATTTGAGAGACAAGACAGATAGAGATCAAAGTGGTCTTTGGTCTCATTGCCATCTGGGCTACTTTCTCTCCATGCCAAGAAAGACGTTTTGTTCTTACAAAGTTCACAGCTTCACCCTTGAAATAGTGAAAAGAATTGTATTCTGAATTTACTATTTTTACTTCAATAAACCACTGTTACTTGTTACCAACTTCAGTTCATTATTTACTACACCAACTTAAATACAGCTAAAATAGAAATGACTAACACAGCTTGTTAAGTTTGTAGAAATTCTCTCTTGGTGAGTACATAACAATAAGGGAATGACATGCTGTAAAGCAGGACTCATCCAACCCACTTGCTACTGTAACCACCAAAAGATGTTGGGGGTGATAATTAATCAGAATGATATTAGCAGAAACATTTGATAGCCACAGGGGGACTGTCAAAAATTGCATTTTTTTTTATATTTATTTATTTATTTGTTGTTTTTTGGTGTGTGTGGGGGGGAGTATAATTTCACCCCAAGCAAAGCAATAAATCCACTAAGATACAAGGGAATACTGAGTGTGAAACAACATGAGAAAAAGGAAACATTAAAATAGGAGAGAGAACAATAAACAAAAAACAGGAATTAAGAAAACAGAAGATAACGATAGACATTGCATTTAGATTTTTGAATATCCAAGTTTATTGGAAACCAAGAGGCCAGAAGAGAATTCCACAAGTGAGAAGTGCAAGAAAAGAAACTGATAGCATAGAACTTATGGTTACATCTAATCTCTTCTGGCCTCTTGCTTTCCAATAAACTTGGATATTCAAAAATCTAAATGCAATGTCTATCGTTATCTTCTGTTTTCTTAATTCCTGTTTTTTGTTTATTGTTTTCTCTCCTATTTTAATGTTTCCTTTTTCTCATGTTGTTTCACACTCAGTATTCCCTTGTTTCTCAAGTTCAGTAGCTGTTATCACTGTTTCCAGTATTGACAAGGTCTTCCTTCTTAACCTTTTGTTTGAAGTAGCACAGAACGTCAACATCTTGATTATGTCATTATTTTCTCTTCAAATTACATGTGCTATACATTTTAATTGATTGTTACTGCTGATGAAAGTCCTCAAGTGATATGGTTTCTATTATTTGATATAGTTTTTTGTTCATGATTCTTTAGTACCAGTCCATTAGGTTCAAAGAAGGATGGTCCTCATTAACATCTATAGGGTTCATTTGATGGAAGGCATTTTTAATTATTGTTATGGGAAAGCAGTTGTATAGTGTTGATCTGGGAAGTCTGTTGTATACAGTTTAAAAATTTGTGAATGGATTGGGCAACATGCATGGCACCCATATGAAAGTCTCAATATGTGGCGTGAAGATGGAAATGAACACCAAGACAGTCAAGCATAACATAACAAAAAAATCGTTTCTGAGTCAGAGGATCCATGCATCCTACTGGTTAATAAATTAATCCTTTGAAAATAAATATTTAACAATTTTCAACCAATGGGTTGCATTCCCACCAACAATAAAAAAAAAATATATGTTTTGTGATCCCTTTGAAGAGTACTTAAGTAAAGTCTCTAGACAGACCAAAGCAGTAAGGAGAAGGAGCGGCAACATACAACAACATATTCAAGACATAGCTTAAAAGAGATTTCCTTACTCATGAACCCATCTTTGTTACCAATCTATGCAACATTTACACTCTTCCACATCAAGCTATATGACATTCAACACTCTTCCTCACCAAGCTATGTGACACTTACACTTTCCTCCTTACTTTCTCCCTTGCCTCTTTTTCTCACACATACATGTGGAGAAATCACATTTCATTTCATCTTAGCAAACTACAAACAAGGAACTTTAACACTGAAGCACGTTAAGAAAAATTTAATTGCAAAAACACAAAAATATTTATATTTATATTTTTATATTTAAAAACCTTTTTTGCCTTTTTCTTTGTTGCTGGTTGATTCAAATCTGCAACAGTTATTTTATAACATGACTCCAGTTTTTATGTTAATAAAACATATGACTGATATGCCTCTATCAGACTTGGTGTCATGATGAGAATATTGGTTTTCATATATTTATACCTCAACATTTATAGTGTCCTGGGTATTACAATAAACTACATCCGCGTTCTGGGTAAGACAATAAACTACATCAAACAGCAAGGCCTCTGATCAGGAGGTTTTGAGGAGCATGGAACCACCTCTTAATTGCTGGCATTTCCAGGTCCACCCTGACCCAGAGTGGTAGCACCTGTTAGGGTCCGAGCTATGGGCAAATAGTTAACACCCAAACTTGTGTAAAAATAGGTTTTTAATACCAGAAATACTTTGTAATAAAAAAAATTATTACCAGCAATGATTTTTGAAGGAAAAAATATCAGCAATACTTTAAAAAAAAAATACCATCCAGCAATACAAACAGTTATACATTCTTTAAAAAAATATGACCAGCTCAACATTTATATATATATATATATATATATATATATATATATATATATATATATATATGTATATTAATAAAAAGAAAGAACAGTAAGATATATAATCCGGTGTTCTTATAGATATTTTTATTTTTACAAAATAGTGCTCAATGTAAATTTACAGAGCATTAATATTATAAGTTAATAGACTTAAAATATGGTTTTTCGCTACACAGTTCCAACCATGTTTCAAAAATGGAAGCTAAAAGCCCCGAATTTAATTTTGTACTTAAATTAAAGACATTAGTTCCATTTCATCCTCAAGCGAATTCGAATTTTTGAAACATGGCTGGAACTGTGTAGCGAAAAACCATATTTTAAGTCTATTAACTTATAATATATATATATATATATATATATGTGTGTGTGTGTGTGTATACATATATGTTTAATATGAAGAACTTATATATAAAATACATTAATCGTTTGAAACACAAACCCAAGGCTATACCAACTGTTGGTGTTCCATCACCATCAAAACCAATGCCATCAACTTTTCCATGCAAGAATTAGTTTACTTAGTTATCAACACCATTATCATAAAGGAAGTGATCAGCGAGAAAGAAACTAAATTGTTGGTGACAACATGCTTGTGATTCATACAAATATTATGACTAAAACCAGTATCTTCTTCTAGATACTTGAGAGAGTTACTCAGAGTCTACTTGACTTATAAAAATTTGATGTGCCGCTTGCTAAATATTAGGAAAATCTTTTTTGTAGGGATGTTCAAACACACCCCATGGCACTAAGAAAAGTTAAATACCCATCTGATATCTTATATTGGATTTGAATCCATTTAACAATATCACTTCTGTTTATCCTGTAATACTAAACATATACCAACAGTTTAAACTGGCTTCTTTATTGTTAGGTAAATTATCATTGTAATGACTAGACCTGATAAAATGGTTTTATAATTTGGGTGCTTATGATAAAATTATATTTCCAGTTTTTTTATTTTAAAATGTTGTGGATAACAATGGATGTCTGGCCCTAGGTAGTGGTTAATAAGATATTGTAGCAAGAGATCCTTACTAGATGCCTTACATTAGTGATCTTTTGCTTAGTTTAGTAACTTCCTATCATGAACAACCTTAAAATTAAAGATCCACACACAAAGCATTATGAATGTTACCAAATAAGTTTGAAAGCATTTATTTAAATATATGAAAATTACCAGTATATTTGAAGATGTCTCCTTTGAAAAAATCTGGTAAAATGAGACAGATTTAATGGGATAAGCAAAGAAAGAAAGAAGAAAATAAAAGAAATAAAAAAAGAAAATAAAAGAAATAAACAAAGAAAGAAAAATGAAAGAAGAAAGTAAAAAAAAAGAAATAAAGAAAAAATAAGAGAAAGTAAAAGAAATAAAGAATAAAAGAAAGAAAGAAAAAATAAGAGAAAATAAAAGGAATAAAGAATAAAAGAAAGAAAGAAAAAATAAGAGAAAATAAAAGGAATAAAGAATAAAAGAAAGAAAGAAAAAATAAGAGAAAATAAAAGGAATAAAGAATAAAAGAAAGAAAGAAAAAATAAGAGAAAATAAAAGGAATAAAGAATAAAAGAAAGAAAGAAAAAATAAGAGAAAATAAAAGGAATAAAGAATAAAAGAAAGAAAGAAAAAATAAGAGAAAATAAAAGGAATAAAGAATAAAAGAAAAGAAAAAATAAGAGAAAATAAAAGGAATAAAGAATAAAAGAAAGAAAGAAAAAATAAGAGAAAATAAAAGGAATAAAGAATAAAAGAAAGAAAGAAAAAATAAGAGAAAATAAAAGGAATAAAGAATAAAAGAAAGAAAGAAAAAATAAGAGAAAGTAAAAGGAATAAAGAATAAAAGAAAGAAAGAAAAAATAAGAGAAAGTAAAAGGAATAAAGAATAAAAGAAATAAAGAAAAAATAAGAGAAAATAAAAGGAATAAAGAATAAAAGAAAGAAAGAAAAAATAAGAGAAAGTAAAAGGAATAAAGAATAAAAGAAAGAAAGAAAAAATAAGAGAAAATAAAAGGAATAAAGAATAAAAGAAAGAAAAAATAAGAGAAAATAAAAGGAATAAAGAATAAAAGAAAGAAAGAAAAAATAAGAGAAAGTAAAAGGAATAAAGAATAAAAGAAAGAAAGAAAAAATAAGAGAAAATAAAAGGAATAAAGAATAAAAGAAAGAAAGAAAAAATAAGAGAAAATAAAAGGAATAAAGAATAAAAGAAAGAAAGAAAAAATAAGAGAAAATAAAAGGAATAAAGAATAAAAGAAAGAAAGAAAAAATAAGAGAAAATAAAAGGAATAAAGAATAAAAGAAAGAAAGAAAAAATAAGAGAAAGTAAAAGGAATAAAGAATAAAAGAAAGAAAGAAAAAATAAGAGAAAATAAAAGGAATAAAGAATAAAAGAAAGAAAGAAAAAATAAGAGAAAATAAAAGGAATAAAGAATAAAAGAAAGAAAGAAAAAATAAGAGAAAGTAAAAGGAATAAAGAATAAAAGAAAGAAAGAAAAAATAAGAGAAAATAAAAGGAATAAAGAATAAAAGAAAGAAAGAAAAAATAAGAGAAAATAAAAGGAATAAAGAATAAAAGAAAGAAAGAAAAAATAAGAGAAAATAAAAGGAATAAAGAATAAAAGAAAGAAAGAAAAAATAAGAGAAAATAAAAGGAATAAAGAATAAAAGAAAGAAAGAAAAAATAAGAGAAAATAAAAGGAATAAAGAATAAAAGAAAGAAAGAAAAAATAAGAGAAAATAAAAGGAATGAAGAATAAAGAATAAAGAAAGAAAGAAAAATAGGAGAAAGTAAAAGAAATAAAGAATAAAAGAAAGAAAGAAAAAATAAGAGAAAATAAAAGGAATAAAGAATAAAAGAAAGAAAGAAAAAATAAGAGAAAGTAAAAGGAATGAAGAATAAAAGAAAGAAAGAAAAAATAAGAGAAAGTAAAAGGAATGAAGAATAAAGAATAAAGAAAGAAAGAAAAATAGGAGAAAGTAAAAGAAAGAAAGAAAGAAAGAAAGAATAAGAGAAAAATAAAAGAAATAAAGAGTATAAAAGAAATAAGGGAAAATAAGAAAAAAGGAGGAATGGAAAAAAGAAAAAAAAAAGAAGAAAAGACAAAATAGTAAATAGAAAGAAAAAAAAGAAAAAAAGAAAAAACACCAAAATTGATTATTTACACTATTTACATTCTTCAGACTGTTATCCTCATCTTTTTTGCCATCTTCATGACATTTCAGCCATTGTACACTCTAGCCATCATCAGGTAAAACAGCCAAAATGTCATGATTATGGCAAAAAAAGATGAGGAAAACAGTCTAAAGCATATAAATAGTGTAAATAATTACAATACCTTATCTCAGAAATATAGACATATACCAAAATTGATATTTTGGGAGTTGAGGACCCTCCCCACCCTGTTGACAATTTTTTTATTTGAAGACATATCATTAAACAGTTTCTTAGAGTAAATGGAAGTTGGATTTCCAAAAAAAATATCTTTGTTTATTATTTCGACCTGATTCCAAGTTCCAATGCAAGGAGGCTGTTTGTTAAATCAATTTCACTCCCACTTTTAATCAGTTGTCAGACTCAATCTTTTTCTAATCTTTTTCATTAGACTCTGAGGCAGTCAAAACAAAATGGCCAACTTTATCAACAGACAAATTCCATATTTTTAAAAAAGCATATCATATTACCAGCAGGAAACAAAGAGAGAGAAAAAAATAGAGGAAGACAAAGAAAGAGAGTGTGAAATAATGAGAAAACAAATATAAGAAAAGGGTGTTTCTTTTTGCAACATCCTCTCAACTAATCAGCTTAAAGCTTCCTCTGCCACAAGGTAATGGTACCACACTTCATTCTCAGAATATTTACATTGAAGACAAATTAAAGAATTTATAGAACATAGATTAATTATTTGTTCCTAATTCTTATTTAAGGATTGTTAATTGATTTTTTACACCTTATCAACCTTTTATGAGTTACTTAAAACCAAAACAGATTTCAGATTGTAGTAGGTCACTTACAGTACAGAGTATTCCCAAGTGTTTCTTCATTCAAATATTGATCAGGCTCAATATTGCTTAACTTCAGTGATCAAATGAGAATGTGTGTTCAGTGTAATTTGAGTGTATGCCCTTTTATTTACGGAAGAGGCTATTTTATTTTAATACTTTGAAAATTACTAATATCTTCTTAATAGCTTCTAATTTCATATAAAGAGTTCTCTTAAAAGTTCTCTTTATTCAAGTAGCATCTAAAAATAAATGTATAATGGCCAAAACATTAAATTTATGATTTAAGCATTAAAACTAGTTATTTATATAAAAAAAAATATTAACAAAGTTCAAATTCCTGTTTAAGATCATTGCAGATTTGTTGTTTATAAACAGGAATTAGGACCCTGCTAGCCAAACGCTTCTCTATAGCTGAGTGGTATAGCATGTCAGACCAATTGACAGTTTCATATATGACACAGGTTTGATTCCTGTTGGAGATACATATTTTCTATGAAATTTCTTGAACATTCAAGCTGGTAAATGTAATTAATACTGTTTATTTAAAAAACAGACCATTTACTTAGATAAATTGTGTGTGTATATATATATATATATATATATATATATATATATATATATATATATATATATATATATTTATGAAGGATTCTCTGATCATTTATTTCCAGCAGCTCAGTTCTTAAAATCAAAGAGTCAATCTACCTGATAATATATTAATTATAATGGTGTAGTGGTGAAGGCTTGTGCAGTATTAACCACACTTTTTGGAAGAGCCAAATATAGAGAGTTGGTGTACAGCATGCAACAAGGTCCCCAAACGACCTTCCTCAGGTTTTTGAATCCAAGTTATAAGACCCAGTCTGTCCTGTTATTTTACCCATACCTGGGAGAAAGAAGAGATAGATTCATACTTTTCCCAAGAGTATTAGCACATAAGTGAATGTAATGAACTTGTCTGGAATTCAAACTTGGCTCTCTGATTCCTCAATCCGAACTGCCAGGCACACATTTCAACAAATTTAGTTAAATTCAACCAATAAAGTCTGTTTGAAGTCTATGTTTCACATGAGATCTTAATTTAACTCTATACTTCTAATGTCTCTCTTCTTTATTTTTATTTTTTTTTTTTCAATAAGAGTAGATAGGTTTGCCTATCTCCCAGTTCACACTCCTTCCCCATCTTTTGAACAGGAGTAGGTCAGTATCACTTTTTTCCTATTTAGGATTGGGTTTCTGGTTCCTTTTCCTATAGTTTTATTTCATTTTCTTTCATACTCATTGCATGTTAGTGGCATTATTGCTTTCCTTGGTGGGGTGAAAAAAAATTGGGTGGGGTGCGGGGGGAGTAATTTTAGAGATATTCATGACCGGAACCTAAACTAACTGTTTTTTAATATTTATGGTTAGAAAAATTGACTCACTTAAAAAATAAAATTAAAATATCAAATAACACCACATTTCCTGTCCTAGACTCAACCAAAATTTTCTTTGTTTGGGATTCTCATAATAAATGAATAGGTCTGAAAAATTTGGTATTTATGGCATTCTGACATAATGAAAAAGTGTTTCTGATTGAAATTCCTGCGACACATAATGAGGAAAGAAGGCCTGGAGTATCTAACACTCACACGATACAGAGAATGCAAGAGAAGTACACTACTTAACAAATGTGTGAATGGATGGAGAACAGAAACAAAATGGGATGGTAAAGAGACAAGAGTTACTTAAGTTACTCAAAGCAAAATAGGAAATTGTGGGGAGCTATGAATGCCCATGTTTAAAAGACCACAATACATAAAAGAAAAAGAAAGGTCAGTGCACTTTTCTGTAAAATAGGAATTAAGTTAATTCTACTCAAAAAAAATGTGATGGTTAACAAGAAATAAAAACCTCAATAATGATTAGTTTAATTATGTTTGATAAAAATGTGCTGGTTGCTAGTTTAATTATGTTTGATAAAAATGTACTGGTCAAATCCTTAATAATGATTAGATTAATTATGTTTCATAAATATGTACTGGTTACCAGTGAATAAAAACCTTAATAATGATTAGGTTATGTTTGATAAAAATGTGCTGGTTACCAGGGAATGAAAAAAGGACAGGTAAAAAAAAAAAACTTAAGTAGTCAGTGTTTGGTTATTTTAAGTCATTAACATTTTATTAAAATTTTGTAGTTACTTCATTTTCTTGAAATTGCTTTTTTTTTCAATGAATTTAGGAGATGAGGAGTTACCATTATTTACATCATTTACATTCAGACAAATGTCCCCATCTTTACTGTTATCATCATCTGATCACCTTCTATTTGAATTTCTGAGATGAGGAGTTACCATTATTTACATTATTTATAGTGAAACCAATGTCCTCATCTTTGTTGTTATCATAACATTTCAGCCATTGTGCCCCTGGCCTTCATCAGGTGTCTATTCATCTGAGTAATCTTCAGAGAATTTGAAACTGAACCATTTATTAAATATATAGGAGCAGACTGTTCTCACTTCACTATCCATGTCTAAGTATATCTTGTTTTATTCTTTTTTAGTACTGCTGCTGGTTATTGCTGTCTACCTTGTACCTGTACTACCCAACCCAGAGTTTGAACTCACAATTACTATGCTACCAATTCATGAATCAATGCTCTAATCCTCTAGGCTACTGTCCAGTGGAATAATCTTGATGCTAGAACTTTGAACCTTAAACCTAATGTTCTTATTGCCTCATCTGTTGCTGCTGTAGCCTTTCTGTGAAGCTTGACTGCCTCCACCACCTGAAGAAACCCAGAAAATACAACAGCTAGCATAATGTGATAATAGCAAGAAAGATTTTTTTTTTCTTTAATTTTATCACACTGACATTATTAGAAAGTTTATGACCTAAATTGTAAGACACATCTTAGTTAAACGGGATTTTGTGTAACAAAATTAAATTTGATTATCTTGCTTAAAATAAGATCTGGCACACACTTGTCAGAAACACAAACTCAGCTAGATCTTTACATGCACTCACACATGCAATAAATATATAATATTGAGTTCGCAGATTAATTTTTGATCTCCCCCCACATATATCTACACCCTTCCGGTGCCACAGATTTTTCAAGGTTTGTGTATCTTAAATTGCCATAGACTGGTTCTCAAATTTCTGTTTTTATTTCAGATCTAAAATAACAGACATAACTAAATACATATGTCTACAATCATGCCATGATTTTTATGGTTTAGTAGCTTTTATGATAGCATATTATTAGCATATATTAAAGATTTTTACCATAAAATGGCTACCATCTTCCCCCACATGTTGCTTTCATATAAGGAATTCAACTTTTACAAAATTATCATTGATTGTACTGAACAAATATTAATAAACAAATATTGATATTAAGCAGATTAAAATCAAACAAGTAAATTCAAATCAAACAAATAAATTCTAATTATATAAAACTGTAGCCACCATTTTGTTACTGTTTTAAACATTTTACCATCAACTTTTAGTTTAGCAAACATGCCCAGAAAACAATGGTGTGTTACAAGGATGTTTTCTTTTTCTTGATACCACTTTATGCTGTGTATACACTTTTGACTCCCTCAGCAATTTTTATTGTTTTAAAAATTTATTTGTAGAATTTTAATGAAACCCAAAAAAAACTGAATTCATACATTCTTTTTTTTGTTTTTCAAGAATTGACCACAAAAATATAAATCATTATTTATTTCTCAGATTGTTAATTTACAAGAATAATTTTATATTTATTATTATCCCGTCTATATTTCTGAGATGAGGTATTGTAATAATTTACATTGTTTAGACTGTTGCCCTCATCTTTATTGCTATATTTTACAATGTTTCAGCCATTGTACACATGGCCCAGTGGATAAACGTGTTGGTTGGATCCAGGGACTTGACACAAAGAGTTGTGAGTTCAATACCTGGCTATGGCAGTGGTGAACAGAAACATGGAGAGTTGAATTAAAGGGAGATAACTGAGACATCCGGAAGAGGCATGACATTAGAACAATCTACCCTAGTGGCCAAAATAAAGGGTTCAGTTCAAAATTCCAATTACCTGAAGTGGCCAGAGTATACAACAGCCGAAACATGAATATAGCAATAAAGATGAAGACAATAGGCCAAATAATGTGAATATTAATATCCCATTTCGGCTTCAGTTACTTTTCTCACACTTCTTGCTTGTGGAACTCTCTTCTGGCTACTGTTAGTATAGAATTTATGGTTACATCTAGCCAGCTCAACTGTAAATTGGTGAGACCTTGTCACCAGTCTAGTACTGTGCTTAAATTCAAAGACTCTACACACCATAGTGAAGAGCTCATCTGAACAATTACCATTGAAGTATTTGTAGAAAGGGCAAAGAGAGGCAACCTTATGGGGGTGAGAAAGTGACTGAAGCAGAGACACTAGATCAGGGCCAATAATATTGAAATTTGCAGGACACATAGTGAGGAAAGAAGGCTTAGAGAATTTGACATACGCTAAGCATATTGAAGGCAAGAGGGATGGGGGAAATAATGAGTAATCTCCCTAATGAGTTTGTATAAATAAATAGCAGAACATGGACTGAGAGGGTTAGTAAGGTGATAAACATTGCTTAGAGCAACAAAGGATAGGAAGTTGTGGAGGGTCATGATTGCCCAACTTCTTAAGGGACACTGAATATAAAAGAAGAAGTACTGAATTACTTGTTAAACAGTACAAAGCAGTTGAGGATTATTTACATGGTAGGTACTAATATTCCTAGTTATTGTTTTACGAGTCCAAATAAATATTGGACTTAGGTTTTTATATGTCATGCAGCTTTGTCAAATGTTAATAATAATAATAATAATATTAATAAAAGAGTATTGAAGTTCTGTTAAAATTGTAAGTACTAAGAAACAAATGAATTACCAACATGGCTGCTGCTAACTTCATTGCACCTACTTTGGTTAACATTTTTCACTGACATAAAGTGGAAAAATTATATTGAATCAATTGCTGAGTCTGCTTCTAGGAAAGTTGTTTTTTTTCCAGAATCTATCTTATACATTTATAAGTCTACCATTTGTCATGGTATTGATTATTGCTGCCATATCTGGTCTGGTGCTTTTGCTATGTATTTAGAGATTCTTGATAAAATACAAAAAATTATCTGCAATATCATTGGTTCTAACCTGATGGAAGGCAAAAAAGTTTCTCTAAGATGATTAGAAAATAGCAGTTTTGTTTTGGTGTCATTAAAATTAACAAGCCATTACTTGCCCCAGTTAACAATAGATTGTTGGTCAATTTTAGATCAGCTGCCAATTTGACCTTATCAATCCAATCAGAATAAACATTATACACACACATGCACGAGCTTCAAAGAATGAATTGACAAAAAAAACAAAATTTATTAAGTGCTACAAAGGACAGGAAATTGTGGAGAGCCCTGATTGCCAATGTCCTGAAGGGATACAGCACATAGAAGAAGAAGAAGAAGAAGAAGAAGAAGAAGAAGAAGAAGAAGAAGAAGAAGAAGAGTAAACAATAATTATACAAGTGGTGGGAGTTGAAAAATTCTTGGCCCAAAAGCAATTCCAAAATAAATGCCAATGTTGTGCTTGGTATGAGAACTTTTCAGCACCTCCTCGTATATGCAAATTGCAAAGGTACGCCAAAGGAATTTTCACAGGTTTTATAAGTTTTGTTTAATTGAGCTGAAAATCTCTAATTGCATACGAGACACAAATTATAATTAACTATTATTACTTGGAATTTCTTTTTGTAGTGAATTTCTTCTACAGTAGGTTGAGGAAATTATTCTTCAGAATAATAGTTTTAAAGGGTTGGGTTGTGAGATGTTGCAAACAGTTTTATAGAGCAAACAGGGTGGTGGCCACAAACTAGGATTCTCTGGTTTAGACGGCACTGTAATTAAGTGTGGCTTTGAGTAAACAGGCTGGGAAAACAATTCCAGCTTCTAATTTCTGAAAAAGTTAAGTTCTCTCCCAAAAGAACATTTATTTATTTATTTATTGGCAATTTATTTTTTATATGTTAAGATTATATATTTATTTAATTCAGCACATCATTATGACAGATAGCAGTTATTGCTACACAGGTGATCACCTAAAGAGTTTCCTCCATACAGCTGGGTTGGAAGCCAGAGAGGTATTCATTCAAGTATAGTGTGATTTAGGCAAGTAAGCATGGTGGGGCCTATCCCACACCATTATGACTGGTAGTGGTTCTTCTTTTATATGCCAAGTCCTTTTAGAACATAGTCGATCATGACCATCCACATCTTCCTATCCCATATAGCTCTTAATAAGTTTCATTTTTTTGTTATTTCTCCCAATCCCTGTTCTACCATCCATTTACTCAAGTTCATCAAGTATGTTACATGCTGCTTTCCACTGTCCTTCTTTCCCTCAATATGTCTTGGAAAATTAAAGTCAACTGCAAAGCAAGTAGCCAGAAGAGAGTTCCACAAGCGAGAAGGGTGAGAAAAGAAACTATTAGCATAGAATTTACAGTTACATCTAGTCAGCTCAACTGTAAATTGGTGAAACCTTGTCACCAGTCTAGTACTGTGCTTAAATTCAAAGCAAATTAAATTCAATTTAAATTTCAATTTCCAAGCCCTTCTCCCTAATTTTGTGCCCCAGAAATTTCACGTACCTCTTCTTGATGTTATGTATAAGTTTCCTTTTTGTTTCGATTTTCCCTTGATGTTGCTCATATGTTTGAACCATGGTGTCCATAGCATCTTTTTGTTGAACCACATTTCTGTTGCTTCAATTCTCCTCTTCATCTTTGAGATTGTCCAGCATGCACTGCCATATAGGGGGACAGATATCACATAATCAATAATTTTTCCTTAGTTTCTAACAAAATTTTTCCTGTCTCTTAATACTCAGCGCAGCATTTTGAATGCATCTTTGGTCCTCCCAATACGTTTTTAGGTCTCAATGTGGAACTTTCCATCCTCTGTTAGAACATTTCCAAGATATTTAAATTTTAGCACTTGTTTGATTTTAATATCCCCCATTTGTAATTTGCATTTTGGGCTTACTCTTTTGCCTATAACCATTCATTCTGTCTTCTTGTAGTTTATACTTAGTCCTTTCTTCTTGTTCTTTCAATACCTTCTGTAGGATCTTTTGTAGTTTCCTTTCTATATCTGCTATCAACATTGTGTCATCTGCAAATCTTATGTTGTTAAGATTGTTGCCGCTAATAATTCATAGTGGTTCTAGGGTTGATACACAGGGGATCATCTAAACAGTTCCCGCCACACATCTAGGTTGAAAGTCAGAGAGTTATTCATTCAAGTATTGTGTGACTTAGGCAAGTAGACCTGGTGGAGCCTATCCCACACCAAATCAAACCACAACCGATGGACATTGTCAATGATTCCACCGGGAGAACCCTGTGACCTATTTGTTAAGCTTACACTACTTACATATGTATCATTGTACATATCTTTGTTGTTGTTATCCCCACATTTCGTCTGTTCTGTTCTCCGCCCTTCATTAGGTGTATGTTGATTTGAGTAACCTAAAGGGATTTCAAACTAAAACTTTTATTTAACATATGGTTGGGGGGGGGGACTGTTCTCATTCCACTGCCCATGTCTAGGAATATCTCAACTAGTTCTTATTTTAGCACTGCTCATCTATTGCTCACACTGTTTCAACTAATTCCAACTACAAACTGCTTGGGCCAGGGATTGAACTCACATTGAGTACTAAAATAAGAACTAGGTGAGATATCCCTAGAAATGGACAGTGGAATGAGAATAGTCTACTCCTTTAGATTAAATAAAAGGTTCAAATCAGAATTCATTGTAGGTTACCAGATTAACATACACCTGATGAAGACATGAGACGTTGTGATAGAAACAACAAAGATCAGGACAATAGTCTACATGCAAATAATGATAACTCCTCATCCCATAAATTTATGTAGAACTTTAGTTCCGCATATCATTGGCATCAATCGCATGATCAGGTGGAATCGCGAGGTTGCTGCACAGCTGAGCATCTGACCCGTTCCCTCCACATATCTGGGTTGAAAAGTGGCAGAGGAATTCATTCAAGCGTAGTGTGTTTTGGGCAAGTAGACCTGGTGAAGCCTAACCCTCTCTAGGTCAAACCACAGTTGTTTTCCTCCAAAATAAAGGTTCATCTTGCATGCAAATATGTGGCTATTGGAAGAAACTTACAACCTGCCCGTTAACTTCAATCGAGGAACCAATCCACCCAGTATCATCATTGCACTGACTCCATATATATATATATATATATATATATATATATATATATATATCTTAGGTTGGTGCAAAAATAATGACGTAATAATATCGGTTTTTGACGTTACGTCAAAAAACGACATTATTACGTCATTATTTTTGCACCAACCTAATATATATTGAAACCCACTCTATCCCATTGTGCTAGATGGTCATTCATCCTACAAGAAGGTTCATCTACCCTCTGACAGGTCTTGCTTTTAATCCTGCTGAGCATCTAGTCACGCTTCTAACCAGTAAAACCTGATGGGAGAACTGGCTTAGTCGCCAATAACCCATCCATGCGGGATTTACATAGTACCAGTAGCAGTTGGAGGACATGTGGTTTGACCTGGAGATGGCCTCCACTGGGTCTTCTAGTCGAATTAACGGCCACGTGTCCGCAAGCAAGATGAACCTTTAATTTGGAGGACATCTGATGAGTATCAAATTTTCCAACCAATAAACGGGAGTTTCAATGAAAGGGTTGATTGGAAAATGATTAAAAACAAGTCTTCCAAACTACAAAACCTCAATGAAAAATAAATGTCCATTTTTTAACATGTTTGTTGCGGGACCAAAAGAGGATGTCGACCCCACAAGCTAATTTGTGTTCGAAGAAAGGTATGAACAGCCAAGACAACGAGGAGACAAAGGCGAAGGTTTATATTTTACCAAATGTCAGTTTTATTTTCCTAAAACAACTTGCGTTTTTGTATAACTAAAAACATTTGCTGGATGAAATGTCAGCTTCGGGTAGATTGGTCCGGTAATCTTTAGTGAAGCCGTTGGTAGGTAAGTTGATAGTCGGTCGGTTGGTTAGTTGGTCGGGCTTCGGGATCAAGTAATTGAAGTGTGGTCGGACTGGAGGTGTCGATGACGGGAAGTTAACGTGTGGTTGTCCTGATTGTGTCGACGGCCGGATTGGACGTGTCGACGACAGGAAGTGGAGTGCGGTCGGACTGGTCGTGTCGACGGTCAGACTAGACGTGTCGACGACGGGAAGTTGTGCGGTCGGACTGGTCGTGCCGAAGATCGGACTGGTCGTGCCGACGGTCGAACTGGAGATGTCGACGACGGGAAGTTGGTCAATATGCTGGGCAGGAACGTATCGGTGATGAGAAGCTGGTCAATAGGCCGAGCAGGAACGTAATAGCGAAACGGGAGTTGAAATGGTTGTCTCCTGGCCGTCTACTTCAACGATTCGGATGAATCTTCGGAGATAATCCAACACGAAGGTTGGAAACCTCCTGCCTCATGACCATCTGCTTCATGTTTAATGGACATGTAACAGCTGCTGGACGTATAAATGTGCATTTAATGCTTCATTGCGTTTTAAGAACTCTAAATGAATATGGATGCGCGGTGGAGTAATGGATAGCGGAGAGCCTTACATCGTCATGAAGAACAACAATTTTCCTATTGACCAACACAGGGTTTACAGACAGACTAAAAGCCACTAAACAGGAAACAAGGGATAAATCTCTACACTTGTTCTAAAGACTGGAAAGGTGTGTGAACCGGACGATAGGTAAACCTATCTACTCCTAAGGAGGAAAAAAAAGTAGATAAATAAATAGTAAATAAAAGTATGTCTTTAAATAAAAATGATTTAACAAAATCGAAAATATTTCTATGAAGTCCTTCAAACATCAGTCTATAAATAAATGTTCATTTAAAAATGTACAAATATCCATTTTATAAAAAGAAGGAAAAACTTAATATGGTGAACTGAAATGTCAATCTTCAGTGAGGGTAGGAAGATCCCAAAAATTAACAAGGTCGGCAGACTTTTTTGTGTGTGTGTGTGTGTGTGTGTGTGTGTGTGTAAACATTTGCTGCGGTAGACTTATGTACTTTGCACTGATTAGTTGTCTCAAGATGTTTACGATGCAAGGAAACTAAAATATTTAGAAGGACGAGTAACGATGTCCTAGTTACAAAACAACTATCACTATTTTGCAATCTCGGTTTAAAGCATCAACCAATTGGTTAACTATTGGCTGGTGCTTCTCAGGAAATCAACCTAGATTTATGTTGCTTGAGAGAAGACGACGACGAAGAAGACAAAAAAATAAAGAAGATGAGGAAAAAGAAGACGAAAAACGTAAAGAAAGATGAAGAGAAGGAAAATGAAGACGACTGAGATGAAGAAGACAAAGACGACGAAGAAGAAGACCAATACTTGAAAGACAAAAGCAAAAACGAAGAAGAAGAAGATGAAGAAGAAGAAATAGTAGTAGTAGTAGTAGTAGTAGTAGTAGTTAAAAGAATAGCTATGAAAGAACAGGATACAACAAAAATATTTTTTTTATTCTATGTCGTCATTCTTGATGTTATGGATAAACTAGTAAGATAATAAAGAATTATAAGGATCAAATGACTAAGGCACATAATGAGGAAAGAGAGCTTGGAAAATCTGATACTCCCAGGACAGATTGAAGGCAAGAAGAGCAGAGGAAAACAACACATAAACTACCTATCGAGCTTGAGTAAATAGATGGCAGAACTGGGTTTAAGTAGAGATAACAAGAAGACAAAATTTATTAAGAGCTACAAAGGTCAGGAAATTGTGGAGAGCCATAATCGCCTACATCCTGAAGTGACATGGCACATAGAAAAAGAAAAAAGATTCTGCAATATCCCCTCCTTGTATACTATGTGCCATGTTGCTATTATACAAATATTTCTTATTTCTGCCTTTCAGGGGCACCTCAACGTGATGAAATGTTTAGCAAGCCTGTCTCGCTAGAACAATTACGACTGAGTAGTGAGTTCGATCCTCACTGGGTGCACCATGTGCCACATCTAACCTACACTTAGAAAATCGCCTTATTTCTGCTTATCAATCAGCATTACATATTAATATTACTATTTCACATACATACAAGGGTGTGCTGAAAAGTTCTTGGACAGAAAATTGTGGAGAGCCATGATTGCCAACGCCCTGAAGGGACACGGCGCATAAAAAAAAAAGACGAAGAATCAAATTGTGAACGAGAAAAAATACAAAAAAAAATAAGCGCAAGAAGGTAAAAATCTTGCTAAACAACGCGGGAGAAAGTGGCTAAATACAATGAAAGCAGAAGAGAAGGAAAGATGTCCAAGAAATTTGGTAAGACTTTTTTTTCCAAGAAAGGAAACAGTACTTAAGAAAACATCAGCGTGTTTCCTTTTCTCTTGTTAGAAAGAAATTCATGAAACGCGAGAAACAAACAAGGAAATCACATTCACACAAGAGAAAACCAGTTTAGCTTCTATAACGCATTTATCTGTACACGTCGCAGAGGGAACGTAATCATACACAATGTATGATTTTGTTATACAAGTCAATATCCTCACAATAAAATTGGTATTGACCAACCAATGGCAATGAAATACTTAGCATAAGCAATATGAGGTGCAGTTTCTGCTTATATCTTTCCTTAATGAAAGATGAAAATAAATAAAATATCCTATTATAATTTTGCTTGTCCCTCCTTTCGTTAGTTCGCACGACCGTTACAACCTGCCAATACTTCATAAGTCATGGGCTATTCCGTTTTGAGCACGTGGAAAGAGGGGAAAAGGCACTAGTTGGTTTCAGTGAGAAAAGAAAGAAAGAAAGAAAGAAAGAAAGAAAGAAAGAAAGAAAGACGTTGTTTAACGTCTTCTGCCAATACCTCATAAATAATGGACTATTCCATTTTGATCACGTGGAAAAAGGGGGAAAGACACTACTTGGTTTCAGTGAGAAAGAAAGAAAGAAAGAAAGAAAGGGAAGATAGAAGTGTTTAACGGCTGTTTCAGTGAAATGCAAAAGTTACCAATTTCAGATCTTTTCATTTGTACCCACTTCTTAAACTAACGACCAGCATTTATATTTATTCTTGTTATTGCAATATTTTACGCTCAAGTATTCAATGATTCGATAGGGGAATTTCTACGGATATTTTATTGTCGTAGAACTTGCCATGAGCTTACTCAGTCATTAACTGAAGAATTAGAATTTATTAGAAATTTAAAATAGGAAAACCGTGTAATTTTCCCGAGTTAAAACTTGTCGATGATACTTTGTTTTGGTGGGCGTCACATTTTAACACATTGCAAAAAAAAATTACGTGCAAAAAATAGAACAGTAAATCGATTAAAATCCAAGTAAGAGATTTTGCAACCCTATCATTTGTGTCTCTAAAATCTTCTTTTATGTACCTTGTCCCCACAGGAGGTGATCGATCATGGCTCTTCTCAACCTCCTATCCCTTGAAAATCTTATCACGCGTTCCATCATCCATTCACACTTTCGTCATGTAGATGGCCCGCTGCTTGACTCTGTCTCTTACCCTCGATATGCCCTGTGAGCGTCAAGTTCTCCAAGCCCTCTTTTTTCTGTATATGTCCAAGAAATTTCAGCTGTTTCTTTCTTATTCTGAGTATACTAGTCCTGATCTGGAGTCTCAACTTCATTCCCTTTCTCACCACCGTAAAGTTGCCTCCCTTTGCTTTTTCTATTAGGTTGGTGCAAAAATAATATCGTTTTTGACGTATTTTTTAACGTCAAAAAACGATATTATTGTTGCACCAACCTAATATAAATACTTTCATAGTAATTGTTCGGATGAGCGCTTCTCTATGGTACTTATACCTTATGAATTTAAGTGCAGTACTAGACTGACATCGAGGTCTTATCAATTTATAGTCGAGTTGGCTAGATGTAGCCGTAAATTCTGTGCTGACAGTTTATTTTCTCGCACTTCTCGTTGGTGTAACCCCCTTCAGGTTCCATGCTTTCCAACCAGCTGCAAATATTTAAATCCAGTATCAATCGCTATCTACTGACCTCCTAATTACTCTTTTCTCTTTCTGCTTATCATTAATGTTTCTGTTCCTAATTCTTTTACACTCTGCAGCCCTTGTGCTTTAGTGACATTTATTATCAGAAAGATTTGTTTGTTCGGTAGGTATATAAAAGTTCTTGTAATGTGGTTGTTAATTATTTTCATATTTGTGTTTGCCTTGGTGGGTAAATGAATTATTTTGTTTGTGATAAGACTATCATTAAAAAGCCTTAATCAATATGAGAAAGTAATATTTGAATAAAACTTATTCTTCACAGACCGATTTACTTCATGACTGAAGGTCACACTTTCTAATTGCTCATCCAAAAATTGTTTGGTTACTTTCGTTATTGCTTCAGGTGTTACAACGTATCCCTGGTTCTACCATTTAGTACAATGGTCAGGTATTGCTTGTGATATGGATCATTTGGTCATAAGGCTTCCGTTGTTTTCGGGCAGCTCATCTGAAATGTGTCGCGAATATTCAAACGCTATTTTTAGAAATTCCGTGCAAAATGATGCTTCTTCTGTGTACCACGTTCCTTCAGGACATAGGCGATCATGGCTCTCCACAACTTTCTATCTTGTTTGACCCTTAGCAGTTTATCTCCCTTTGCTAAAATCAAAGTGTCTATTGGTGAGAATTCAACATTGTCATGCGAAATATTTGACCAATCAGAGAAATCTAAAATTCAATTTTTCTCGATCCTACTTTCGGAAAAAATCTCTTATAAAAACCCACAGATTTCGACTTTCACGAACAAAGATGCGGCTTTCTCCAAGCTGTTCAAGCACAAGATATAACTTGGCTACATAGCTTTTCCCACCGTGCTAAAAGAAACATGCCGGCGACTGCAAACGAATTATCTCCAACAGTAACAGCTCGAGCGATCAGTGAATCTTGGCTGACGATCAAAGTCTTTTCAATGGAGTACCCAACGACGTTAACTCAAGAGTAATTTTATTCCTTTTTGACTCTTTTGAATTCATGTATATATGTCTTTAAAGATACAAATGATATATTTAACAGGCATGAGACCATGTTTCTTTTATTTTTATTTTATTATTGTTTGGAATTTAGACGTCCAGCTTTTTAATATAAAAAAGACCTGCACGACCGAATTTCGTACACGTGTTGGCCTTGTTCAACCTGTTGATTGTGTACTATCTCCCAGAAACTGTAACTTCTACTTATTTTTCTTATTATTATTATTATTAAAATGCGTAGACATTCTCATCCTTCAAATCAAGTAACCTACCTTGTACAAGAAATTACCGTATTTCTTTATGTATAATACGACTTGAGTATAATACGAACCCGTGTTTCTGAAGCTAAAAATAAGAAATAAATTATATCTTTTAGTAAAATAAGTAATATAATATCATTTATTAAAATCTGAATTTAATTTTTATGATATTAAAGAATAAAAATGAATCAGATGTTTCGTCATTCCTTCTTTCTTCTCCTAATTTCCGTTTCAAAACTTATTTTCGAATTTTCAAGGAAAGTGGCCAACTGGACATACTCGGTGTTATGGTAATTTACCCACGCACGCATGGACTCTCCCAGCTATAAATAGGAGCAGGTACTGCCTTTTGGAGAGGGAAGTTACCAACAGTCAGCTCTGACAGTTGGACTGAACATTCTTGCTGTAACACTCTCGTTTGTATATGTTTGTATTACTGTTTCTGTTAATATATTTGTTTAACTCAACTCCTCTCTTGTGTTTTTATTTCTGGCCCTACGAAGGCCACAACACTCGGTAATACATTTTAAGGTGTTAATTAATCTATTATACTTTCCTGTCTGATTTGACTTATTTATATTTCTATATCCTAATATACTATGAAAATAGTTTTTCATTTAAAAAACAAAACAAAAAAAATCAAAATATAAATATTACTTTATCTTGTGATCAAAACTGTTCTAATTTTAAACATTACATTAATTCCCAAAGAACAAATATCATGTTATGTTATCAACACCGAGCTACTCTGTGTTTTATTACCTATAGTAGGAACACAAAAGGAAATTATCTATCTTCAGTTGAAATGAACTCATGTGGATCACGTGACGCACAGTAATTGGCGTCATTTTATACAGTGACGAAAGTGGCCAGTCCGTCAGTCAGCTTTCAGGAGTCAAATCGAACAATTGCTTTTTTAGCTAGGGCCAGACTGCTGCCGTGTCAGGAGCTTACAAGTTCCTGGCGCTGTTTTCCTTTAGGAATATTTTCCTCGCCAGATATAGACTATCTCCGGTTAGTGGTTCTCATGTTACATAAAAACACATGACTCGCCGTTTTACTGTAAGGAATATGTCCTCCCTAGTGACATAGAAGATAAATCCGACCCACTTGAATCTCCATTGAGAATCCTCAGTATAGCTTCTCCAGAAACATAGAAGAATACTCCGGCAACACAAATTTCCGTTGAGAAAGACCCTCTATCATTTTGACATTTTCCCTCTGCTTATGTGGTATACATGTGTTATAGTTTCTCTGTGTTGGACATATGTCAATATGTACATATAATTTTGTGTATGACTTAGCGGTATAAAACTCTATCTGAGAACAAAGCATGTTCGTCATTCCTTTTCTTTCATCTATTCCGGTTCGTCTACGCATTAATGTGTTACTATATTATGGATATAATAATGCTCATAATGGAGAAACACAAACTGGGAATAGAACTTCCACACTATTGTAATAACTGGGCGTATTTGTAATCTTGCTCTTTTAAATAAGAGTTTTTTTTTAAGTTGAGTAAGAATTTCTGTAAAATATATAACACGTCACCTCTTTTTTTATTTTAATTTTCGTTCAAAATTTCTCGTATTATGCACAAGAAAATGTGGTAGCTACGTATTCCGACTCTCCCAATATTAAAGTTCACTCTTACCACTAGTTAGATAAAATCTAGGATTTCGAAATCTAATTTTCAGGCAGAACGTAAATCCACTTGGAACAACATTGATATAACAATTTTCCTACTTCCTTCCATTTTCTCCTACTGACACTAAACTAAACAAATATCGAATAATACATTGTGAGATTCTCAGTGTTTAACGGAGAACGTGAAATGACTGTCTTTCTTAGAGATTCCTTATCTCCCGGTAAAGTCATCACTATTCGAAATACCAGTTTTAATGTGACCCTCAAGAAGAGCTCATAAGAGTTTTGTACTCTTAAAACAAACTCAGAGGAAGTGGTACGTTGGAAAAAGAAAAATCTGATTAGATGAAAAAAATAGAAGATAACTAATAGATTGTAAGATTTGCGCAAAACACGTCTATCCATTAAATATAATGTTTATAGCAGTAAGAAATAATGTCGGATAATAAAAAACAGTCCATTATTTCTGTAGGGATACAAAAAGCGATTATCTCCCTTTTACCGAAATGAAGTCACATGGGTCGTGTGACGGCCGCTTAGTAACGTCGCTCGATAGTGACGAATGTGGCAGTCAGTCAGCTTCCAGGAATCAAACCGAGTAGTTGCTTTTTTAGCCCGGGCCACTCGGCTGAGACTAAATCTGTTATCCTCCCCCCGCCCTCAGCCACATGGTACAGCTGACAAGCATTTGGCGCCGTTTTCCTATGGAAATATATCTTCACCAGATATAGAAAATATCCTCGGGTCGCGGTGCTCAATTTGGAAAAAAAAAAAACGCTGTTTCCTGCTTGCGGAATATCTCCTCACTAGCAACATAACAGATGAATCCGGCTTGCTCGAATCTAGAATCCTAAATAGAGCTTCTCCAAAAACACAGAAGAATCTCCGGCAGCTCCAGTTCCCGTCGAGAATTATTATACGTAAGACTCTCTTTTTTCGTCCTCTTGTTGTTACATACATGTTACAGTTTCTCTGCGTAGGGTACCTGTAATTATATATATATATATATATATATATATATATATATATATATATATATATATATATATATATATATGTGTGTGTGTGTTTTTTCTTAACGGCATAAAACTTTCTCTGAGAGCAAAGTATAATTGTCATTCCTTTTCTTTTAGCTATTCCGTTTCGTCCGTGAGATAAGACTTTATTATATAATGGATATAATGATACCCATAATGAGGGAAATGCAAAAGGGAGAACATTCCTTTCTCCCATCGCTCAATCATTATCTGGTGACTTACCCAACATGATGTGACAATATATTAGTTACTTCCATTAACTGGTAATCACGACGCGATATATTATTAATACCCATTAATCCCTTGGAAATTCCCTTCGGAAATGTAATGTTAGCACATACAGGCTCGGAAAGGTCCCAACGAGAGCTACACATTTTTTAAGGGGTAAATAAGCCTTGCTATGCTGTGAACGGTTTAATGCACACCGCCTATGTGGGTGGTTTTTCCAATATAAGATAAAATAAGTTCTCCCAGACGTTAATTATACAGGGTGCGATGGATAAATTGTCATCGAAATAACGCAAAAATGAAAATAATACTGACATTTCATTTTTATTAGAATTGCACAAAAATTTCTTGAAATACTAAAGGGTAAATTTATTCAATAAAATTGCCATTAGCTTCAACAACGGCGTCCAGACGACTTCGGAATCTCCTGCAACTTTTCTGGGCGGTCTCCTTGTTTAAGTTGGTGAATGCTGTTATAATCCTTGCCTTTAGTTCAGCTTTGGTGTTACAAGGAGTTTTGTTGGTCTCTCGCTCAACTGCGCCTCACACATAATAATCAAGGGGGTTGAGAGTTAGGTGGCCAGGTGTAAGGGGCAATGTGGTCACAGAAATTGTATGGCAGCCATAACTGTGTTCTCCTGCTTGTATGACATGGTGCAGAGTCCTCTTGCCATGCATAGATTCTTCCAGCAACCACCCTCTTGACCTAGGCAGCACTACCTCCTCAAACTTGATATAAACCTCTGTGTTGAGTCTGAGGCCCACTGAGAAGGTAAATGGAGGTATGAACTCCGCCGTCACTAGTAATCAATCTAAACACCTTCGTAATCATCATTAGACTAATCCAACTCTTTCCGAATCCTCTGCATTGTCCTCAGTTTGACACCTTATCATTTTAAAATGTTCGTATTGGAGCTTCCGGGACAAATGCCAAGCAGTACAGTATGCCGTTTCCAAATTTCTGGCGGAGTGAATTGCGTCATGGTGCTCTTTTTCTCACAGACGGTGCCCAACTGACCATGCTATACTATACAGTCGACAAAATCAAAAACAAACACTGCGCAGGCACTAAATTAAAAATATAAAATGGTGATAATTTACCCAAGGTACTCTGTACTGTTTTTAAAAAACAGAGTTTTCTACTCAAAGCCACTAAGTCATATACTGTCGGCTGTGCTGAAAAATGTGCGACGTCACGGAAATATGCGCAGTATTCACAGGTATATAACGAAACATATCCAAAGACCAGAGCTTCACAACATCCGCTTACACTAGTAATAAGGAATGAACAAGCAAATTTATTAAAATAACCAATTACTTTAACGAACAAATACTAAAATAAGCAATGACTTTATTAAACAGTGAACAAGTACAATATAAACACAGTCAAATGCGAAAGGGTTAATGGAATTACGAGTTTCCGATTTCTCTCATGTTTCCGTGACGTCACATACATCTCAGCATGGTACACAGTAATTGGGTTGCATATTTTAAATAATAGTTGTAATTTTCTGATCCTAAATATCGAAAGAATTGCCATCAAATATTGTTTTTCATTAACAGAGTTTTTGGGGGGGTTTTTTGCATCTGTAAACTTAAACGGGGTCCTCATCCAGCTTTCCATCGACCACGCGGCCAATGGCTACCCCACGTTGCGTCTCCATCCTCGTCCATATCGGTATGCACCACAATGTCCACAAGGAAACGAAAGGTGAAAATATACGCCAAAGCAAGGAATAAATAATCGAATCCTGTTTCCAATGTATTTAAGCTTTATTCGGGACTTTACTTGCTCGATCTGTGTCTATAGGTAGGTGACAACTTCTGTCATGTCAAGCAAACAGATCAGCTCTTCCTTTTGACCTTCTCTGCTATTAACTTTCTGTGCATGCCCACGTCGCGACGCACAACTGACAACTCGAATAAGCGACATCGGAACTACCCGTGAATATGTAACCCAGAACTCACAAACTCAATCTGAACAGTAGCTGCTAATATAATTTTGGGATCGGAAATCCTCGATGTCCAGTTTTGTTGTCACTTGACACCAAAATTTTCATTTATTTATTATTTTATTCCCTTTCAGTCAATTGTGTAGCTGTTTTAAAGCTGTTTTAAATGACTTCATTGCTGGTCATAAAATACGAGATCGAGATAAGATTACACAATATTTTTTTATTGGAGTGTCCCAGTTATAGTGTCATAGAAAACGAAACTATTAAAAGCATAAAGTTGTATCTAGCTAGTTCAACAGCAAAACTGTGAGACTTAGTTACTAATCTAGTACTTTTAAATTCATGCAGTCGAGGCACCAAGGAATAAAGCTTATCAGAAAAATTGTCATGAAAATATTTAATAAAAAAGATAGAAGGAAGCCACGTCACGACAGTGGGAAAGTGACTGAAGTCAAGATGTCAGGACAAGATCGATTACATTACAGGCCCTTCTTTAAATTTTGTCAAGAATCTCGTGACAACCAGAGCAGATATGGCAACAGTATTCAATGCACGGACGAATTGTAGATTTATAAATGCGTAAGATGGTTTCTGGTGAGAAAAATTTTCTGGCACGACACATTGACCCAACTTTTTTGCAGTACACGAAGAAATGATTCAATATAGTCACTAAACTTCATGTCAGTGGAAAACATGAGGCCAAGAAGGCGCAGTGTGTTGCTCTCCTGGAGTCTAGCATCAGCCATGCTGATGACAGACAGAAAACGTTCCCTGTGGTGGTTAAATGAAAGCCTTTTTGGTTTGACGGCGTTAAAATTTACAAGCCATTTAAGTGAATTAGCAGAATAGTGCTGCATGCAAAATTTGTTGTGCCATTTTTTCCCTCCTATTCCATTTGTGCTTTTTTTTTCCATAAATTCACTACATGGTTAAATAATATATTGAACATTTACTTTAAGGGTTACACTATGAGTCATTTACTGTCAGGGGATACTTTGCTGCTGGTATTAATAATTCCTTAATCACATTTTATCCTAAAAATACTTTAAAAAAGCTTTTTTTCCTAATTATTTTTAAATATGTTTCTAATGTACTTATTTTTTTATTGTATTTATTGTCTGGCACAACACGATGAACCAATTTTCCTAGAAGTCAACCTAGCAATTGATTCAATATAATCACTCCACTTCATATCAGTCGAAAACGTTAGACCAAGAAGCCGAAACGAAAGATTGTCTGACATGACAGAATGAACCAACCTTCGTGGCGACAGACCTAGCAATTGATTCAATATAATCACTTCATATCATGGCAGTAGAAAACGTGAATCCAAAAAAAGGCGAAAAGAATTGCTCTCCTAATGGAAAGCAGTAAATGTTCTCTATGGTGATTAAATGATTGCATTTTTGGTTCCGAAGCGTTAAAACTTGCAAACCATTCCTTGGCCATGTTAACCACTGAGTGGAGGTCCTTTTCAAGAGCAGTTACCAGTTTTACTTTGTCGGACTTGTGCTACTAAGACAAGAATAAATAGTTGTGTCATCAGCATAAATATGTAATTGGGAAGTGATGACATCGGGAAGGCCATTGATGAAGATAAGAAACAACGTAGGTCCCATGATAGCGCCATGGCGAATACTGCATTAACGTGAATTTATCAATAAGTATGCCCGTTCAATAAGACGTTCAGTAAGACATTCTGTATACAATTTAAGATATTAAGCCAAAATTCATCCAAAGACACTATAGCCCTTGAGTTTGTGTGCATTTTTATAACTAAAATAGTTTCAGGTTAATGCAAAACTATTAAGTCATTCTTGTGATCTAAGTACATACATCAGCATATTCCTCTTGAAACTACATTTTTTAAAAGTACTAAAATCCTTGAGTGTGGTGTGTGTGTGTGTGTGTGGTGTGCAGTGTTCTTAACGTTTTTTTTTTACCCATTCGCGTTTTTACAGAAAAAAGAAGAAAAAAACATTATTTTTTTTTTATTATCAGCGTAATCTTCACTTATGCCAACATTAAGTTAAGAAACTTACAAGAATTCTCTTTTAACCATTTTTATGCGCATTTAAATAAATGTAAAAAGTGTTATTTGAGAAAGATGACGGTAGGAATTCTTTTTCAATACACACACACACATTCGTAAGCAAACCTCGCCATAATATAAATTTACGGTTAAAAAAAATTAAACCTTTCACCCCAATCAAGGCAATAAACCCACTAGGACGCAAGCGGTTACTGAGTTTGAAATGATATGAGAAAAAGAAAAAAGTTATTTAGGATTTTCTAAATCATTTTAGATATCAGTATAACGGAAGTAGCCTTAAGGTTTCTGTCATAACATAATGGTGCTATGCCAACATGTAGATATATTAAAGAAAGTAAAATACAGAAGGTCTTCGGGTTACGTCGGACCCGACGTATGGTGTTTCCTGTTTACGGCTCCATCTTCCATAACACGTCGTCACGCGGCGCTATATGAGTTGTTTCTTCACCAGCTGTACGCCATATTGGATTGTGCTACATTCGCTATTTCTCGTTTGTGTCGTTTTGGGGGGAACTTTTTACCTTCATTATGTTTCCCAAACGTAAGGCAGACTCGTGGGTGCTTATGTAGGTGAGTTCCGACCTACCTCGAAAATCTGGTTACGTCGCATCGTAGGAATGGATTTCCGACGTAAGTCGAGGACCCTCTGTACAGCATTTACTCGATTATCCGTACTTCGATAATCCGGGCGTGAAACGAAGAGAAAAATTAAAATAATCTGAACATTTTTTAATTATCGGAAATAAATCCACTATAATAATTGAAAATTTATAAAACCATATTTAGCCACCGTGGTCTCTTAGCCAAGGGTAAGTTAGAATTTCTTGGCCCTATTTCACTGCATCATCTATCACCAATATAATACTTCCGCGATTATCCATACCTTAGTTTTCCTGGAATTCGATTATCTGGATATGAAATGAAGAGAAAAATTGAAATCATCCGAATTCAATTACCTGAACGGAACCCATTATAATATCTCATCTCAGACATGCGTTTTGAGAATTTACAGAAAACATACTCAACATTTGATAAAAACGCAGTTAAAATCGGTTAAATTAATTCTCTCGGTTTTCCCCGTTTTCATACAAAGAACATACAGCAAACTTTTACTTTCATGCTCGCAAAAAAACGGAGTATCAAAAGAACGGTTTTTCCGTTGACACCGCTATTATTTTAACTACCTTCACTCCCTGGCAATGTTTATTTTAAAAAGTGTTGATTAGAATTGTAATAAAATCTACACATGTGATGAAACTGAATTTATACATTTTTTGTTCTTGATAATTTAAAACAAAAATATTAAACACTATTTATTAGATTGTTTATTTACAAGAATAATTTTATATTTACAACATTCTAAAAACTAATACAATTAAAATTAAATATAAAAACATTTTTTTATTAATAAATTTATAAAAACATTTGCTGAATTATAAAAACATTTGCTAAATTATTAAAATATGTGAACCAGCCATAAGGAAAGCCTTATTATTTACCATTTGAATCAATTGGCAATTAGCCATTCCAATGGATAAATAGTGTAAAAATAAACAATCTAATAAATAGTATTTATTATTTTTGTTGCCAATTCTCAAGAACAAAGAAAATATATAAATTCAATTTCATATGTTTAGGTTTTTTAAAAGAATAAATATGATAAATACCTCTCTACATTAATCTAGTTTTGGGAGTTAACGGCAGAAAAAGCGAGGTCAGTCGGAAACGGACATTGACGACTTTTTTCTTTTTTTTTTTTCTTTTTTCATGAACAAATAAACTGAACAAAAGCTAGAACAAAGCGTGAGAAAATTTTATTTGATAATAAATGTTAAAATTCCTACAGAATATGACGTTTGTCTTTGCTCGTTTTCGGTAATTTAGGTATTCACTTATCCGGAATTTTTAAATTATTCAAACATTTTTTTCAACCTGCCTCAAGCTGTCCGGAGAATCGAGAAAGTACCGTATCACTTTTTCTTTTTTATTTATTTATTTACTTTTTTTTAAAATATTACTTATTTCATTCGCAACGGAGTGGACTTCAACCACACACCGCAAATTTATACTGAAACTTAGAAAGAACTAAAAGAAGACTGCATTTGTCTTCCTGGCTTCAATCTATGATAAGGGTTCCCAAACATTTTGCGTCATCGCCCACTTTCAGATGGAAAAATTTTCCACCGCCCACCTATATAGTAAATAATAAATATTCAAGACCATACCAAATTTGTTTGGTAAAAGTTTGTTACTAGTTAATAAAATGACTTTATGATATAGTAAAGAATGCCAAAGTGAGATAACAAATAACACACATTTTTGTTGTTATTGGTCTTCCCTTATCTAATTTATATCCGAAAAAAAAAAAGGTATTTCATCTGAAGAACTATATAATTTAGCTTTATGATTAGGGTTAACGCTGCAAGCGTTGACAAAAAATTAAATGATTCTTGTCCATAATTATAAAATTAAAAAGAATATACACTAGCAACTAATAAAAATTGATCATGGTCTCCTCTTATCAGATTTTTTCCGAAAAAAATGTTATTTCGCCCGAAGAACAATTTGAATTTCTCAAAACTATAGAAAATGCCAAAATATTCGTTGTTTGTGGAGATATTTATCTCATCTAGGAATATAACCCAATTAGCCACTTGTTACTTTTTTAATAACAGTTTGTTTTTTGTTTTGTTTTTTGTTTTTTTTTTGCGCGGGTAGCTATGTTGAAATACCTTTTTAATACTAACCCAATATAGGATTAAAATAGTAGGGTACACTGGGCTCTCCGGACTGGAGTGGCACCCAGTCTAGGAAGAGTACAATCCAATTCAAAATTTAAAATTCATAGAGTTCAAAACCGTGGATAGGCAGCAGTGAATCAAGGAGTTATGGCAACTCACAGACAACAAATGTGGAGAGATATGATCACCTACGTCTTGAAAAGACGTCATTTAAAATCTAGTAACAAAATTCGATCGTCAAATTTTCTGTTAATATTTCATCGGCGGTTGAAATATTACAAAACTATGAAAATACAATCGTAATAGAGCCTGAGGATGATGACTGCTCCATTTTATTTTTTAATTCTAGCTATTTATTTAGCTATACAAAAATAAACGGGCGCGTGAGACAAGGATGTGTCGTCTCCTCAGATTTATTCAACCTCTGCAGCGACGATATCTTAAGGGAACTGGAGACGCTAACAGGATTAATAATCAATTGGCTTAATGTTAACAATATAAAATACGCAGATGACACTGTGTTGATTGACGACTCGAAAAAAAAATGACAGGACCTCCTAAAGAGAATGATAGAAGAGAGCTAGAAAAAAGGACTAATCATGAACTGCAAGAAGTCATGAGTATGGTCATTAGTAAGAGAAAATAAAAACCCTAACATGCAAGTTACGAATTGGATGGATACGCAACAAGCAGATGCAGAAGTTTAAATATCTGGGAAGCAATTTTAATGGAGGATGAAAAATGCGACACTGAGATCCGAACATTCAATGGACTAGCAAAGAAAGAAGCAGAATGAGGAAAAGAGGGCTGAAGTTTAAATAATTGGGAAGCAATTTTAATGGAGGATGAAAAATGTGACACTGAGATCCGAACATTCATTGGACTAGCAAAATAAACATCCCGAAAGCTAAACAAAATGCCGAGAAACAAACTTTTCATTCGAAAAATAGGGTTGCTATGTGGTATCTGTACTCCGATATGGCAGTGAATGCTGGACAATTTCCCGACGGATGAGGAAAAAACTAGAGGCATCAGAAATGTTGTTCTACAGAAGGATACTGAGAATTCTATGGATGAAGCAAGTAACCAACAAGGAAGTCTCAAAGAAAATTGCAACAGAATGAAGACCTACTCAGAATCAGGAAAAGATAGTTAAAATTCCTTTGACATATAATGAGGGAGGCGGACTTAGAAACCTTAATCCTCACGGGGCATACTGAGCGTAAGAGAGATAGAGGAAGGCAG
>OZ010580.1:122042836-122050336 GCA_963932145.1 Acanthosepion lycidas
ATACGGGTTTGTCATTTTGATATCATTTGAGATTATTAAACTATTTAATAGAAAATTAAAAGTATTGCTTTATAAAAAAATTTAAAATTTAAACATTCTGCACTAAAATCAAAGATGGTAACTACTTGAAACAATAACGCAAACTAAAACATTCCTTTCCTTCCTTTGCGTCCTGCAAGATCAAATAAATATGAGTTTATCATATTGATATCATTTCAGATTATCAAACTATTTAGAAGTTATAACATCGAGAAAATTAAAAGTATTGCTTTATAAAAGCTTGTAAAGCCCTAGGCTGTAAGCCATAATAACTTAAAGCAGTGCTTCTTAACCTGGGATCAGATAAAAATTAATATTTATATTCGCTATACAGTCTTTGTCCCAATCAACGGTTTCCCATTGAAAGAAATCAGAAAATGTATCCTGACAGTGCTTCAAAAAAAGAAAACTCACCCAGCCACTACTTACAGTGCCGACCGCTAGGGCATCTCTTTGCTTGCTGTTGAGCCCATGTTTACCATTTAAATATGTGTCATAATTCTCTGTACGACCGCCATCTTTTGCCACTATCAGAGCAAGTGATAATTCTCATTTTCCACGATTTATCATGACTTGATTATCGCCTCACATACTGGTGAAGATTATTTGAACACAATTTCTCTTAAGTGTGATGTGCGTGTACAGGGTGCAGGACGGAAAAATGCACGTTCAAGGGTTGTGGAAAACCAGTTAGACTAATTTCTTATAGGTGTCCATGATTAAAGGGATACGTAACTCAAAAAAAGGTTAAGAACCACTGGTCAAAGGGTAATCCGACCCTGCATGGTGAGCAGTGGTTTGCGCTTGTGAAGTGTTAATGTAAAATGCGGATAATATAAAGGTAAAAAATTCTTTAAAAAATAAATTCTTCTATTCAAGAGAGAGATTATGAGTGCTTACTTAAAGGAAAATGTAATTAAAATATAACAAACTGATTGTAAAATAACCACAACGGCAATGGTAGTAGTAACTCTCAATTGCTTTATTCTCGCACCAACGAGATACAAAATATATATCTGGCCCCTGGCCAGTTAGCTGTTTATATAACACTGAACGAGGTAACTTATTCCTGCCTGCCTGTGGAAGTCCCCTATTATATAATGATACCTTCCATTTCTACTCTACATGCTCCCTCCCTCCTCTGACCACAGGACGGATTGACATGGTCAGCTGAAGATTTTTTCCAGAATATATGTGCGATTGTAATCGCATTTGTGGGAATAGGTGCCCGCCTGTTTCGACGTGGGCGTTGACTTGTGGCTGGTGTCGTCTGATATTGGTGTTCTCCAATATTATTTTGTATTGGGTCAGTTATGGGATCCGAATGTCGATGTTAGACGAACCCTGCAAATATTATCTTTAAGTAGTGACACAGGCCAAGACAAGGATGACGACAACGAGAAGTTTAAATTAAATATGCCTAAATTTATTATTGGCAGAAAAATATAATCGAAGAATCCAGATGTTTTAAATACCCTGGGTGGATATGCTGGTAGTTAATCGTTGGTCTTAGATGCGTCGACAGTTGTTGATGACCGGAGCAACTTGTGTGGTGCCGAAGGTTGATAGACAGTTGGTGTATTGGGTTAGTACTAGCTGGCAGTCATAGCCCAGGGCAGACAGTTGTTGGTACCAGAAGATGAAGACGAAACCGCTTAGGGGGTGTCGAAGGACAATAAGGCACACAGCGAAGGTCGATAGACAGTCGGCGTGTTGAATTGATATTATCAGGCAGTTTTAGCCGAAGGTAGGCGGTTGAAACCACGGTGATCCGCGAGATGATGGACAGCAAGGAGTGAAACCTGGATCGCCGAGAGGATTGGTTGAAGACGTGGTCGGCGGGAGTCAGTTGGTCGTTGGTGATCGCTACTGGTCGCTGATGACCATTGTTCCGGATACTATCCAATCATTTTCTTCAAAAAATTGGTCAAGCGTTTCGTCCCAATAAAATTTTCGGTTCTTCGAGCGCGGTAGTTCCCGGAAGCAGGCCATCACCTCAGCTTGCAAGATGCATAAGATTCACCAGGACTTGACGCCCGTGATATTTGTGGGCATAGAAAAGTGATGGATGTCCTCAGTCATTTTCTTCGTTGGTTTCACACCATCGGTCATTATTAAAAACCCGGCAAGCCCCACCTCATTCTCTGCAAAATGGAATTTGTCAGACTTAAACACAATTCCATTCTTCCCACAGTGCGTTATATATTCCAATGTGTACCTGAACAAGAATCATCCCAAAGGAGGCCATCGTATATACAACGGTTTTTTCGAACCATGTTCTTTGTAATATCGACGAACCGAGGGGAAAAGCCGTCTTCAAATGCGCGAAATCACTGGGGAGCAGGAACATACCTGTACTGGCCCAATTCAGTGATAAATTTAGTGGCATGTTGTGCGACTGAGGAAATCGGAATGCTGTGGTAACCCGTTCCAGGTCTCCATAACTGTTTTCCTTGTCTGAGCCGGAACGATAGAGACCTGATTAAATAGGGACGGCGTGTGATGGATTTCCCTCATAGAGGCAATGTTCAGTTCTTGTAAGTCTACCGTGCGTCTGGGTAGCCTTCTTTAAGCACCAGGTTTCTTATTCGGCGAAGAAGCGGGTACATTATTTCATCGGAGTTATCGAAGCGCATGGCGCTTGTGGCCAGATATCTGAAAGTAGGACAAGGTTGATGGGCTAACATCATTTAGCAACCGTGCAGCTGGTTTGTCCGTCATTTCGAAGCTGACGATTCGGTCGAACTTTTGCTAAAGTGTTGTGAGGTTGGCAGGCTCAGCTAAAACTGGACTTTAGCGTTCCTTATTGGCGAGTCCCGCGACATCTGCCCAGCTATTATGTCGCACGACTAGTTGACTTGCTGATTGCAGCCTTCCGTGTTGGGACAATCAACTGTGAATGAGCAAAGTTTGGCTTGAGCTAGTAGCCTTGTTAAAAAAAAATGAGTGATTGACTCAACTTCCGCCTGAGATGTGGAATGGAAGGTCTGCCGGAAATTCTTTGTGCAAATCCTTTACCGCAAAGAATCGGATGTGTGACAAAAGCGTTTCTTCCGTAGTAGAATTTAATATTCCAGTCCCAGTAAGGTCGAAAAGGAGCCTGTTGACTTCGGATCGGTATGTCGCTCTCAATTCGTTGCGTATTTCGACTTGGTAAGTTTACACATCCCTTTACACAAGAGTCCAAGCATTAAGGAATAATGCCCGATCGTTGTCCGTTGGATTGGGTTCAATGACAGGACAGTCTGGTTTTTTATGTGTTAGACGTTTTCGTTTTGTTATCCCCCCCTCCCCGGAGCGTGACAGTTTCCCTTTGTAGCTCTATCATTTGTTGCATGGGTTGAGTAATCAAATCAAGGGTTCCGCCTGGTACAGATGCCATATCTTATTTTGTTAAGTTAGTTCAACGTATTCACCAGATCCTGTTCGCCGTGTAAAATAACCACAACGGCAATGGTAGTAGTAATTCTCAATTACTTTATACTCGTACCAACGAGATACAAAAAATATAACTGGCCCCTGACCACTCAGCTGTTTATATAAGTTTCAGTTGCCATGAAAATATTTGTAGAAAAGACAGATGAAAGCCACGTGACGTCGGTGAGAAAGTGACTGAAGTCGAGATGCCTGGTCAGGATCGATTATATTACAGATCCTTCTTTGGATTTTGTCAAGGATCTTGAGATGTACAGCAGGAGCACCAGTCCAGATATGGCAACAGTATTCAATGCACGGACGAATGCTAGATTTATAATTGTACAAGATGGACTCTGTCGAGAAAAATGTTCTGGCACGACACAGTGAACTAATTTTCTTTGCAGAGAAGACGAATCAATTGATTCGATATATTCACTCCATTTCATGTCAATAGAAAACATGAGGTCAACAAGGACCACGATTCTTCTTAAATATATAATCCAACTGAAAGAAAATTATCTAGATGCGCAATTTAAGTAGACTTCTCAGAAAGATTGAGGTAACCTGTCCAAAGATTACAATCTCATCTAGATTTCATTTGCTGGAAAAGTATACGATCCAATACTCATAATTTATTACATTTCTGAATGAGGTTCAAACTATTTAGACAGTGATGGCATTAGTTAAAATAATTTTTGATCTACGATCAAGATTCTTAAATATGTTATCTATCTTAAATAAGATATCTACATGCTCAATGTTACACAAGAATACCTTAAAAAAATGGAGGTGTTCCCATCCAAACATAACAGATCTGCCTTTGGAATTTGAAGAGAACCTAGAGATGAATAGAAGGAGCACCAGACTAGATATGGCAACAGTATTCAATGCACAGAAGAATTGTAGATTTATAAATGTACAAAATGGATTCTGATTCGGAGTTTAGTATATGTAGCCCAGTAATACCTGTCGCATGGTCGGGTGATCAGCAACTAAACTAGTTCTCCCACCAGGATTTTATGGTGATGGGGAAGGATAGACACGCAGCAGGATTTAAAAAACGTCGACGGGCAGAGCTTCCTAGACAAGCTGGGACGGTTCCCTCGATGGAATTAACGGTTACCTGCCCGTGTCCATAGCCAAAGAGAGATTAGAAGTTGAAGGTCTTCGGCGGTGATCCAGGCCTACTTGCTCATGACATGCTATGCATAAATGAATACCTCTCCGTCTTTCAACCAGCATATGTGGAATGAACTAGTCAAGTGATCGGCTGCACGGTGACCCTATGACCACATCCGGTCATGGGACAGATGATGATGATGATAATGGAAAGGATAATTTGTCAGAAAGATTGATAAGAACAAAAGTGTTCATGTGAAATTATGAATACTTTAATTCACAGTTTAGTTTTTGCAGGTGTCGTTGACATTAATATCTTCTCGTTACTGGTTTGTCACAAGGGAGGTAAAGAATATAAGCCCGTCGTGTAGACAAACAAGTACTTTCAGTCGACTTTATGTAGATTCGCGCAGGCATTTATTAGCTGACTGAGTATTGAGAATTGTTTTATATCACTAATGAAGATTGTAAATTAAGATTTTGAATTTATGCCAAGTCAACTGGGATTACTTATTAAATATCATTTTATATCACGAGAACCGCTCTATACTATGTCCGCGCTAATTTCTGTTTTTAGTGCCTTCCTCTTGGTTTTAATCGATTCACTCTATTTGTGATTATTAAGCAAAGTAACCAGCACTGTCGTCTAACATGAATGGGCCGAAAACAAGAGATACTTGAATTTTCTGTTGTGTTGTTTTATCTTTGAATTTTCCATGTCGACAGAATGTATATATATATATATATATATATATATATATATATATATATATATATTAAGCATTTCACCCCAGGCAAGGCGGGAAGCCACTAAGACGCAAGGGGTTACAGAAAATTTAGAGCAAGATCAGATAGGAGTGATAGAAGAAAGGATGAGGGTAGTGGATAGATCAAGGCAACTGGAGATGTCGATTGACATTACACTTGAATAACTGGAGATTATAGCTCACAGGGAAACAGGAAAAGGGAAGGGAGTTCCACAGGCGAGAGGTGCGAGACATGAAGCTATTAGAGTAGAAAAGACGGCTACATTTAGGAGTTTCGACAGTGAAGGGGTGAGAACGGGATGCCAGCCTCGTAAGGCGCTGGAACTCATGACGTCTGGGAACCATCGAATGCAGCTCCTCGGAGCAATTTCCATGAAAGTATTTGTAGAACAGACAGAGGGAGGCGACGGCGCGTCTATGAGAAAGTGACTGTAGCCGAGACGCCAGGGCAGGGCCAACTACATTGCATATCTGCCTCTGGAGCCTATCAAGAACCCCGAGGTAAACAGAAGGGACACCAGACCATATATGGCAGCAATACTCCATGCAAGGGCGAATTGTTGATTTGTAGATCTGGAGGATCGACTCCGGGGAGAAAATCTTCCTGGCGCGGCTCAGGGAGTCAACTTTCCTTGCAATGGACGAGGCAATTGATTCAATGTATTTATTCCATCTCAGGTCAGCAGTCAACGTGAGACCGAGAAGCCGCAGAGCGTTGCTCTCGAGAAGCTGAGCGTCAGACATTCTAATGGAGGGAAGGGAAGGATCTCTGTGGTGATTAATAGAGAGCAGTTTTGTCTTGGAAGCGTTTAAGTTGACCAGCCAATTCATGCCCCAGTTCACAATCGATTGGAGGTCCTTTTCGAGACGCACGGCCAGGCGAGTTTTGTCAGCGAGACTAGATTTGTTTTGGAAGCAGGAATAAATTGTGGTGTCATCCGCGTAGATGCCAACTTGGGAAGTTATTGCGTCAGGAAGGTCATTTATGTAGATAAGGAATAGAGTGGGGCCTAGGATGGAGCCTTGATGAACACCTGCGTTCGTGAGATAGGAACTGGAGGAGAATCCATTGAGAACGACCTTCAATTTACGGTTTGACAGGAATGATCGTATTAGGTTATATAATCGACCCGTAATGCCATAACCCTGGAGCTTGCGAAGAAGGCCGGCATGCCAAACCCTATCAAATGCTTTGGAGATGTATAGTGCCTCGGCTCGGGCTTCCCCGTTATTTTGAAGAGCTCGGTAGTTTCAGTGATGGACGTAAGCACATCGGCTGTAGATCAGGCAAAGCGGAAACCATATTGCTTGTCTGAGAGCAGATTATGGGATGTGAGGTGGTTAACCACCCCGGTATTGATTAGGGCTTCGAAGACTTTGCCGAACAGGGGAAGGAGACTGATAGGACGGTAGTTGGAAGGGTCAGAGGGGTCGCCGGAGTTCTTGAAGACAGGAACGATCGAAGAGGACTTCCAGCAGTCAGGAAAACAAGATTCCTTGAGGCAGTAGTTATATAATTTAGAGAGGGCGGGTGCCAGTTCAGGCGTGCATTTCTTCAAGACAATGGCTGGTATCCCGTCTCCACCACTAGCCTTGTTGGGGTCTAAATTGGAGATAACGCCCAGTATCAAAGATGGGGTTATGTTTAACCCACTCAATATGGCCTCAGTTCTAAGAGGGAAGTCGGGTATGGGTACACCGGAAGAGTCGAGCGTCGAGTTGAATGAAAATTTCCGAGCAAAACATTCAGCCTTGTCGATAGAGGAGGTCAGTACTTCAAACTGGTTGAATAAAGGAGGTATAGAGGGTTTGCAATTGTTCAATACGCACTTGCAGAGACGCCATTAATCTTTGGAGCCAAATTTGCGAGATGCAATATGTTCCTTCATCCGAGCCGCAAATAGTGACTTAGCATCGTTGAGGACACGCTTACATTCGTTACGGGCGGAGGCAAAGAGATGTCTATTGCAGTCAGACATGTCGCTACAGAATAGGTGGAAGTAGTGGTTCCTATGGGCGATGGCGGCTGAGCAATCAGCCGAGAACCAGGGTGGGGGTGGCGACTTGACCCTATATTTTCTTGATGGGATGAAAGCGTCGATTCCAGCTTTAACCCAGGAAGAGACTTCAGAAGCACATTCTTGGACGGGGAGCTTAA
>OZ010580.1:122055336-122117836 GCA_963932145.1 Acanthosepion lycidas
ATTGTTCAAATAATTCAAAGTATATTGATCATTCCTCACTTCAAAAAAAAAAAAACAAAACAATACCTAGAGATAAAAGCATGTGGTTTACCTCACTTTGCTTCGCCATTAGGTGGCGCTGTTTAAGGCTATGAAAAGACAAATATTTCCTTCCTCGTTCGCTTTCTTCCTCTTGCTCCAAGATGTAGAAGCGCGTAGATAAAGGCGTACCCACTGGAGAGTGAGTCTCTTTTTCTCGGTAGACTTACGATTGAACTCTCACATACACGCGCATACAAACACGTGTGTATAACACGCTTGTATCACGCACGCAAACAAGAACATTCTTAATAGCGCAGTCTTTTTATTTACTTTCAACTGTGTTAATGCAATTTCTTTTTGTTAATACAGACATTAATTGTCTTTTGTTTTAAAATCCATGTTTTGTATCTTATTCTTACTTGGACTCATATGAGTCCGCCAAATATTCTTTGCGGGACAAATGTAGCAGGAGGCAACAAAAGTGATGATCCCCGCCAAAAGCATTTAAACTCAAAAGTCTTATAAAACCAGAACTTATTTTCAATCCTAAATTTCTCCGACTACACGCAATGTTTTTATATTGCGTGTAGTCGGAGAAATTTATTTGTCTTCATCCATTAAAAAATTAAAACCCGTATAGAATCATTTTACAAATGATTTACAGCTGTTAAGATTATCAAGCCTCCAGGAATATACATTACTTTTCCTTCGAACGTAACTTTTAGTTTCGGCATGTACACTTGATGTCAAATAAAATAGTGTTCCAAATAAATTGGAAAGGGAACCAGAAAATGTAAGAAACAAGGGTTAGGAAGTGATAAAAAAAATCTGATAAATAGTCGGGGGTCAATAAATGGGGGGGGGGGTTGCAAAATGATTAAAAACAAGTCTTACAAAGTATTACAATACTTTGAAGAAATAAAACGAAAAATAAGTGTCCATCAATGTCTGTAAGTAAAATGCTTTAACAAAACTGAAAATATTTCTATGAATTCTTGCCAAAATTACAGTATAAATAAATGTCCATCAATGATCAACAATCTCTCTCTCTCTCTCTCTCTCTCTCTTTGTATATATATATATATATATATATATATATATATATATATATATATATTATATATATATATATATATATATATATATATATATATATATATATATTTATATATATATATATATATATATATATATTGGACTCTCCCTTCGTTTTTGACGTATGAGGAGCGAGCAGCTCAGTTCTTAGAGCCAACATCCAGACTACCCACAAATATCATTTGATTATAGTGGTGAAGACTTGTGCAGAACCAACCACACTTTTTGGAAGAGCCGAATAAAGAGAACTGGTGCACAGTATGCCACAAGTTCTCCAAACGACATTCTGCAGGTTTTGAATTTAGAGTTTTCCTTCTCCTGGACCGGTTTCCACCCAAGGCTATATGACCCAGTCTGTCCTAGCTGGGGCGGGGGGTGGAGAAGAGTTAGATTCATACCTTTCCCAAGGGTATTAGCACGGAAGTGAATGCAATGAACTCAACTGGAATTCGAACTCGGTTCTCCGATTTCTCAATCTGAGCGGCAATCCATTACTCTACAGTGCTTACGTGCATGCTTGCATGCATAATAGGATAGATAGATAGATAGATAGATAGATAGATAGATAGATAGATAGATAGATAGATAGATAGATAGATGAACATACTGGAATAGATAGATAGATAGATAGATAGATAGATAGATAGATAGATAGATAGATAGATGAACATACTGGAATAGATAGATAGATAGATAGATAGATAGATAGATAGATAGATAGATAATGCAAATTTGAAATTTGGCATTTAACTGATTCATCATCTCGACTCCAGAGTTTCGTAGATATGCCTTTTAGTAATCGCTCTGTCCACTCGTCAGAAGGCACCAGCAATTGACTGCTTATTTTTTTCGTTTTCCTTTATATTAAATTAAAAGATAATAATTTATGTACTTTTTTATTGGTGTAAGGTTGATTTTTTTTCTTCTTTCATTGTGTATGTGCGCGCGAGCATGTGTGTGCGTGTATGTTGGTCCGTGGGCGCATTTGTATGTTTGCCCATGTGTATGCTCGAGTGTGTACGTGTATGCGTATGTACATAATATCTTAAAATGTTTTGATGATATCGAAAATAATTCCATAATGTTTATATTCCTTGTGGACCCATTCACTTCTCTTCTTCCTGATAAGCGAGGGTTTCCAAATAAACTTCGGTGATGGGAAATAAAAAGAATATAAAAGATGAAGATGGGGGGGGGCGTTTATCTGGCACCGGAGAGTACTAACAAAGAAACCACCCACATTAAACTATCTTTCTAGTCCCATCAATTCATTAGTTCTTTTGTCGTTACAATTTATTTGTTATTGTTAAAAATAGCCACAAACTGACCGTAGATACAGTACCTCAACCGGAAATGGGTTTAATTCAGTTTTTAAAATTTAGAAAAAAAAAGAACGAAATATGCCGATATCAATGATGGAAGCAGAGTTTTAAATTTTAAATTTATAAATAACAAATAAAGTCCAATAACTGCATTGACATTATGAAGAGGACCCACTTCTAAATCGATAAGAAATCAATATTTTGGCAAACATGGATAAACGTGCTCACCATAAGACATAGTGTCAAACGGGGCTTTTTTCCTATTACACTGCTTTTTTAAATACCTTAGCTCTTCGGCAATGATTATTGTTTTAAAAGCTGATGATTAGAATTGAAATAAAATATAAACATATGATGAAAGTGAATTTATATATTTTTTGTTCTTGGGAATTTACAACAAAAATATTAAACACTATCCATTAGTTTGTTTATTTACAATAAAAAAAAATTATATTTACAACATTCGAGAAAGTAATTGTGGTAATTTTATCTCATCCCCGTCGCCAAAATGTTGTAACCTAGATAAGGTTACTGAATAGAATAATCACACGAAGGTTGGTAACGAACGATAATACTTAGGACACGAACAACAGATATAAGATTCGCTAGCGGCACGTAGAAATAGTCAACTGTTAGAAGTGAGTCAAGTGAATTCCACAATGAATCTCCAACTGCAGTCCAACATACAGTATTTACTACTGCATTTATGTGAATGGGGGCATACCCATTATCGTCCGTAGGTATGCTACAACAGTAATACAGAAGTAATGCAATGCAATATTTACCAATTGTGATAACAACAAAGATGAGGACAGTCATCCCCATGCATACTAGTTCTGATCAAAAAGTATCAAAACTGTTGCTAATGTAATGGCGCTAAAGTACGCAGAGTGAAACCACTTTGCACGGATTGACCGTGAACATTAAGTTATAACGTTCTTGCTCACCATACCACAGAAAACTTTTTGAAAACGGACATTACATGTGACGAATTGTGGGTCAAGGTTCAGGCTTCGCAGTGGAACCGAGACCGAAGAACACATGAATGAGTCGAAGCAATATGAAAACACCGTTGACAGTTTTCTTCAGCTACAAAGTTATTGTTCATCATGACTATGCTCCACTTGGCCAGATAGAAAACAAAGAGCACTACCGTGATGTTGTTCGTCGGAAAAGAACAGAATTGCATGCGTCCAGTGATTAGCAACTACACTTTGATAGTGCACCTGTCCATTAGGCGCAGCTTGTGCAGTAGTTTTTAGCCAAGGACAACATTTCTCAGGTTCGATAACCGTTATATTCCCCAGATCTCGCCCCTTGTGTCTTTGTACTCTTTCCAAAAATCAAATCCCGCTTGAAAGGAACAAGAATTCAAGACATCGAGGAAATCCAAGAGAATGCGATAGAAAAATGCTTATATCAATGGAAACGACTGGCTAAAGTGTGTGGCTTCAGAAGGGGGGTCTACTTCGAATTGAGATGTGCTGTAGTTTTCGTTTTTTTGTAGCACTTGTTCCGATAATTTTTGATCAAACCTCGTATAGCGCAAATAATTAAAATGATCTTTCCTGAAACCTGATAAGAATTGCAGTTTTTGTTTCTTCTTAGTTTTGATTATTACATTTACAAATTGAATTACCCTGTGGGTAAGAGGTCAAGACTCAGATTGAAAGTATTAATGACTGTAAAACGATTCCACAATCCTGAAAAGTCGACACACAAAATCTTTTATCCCAAAGAGAGACAGAAGAATGTCTGACTAAGAAATAACTATTTTTGCAGTCTTTTGCTGTTAATTAAAAATTTGTTTTCATGATTCAAGTGTGCCAAAGTTCCTTTTTTGCAACACCAGTTTCCACCCTACAACCCGTTTCCCCACAGACGAAACGTCACCAGCCTCCCGCTATTCTATCGCTATTTCCATGTAAAGTATTCAGATTAACTACGTTATTTAGTTCCCCTAGTTCTAACCGTCATGGTTATGACCCACCATGCCACGTATACTGGGGCGTATATATTCGTACCCCATTAGTAAGAAGGAAGTTCCACTCGGACAGCGAACTACATTCATTCTCTTCGTATTCCTTTGGTGAGATGTAAGTTCCACTGTACCATTTTCTTATCACGAACCGCTGCTTTGTGGAACCAACTGCCAAGAAGATACTTCCTAGATCATTACAATTTTAGCCTGTTCAAGTCTATGGTAAAACCGTTGTCTTCCCCACATATCCTCATAAATTGTGCCTCCTACCTCTTACTATGTAACCCTCTAGCCCGTTTGACACTTTGGTCTTGTACAGGGTGAACATTATTGTAAAAAAAGAAAGGTACCGAACTTTTTGTTTGAAAAAAAAAACTCTGCCCTCTTGGTAAACAACTGTCGCTCGCCTTCTGAGCAAAAGCGACACAATATCTGCTGACTAACCATCTGATACATTTTATTACCGTTGGTGCAACGAACATTGTTTGCTTCCTTTAAACGAATATTTGCATAGATCACTGTCGTCATTGCTGATTCAGACCTATTCGATATACCATTATGCATACAATAGTTTTATCCTGCCAGTAATGTTTGCTTTCATTTCTCATTATTGATAATAATTTCCTTCTTGATTTTCGCCGCACAATATACAGATTGGTTGCTGAAATTTACAAGAGTAAAACTTAAGGAAAACAATACAAAATCCTATGGCTGAATAATCAAATTCCACTTTGAAAAAAATAACATATTCTTATTTATGCTGTATCCCTTTAAAACCTAGGCAATCATGGCTCTCCTCAATTTCGTATTCTTTGTAGATCTAAACAATGTTTGTTATCTTACTGTCCCTCCCTGTCTCTGGATTGTCAACCATTTTTCACAAGCCCGTTATATAGGTTACTCAATGCTTCCATCTGCCCGTCTTGCTTACAATTATCCTATGAATGTTAAATTATTCATACCCTCTTTCCTCATTATATGTCGCAGAAATTTCAACTGCCTCTTTCTGATGCAATATCCAAATGTATTTTTTGGTTCTCATTTTTCTTAAAACTTTCTCGTTCCATCTATATTGCAATATCTTTCTGCAGAACCACACCTAAGCGTAAGAAAAATTACTAAAATTTCCTGTTGTATTTTTTATATTTTAGTAGGGAAGAAATTTAAGGGCATTTAACACAAAACCCGTCGTGGCACTCGAAATGTTGTGTTGGGGTATATGTTACATTGTTCTAAAAATAGAAAATTTATCCAAACCACCGTAAGCGCGACTTCAAAAGAATTTCAAGTAAAGGATGTTTCATTAAGACGGATCAAAGTCAGCAGTAAATAAATCAGTGTTATTGGTGAAAATTTATTTATTTCTCTATTGTATCCTGTTATTTAAGTCATGGCAATCATGGGTGAAAAATAATATCACCCAAATGTCAGCCAAATCTGGAAGAAAAAGAAAAAAATCATTAGACGATTAAACTTAATTCACATTAAAATCGGTCCAAGTTATTGGGAACATCCTTTATATCGCACTTTTTAAAATGCCAAGAGAAATGTTTAAATATTTCAGTGTTTTTCAAGACCCCAAATTAATATCTCCGTTGACTTGATTTTCTTTTCAAAACAAATGTAGCAAATATTTCGAGACAATATTCATATTACAGTAAATGTAATAAGAGACAGAAGTAGTAGAATAGTGTTTCGAGAGAATATAAAAGGGCGGTAACCCTGGTTCAACATTTTATTTTTAATGCATGTGAAAGCCTAATGAGGATTTTAAGCAGGAAATAATAACGATTAAACTGAGAAAAAAATTCAAAAGAGTTATTTGTTTTAATCATTTCACCTCAAGTAAAACACTGAAGACACTAAGACGCTAGCGGTTACTGAGTGTGAAATAATAAGAGAAAAAAACATTATTAAGAGAAAAAAACATTATTAAGAGAGAACAAAAGAACAGGAATTATTGAATATTACGGTTTTTTAAATAAATTAAAATAATAATACTAAATATATAAACTTTTTTAAACTATAAAACATTGAACATTGTTTATAATCAAATTAAAAAAAAATGAAAAAGCTATCCATACTCACTTCCCAAAAGACTGAATGTCTAATAAATTAATTTTTTAATCATTTCACCCACAAGCAAGACAATAAAGCCACTAAGACGCAAAGGGTTATTGATTATTAAAGAATATAAAAGAAAAATACTATTAAGGAGAGAGAACAATAAAAGAACAAGAATTTAGAATACTTACATTATTCAGACTGTTATCCTCATTTCCATATTCACAACGTTTCGGCCATTGTACGCTCTGACCTTCTTCAAGTGATTGGAATTTCGAATCCTTTATTTCGTCCATCTGTGTAGATTGTTCCTATTCTATGTGCCATGCCTCTTTCGGATGTATTCAGGATTTGGTTCACCACTACTGTAGGCTGGTATTGAACTAGCATCTCTTTGGGGCTAGTCACTGGATCTAACCAACGCCTTTATCCGCTGGGCCATTTGTCTTTGAGGCCACTTGGATTGCTGGGATAAACCTAATGTCTCAGCAACCGTTTTTACCAGTGCTCATATTGCAATTTTTCTGTTGTTATTATTATTATTTCATATTTTTTACCAAAGCTTATATTGCAAATTTTTTTTTTTTTTTTTTTTTTTTTTTGGTTATTTTTGCGTTTTGCACTCCTTATTACTGGTTCCCATGTTGTATTCATTCCTATGCTTGGTCGGCTCAGGAGATTTTTCTGGCCTAGCATATGTGCTGATTCCTTAATTTTTGTATTTTCCAGTGATGTTCTCTATTATTTCAACCTGATCTCACAGGTGTCGGTTATCTCCCTTTTCCGTCCATATGTGGTCATCTATACCTGATTCTTCTATTTCCCATTGTGTTGCCGCTATACGATGTTCTTGCAGTCTTACTTTAATGTGGCGGCCTGTTTCTCCTTTATATTTCTTACGATTGGAATTACCTGAAGAAGGCCGGAGTGTACAACGGTCGAAACGTTGTGAATAGGGAAATGAAGGTTCACAATTTTTCTTATATGAATCGGTCAGAACTCAGAGTCGAGACAGAGAATTATAAGGATACACAGAACACTGGAGAGCCAAGATGAGCGAAGTCCGGTTTTAATCCCTTACCTCTTTCTGCTCCTCCGGTTTTTACCAGCAAAGAATTCACAGATATTAGGTGTCTTAAATAACTGAGAATTACTGCTAGAATAACTTTCCTGCTGAAAGATTATCAACCAGGGTACATAGAAATATTTATAATTATTTACCACTTATGTATTTTTAAATTATTCAATTTATCATTAAACCCTTTGTTAGTTATCAACATTGTTGGTCTGTGATTTGAAATTGGTTTTACCAATTACCACGGCTGCAATGATTTCACAAGAATGAATCCGCAGAATCACAATAACCACTGGGAGAATCCCATTTGAATCTGGTTATCTCCCAGTTTCCTGATGGCCATGAAGATCAAAATCATAGCCAAGGGACAACGCCAAGAATACTACGTTTTTGGTAGCGCTGGGACAGGTAACGACAGATCGACGAAACTAAACGAGAAACAGTGCAGCAGTGACAGTGCGGACAAGCGCGTTACAAGGAAAACATCACGTCCGTTGGGTTAGCTTTCTTTCATTTCCCCTAATTGGTATACACCGCGCTTAGCCGGAGTGTCCACTGAGTGACGCGCCATTCAGTACGGAAAAGGGTTTCGAGGTAGGCACTGCCATATGGAAAAAAACACGGCCCTAATATTCGCTAGCCTTGCCTGTTCAGGGTTTGAGAGAAGGTATGTAACACATTTCTAAACTTTGTTAGCATATTTTCCTTACATAAAATAAAAACTTTTAATTTGCGCTCTTCCAACTTCTTCCTAACCGTTCTTTATTTTTGTTTTTAATATCATGGCAGTGACATTACTGAGATTGTCCACATATATTTGGCAAAACCCAACATATCCTTACAATTAAATGACTATCCACCAGTTCTGATTTCAGGGCTAAGACCTACCATGCCACGTAAATGCTTCTTGTTTGGGATTGGGTTTCCAGTTCCTTCTAAAGTCTTCTCGTTCTCATTCTTACCTAGTAGTCCCTTGCGTCTTAGTGGCATTATTGCCTTACTTGGGTTGAATTGATTTTTTAAAAATTATCCTAACATTTCAAGAATTTGTGGATTATTCCATTTGGCTTCGCCAAACGCCCGCTAGGCGGCGCTGTTTAAGTCTATAAGAGACAATTATTTCCTTCCTTTTCCTTTCTTTCTTTCTTTCTTTCTTTCTTTTTTTTTCTTTCTTTCTCTTGCTCCAGAAAAAAAGGACAAGTCGATGGTGTCATTTATGCTTCTAGTGAGACCACGTGAGTTCCTCTGTTCACCCTACATAGTAACTGGCGCACTCACTGACCGTCACGTGACCCTCATGACTTCGTCCCAACAAAAAGGAGATAATCGCACATTGCAGGCCTACAACATGTAAATACAGAGTGAATATGCAAATAAGCTCACTACCAAAATGCCATCCGTTACAAAGCGACACAAGATGAATCGGTTTTTACAAGAACTCCTACAGAAAGTAGTGGGGGTAAAATAGAAGACAGAACTAAACATCAATTGGAAGAAGACAGAATGTATGGTTGGCAGTAAAAGGAACATGCCAACATGCAAATTATGTGCCATTCCTAATCTGAACGTTGGCGATCATGGCTCTCTACAATTTTCTATCTTTTGTAGCTCTTAATAAACTTTATCTTTTTGTTATTTCCCCTAAATCTTGATAAACCATCCATTTTTCACAAGCTTTTTGGGGGGTAGGTTATTCACTGTCTTCCCCTGACTCTCTTGCCTTCAATATGTCAAAATTTCCAAGCCCTCTTTCCTCATTATTTGCTCTAGAAATCTCAACTGTCTCTTTCTGATGTTATGTATAATTGACTTTGTTCACATATTCAGTCCATGTTATTCTCAGCATCGTTATGTAGAACCATATTTCTGTTGCTTTAAGTCTCTTCTTCATCCGTGAGGAGATTTTCCAGTACTTACTGCCATGTAGGAGAACTAATATTACGTAACAGTTCGGTATTCTTTTCTCCTAATGGGTTTTAAACTCAACCCAGACCTCAAGTGGATCTCTTATATATTATCCATCGCTAAAGATGCTAGGAAAATAGTCGTTCCCTGTACCGCTCCAGCAAGTACCCGACTCCTCTTGCTATCCTCTACCTTTACAATAGCCAGATCAGACCGAAAATGGAGTACTGCTGCCATATATGGGTGGGTCTGCCCAGTCTTCACTTTCCCCTCTCGATAGAGACCAAAAGTGTTTCCGAGTCCTTGTAGGCGACGAACTATTTTCCACTCTGCAACCCCTTTCTCACAGATGAGACGTCACTAGCCTCTCTGCTTTATCGCTATTCCCGTGGAGAGTGTTCAGATGAACGACACTCTTTAGTTCTACCAGTTCCAACCTTCTTGGCTAAGACCCGCAATGCCGCGCACATTGTAGCGAATCAGCTTCATTCTCTTCATATGCCTCTGGTGAGATGTAAGTTCCACCCGAGCAGATTCTTCCCACGAACAACTGCCCTGGGGAACAGACTCTCAAGAGGCTGCTTTCCCAATCACTACAATGTTAACCTGTTCAAGTCTAGAGTTAACAGTTACCTTGCGCACATATCCGCATAAGCTGTACCTCTTACTCTGTAACCCTCTACCCAGGGCCTTTGTACAGGGTGAACACCACTGTAAAAAAAAAAAAAAACAATATTTAAATTATTTACACTGTTTACATTGTTTTGACTATCGTCCTCATCTTTATTGTCACATTCACGAAGTTTCAGCCATTGTTTGCTCCGGCCTTCTTCAGATGATATACGTTGGAATTTCGAACCGAACCCTTTATTGCTCTAGTTCCATGCTTTTTTTTCTTTTTTTTTTTTTTTTTTGTTATCTCAGTTTCAGTGATTTCCCTTTAATAACTCAACTCTCCAAATTTTTGTTAATGAACTCCTTGTATCAAGGATTACTTCAGCCAACGCTTTTATCCACCGAACCGTGTGTCCTTGGGGACATCAGTGTATGAATATTTCGGACTTATAAACCTAATGTCTCAGTAATCATTATTTACCAGAGGTCAAAATCTAAATAGTTTAAATAGTTACAATACCTTATCTCGGAAATATAGTCAGATATATTGATCATGTTTACTTGTTAGGAGTCGATTAAGAATTTACAGTCTCACTTTTGTCTAATTATAAGGATCCAGAAAATATTTTCATGCAAGAAACAAAATGTAGTAGGAAAATTTTTTTTTTTTGTCCAATCAAATGACTTCAACGAAAATCCATCCTTGAACCCTTCTCGAGAAATGTTGGTTCAAATCTGTGGGTATGATTGCTAAGAACATCCCACTTCAAAATTTCTAGACAAATCCTACAGTTGCAGGCTGGAATTTCTTCCTAACTAATAAAAATTCTTGGTCTCATCACCCACATTTTTGTTCTTTCTTGCCTGGAAGACAGAACGTTATAACCACATGACACTGTATGTGAACACAATTCTTACTTTGTGAACTTTGCGTCTTATTACAACATATATATATATATATATATATCTTCGACTCTCCTGTCGAATTGGACGTATGGGGGTCAAGCTGATCAGTTTCTAGGAAACTGACATGAGATTTGATTATAGTGGTGAAGGTTTCGTGCAGGACCGAATACAGAGACCTGGTGCACTACGTGCCACAAGGTCCCCAAACGACCATCCGCAGGTTTTGAATTCAGAGTTGTCCTTCTCCTAGACCAGTTGCCATCCAAGGCTATAGAACCCAGTCTGTCCTGCTATTTGCCCATAGCTGGTTGGAGAAGAGGATTCACACCTTTCCCAAGGGTATTAGCACGTAAGTGAATGTAACTAGATTCGACTGGAATTCGAACTCTGCTCTCCGATTCCTCAATCCGCTATCCATTACTCCACCGTGCCTCCTTATATATATATATATATATATATATATATATATATATATATATATATTATCGGGTTTATCTCATAACCAAGATTAATTTATTATTTGCTGATCGCTTACATTATGACGATGTAAGATAATCAGAGTAGAAGAAAGTGATGGTATGAATTTGTTCGCTATAATGGCTAGTTCGCTAATGTGTGCGCGGCATGGTGGGTCTTAGCCGAGAAAGTTAAATTTGGTAGAATTAATTAATTAGAATATTATAATTATTAATAATAAAAAATTATATATATATATATATATATATATATATGTGTGTGTGTGTGTGTTTCATTAAAAACGGCAGACAAGGTACTACGGTTAAGCTTTTTATTTAATTTTTAATTATCTACTATAAAAAATTAAGGACCGCTAACTTTATCCTCAAAAACAACACACCAGCTAAGTCAAAATTACAACGAACGAACATTATCTATGAGTTCAAATGCCCCTTAAGTAACTGTTCCTAATCAAACCGAACTCATAAATAATTACATCGGTCACACAACTACATGCTTATCTAGACGACTTACCTTACACTTATCGAACCAGAGCTCCATTAGAACCCATTTAAACACACACACAAACCTACCAGATTTCATTCGAAACATACTAGAAGAAAACAAACATAATAACCTCATCCACTTGTAAAAAAAAAAATTAAAGTAATGGAAGCCCTAATAAAAAAGAAAAGCCAACTCTTAACAATATTAACTACGAACAAGGCCACAATGTGCTAACCGTGTTTGTAAAATAAAACACCTCTATAACACACTAAAAGCATACACATAACACACACACTCGTTTAAACTGAAAAATAAATCATCCTTAATAATGGCTAAACGTATAGCCGAAAGGGCTCGGAACTGTAGAACATTTGGACAGTTTCTACACACTCGGTATCCAAAAAAGAAAGCTCTTGTTCGAACACAATTGAATAAAAAAAGCTTAACCGTAGTACCTCGTCTGTCGTTTTTAATGAAATATGCATAAATGAAGGATTGCTGTCTAAATACACATATATATATATATATATATATATATATATATATATAAGCGAGTTCAACCCATAGAAGGCAGTAAACATCGCTAGGAACTTTTACTCATAATTAATACCAAAATCAAACAAGTTGTACTTGTTTGATTTTGGTGTTTCCTGTTTGTATTATTATGTGTAAAAGTTCCTGGCGATTCACAGACTGAATAGGCTGTTGAAAACCGTTTTGTTTTGTTTTTTTTCTCAAGATTTTTTATACAGACCTAATATATCCAATTTTAAATTCCAGTTGTAATTTTAAACCGAAACTGCTTAAATTTCTTTCATTACACCCACATCAACTTCATTTTTATTTTATTTTTAATTTTTTGTTTGGACTAGTGTAAAAAAAAAAAAAAAAAAGAAATATTTCAGAATTAAATGACAAAGAATTCTATTTTGTGGTGAATGCCTACATTCTCTCGGTGCGGGGGTGAGAGTACACTCCTGGAAAATAAATCAAACTCGCTATATGACAAAGGTCAATGTTTTGCAATACAGGAAAATATTACAGAAAGCATTTTTTTTATGAAATGTTACATGTTTCTTTTGTGAGGACGATTTTTTTCTACTCGACTAGAAAATATTCTTTGGTTAGAATGTTAGCGTTCTATTCATGAGACTCGGTTTCGAATATAACCATGGTCAATTAGTTAAGAGAGGGATTTCTCTGACAATATCGGTCTGGACAGCACCTTTGAGAAATAATTGAAATAATTGAAATATCTGTTTGACTTAACATTTGTGAGTGAAACTGAGTAGACGAAAGTGTAGCTGTCGATAGTTCTCATGCCCTCACTTAATGGGTAGACAGAAGCTCTTTAGCCTTGGCTGGCAATGTATTTACAGATAGTACCGCGATAGAAAAAAAATCCCTGTCTGACGACATCATGGGGATGTATCGAACTAAAAAATAAATAAATAAAATTGACGATATTCTTTAAAGGAAAAATACAGTGTAACCCGGATATAAGAGAGTTGTCGGGACCGGAGAAGAAGTCTCTTATATCCGGGTTTGGTCTATTTTGTTTAGGTAAAGTATGGCTCTAATTTGGGACCAGAGAAAATATATCTTATATCCGGGTTTCTCTTATATCCGGGTTACACTGTATAGTCACTTAGTCTGTAAATGTGATTTCAGTTACCCAGATAGATACAGTTGATAGGTAAAACTTCCTCGGTTGATAGCTTGCTGTCATATAACGCTGGTTCTCGTACGATCTCCGAAGTTTAAGCAGCCTTTGAGCCGAGTCAGTTCCTATATGGGTGACCGCTTAGATATGCGGCTGGTGTAAATGGATAATGGCACGGAATTGGAAATAGGCGTGCCGTGTTGCAACTCGACGGAGTAGTTTGTGAGTTCATATTTTCCATTTTAAACACACTGGAACTGTTTATTCTGGGTGGGGGGGAATTGCGGGGGTGGCATTTCCCCTTTTTTTCTCTTCTCTCTTTTTAATATTAAATTGTATTCTAATCGTGGTTCCTCGTCTCCTCCTAGTTTGGCTGTGCCCCGCTATTATTGTTATTTTACACTGTTCGCCAACAATTCTTCTCATGAAGTGTTGGCCGAAAAAAAAAGTTGTTTTTCAAGGAAAAATATGCAATCTTGATTATATATATATATATATATATATATATATATATATATATATATATGAAGAAATATAGTTTTATGGTGTGCTATATTTATAGGATAAAGTGCTTAATGTATAAATGTTGAGTCAAACAGATATTCCAATTATTTCAATGTATAAAGTGTGTATATATATACTGTGGGATACTCGATAGCATTTCTGACAGCATAGACAAGGCTCTCTCCCTCCATCCGTTTGCTCACATATTTGTGTTTGGCGACTTTAACGCCCATCATACCAAGTGGCTTAAGAATGCTACTACTGACCACGCAGGCATTCAAATACGTAATTTTTCAGTTTCTCGATCCCTCACGCAAATAGTTAACTTCCCCACTCATTTTGCCTACAACCGAGAAGGTAAGGGCTCTCATCTCGATCTGTGTTTTACCTCCATCCCCAAGTCTTATAGCGCCACGCAACTCTGCCATCTTGGTAACTCCGATCATACTGTAGTATCTGTTAACATTTCCTTCAACTACACCCCCTGCAAAGAACCTCCTACCACTAGAACTTCGTTCTACTATCAACGAGCTGACTAGGACTCGTTCCGTGATTTCCTCCGCGATGTCCCCTGGGATGTTGTCTTTACGCTCCCCACCCAGGAATGTGCTTCTGAGGTCTCATCCTGGGTTAAAGCTGGAATTGACGCTTTCATCCCCTCAAGGAAAAATAGGGTCAAGTTGCGCTTCTCCCCTTGGTTCTCCGCTGCTTGCTCAGCTGCCATTGCACATAGGAACCACTTCTTTCACCTATTTCGTAGCGACCTGTCGGACTGCAATAGACGTCTCTTTGCTTCCGCCCGTAACGAGTGTAAGCGTGTCCTCAACGAAGCTAAGTCACTATTCGCTGCTCAAATGAAGGAGCGTATTGCATCTCGCAAATTTAGCTCCAAAGATTATTAGCGTCTCTGCAAGAGCGTACTGAACAATAGCAAACCTTCTATACCTCCTTTGTTCAACCAGTTCGAGGTCTTGACCTCCTCTGCCGACAAGGCTGAATGCTTTATTTTCATTCAACTCAACGCTCGACTTTTCCGGTGTACCCATACCCGACTTCCCTCTTAGAACTGAGGCCCTATTGAGCGGGTTACACATTAACCCGTCTTTGGTATTGGGTATTATCTCCAATTTAGACCCCAACAAGGCTAGTGGTGGAGACGGGATACCAGGCTTTGTCTTGAAGAAATGCACGCCTGAACTGGCACCCGCCCTCTCTAAATTATATAACTACTGCCTCAAGGAATCTTGTTTTCCTGACTGCTGGAAGTCCTCTTCGATCGTTCCTGTCTTCAAGAACTCCGGCGACCCCTCTGACCCTTCCAACTACCGTCCTATCAGTCTCCTTCCCCTGTTCGGCAAAGTCTTCGAAGCCCTAATCAATACCGGGGTGGTTAACCACCTCACATCCCATAATCTGCTCTCAGACAAGCAATATGGTTTCCGCTTTGCCTGATCTACAGCCGATGTGCTTACGTCCATCACTGAAACTACCGAGCTCTTCAAAATAACGGGGAAGCCCGAGCCGAGGCACTATACATCTCCAAAGCATTTGATAGGGTTTGGCATGCCGGCCTTCTTCGCAAGCTCCAGGGTTATGGCATTACGGGTCGATTATATAACCTAATACGATCATTCCTGTCAAACCGTAAATTGAAGGTCGTTCTCAATGGATTCTCCTCCAGTTCCTATCCCACGAACGCAGGTGTTCATCAAGGCTCCATCCTAGGCCCCACTCTATTCCTTATCTACATAAATGACCTTCCTATATTATATAACTACTGCCTCAAGGAATCTTGTTTTCCTGACTGCTGGAAGTCCTCATCGATTGTTCCTGTCCTTAAGAACTCTGGCGACACCTCTGGCCCTTCTAATTACCGTCCTATCAGTCTCCTACTCCTCTTCGGCAAAGTCTTCGAAGCCCTAATCAACGCCGAAGTGGTTAACCACCTTATATCTTATGATCTGCTCTCAAACAAGCAATATAGCTTCCGCTTTGCCCGATCTACAGCTGATGTGCTTACGGCCATCACTGAAACTGTCTACCAAGCTCTTCAAAATAACGGAGAAGCTCGTGCCGTGGCCCTAAACATCTCCAAAGCGTTTGATAGGGTTTGGCATGCCGGCCTTCTTCGCAAGTTTCAGGGTTATGGTATTACAGGTCGATTGTTCGACCTAATACAATCATTCCTGTCAAACCGTGAATTGAAGGTCGTTCTTAACGGATTCTCCTCCAGTTCCTATCCACAAACGCAGGTCTTCCTCAAGGCTCCATCCAGGGGCGCTACTCTATTCCTTATCTTCATCAACGATCTTCCTGACGCCATAGATTCCCAAGTTGGCATCTACGCGGATGACACTACAATTTACTCCTGCTTCAAAAACAAATCGAGTGTCCCTGACAAAACTAACCTGGCCGTGCGTCTCCAATCGGTTGTGAACTGGGGCAGGAATTGGCTGGTCAACTTTAGTGCCTTAAAAACAAAACTGCTCTTTATTAATCACCACAGAGATCCCTCTCTGCCCCCCCCCATTTAGAATGTCTGACGCTCAACTTCTCGAGAGCGCCACTCTGCGGCTGCTCGGTCTCAAGTTGACTGCTAACCTGAGATGGAACAAATACATTGAGTCGATTGCTTCGTCCACCGCAAAGAAAGTTGGCTCCCTGTGCCGCATCAGGGAATTTTTCTCCCCGGAATCGATCCTTCAGATCTACAAATCAACAATTCGCCCTTGCATGGAGTATTGCTGCCATATATGGTCTGGGGCCTCTTTTGTTTGCCTCGGGGTTCTTGATAAGATCCAGAGGCGGATATGCAATATAATTGGCCCTGATCTGGCATCTCGTCTACAGTCGCTCTCCCACAGACACGCCGTCACCTCTCTCTGTCTTTTTTACAAATACTTTCATGGAAATTGCTCCGAGGAGCTGCATTCGCTGGTTCCCAGACTTCATGAATGTACTAGGCTCACATCCCGTACTAGGCTCACATCCCGATCTCACCCTTTCACTGTTGGAACTATTAAATATAGCCGTCTCTTCTACTCCAATAGCTTCATATCTCGCACCTCTCGCCTGTGGAACTCCCTTCCCTATTGCTGTTTCCCTGAGAGCTATAATCTCCAACTATTCAAATGTAATGTCAATCGACATCTCTAGTTGACTTGATCTATCCACTATCCTTCTCATCCCTTTCTCTATCACTCCTATCTGATCTTGCTCCAAATCTTCTGTAACCCCTTGCGTCTTAGTGGGTTCCCGACTTGCTTAGAGTGAAACGCTTAAAAAAAAAAAAAAAAAAAAAAAAGTTTACATTGAAGTCAACATTCAGAGGCGAAAGGTTGTTTCATGCTGGACGCAATCCTCAGGCCACCTGACGATTGCGTCAGGCATGAAACAGCCTGTCGCTTCTGAGTGTTGACTTCAATGTTCACATTTATATTTATATACGGTCTATCTCTGATATTGAGCACTTTATTCCATGAATATAGCACACCTAAAAACTATATTTCCTTTATATATATATATACGATTGCATCTAGCATGAAACAGACTGTCGCCTCTAAGTGTTGACTTCAATGTTCACTTTTATATTTACATACGCTCTATCGCTGATATTGAGCACTTTATCCCATAAATATAACACATCTTAAGACTATATTTCTTCATATATATATATATATATATATATATATATATATATATATATATATATATATATATATACACACACACAAGGGGTTATTGATTAAAAAAAAGAGCAGATTTAGACAGTTTAATAAAAACAAATGCAAAGAGACAGAAACTCATTCAACAGATTACTGGATAAGAAAAGGTTCAAACTTTATTATTTTAAGGTTGTTCAACTTGTATGCACTCAGCATGAGCCCCATATATTGCGCGACAAGTATCGAAACGGTATTCCACTTCTTGCCACACTCTAATCAATTGATTTCACAGCTTCAACAATTTGATGTCTCAAATCGTCAAGTGTAGCAGGCATAAGTGGAACAAAAACTCTTTCGCTTATATACCCCTGCAGCTGGGCACCTCGACGTGGTGTAATGGTTAGAAAGCTTGTCTTTCTTGTTCAATTACATTTTAGTAGTGAGTTCGATCCTCACTGGGTGCCTTATACTTACGGCCTTGTGCCGCATCTAAGCCGCACTTAGAGGATCACTCTACCCCCCCACAGATAAAAATCACATGGAGGCCACAAACGATGAACAAGATCTTCTTTTTCACAAATTATAACAATATAAATTTATAAAAATCTGAAAAAAAAATACACAAAGAAACATTTAAACAAGTTTGAAAAAAATTTTCATTTATTTTAATAATTTTGAACCTTTTCCTATCAAGTAATGTGTTAAATGTGCTTCTATCTCGTAGAATTAGTTTTTTATTAAATTTTCGAAATCTGCTCTTTCTTTGTTAACAACCCTGTATATTTGTAAGGACTTGTCTATATCTAGCGGAAATCGGTAAGGCTACGAAGATCTTGCTCTAAAACCCCGAAAAATGGGCTAATAAAAAAAAAAAGGAAAAATCTTTTACTAAGATAGAAATGAGAAAGAAAAATTTTTTTAAAAAATAAAGCAGGAAAGAAAAATATTAGGAAAGAGAAAAAAAAAACATATGAACAAACAGAATTCGGAAACAAAAATGGAGTCTAATTTCAACATCTGGAGCACCGCCCTCTTGCCACAGAACTCTTATAACGAGTCAATCTGTGTACACACATCTAACACTTTAGCTGCAGAGAGGAAGAGATCTCTTAAACCATTGTCATACCGCATACTATGGGGTGTCGGTTAGTTGTACCGGTCACCAAATGTAGTATTACACGCTGTGAATCTTCTTGTAGTAACTCAGTCACGACACTAAACGTAACACTATAATTGGGAAGGTCCTCACTACGGTAACCAAATGTAGCACTATAGATGGCAGATGTGCCAGTGTTTCTGTCACTGGTCCGACGACGTCCTGGATAGGTGTCTTCTCTGCCTACCTTATGTTTAGAAGAGCTGAAAAAGCCAAGTGTTAAAATTTCGTAAACCCAAGCTATCTCTGTCACACAAAACTAAAACGTGACGAATGCCTGAATTTGATCGATATGTTGGAATAATGAAGACTAGAATACTTTGAACAAGATATTGATACGACGTAGTTTATTTGAGCTGTTAATTACATGGGTGTTTCAAACTATCGTCTTCCTTTCCCTGATTCTAATATTTGGCAGCAGCATACAACAATGGCGTGCAGAGGTTTAGTGATGTTCGAGGCCAGCTCCTTAGTTGTAAGCCCCAAGACTCAAACAGGGAGGACTCTAGGGCCTAGAAATTGAGAAATGTGAGAAAGAAAGACATTTTAAATATGTAAAATTAGATGAAACATAAAATAAACAGTATTTCAAATTTTAAAAACTAAATTTGTATTTCACTCGTTGGTTAGATGTCCTCCCTGATATAGATGCCCGGTGCCGTCTCGCACTACTGGTATACAGGTGTCTGGGTACTGAATCACTTGCTCGCAGCTATGTTGATGATACAATAACAGTGTAGCTTACCTTGACGTGAGAGAAACTTCAGCTTGCTATGAGGAGCTAGCTTTATCGTGTCTCTGTGCGGATTTTTTAGGCGTGTCCACGTAATCGGCTCGTATTGTTTATATTACATACCGGTTTGTCCCCAATGATGTATTGGGATGTTTTGACTAATAATTCACCTCCCAAAGTGCGTATATATTGTTTCGAAAAGCATATGGGTTGATAACCACTTGACTGAATTTTGTCTACAGTGACTACGATGTCTGGTTAATAGAAGTAGCACAACAATTACGAAGAAAAAGAATATATGCATTCAGAGTAGTTGAAAAGTCACGCGTTTTAATAAGAGCAACAACAAAAAGCTTAAAATTAAAGCGTCATAATTATCAGTATCCTGACCAGGGAAGTCGTAAAGTATCTGTGCAACTGAGCACCTGACCAGTTCTCTCCACATTTCTGAGTTGAAAGCTGGAGGGGTAGTCATTCATGCGTAGGATTGGGCAATTAGACCTGGTGGAGCCCATCTCTACCCAGTTCAAATCACAGCCGATGTCCTCACCTTGGCCATGCATAAGTGGGCGTTGATTCCATCGGTGATACCCTCCGCCCTCGCCGTTAATTTAGGAAGCCCTCCTCCCAGCGATGACGTATCATCATCTGCATATATAGTTATGGAGCCTCGTCTACCCCATTATGCTAGATGGCTGTTGACCCTACAAAAAGGTTCGTCCACTCTTAAACGTATATTTTTTTAATCCTGATTCTCACAAGAAAAATCTGGGGAGGGGGATTAGTTTAGTCGCCAATTACGCTACAGTTCGACAGATAGTACTGTTAGACCCCTCGTTTTGGGGGTCAACGATGCCGATTCATTCATATTGTTGGATCTTCTCTCGTCTTCTTCCGGTCGGTGATCGCTACTTGTTTTTGGACAGAGATATACAACTTCACATGGAATTTTAACCTTAATATTTTATTAACGTTGACGTATACATCTCTAACTATCCAGTGGGGTCGCTTTCTTATTCCACTGGGGAGTAGATGCAGACACGACAGAAAACAAGTCTACATTGTTCGACGGTTAAGACTCGACTCCCCGAAAAACTTTTCTCTATCATTCCCACGTTAGTTCGGCCAATCAAAATCGACTTCCTTTATTTTGTCCTGTATCTGACCCCTCAGTTCAAACTCAGGAAGTCAGAGCAGAAATACACTTCTCTAAAAAATAATATTCTGCTAAACTATTATTTAATAGTAAAGTATTTTCGTAAGAAAATAACAGAAATATTTACGTATGAATCGGTATTTCTTTTTAGAGCTATCTTTTTAGCACTTTCACCGTGGATCAGTGTAATATACGTACGCTCTGTAAAAAGCGTTATATACACGTACAATATTGTATGATAATGATAGCATAGCATTTAGAATCAGTCCGGCCAAGCGCAGCATCTGCAATTCGAATTTTTAATGACAATCTCGTCTGCTGGTAATGCATGCGAGGCGTTTGTGGAGCGTGGGCTTCATTTTGTCATCTTTGTCTCATCTTCTATCTTCCTTCTGATGTTAATTCTCGTCTTAATTTCTCCTGATTCCTTCTCGAACAGCCTTTGCTCCCAGATCACAATCTCTATGAATTTCAAATCTCCCCCAAGTGCTGTATAATAATAAAAATGGTTTTATATATACAGAAAAAAAGCAGATTTCGAAAATTTAATAAAACAAATGTTAAGAAACAGAGATAAATTACTGGATAGTTAAATTTTAATTAATTTTTAACTTGATTCTTGTACATGGAATCAAGTGAAAAAAAAGTTATGTTAAAATTTTTTATAAAATCTAAAGAATCTGCAATGTTATCGGTTCTAACCTGGTATCCCGACTTCAAGAAAAACTCTTATGCTAGCTCTTGCGAAAGAATAATTGGGCCCCTGGTCCCTAATCTAAAGGAACCAGCTTAGAAAACAGCAATAATAATTTTGAAGAAATAACTTTGACTTCCTCAGTTCACTCCATGCAACTTCAAACCCCATTTTAACTCTGATTCGGGCAATAAATCCAATTCCGGCCAAAAGACCGATATGAGCCGAAACCCCGATATGAGCCGAAACCCCGATATGAGCCGAAACTCCGATATGAACCGAAACTCCGATATGAGCCGAATTTCCAATTCAGACCGACAATTGAGTTCTTCAAATCACAAACTCAGTGGAACTTCAAAACCTCACGTCACAAAACTTCTCACTTTAACTCATATTCCCCGGCATTTTGAAGAAATAAAACTGATTTCCTCAATTCACAAAGTTTTGGAGATATTTTAAACTGAATTTAAAACAAAAAACGATCAATTCACAATGTTTTTTGTTTTATTTTAAACACAATATAAATTAATAACTTTTAAAATCAATTTTTTTTTTCAGTTCATTTAAAATTTCAATTTTTAACCGTTCCCTCCTCACCTGGGCACAAATCCCAATGTTGGATGTTCAAGCATCAGATGAAGAGCAGATTTTCAATCCCGGGATCATGCTGATTTCAAAAAGGTACAATGTGTCTACGTGGAACAAGTATGGCCGGAGAGGCTTCAGACACACGAACGGGCAGGCAGAATTTGCCATTTATTTATTTAGAAGAACATTATACAGTTAAGAATTTATGAAGACTCTGTTAATACATGTCAGACCGCGAATATATTGATTGGTTCCTGTAATAATACCTGACTCAGAATAGGTCGTATTTGGGGATTTACTAAGTAAGGTCTCGTGGATCAGGAAAGAAATAGAAGTGAGTCAGTTAAATAAGAGACTGCGAAAGTGACATGTGCTTAGGTAACAAGGGGTAGACAAGAACCGGAAGCGTTGACAGAAACACGTGCTGGAAGAAGCAATCGAGAACAAGAGGCTCTCAGAGAAAGAAGTGCTGGGGAAAACAGCTAGCGATAGAGTTCTACGTGGTGACGAATAATTTGACTTCAGTAGCAGCACAAGAAAAAAAATTGATTTTCTCACGCCAGCAAGTAAGCGGGAGGAAGAAAGAAAATTTTTAAAGAGATTGCCATTGGTCGTATAATTTGACGTGTTGATTGTCAATATACAGACGAGAAGGGCGGTGGTGCCATGTCTCATTGGACGACAGTTAAAGGCCCATGGCCACTAAAGTTTAAATTAATTTTCTCAGTGCTAAGTTAACTTTCATCATTGATTACAGTAAAGTGATCAGGTTACTTCTAAATTTGATGTAACTTTTTTTTTTCTATTTCTTCAGAGTCTACGGAGGCATTGGTGTAATACAGGAATTTTGGTTTCATGCATTTTTTTTTTAAAGTAATAAACTTATTTTTTAATGTTCTTTAACATTCCAAAAAAACTACTTCTAACTTAATGACTTACCTATTTAACGACCCCGAACTTATAAAATCTCATAAAATATTTTTTTATTTAAATTTAAATATTTTTAGTCAATATTGTGCGTTGTATGGGAATGTTGATCGTGACTGTTTTTTTTTTTTTCCTTTCTTTAAAAGCAACCAAAATAAAATGAAAAATAAATTAAAAAAAAAAAAAACTTATACTGTATCTATAGTACGCAAACCTAAAAACATATAGAATATAAAACTGATTTTCAAATTTGTTTATTAAGTTTTCTGTTCAGTACACTAGTCATCACCAGATTCATTTCTTTGCTCAATTGTAGTTTATGGTGACATTTAAAGTAGAATAGTGCAATGAATTGCCGGTTCCTTTTGCATTAGGGTCCCTCTTCTCAAAGGTTAAAGTGGCAGGACTTACAAGGCAGTAGGTGGTTTGAATTCTGAGTTTTCCTTCTAGTTTTCCTTACCAACTATAGGATTTAGTCTGTCCTGTTATTTATCGATGGGGAGAGCGATATATTAATACCTTTCCAAATGGTATTAGCACATAAGTCGTCGTCTGATTGTGTTTAACCTTATGTCAAACTCTATGAGCTATTTAATGCCGAAATCTAAATACTTTGTACGTAATTTCATATTTTCAACTGCAGATGTTTTGTATATAAACATATACTTTCAGGATAAACAGTTTTTTTTAAATATATAGTTCGTAGATAAAATGTTGGTATTTTTTAATGTATTGCTGATAATTTCAATACAAAAATGTATTGCTGGTAATTTTACTATAAAAATGTATTTTAATACATTTTCAGTGTTGTATTGATTGTCATTTTATTATAGAAATGTATAGCTGGCCATTTTGTTATAAAAATTTTACCAAAAAAATGTAATGTTGATTTTTTTTGGTGGGGGGGGTCACTAATTACCCATAGCTGCGACCCTAATAGATGCTTCCACCACAGTTCATAGTTGGGGACAACAGCAGTTAAGACGTAGTTCCATGCCCCTCAAAACTTCCAATCTCATGATAAGAGGATTTGCTGCCGCATGTAGTTTATCATTATACCCCGTCCTGTGTATGAGGATAAACTACATCTGCGTCCAGGCTAAGACGATAAACTACATCCGCGTCCAGGGTAAGACGATAAACTACGTCCAACAGCAAGGCCTCTGTTCAGGAGGTTTTGAGGAGCGTGGAACCACATCTTAATTGCTGGTGTTCCCAGATCCACTCTGACCCGAGGTGGTAGCACCTGTTAGGGTCCCAGCTATAGGCAAATAGTTAACCCCGAAACAGAGGTAAAAAAACATTATAAAAGTGTAAAAATAGGTTTTAATGCTAGAAATACTTTGTAAAAAATTATTACCAGAAATAAATTTTTGAAGAAAAAAACTATTACCAGCAATATATTCTTGAAAAAAAAGATTACCAGCAATACGTTTTTGAAAATAATATTAGCAGCTATACAGTTTTCATGAAAAAAATATTACCAGAAATAGATTTTTGACAAAACAAAATATTACCGGAAAAAAAGTTGTCGGCATTAAATAGCCCAGTGAGGTTGATATACCGTAAAACAAAACAAACCAAACCAAACCAATCGTCATACCCAGGAGAACGTAAGTGAATGCTATGAACTCAACTGGAATTCGAACTCCGTACCGCTATCCATTACTTCACCGTGCCACCATTACACTACTGTACTGTATAAAAATGTACAAATAAATTACAAATATCACCAATGGTAAAAAGTAATATTAAATCGGAAGTTGGTTGACACAACCCCATTACACGTGTTATACTTCTCGTTTAGTTTCCACCTCGTTTAGCGGCCAAGTCGTTGGAACAGAAAATGGTCGTTAAGTGAGGAATGTATGTCTGTATCAATTTATGAGCATTCACCAGTTTCTTCGAATTTCATTATCTTGAAATTAACATACGAAAAATAATAATTGCCCACAAATGATCATATGATAAACATGACTATGTATTGCATGTTGCTGTCACATCTGGTCTGCTGCTTTTGCTATTAATTTAGAGATTCTTAATGAAATCCAAAGAAGAATATACAATTTTTGGTACTAGGTACTGATCTAACAACTTGGCTTCAAACATTCCCACTGCCGTATTGTACTTTCCCTTTTCTATAAATATTTATATGCTAATTGTTCTAAGCTTTCCTCTTTGGTAACTAAAATTTACGAATTTAAACTCAGTATTGCATTGGCGGCTAGGGCTCATCATTTTACAATTGAACTAGCTAGATGCAACCGTAATTTCTATGCTAACAGTTTCTTCTCTCGCACTTCTCGCTTATGGGACTCTCTTCCGGCTTCTTGTTTTCCAGTCAACTATGATCTTCAAAATTTTAAATGCAATATCAATCGTTATCTTCTGTTTTCTTAATTCCTCTTCTGTTATTGTTCTCCCTCCTTAACAAAGTTTTCTTTTCTTTTCCTCATATTCTTTTACTCAGAAACCTCTTGCGTCTTAGTGGCTTTATTGACTTACTTGGGGTGCAATGATTAAAAAAAAAGACTTATAAAACTTGGCCTAGTCCGGCAGAGGGTTCAATGGTTGGAAAAAAAAATTTCTCTGAATTTCTGGGATAAGGACTTATCATTGTTTACATTTTTTTACAATTGGTCTAATGTCCTCATTTTTATGATATTGTCACAACGTTTCTGGACTTCTGACCTCTGGTCTTTTTCAGGTGTCTGACAATTCAGGTACCCTTCGAATTGAACCCTTTATTTAATCTACAAGGATAAATTGTTCTCATTCCGCTGTAGATATCTAGGAGCGTCTCGGCTGTTGTCGCGTGGAGAAATAGACTAGTGGATTAAAGTGCTGGTTCGTGGATTTCGTGACATAGTAATTGTGATTTCAATTCCTGCGACGGGTAGTACAGAGTCAAACTCAATGGAAATGAGGCTACTAGTAACTGAGTAGTACTAAATAGAAAGTAAAATGAGATTCCCTTCATATTCCATTGAAATGAGACGATGCTTTCTTGATGAATACAACCTTAAGTTTTTCAAGTCTAGAAAAAAACCGTCATCACGTCCTGGATATGACAAGAAACTACATACAGTAGCAATGCCTCTGATTGGAAGGTTTCGAGAAGCGTGGAACCTCCTCTTAATTGCTGTAATTCCCACCCTGACCCGGGATAGTAGCACCTGTTTTGGTTCCAGTTATTGGAAAATAGTGAACTCCGAAACTGGGGCCCAAACATTATGAAAGTATAAATATACAATTTTGTAGTAAATTTACCAACAATACATTTTCACAGTTTTACCAGCAATATATATTTTTTAAATACCAAAGATTCCAAGAAAATTAAATTTCGGCATTAAATGACTCATAAGGAGCTGATATGCCGTTAAACAAACCAAACCAAGCCAACCGCCCTGTCGCCTGGGGATTCAGAATAAGACCCCCAATGAGGCCACATGTTTGCCGGGGGAGGGGGGGTGTAATGTCTGGGGACAGGATACTGGTGGTGGAGAGTGTTAATGAATCAGGGTCAGATACGAAACGAACTGATCTCCAAACACACCACTTTGCATCTTACTTGGACTTGACAGGGGCTGATCATACCAATCCTTAGCGCTTACAACTAATCCAATTTATGTGGTACTTTATATCTAAGTACAATACCCCAAATATACACCGGGATAAAATACCATCTCTATCCAATTTATAGGCGTTATGGCTGAGGGTCGATCGGTTCGAAGAATTCTAGACGAAGATATGGCTGTAAATATACCAGTTGTACATTTAAGATTTGGGAAGTGCAACAAATGGTTTAATGGGTGATCAGAGTTTCTCTCGAATACGAGTATACTGGTTTGTGTAGCTCTGACCTGTCAAGGCGGGTGGGGTTACCCCTTGACATGCCCCAATGCTGGATTCTAAGGTGGGTGGAGAGCACAGGCAGTGAATTTTTTCTACATCAAAATTATGAGTAAGCAAAATAAAAAAAAATAAAAGATATCTTTCAGACTCTGATTCTAAAAAAGAATTAAGTACTGAATTTCCAAGATTTCTTGTGCTCGCGTCCCTAGATGAAACTCCTCGAGCAAAACCTTTCACTTTCTTGACTGAAAAAGTGCTATCCAGTAGGAATAAATCATAAACAGTCAAGAAATTGAGACACTGTAATTTGCTGGTAGAAGTGGAAAATAGGAAACACGCCAAAATTGTAATGGAGATGATGACCTTTCATAATATCAAAATGAAAACATCCACCTTTGAAGAACTGAACACTTCTAAAGGAGTCATTAGAAACAGAGTTGTCTCTGGCCACACCTGAGAAAATCGCATCTGCCTTAAAAAGCCAGTGGGTCATTGGTTACCGAAGAGTCACAATAAAAAGGAAATGAGAAACCATAACAACATAACAATCCCTGGGTCAGGCAGTGGACACTTTACCTCAGTGGAAACAGGGCGATCTGAGCATTACTAAAAGAAATAAGAACTAGACGATATATCCCTAGCTATAGAGAAACATTTCTAAATATTAATGAAACTAGAACAATTTACCCCCGTAGATTAAATAAATTGTTCAGTTCGAAATGAGGACAATAGTTTGCATGTATGTCTTTGCTTTTGTCACACCGCAAATCTCTAAGTAAATAAAAGTCGGATACAATATTGAGCGAGAGTAACAATATATTCCTGCTCCTCTAAGGTGCTTCAAGTGCCAAAAATTTGGAAATCATAAGGATAGCTGCAGGAGTCGCCCAACATGTGAAAAATGTGGCCAAAGGGATTCAGCCTACACGGAAGAAGAATGTCACTATGAAGAGGGATGTGATAAATGCCATGAAAACTATCGAGCACACCGACGATCAAATGGCTTTTGGAAAAGGGAAAAAGGAAAAGAGAAAAGGGAAAAGGAGATAGTCAAGGTGAAAAATAAACAAAACTTCCCATTCATAGAAGCAAGGCAAATAGTAGAAAGCCACATGCAAAAATAACAACCACAGCGAATACGAGTCAACCTGACAAAAACAGAACCCACATTGAGAAGTTCGTATACTTCTGACTGACCCAAATTTCAAAACTACCTGAAAGACATATAGTCCAAGGAAATAGTAAAAACTGAAACACAAAAGAAAACCAAGGAAAGAATTGAAACAATAAATAAATAAATAAATAATAGAAACCAAACCAAAATCTACCGCTTAAACACAAACCACTCCTCCAAAAAATAAAAATAAAAATCTCCCACAAAGCAAAGGTCACGGCGATCTCCTATCCGTCACCAAAAACCATCAAAGATAGACTTAAGAACTTATCTAAAAAAAAAAAAAACAGAACCAGACAAACAATTAGCAGAAATTCATAGTGACCAAATTCCTACTCAAAACCAATTTGACAAACTGGAAGAAATGGAGACGGAAAGCACAAACAGTCAAAATGTCCAAACTTCGGACAATTAAATCACAACCACGGACTAAAAACATTTAGTAATTATGTATCATGTATCAAGTATCAAATAATTCAAAGGGACTGTCGCGGAATAAAAGCAAACATAAATGAACTGTTGTGCTAGTAACAGACCTATCACCGGCAGTTGTTTGCCTTCGGGAAACATTCCTTCACTAAAATGAGAGAAGACTGAATATAAACCAATACCATTAATGCTACTACACACATGACTCTGGGCTTCAAGCGTCAGGTGGTACCATCTATCCTAGTTAGGAATGATGTACCTCAAAGTAAAATAAATCTATTTTACTGTTGTTAAAACATCTGCTCAGTATATATCCCACCGAATGAACCAGTAAATGAAGCTGAAAATCATGAAATCATAAGTCAACCCCCTACGCTTTTATAATACTAGGGGACTTTAACTGTCACAGCACCATATGCGGTTGTAAAGACACAAAGCAAAAGGGAAAGGCCCAAGAATCACTAATTAATAACAACGATTGATGCATTTATAATGATAAAACCCGACTTGCATAAATCCAGCTACTCGGCAATAGACATGGGTTTTTTACAAGTGAATATTGCATTAAAAATTTTAGAGAATAACAATAATTTTTCCAGATACAAGTCATATTATTTGACCCATAGCTTGAGGGAAGAGATAGATTCAGATCTTTCCCAAGGGTACTGGCACCTAAGTGCATTTGTAACAAATCCAGGTATAATTTGAACTTGTCTCATCAAAGCTGGTATCTGTTACACCACCTGCACATCCACAGGAAGAAAGAAATTATGATAGTGTTCTCGTGTGTTTAACTGCTTCAGAGAAATGGAAAACTTATCTATTTCAAGTCTTTTCATTTGTACCCTCTTACTTCTTTGAATAATGACTAACATTCATATTTGTGTTTTTTATGGCAATATTTTGTTAAAGCTAAATATTTAACGACTTACAGTTACATGACATTGAAACACTAGTTCCCGTATGTTCACCAAAGTTAAGCAATGTCAAACTTGATCGGTACCTAGATGGGTGACTACTTGGGAATACCAGATACTGTAAACTTGGATGTCTGGATGGTGTAATGGCTCATGGCTTGGAATTGTTAATCGGAGAGCCAAGTTCCAATTCCTGTCAGGTTTATTATATTCACATATACACAAATAACCTTGAGAAAAGTATCACTAAAACCATTGATATGCTATTAAACAAAAAAATAACGACCAAATGAAATCTATTTAACAAAATAATAGGGATATTTCTATAGTTATAGAACTTGCAAGGAAATTATTCAGTCATTAAGGAATTATGATTCATCAGAAAATTCAAATAGGAAAACTGGAAAATTTTCACAGATAATATAAATTAACATTATTATTAATATTTAAACCTAATCTATAATGTAGCTGTGAAGTTATGTTCATAAAAATAAGAGATGATGTTCAAGTCTCACTCGAGGCTGTGTCTTTATTGCTTATTCACAATTGTGGGATAAAAATTTGTGATAAAAAGTAATAGAAAAAAGCTGCAAGAAACAGTCAAAAATTAATAATAACTAACCATCCATCAATTTATATGGATTTCTCTTGGAACGTACTGGCAGACGCATACGGTAGCGGCAACTTAGTTCATTGCCTCTGGCACCGAACAATATGTACAGCCCCAATTGTAGTGGTTCCGAGGCTCTCACCAGTGAGGGGTACGGCTTAGAAACGGTAACTACAGTGAGTTCCGACTGGCTTGCAGGCAAAATCTGTACAAAGAAATCAACATAAGACAACTATTTGAAAATACCAAAACCGTCAACGTAGTAATCTACCTTAAAGAAATAGATCAAAACATATAACACCTACAATAGATCTATACCAAAACATATAACACCTACAATAGGTCTATACCAAAACATATAACACCTACAATAGGTCTATACCAAAACATATAACACCTACAATAGGTCTATACCAAAACATATAACACCTACAATAGATCTATACCAAATCATATAACACCTACAATAGATCATATACAAACTATATATCTATAAAACATGTTTAGCTTGAAAGTATAAAATTATGTTCAAAATATATGTAGTTGAAGGTATAAATTTGCGTTCAAAATATATTTAAAGTCATAAAAATGTTCAAAATAGTTAGATTTCGAGATTAAATAACCCATAGAGGTGTTGATATGCCACTAAACCAGATCAACTAACCAATTATCATTTTTTTCTTCTTCCCTCATCCCACATTCTGCCATCCATTCACACAAGTTCATCAGATAAGTGGCTCACTGCCTTGCTTTATACATTTGTGTCTAATAAATAGAAAAGAAAGATATTTCAGTTGTAACTAAACAAGTATGATTGTTATAATTCTTGAATGCAGTATAAAAAGATGCATTTAGTTTATTTTTACTTTTTTTTTTTTTCTTATTTTGGGGGCGTTGGGTCTGCTTAAACGACACTGATGTTTTTTTAAGATTTAGCCAAATTTGAATAAAATTACTTATGCTGGTTTTGTAAGCGTAGCTTAGATGTGACACAAGGCCGAAAGTATGGGGCATCTAGTGAGGAACAAACTCACTAATCAGTCGTAATTGATACAGCGGGATATGCTTGTTAACCATTACACCAGGTCGAAGCGCCAAGTGTCCATTATGAATGCAAGATGAAATGGAAAAAATACTTGATCCGACAGCGAGCAGCGTCATCGTGCGCAGGGTAGCATGCTAACAACTGCATTTTGTTCTTCTTCTTCCTTTACATATCGTGTCCCTTCAGGACGTGAACGATCATAAATCACCACAATTTGCGGTACCTTGTAGCTATTTGTAAATTTTGTCTTTATCGCTCTCTCCCCACCCCTGTTTTGCCATCCATTTTTTTTACACAAGCTCATTGTGCGCTGTTTTCTTCTGTCGCTCTTGTTTTCTTCTGTCAACTGTTTCTTCTGGTGTTAATTTGAAGTGTCCTTTTTGCTTCCATTTTCTCTAAAACTTCGTTATTGTTCACATGTTCAGTCCATCGTATTATCAACATCTCTGTTGCTTCAAGTCTCTTCTCCATCTCTAATCAGATTGTCCAACATTCACTGCCATATAGGAGGACCGATATTACATAACAGTTCAGTTTGTTTCTAACGAGTTTTTTTTTTTTCAGTTTCTTAATACTTTGCTTAGCTTTTGAGAGGCATCTTTCGCTAACACAATGCTCCTTCAGATTTCGATGTCGCACTTTCTGTCGTCTGTTAAAAAACTTCCCAGATATTTAAATTCTTGTATTAGTTTGATTTTTGCATCGCATGTTGTGCTCTTCTTTTTGTTGAAAACCATTACAACCTGTTTTCTCACAATTGATGTTAAATCCTTTCTTCTGACTTTTCTTTACTATCTTCATACCCAACTGCCTCGACTAAATGGAGCTCGTCAGTCTGGGAAGGCAAACCCTGATTTTAAACCTCCGTTGCTTTGCATCCATATCCAAACACCAAAAAGCCTATGGAAATAAATGCAGATAGAAAATCCAGAATGGAGCCCCGAAAGCAACTGTAATGCCCTGTGAGATACAGCTTTGGATCTTGTCGGTACAACCGAGATATGTAGTCAGGGTAAAGCAGGTAAATGAAAGTAATGGATTCGAACTCGGCCCTCCGATTCCTCAATCCGAGCCGGTATCCATTACTCCGCCATGGCACCTCAAAAGAGTAGATCAAAACGAAATACTCGAACAGGGTTTTCAAATGGTCCCATTGAAACTGGGGCGTATTCTAAGCCAACTCATTGTAGACATGTTGTATGCGATCACAGATTCATTAATGGTTTAATACGTTAGTGCGTGAATTTGGTCACATAGTAATTGTAAGTTCAATCCCTGGGTCAGGCAGTGGACACTTTACCTCAATGGAAACAGGGTAAACAATATCTGAGCATTACTAAAAAATAAGAACTAGACGAAATATCCGTAGATATCTAGAAATATCTCTAAATATCAATGAAACTAGAACAATTTACCCCCGTAGATTAAATAAATTGCTCAGTTCGAAATTCCCTGCAGATTACCCGGATCGACATACAACTGATGAAGGCCGGAGGGCATAATGGCCGAAACATTGTGATAAAAACAACAAAGATGAGGACAATAGTCTGCATGTAAATAACGTAAATAATAATAACTCCTCATCCAAGAAATTCAGATCGATGGGATCAGGTGATAATAATAACAAAGATGAGGACAATAGTCTGCAAGTAAATAAGGTAAATAATGATAACTCCGCGTCCCAGAAATTCAAAGAGAAGGTGATCAGATTATAACAACAACAAAGATGGGGATATTAGTCTGAATGTAAATAATGCAGATAGAAAATCCAGAAATTCCGATAGAAACAGCAATCCAATTTCTTTACATTACTTCTGAAGTGTAAGTCTTCTTAAGAATATCGGGAGTAATTAAAACGTTCTTGTTTTGTGAATTGGAACATTTTGCATTAATTAGAACGTATTCCCAGGGCTCTATTCTTGGACTCACTCGGTTCCTTATTTTCATTAATTTCATCAGTTCCTAACTCAGTATCTATGCTAATGATAACTATTTATTCCTGTCTTAATTGTAAGTCTGATAAGTTCGATAAAATCCAATTGTAGCTGATCTCAAAAATTACTTACAATCTGTTGTTAACTGGGGCAAGAAGTGGCTTGTTAATTGTAGCACCTCTAAAAAGGAACTGTTCTCTATTTATCATCTTAAAGAACCTCTTTTAACTTCCATAACACCGGTCGACATTTTTTCGACCCAAATGTTTTTGGGCAATGTTATCAATTATGACCTGACCTGACATCCCGTCTTTAGTCACTTTCGCACTATTGTTTTTCAGCAATGATCTTTCTACCTCAGCATCTCTGCTGATGACAACAATTTATTCCTGGTAAGTCTGATATGTTCGATAAAATCCAATTGGCAGCTGATCTTAAAAATTACTTACAATCTAAGAAGTAGCTTGTTAGTTTTAACGCTTGTTTATTTATTTATTAGGGTTAATTTGTTTTACTTGTTTTTTTATTTTCGTTTTTTATTTTATATTTATTTATTCCTTTTGGTTTTCGATGTTTTATTAATGTAGTAAAAATTGGGGGGGGGGTAGATCGCTTATTTAATATTTTGTTTTGGTCTGGGAACATAAAGCTATTTATTCGTCCAATTTTTAGATTGATTGCCGTAGTCTATTCTGCTATTTGGGCGGATGACAGTTTTTCATTTGTTTATTATTTTCTTTCTTTATTTATTTGGATTGATTATTTTTACTTGTTTTTGCGGATTTATGTTTATTTTTTATTAGATCTAATGGTTATTTTAGCGGAAGCGATTTGTTAATTTATTTATTTATTAGGATTAATTTTTTCTTACATATTTTCTTATTTTTTATTTTGTATATTTTTATTTACTCTATTCGGTTTTCGATTTTTTTGTCGTTATATAACAGCTACAGATATTTTTTCGTCCAATTTTGGACTGATTGTTGTAATCTGTTCTAACGGTTATTGGTTATTTGGATCGGTTATTTTTACTTGTATTTTATGTATTTATTTTTTCTATTTCGTTTATTCTAATGGGAGTAGTTTGTTAATTTGTTTATTATTTGCTTGGGTTAATTTATTTTACTTTTTTTCGATTTTTAAGTAACGTAGTAAAAATTTGTTTTCATGTCTGCATTTTGAGATGAGCTCAAATCGTTTATTTAGTAAATTATTTTGGTCTGGGAAGGTAATAATAGCTATTTTTTTCCTCCAGGCAAAGTTTTCAGGTTTTGGATTGATTGTTGTAGGCTGATGATCTTTTCCTTATTTTCCATGATATTTTTGGTGTGATTTACGTTTTGTTTTTTAATTTCCCAGATATACTTAGAAAGCATTGTGCTGTTCGAAGATTTACTATTAGTGAAAGATGTTTTGTGTGCATAATTTCTTTGTTTCCAGGGTCCTTGAGTTACTCCTATTTATATTTTTCTTCATTATCTGGTGCTTTTACAGTAGCTTGGTATATTACATTGTCTTGTAAACAATTACCGTTTAAGGGACATTCATTCTTTATTCTACAGTTACACTTGGGTTTAATTTGTTCTGGTTGTTTGTTGATAGATTTTCTGTTGTGCTTTTTTATTATTTGTGCCATGTTCTCGGTGCAACTGTGGCTGATTTTTACAGTGTTTTTATTGAATATTTTATGTAGAGTGCTTGATTCCGGGAAGTGTTTGTTTAAGAGTTTGAAGAATAGTTTACCTACGTTTGTTTTTACGTTTTTGCTGTACGGTGGGTTGAACCATATGATATTTCTCTTCTCTGTGGTGAGTATATGAGTGTCGCCGGGAATCCACTATCTTTTAGGACTGTTTCGTAGTCTTTCTTAGCTTCGTTAAATATTGTTTATGGTTTTTAGATATGTAGTGTCAAACATCCATTCTATCTTTATCCATGCGTCTTCATTGTGGAATAAAGAAAGAAGGAATCTTTGACACTACAATGTGAAGCTTTGACGGTGCAGGGACTCGCGAAATCACAGGTATATACTTACTACACGAACTAAGCAAAATAACAGATAGAAATGACACAGGACTCTACAGGGACGACGGTCTCATAATCTTAAGAAACTATAACAAACAAAACACACAAAACTAGAAAATCAATAATAAAGATTTTTCAAAAATAACGGATTCGACATAGATATAAAAACTAACCTAAACGAAGTAGATTTTCTAGATGTTACCTTCAACCTAAGAAAAGGCACATATAAACCATACAGAAAACCCAATGATAAACCACTGTACATACACACATCTTCCAATACCACGCCTTCAATAATCAAACATATACCAAAATCGATTAACCGCAGGCTTTCCGACATTTCTTCCAATGAAACCATATTTAACGAAGAATAAATAAATATAAAATAAAAAAATGAAAATAAAAAACAAGTAAAACAAATTAACCCAAATAAATAAATAAACAAGCCACTCCCGCCAAAATAACCGCCAGAATGGATTACCCACAATGCACCACTGACCCATATATATAATCCACCACTGACCCATATATATATAAATATTGTGTCTAGCATGAAACAGCCTGTCGCCTCTGAGCGTTGACTTCAATGTTCACTTTTATATATATATATATATATATATTTTAAGACAGTTTTATGTTTATACATTCATTTTATAGATACAAATATTTAAGTAAATGCTCTGTTTATAATAAACAGTATTAAACAACATTTACCGGCCTGAATGAAAAAAAATATATATATATATACACACACACAGTAGAGGGAAACAAATATTCGTACATGTATAAATTTTTAATTTTGTGTATTTCCAACGAATGAATAAACATTCTTTTCCTATAATTAACTGTATACATGTGCATAATAATTAAATATGCATAGAGAACAGAAAAATTTTTTTTGATTTGGATCAGAGTTAGATCAGTCTGTTTGGAGTGATCACAGTGATGGCGACGTTATGCCTCCATTCATCTTCCGATAGGGCCTCAGACTCAACACGGTGGTCTTCCTCAAGTGCCTTGAGAAGGTAGTTCTGCTCTGTCAAGAGGATGGCTGCTGAAAGAACCTACGTATGATAACAGAACTTTCTACTCTGCGACATAAGCATGAGAAACCTAATCATGGCTGTCAGACAATTTCTGCGACCACATCACCCCTTAAATCTGGCCCCCTAACTCCCCAGACTGCAACCCACTTGATTATTATGTGTGGAGTGCAGTTCAGCGAGAGACTAACAAAATTTCTTGTAACGCCAAAGCTGAACTGAAAACAAGGATTATGACAGCATTCACCAACTTAAACAAGGAGACCGACCAGAAAAGTTACAGGAGATGCCGTGGTTGAAGCCAATGGCGTAATTATTGAATAATTTTACTCTTTAGTATTTCAAGATATTTTTGTGCGATTTTGATAAATATATCTGTTAAAATGTGTTATTCCTGTGTTATTTTCATTTTTTGCGTGATTCAGACGAGAATTTATCCATCGCACCCTGTATATATATAGAAAAATACGAAAAATTAAACAGTTGAACTGACCTTTTACAGGTTTCCAGAAAATTGAATTTCTTCCATTATGAAAGTTTGTGGAGATCAAAATAAGTGCTTTCCCAAAGATGTAAGGTAGTAGGGCGGAAGTAGTAGGGCATCCTAGCCAAGCTGTTCCAAATCCTTTTGGGTCTGTAAAGAGACGAGATCTAGCGTTGTCCTGATGAAAGATGACATACTTCCGATTCGACTATAGCTGACGCTTTTTATCGATTGCTACCTTTATTCGATTCATCTGGAAACAGTATTTATCTGAATTCAACATTTGATTTTGCCGAAGGAGCTCGTAACGCACAATACTCTTCCAATCTCACCAGAATGCACAGCATCACCTTCTTCGGATGCAGACCGGATATGGAGTGGTTAACAGTGGTTCATTTCTTTTACCGTAGGGCATTTTTTCTTTCCACATTGTTATAAACAATCCACTTTTCATCGCCTATAATCTTTCTTTTCAAAGATGAGTCAATATTGGTGCATTTGAGGAAAGAATCACAGCGGGAAACGCGGTCCATTTATTTTTCTTTCCTTTAAATCGTGAGACACTCAAGCATTACAGCGTTTTATGCGTCCAAGTGTTTTCAAAATGTCTTTCAACTATCGTATGAGATATATGGCGTACCCCTGCGATGTCCCGTGTCGTGTAATCTTGATTATTTTAAATCAACGTTTCGATTCTGTTATTATCAACGACTGCAGGCCTGCCGGAACGTTCTCAGTCTACCAGATCGAAATTTGCATTTTTGAACCTAGCGAACCACTAACGAACTGTAGTCGCAGCTATGGCACCATCCCTATAAATGGCACATTTTTTTTAATTTTTGGGGGTGGGGGGATTTTTACATCTTTATCTTCGTTTCCGGAAATAAGAGAATATCAAACGACGAAAATTCATTTCATTCTTCTCCATTTTCACTTTTAACGCATTTTTTTTAATTCACACGCCACACGCGAATCGGATAGAGAGATGCATTTAAATGTCACTTTCAGAATCTATATATAAAATTCTGTGACTTCCGTCCGTCCGTCACACCTTCAAAAATAGCCATATATTGACCGATCGAAACCAAATGTTGGAGAGATGTGCAAACATGTATGGGGGTACAAATACAGTTCATTTTACTAGCGTGCGTAGCCTAGTACAATAAATCTTCATTCATTTTTTTGGAAGAAATTAAAAGTTTTATTATTTAACATACAATATACTCTCACCATTTTAAAAAGAATTTAATGATTAAAATAACAAATGCTTATTTAATAAAAATGCAATATTGTTTATTTGCATATCTTTTCTTAAGTTTTTATATATACAAGAGTCCAGTTTCCATCTCGCCCTGCGTTTGCAAGAAATATAAACAAATCACAAGGCCAAACCTTTCAAAAAGTTGAAATTTGGCTCCAGGAAGAAATATTTACGCTTGGTCAGTTGTATGTTGCATGCTTAAGAGTAAGAAACCCTAAGAATTTATTCTTCGCTGTTAAAAAAGAAAAAAAATGTTCTGAAAACTATTGTTTAACATGAATAAGATAAAATTAAATTAAAGAAATGATTAAACGGCGAAGTAGGTTTTTCGTCAAAGTATTTTTCCAAACAAATCAGCTTTTTTCAAATTTCATCGACTGGTTTGCGAAATTGAATGGAACGTAGAGTTTGTAAATCTTGACAAAAAATGTTAGCGATAACTTGAACAATACTAAAAATGAAAAATAAAAAATTATGAAGAACTATCATAAATTCTGGTCAGGTTTGAAACAAAATTACGGTTTCAAACGTCCCCGCCCCCTTTAAAATATTCTACAAACTTTACTTCCGACACAACAGTTTATTTACCTAAAAAAAAAAGAGATATCATTTAAAAGACTAAATCGTATTTTGTTTTTAGTACGCAAATGCCTCGCGCCTGTTTATCTTATTACAGCTAAGCAAAGGGCAGCTAAATACTAAGTCTGTTTTACATTGATATCTAATACATATCTGTACTTACTATTGCATCTAAAGGAATTAAAATCAAGGGTGCATTAAGAAGAAACCTGCTTTGCAGACAAAACTGCAAATCAAATTATTGTATGAAGCGTTAACGAAATTAGCGATATATGCAACGCGCAGCCAATCAACATCGCGAATTTGACATTGGCATAATTTCACAGCAGAACCAACTTTATGCTTTTGACTTATGCTCAGAAACGAAAAATTAATTCGTAGTCTTATAACTGAATCAGTTCAAGCTCTAAACTCTCTTTCTCTCATTCTACCCCCCTCCCCGTCTCTCTTATCATTAATCGTATTTTATGTGTTTTCATCTTCACACCAGTCTGGTGGTTGTCTCTGGTTATCTCGTTATCTCGTAAGCATACACAAATATTTAGCAACTTCCTCGGTACGACCCTAACACCGCTAATGGGGTATTTGGGAAAAAAAGAAAATCTTTTCTACGCTCCCCAAGGCCCACTAAATGCATTAGTATATACACGACGGGAAAAATAAATCAATTCAAAAAATGAATAATACATGAAAACATTTCATATACAACGCTGAGACGCAATACATAAATATATACAATACATATACATGGTGCGATGGATAAATTGTCGTGTATACTACGCAAAAAGGAAAATAACATTGACATCTCATTTTAACAGATATATTTACCAAAATTACAAAAAAAAAATATCTTGAAATACATATAGAGTAAATCTATTTGATAAAATCGCTATGGACTTCAACCATGGCCTCCAGATGACTTTGGAATCTCATGTAACTCTTCTGGGCGGTCTCTTAGTTTAAGTTTGTAAATGCAGTCATAATCCTTGCTTTCAATTCAGCTTTGGGCGTTACAAGGAGTTTTGTTGGTCTCTCGCTCTTATAACTAATATAAACATCAAGCCCTATAAAAATGAATTTCTCGAAATTTCATAAAATTAGATATGTGGGAGGTAGGGGTAACAGATGTAAAAAAAAAAGATGTTTTGAGCAATATTTTCTAAAAAGAGAAACATTTCTAAAATAATTTAATTCATTTGAGAATATGTCCTGAAGATTCCATTAAAATCTGACAATTATTTGATTTTTGCAAGAAATTTCAAATCAATGTGTTTTTCACCGCAAAAAATGCTAAAATTTCACATACTAATTTATGGTCACCCGCCGACGCAAGAAGAAACAATTTTTGACCAAAACTTGGAATTTTTCTAAAATGGATTAAAAAAATATAATTTAATAAGCAAACACTCTTTTGCTTTTTCCTTTTAATAATAATTCTGACGATAAAAACTGTTTTTGTTAAGTTTAGGGCATTTTTTCATCATGTAAGCTTATTTTTTAGCGAATATTTGGAAGTACCTAGTATTATGCATGCAAATATAGTTGACAAGGAAGAACACATTAAAATGTACGAATTGTGTGCAATGAACGTGTTTATATGTGAAAAAGGTTCAGCCACTTGTGGGAAAGTCAGTTCCATGCCCGTGTTACTTATATTGCATGCTAGAAGGAAAAAAGAGAGAGAAAACATGAGTGTTCCGTTTTTATAGCTGTTTAACAACGCCACCTAACGGCGTCTTGATAAATCTGGCAAAGTCATGTGGGCGTAGCCAACAATGTTATTTGTTTTATGACATTAGCCTATGTTTACTAGAATTTCTGACATCATCGTCTCACAACTTTTACTATTATTATTTAAACATTATAATATACATAAGAGCAAGTCACACGCGCCCCTTGACGGTTTTTAATATGAACTATGCATCATACGAGATATTACGAGATGTATCTGCTTAGAGTATCACTTAATAACAGACAGATGTAAAATATTTTAAAAGCATCTGAATTTAGCGTAAATAATCAACAAATATTTCATTCATGTTTTTTTTTCTATGTGCCATGTTTCTTCAGGACGCGTGCTATTGTGGCTCTCCAAAAATGCCTGTCCTTTGTAGCTATGAGTAATCTTTTCGCTAACCTATCCTAATCCCTGTTCGGACAACCATTTACACAAGATCGTCAGATTGGTCATGCGCTGCTTTCTCCTGCCCCTCTTGACTTCAATAAGTCCTATGAGCGTCAAGTTTTCTTATCCCGCTTTCCTCGTGATATACCCTAGAGATTCCAACTGTCACTTTCTGATGCTAAGTATAAGTGTTGCTTTTTTGTTTCCATTTTCTCTAAAACGCCGTCGTTGCTCACATATTCATTCATGGTATTCTCAACATCCTTCTGTAGGGCCGAATTTTTGTGGCATGTCACCCAAATTAAAACAACGCTGAAAACAACAGCTGGTGACGTGGCTATTACATCCGAATAATGTATCAGCATGTGTGTATATATATATATATATATATAAGCTTAATGGTTATGGTGATTTTCTAAGCACAGCTTAGATGTGGCACAAGACCGAAAGTATGGAGCACCCAGTGAGGATTGTAGTTACTACTCAGTTGTAATGATTCTAGCGAGACAAGCTTGCTAGCCAATACGCCACATCGAGTTGCCCTTAGCTTATTGGTTATTGTTAGAAATGAAAACAAAAATAGATGACATTTGTAACTAGTTAGAAAGAAAAAAAATCTCCTAAATAACAAACAGTCCCACGTGTTTTGGAAATATATATATCGTCTTTCTGAAATTCTAGTATATGAATATATGATACCCTGGAGTGAAAATGCTCACCGGGCGGAAAATAGGCAAATAAATGACTTATAGATACAGTGCTGTTCGATAAAAGTGACTCACCTTATCCTTTGAATTTAGCTAAACTTTCGTTTAATCGGAGAAGAGAACATTCTTCCAGTCTTCTACGGTGACATTTTTGTAATAGTGAGCCCATTCAAATCTCTTGGCTTTGTTGGCTTTGTTGGTTTTGCTTATTAGCGGCTTAAACCTTCGTGTACAAGATTTGTAGCCTTGTTCTAATAGCCAGCGACGGACTGTTGAAGAGGCAAGACTAACACCTTGCTCTTCGCTTAGACTGGTTGCAATCTCTTGGCTATTTATAGTCCTATTCTTCACAACTTCTCTCTTGATTCCCCTGCCATTTCTATTATCAATCTTTTTCTTTCGTCCCCTTGTTTCCTTACTTGGATCAGGAGTGGCATCATTATGTGCCCTAAGCACACGAGAGACAGTTGATTGCGAGGTTATAGCAATTTCTCTCATAGACTTGCCTGCGTTTGAGAGGGCAATAATAGATGTGTGGTTCGTGTTTGTACCCTTTCACCTGGTTAGTGACTTGAGTGGCTATTTCAAGCTGTTTTTATACTATATGAGGCTTTCTGGAATATTCTGGAATACTCTAGATTTAATTTAAGCTGTTCTAGAATTCTCTAGAATATTGTTCTGAGTGTATTGTAAAATAGTTTTCAATATTTTGTCAAAAGCTCTTTAAATTTACCAGTTTAATCATTAGAATGCGATATCTAAGTCATTTTTTTTTTTTTTTTTTTTTTTGCACAGAGTTTTTTCCTGAATCTCATTTATATCCAAATTTATAATTATCAATAGAATACCTTAGGGTGAATAAACTTTTTCCTAGGTGGTCGGGAAGGGGTCTTTATATTAGTAAGATTAAAAATTAGTTTAACCCCAAAAACAATAGACAAAAAATATTTTTAGCAAAAAGTCACTTTTATCGAACAGCACTGTATGTATAATAGATTCTGGAGAGAAAATTGTCTCGCACAACACAGTGAAACAACTTTCTTAGCAGCTGACCTACCAATGAATTCAATAGAGTCCCTTCCATGGTTTCTATTATCATTTCTAGCCTAGATCCCCACAAAGCATGTGGACCCGATGGTATCCCTGTAATGGCCATTAAAAAGCGTACTCCCGAACTGTCACCTGTTCTCTCTAAACAGTATAATAAATGTCTCGCTGGCTCCGGCTTTCCTGCATGCTGGAAGTCATCATCTTTTGTTCCAGCTTTTAAATGCTCGGATGAACTGTCTAACCCTTCCAACTATCGGCCTATTAGCCTTTATACTTCTTTTGGGGAAACTCCTAGAGACCCTAATCAATGCCGAATTGGTGAAGCATCTCCCATCACAGGGCCTTTATTCAGACAAGCAATATGGTTTTCGTTTTTCCAGGTCAACTGCTGAATTACTGACGATAATTACGGAAAAAGCCTATCATGCTCTAGATAAAAACCCTGATGCCTGGGCTGTAGCTTTGAATATCTCGAAAGCTTCTGACAGGGTTTGGCATACAGGCCTTCTGCACAAGCTGAAAAGTTACGGTGTCTCCTGGCATATTTTTGAATTGATCTAAGTCAAATCGTGAAATGAAAATTATCCTGAACGGCCACTTGTCTAAATCCTTTCGTACTAATGCGGTTGCCCCCCCCCCAAGGCTCCATACTTGGTCCTACCTTGTTTTTTAATTTTCATTAATGACCTTCCCGGTGTCATCAGTTATCAACTTCGTATCTACGCTAAAATAAATGGTAACGGGTTGAAGACATCGGGATTGTCAGGATGAAACAGGCTTGAATGATTTGATAAGGTTAATGGGTCGTTGCACTTAAATATCATACTGCGATATGGTTGAAATCCCGATTCGGTTTTCGATTATCAAAGTATTAGGTTGGTGCAAAAATAATGACGATTTTTGACGTATTTTTTAACGTCAAAAACCGTCATCATTTTTGCACCAACCTAATAGATGTAGCGGGTTTGAGTGCCTGAATTGTTGGATATAACAAACTATCAATTACTGAGAAGGTGATGGATTTTCTTTTAAAAGGAATTTCTCCTTCAAAATTTTCAATGCAAATGTTGCCTCTTAGCAAACACGCAGGTCTGAAACTGAAGGGAAAAAACTGGTAGTCTTTCTCTCACTCAATTTTTCTCTGTCTGTCTGTCTCTATCTGTCTCTGTCTCTCTCTCACTCTCTCTCTCTCTCTCTCTCTCGCTCGCTCGCTCATCCTCCTTCCTTCACAAGTAGTTAGTAGAATTTCCCTACTAAAGGCAATAAAAGCAGTCTATTCAGATATATGAGTTGTGCTGTTTAGCACTACAAAAAGAAACCTTTCTCCCGGTGAAAAGATATCTATTTTTCAGCAATAGGCAGAGACAGATCAACTTTAGTATATTGATCCCAAAAAAGTCGTGGAAACGAACGTGACGGCGCGACCGATTGAGTCCACTTCCGAACAACAACGATCACCAAACACCGTTCCGAGCTATAACGACGGTCAGCAGTCGTACAAAGATGTTGGTGGTAGAACCACGGATCTACAGCCACATACCCAACCACGCAAGATATTGTGACAACGTAATAGTTGAATGGCTAACTGTTTTCGACAACGTACAGAATGCCAACTTAGTAACACGCGAACAGGATTCACCAACACAATTTAGTGATTAAAAAAAAAAAGCTTCATGATTTATCATGTTTACGGTTCCGTGTTTTTCTCCTCACGGACAAAATTTATTAATTTTCTGTCTTGTTTGTCTTTGCATTGATTTAATTATGTCTAATTAATTAATTCTATAATGATAAGAGATTCCATATGTTTTTAACATCCTCTTTGTGTCCATTTCTTGGTCTTATCGTCACCGATGTTTTCTGTATGTTGTTGTTGTTATTATTATTATTATTATTATTATTATTATTATTATTATTATTATTATTATTATTATTATTATTATTATTATTATTATTATTATTATTATTATTATTATTATTATTATTATTATTATTATTATTATTATTATTATTATTATTATTATTATTATTATTATTATTATTATTATTAGTAGTAGTAGTAGTAGTAGTAGTAGTAGTAGTAGTAGTAGTAGTAGTAGTAGTAGTAGTAGTAGTAGTAGTAGTAATAATTCACCTATACCATAAAAATGATGGCATATATGAAAATGAGATTTTCTTACGTGTTTACTATTACTAAGAGGCTTTTCTTATGTGAATCTTCAAATATATTTTCTAATTTTTATATTAATATGTAGTAATTGTAATATGTTGTAATTCTTGTGTAATCAATCTATTAATTAATTACAGCAGAAAACAGTCCTGGGTATGACGATAAATTACATCCGACAGCAAGGCCGCTGATCGGGAGATTGGAGGTTTTGAGGAACGTGAAACCACTTCTTTGCTGTTGTTCCCAGGTACACCCTGACCCGGAGTGGTAGTACTTGTTAGGGTCCCAGCTATGGATAAATAGCGAATCTCCAAACAAAAGCAAAACACTATGAAAGTGTAAAATTAAATTTTTATAGTAAAAATACGAGCAATACATTTTTCCTATAAAACATTAACAACAATACCTATTTATAATAAAATAACCAACAATACATCTGTAGTTGAAAACATATAACTAAATATTTAGATTCTGGCATTAAACAACCCATAGAGGTGTTGATATGCCGCTAACAAAAATCAACCAACATAAAAGAACTATTTTATGACATTAATCAATATAATATCCTACAATTTCTTAAATCGAACTGTATTTCAAAATATAACTTCAACAAAACTACAACATAAACATAAACACATATATCACCGCCTCTGGTAATTATGTCTGCACAAACAAATGCATAGAGTGCAACCTCGGTTCTCGAAGAACATCTCAAATTCAAGATGAATATGCTTCGGTTATCGAACAAAATTTCGGTTCTCGTACAACATTGCCGAACCGAGTTAACCCGAACGGAATTATTTCTGAGTCGACCGCCGTGTTGTATACATTTGTATGTTGTGTTGTGCTTTTTTTTTCCAATTTTATTGTACTGTGACTTTTTTTCTCTATATTGATTCCTTTTGGAAAAATAGTTTCGGTTTACGAACATTTCGGGTTACGAACGGCCTTCAGTAACGAATTAAATTCGTGAGCCGAGGTTCCATTATATATACAAAAGCTGAGTATCATCTATCATGTATTCAATTGTGAAAGCAGAATGACATATTTTCATTACTTCAAAACACCCAAGAAAATTAATTTTCGGCATTAAATGACCCACAAGTTGTTGTGGCGTCAAACAAACAAGCAAAACAAAACAGTAAAAAACTGACTTGCGCCCAGTAGAATACACATCTAGGCATGCCGCCAAAAATGATAGCTTTTATGAAATTGAGGGTTTTTTTTAACTCATAACTGTTACGAGATTTTCACGTGTGAATCTTTCAATATATTTCACTAATTGAATTAATAACTAGTAATTAGTAAGAGGATCAATTTATTAATTAATAACAATAGAGAAACAATCCCCCACTATATGACCACTACAGTTATATTTTAATATTACTTTACCAAAGACGGCATATTTTGTTAAGTTATTAGTTTTACTTAATTTTTCACATGTGATATTTTCAATATATTTTTACAATTCTATTAATATGTGGTAATTATGGGGCTTCAGTTTATTACTTAACAATAATTTCAAAACGATCCCTTACTTCATATTCTATATAATTTTATATTAATACAATTTTACCTATGGTTACATACTTTGTTAATCCTGACAAGTGGATTACTGTATTCTTCTCTTTCATGAAGTCGGTCTTCTAGTTTTGTAAACATTTTAGAACATTGTTATACCAAAGACACTGCCAACTGTTGTCACTATTACAAGGGAGATTACTCCTGTACAGCAAAAGGTTACAGCTAAAAATGCAGAAATAGGTGTGGCGTAGTAAGTTTAACTTAACCATAAACCATAAAATGTTTAAATCGAGATGAACAGTTGAGTGGGAAAAATATGTTGTGCTAATCTCACTAGTGTGGGTGAGGGCTTACCCGCTTGAAATTTAAAAAAATTTTTTTTATTCTTAAACCTGGGCTCGAAAAATCCACCGTTGTCATAACAAAATCACTTACACCTGGGGTCACTAATGCAAAGGAGATGACTAAACGCATCTTCCTTGCACTGACCATATTAAAAGTTACAGACACGACAGACAAAAAATATGCAATTATTCTTGGAATATTTTATATTAGGATCATTATTTTTGTTTTTTTATTTTTTTACGTGCGCGGTATCAAATGGTTTTTGAGTGGCCTTTTAACAGTAACAACAAATAAAATGGGTATCACGTCTAAGTCGAAGAGAGAAGGAAACCTCCATCAATACTGGAAAGAGCATTAACAGCTACTGGATTTGAGGAACCTGTTTTCCTGAAAATTTGTACAGAGAAAGATTTTATAAATTACAACTGATAGCAGCAATGACTAGTCTGTCAATAAATGCCGAATGTTTCCTTGTAAGGAAACGGATAATGTTATCATTACCGTTACCGAGTGACTTTCGCTCGGAATCAAGTGTTAGGATATTTCCTCAAAACTCCAGAATTCTACCCAGTATTATATTTCACTGAAGTAATGCTATAGTCCAAATATTTCCAGTTCTTTTTTCTCTGTTCTAAAATTCTTCTGATCTTTTTTCGAATGTCTTTTGTGACCGTACAAAATGGCACAATCATTACAAATAGACTTATTTCATATTCTACAATCTTTAACATTTTCTGGTACTGTTTTAATATTTACCTTGCTTCTAATGCCTGTTTAGCTTTGTAATATACCACGTAATGACAAATGTTCGGATGAGTTACATTCCTTAGTGCCACCAGTTCAGGCCTTCACATCTATGACCTGCTATGGCGTCTTCACAGTGGCAAACCATCCCCATTCCCTTCATGTTCCTTTGATAAAAGCCAAGTTCAACTCAGGCAGCTACTTCCTCCGAAACTGTTACTTTGTGGAACAAACTCCCGAGACGTTGCTTCCCTGACAACTACAATCTTGGGCTCTTTAAGTTCAGAGTCAACCGATATTCCACTTGTCCTCAAAATATTCATAATAAAATTGGGAAGATGAAACTGTCCAAGTCATTGTGACTGAGGATTTGAGCACGTTGGCCTTCTTCAAAACAGTTGATCACGCCATATTATGTGCTCTCTTACAAAAGCTATAACTAAGGTCAGCTCAGTATAGTTTGTAGCGGGCGGTGTTAAAACTGTCATCATCATCAACCGGTTGCATTGCTTGCATAGATTCCCATGACTCTATGTCATCATCCAAGTCTATATTCAGCAGGTCAAAGGGACTACAGTTTATGTCTTCGCAAATCTGTTTGATGCAGGTCTTAGTTTGTCGTCTTCTGCTAGCTCTTTCTTGAATTTTACTAACAATTTCGTTTTCAGCTCTCCAACAATGCCCTGCGAATCTGACTATGCTTTTGGATTTTTGTCAGATACTGAACGAAGGTGTCCCATACAATTGATCACTGGTCAGCTGATCTTTCCAAGTGATATTCAAAGCCACATACGTGTGAAAAGCTCCATCCAATCTTCTTTCCAGATTTGAGATAAGGGTCCATGCTAAGCATCCATTCAATAGAATAGGCTCTTTTTCATGCTGAGTGAAAGTTTAGATTTACACATTAAAGATAACATGTCGACGGCACCCTAGGCTTTGCTCTTTACTAATGCGTGTGTTTACATCGCTTTCGCAGCTAGAGATTTTACTACGTAGAATAAGTTCTTCTACACAGTTGAGAGGTGTGCAAGATACTTTTTTGAGTCTTCCATTTTGATTTAAGCTTATTCTGTTTTGTCTGAATTAACATGGAAACCAATACCATTGACTGAATGTTCATATCTACAGAGTAGGCTTTCTGCTTGGCTTATTAGATTGAAAAGTAGCACTAAATCATCGGTATAATATGCGTCTGTGATTTATGTGGCAGGATATTTATTACTGCTTCGTGGATGTCATGTGAATCCATTGTCATTAATGGTATCGACAGAGGTTCTGAGAATGTAATCTAACCAAATGATGATGATATAGGATGCCAAAATATCACCTTGTAGCATTCCTGCAACAATTTCAAAGAAATCGGTATCGCTATCTGGATATCGTACCACCGAATATGTGTTTTTGTAGAGCATTATAATGGTTTTTACTTTTTACTCTTTCATTTGGTATACTATAGCTAGCGGGATTTCTTCCATTTTAACTCTATGAATCGAATCGAAGGCTTTGTGGAAATCTACCAATAACAGAACAGCATTTAGACCTTTTAGTATTCACCGCTTCAAGAAAGATTGCAATGGATTACAAATGAATTCATTCAACAGATACGTAGGTTTTAATTTATATTTACGAATATAAAGAACAACATAGGGCACAAATAACGATTAAGAAAAATTATATTTACGTGTATACAGATAGCTAAAAAAAGAAAAAAAGAAAAGAAAAACATATATATGATTGTAGAAGGTACACCACGTGGTTGTTGTGAAATCAAGCAGTCGGCTTGTACAGGGAAAGAAATCCCTCTTTTCCTGCCTTGTCGCTACTTCACCCGGAGTATAACGAGCCAAGAGAGAGAAATATATATATTTATAGTCCTGAATGTAATAACTCCTATCGGCGTGAAGCGAAGACCATTGTCAGATAGAGTGAAGCAATCCCACGCGTGTCAGTATAAGCCACAGATTAGCTCTGTTGGTATTCAAGAAACTAAAACAAGGTTTCCCGGACCTCTCCGGTAAGCCATAAAACAATCAACTGATAAAACTTAGTAGCTTTAAGCCTAATTTTCTGTTCTCTCCCAATAAATCAGTGTCTAATTATGATTAAATCTCCATATTCAACTATCTAAAAGTTCATTCTAACAATTGTACATCGATAGTAAAGCCTTTTTTTCCCACGCCTTTACGTAACCTTTCATAGACGGAGCTCTCTAGTCTTGGTTGGCAACCAGTCTAGAAGAAGAACCACTCTAAATTCAAAACTGTGAAGAAGTTAACAGAAAACCGCTCTACTATATTTCCGAAGCACACTCATATCAACGCACATTTTACGGAGATTATTTTTTTAATCGACTTCACTGCAAGCAAGGCAGTAAAGCCACTAAGGCACAAGGGATTACTAGGTGCGGAAAAATCAGAAAACATTACTAAGGAGCAAGAACAAAAGAAGAGTAATCCGGAGGTCAACAGAAAGCGATTGACTTTGCATTTCAATTTTTGAAGATTAAAGTTGACTGAGAAGAAAGTTCCACTAGCAAGAAGTGTGAGAAAAGGAACTGTTAGCATAGAACTTACGGTTGCATCTAGTCAAGTCAACAGTAAATTGGTGAGACCTCGTCGCCAGTTTAGTACTGCGCTTAAATTCATAAAGCCTAGGTACCCTGGAGAAGAGTTCATCATATTTATATATATATATATATATAACAAAGGAGCACAGAGGGGCAACTTTATGGCGGTGGGAAAGTAACTGAAGCCGAGATGCCAGATCAGGACCAACAATACTGCTAATTCTTCTTTGCATTTTATGAAGAATCTCTAGATATATAACGGGAGCACCAGACCATATGTGGCAGCAATATTCTAAGCATGGACGAATGGTAGACTTTTAAATATGTAAAATAGATTCTGGGGAGAAAAATTACAAAATGGAAGCTGTGGAGAGCCATGATTACCTACATCTCGAAGGGATATAGTATAAAAGAGAGAAAGAGTTTAACATTCATAATGAAAACGGTTTATATTTTTTAAATCGGAGTGGTTATTTTTTTCAGAAATTCTAACATTTTTCTTCTCGAAGCGATTCCCTCCTTCCTCTGTAAATGTTCTTAATGACCACGAAATTATTCGAAGGGATAGATGCTAGGAGTAAAGCTGCACCACACATGTTTTGCATGTGAGTCAAGTGAAGTTCACGCCACCCCAAAGTATGTGCAAATGAAGATAACTGCGTAAACACCTGATACCTACGCACACACTTGTGCGAGAAGAGAAAGTTCACGATATGCTTCTATTTTAGTGGGGAAAAAAAGACCAGTAAATGCAGCTTAAATTTTACCATTCATTATTTGCATTCAATAAGTTTTCGAACGAGTGGATGCCGTAACGGTAATCCGACTTCAAAAAGGGAACCGGCGAGTTGAGTTCGAATTGTGAACGAGTTTGTTGCATTCACTTTTCACAAAAAGAACAAAAAAAAAAAAACACGCATCCATCTCTTCACACCGCAGCAGCAGTGATTAAATAGCAAAGTGAGGACAGCTTGGCTGGCAGCCAGTCTAGGTGAAGGACTACTCTGATTTCCTTATTTCAGTGGCAAATCACTTGATTATCTTTCCCAAGAAATCATACCAGTTACCAAATAATAAAGAAAAGGAATCTGTGGGGAGCCATGATCATTTACGTCCTGATATGTCATAAAATAGTTTTCAAGTTTTCAGGTCTTTAATTGATGGAAACTAGGAAAGATAATATGGGGAGAAATACTGTTTAGTGCTACTAAGGACAGGAAGCTGAAGAGAGCCATGACCGTCTTCATTTTGATATGGCATAAAAATATTTTCAAGTTTTTACGTGATTGTAATATATATATATATATATATATATATATATATATATATATATATATATATATATATGGGTTTTTTGAGGTAATAATCATTTAGTCATACAAGTCTTACTAATTAACCAAGAGCTGGGGAAGAAGGGTTGAATTCATACATTTCTCAAGGGTATTTGCGCGTAAGTGAATTTAACGAACCCAACTGGAATTGGAACTCGACTCTCCCAACTCTTTCCAATTCCGGGCCGTTTTCCATTACACCTTCACATCCGGCCTTACGACACCTAGTACTCTCAAGCCGTCAACCATCGAGGTGCTTCACGTCTGTGGTAGTTGGTAACTTTCGTTTGAAATCAAGTGACAACAAGTCTTCTTAGAATCCTAGCTATTAGGCTAAGTCATAAATAGTTTCAAATTGTGTTTATCTACTTTGTTCTTCAAAAGGTAAAGTACAATTACATTTTAATCAATTATATGCCCGCCATTATTTGCAATGACTTGTTGCCACTTATCAGGCAGCCCTTCGGTACCTTTTCAGTAAATTCCGTAGGTTTTGAGGTGAACAATTTTTCAATGAACTTTTGAATCTAGGTTTCATTAAAAATTTTCCCTATCAACGCGTTTTTTGCAGCAATCGAGAAAGTTAATAATCGTTTGGTGCTAATCAGATGAATATGGCGGATAGGGTATAAACAGACCAACCAAATTCCACAAAATTTGACTGTGTTATTCTTGTTGGTCTTGCAGTGTCATGAGGGAGAACATTTTCTTTTAATCCACTGTGAATGCTGCCACTACCGCTCAAAAACTAAGGTAAGTCAGTGTACTCCAAATTTATTCTTAACTGTCATGTACGATTCGTAGTTAGGATTATACACTCGTCATTAGAGTTGGTTTCTTAAAATGGAAATTACTTATGACTCAGGCTAATAATTTTACATGAGTTGAGTTTAGCAGAAATTGAAACCTGTACGTCACGCTTATTTCCGTAGTCAAAAAATAGGCATTACGTTGGTTACCGAGGAAGTAATGAGAATGGCCCGCGAGACCGTGTGAAAAGTAGCTGCACTGTCCTTTCTTCTTTTTTATCCCTCTCCGGACGTTGGTCACGAGGTTAGGCCTTTTTTTTTTCGTCGGTTCCTCACTGTAAAAAGACGTTGAACTGACGTCCTCCAAAATACATCCCTCACAACCAGGACATACTTTATAAATACTGGAAATAAACTCGTACAATTGTACATTTCTGGTACGGACATTTTATACACCAGCCACACTTGTATATTTCTTTCTTATTACTTGTTTGCTATAAATTTGTTTTCTGTGTATGTCACACTAAACGGTTCGGTCTTATTTACTGTTTGTAGGATTAGTATTTCTTTCTCTTTCTGTCGGCCTTCACAGACAGTAAGATCACAGTAAGATCACTTGTCACTTTCAAGCAACATGACCATGTCTTTGATTAAATCTAGTTATATATTATAGGGTAGTTCTATTATAGGATTGTTCTATTCCTCATAAGTTTTTTTTATTACTTTTACAAACATTATAGTGCCTATTGGGACTCAGACCTTAAGTAAATCTCGTACATACGATCCATCGTTAAAGATACTGGAAAAATGGTCGGTTCCCAGTACCGCTGAAATAAGTACCTGACTTCTGCTATACTCCACCTTTACAAAATAAGGGCACGGTTGTCATATATGGGGAGGAGCTTCACTTTCTAGTCTTGATAGTGTCCAAAAGCGTCTCCGTGGCCTCGTGGGCAATGAATTATTTTCCCCAATACAAACCGTTTCTCACAGATGAAACGTCGCAAACCTCTCACTGCTCTGTTACTATTTGCATGGAAATTCTTTAGTTCCACCAGTTCTAACCTTCACAGCTAAAGGCCCACCATGCTACACATATTCCTACCCTCATTCTCTTTATATTCCATTGGTGAGATGTAAAATTGCACACGAACAACTTCTTCCCACGAACCGCGGTTCCGTGGAACCAACTCCGAAGAAGACGCTTCCCTGATCACTGCAATCTTAGCCTCTTCGAGTCTCGGGTTAACCGTTATCTTCCCCCACAAATCCCAATAAATTATGGCAATCTTAATGGTAATATTTGCCGTTTCCCTATGAGGAAACATTCGGCATTCATTGATGGAGCAGCCAGTACTGTTTTCAGTTGAAATTTATCAAATCTTTCTCTTAAAACGCCTTTTTTTTTTTAGGAAAACAGGTTTCTCAAGTCCAGTGTCTGTTATAACTCTTTCTAGTTACAATGGGGGTGGGGAAGGTCCTTCTGAACCTTCCATTTCAAGTTGTGCCTCTTACTTTGTAACCCTCTATTTCGAGTGGCACTTGGGCCTTGTATAGGGTGAACATTATTGTAAAAAAATAATCATTTATGTACTGCGTCTCTTCAGGATGTGGGCGATCATGGTCCTCAACCACTTCCTTTTACCATCCTGCTTTTCTCCCTTTCTGCTGTCCATTCGCACAAACTCACTTCACTGTTTTCCCTCTACTTCCCCCTCCTTCAGAACGCCTTGTGAGTATTAAGTTTCTAGTCCAAAAGCAAAAAAATGAAAGAAAGACAGTGTAGCGCAGTCGAGAAAAGAATGGGATCAACACTGGGTATTATTGATATTGTGTTCAATAAAGGAGAATTATTTGCCTTGTGCTTTTGAAAAGAATTACTCGCATTTTCCCTTCTTTTTCTTCTTCTTCTTCTTTTTCTTCTTATTGTTGTTATTATTATTATTATTATTATTATTATTCTCCTTCTCCTTCTTCGTTTTCTTCTTCTTCATTGTGCTATGTCCCTTCTAGACGATAATGGCTCTGCACGATTTCTTGTCCTTTGTAGCTCTTAATAAATTTTGTCTTTTTGTTATCTCTCCTCAAACTTGCTCCGTCATCCATTTAATCAAGTTCGCTAGGTAGGTTATGCATTGTTTTCCTCTGTCGTTCCTCAATCTGTCCTACGAGTATTAAAATCTGTCTAGATGACTGATGCTATATCTCTCCGATCAGAGCTCAATACGGACACATTTTATAAACAAGCACGGAATCGTAACAAACTCAATACGCAACATACACGCCAAATACCAAAGATATGATACATACCTCCTACTGCAAAAAAAAAATGAATTATGAACACGGCTACAATGTACTGGCCATATTTGGAAATTAAGAAAATGTCTACTTTCATCTTCTATATATGAATAAAAATAAAAGAAGGATTTATCTTAGTCAACACGTTTCGTCCTATGATGGACTTTATCAAGGCAAATGTATGGATTTTATTTTGCAACATTTTATTGTTATATATTTATAGTCATGTGTATTGGTTTGGGAAAAGAGTAATTCTTTCAGGAACGAATATACTTGAAAAAGTCCAGGGCGCGGATTTATATTTTGACAAGATTCGATAGCGGTACTCTCGAGAATTTTCCATCTAAATCACTTTCTCTTTTAATAAGTGTGGCATTCTTTAGATCAAAGTTTTTACAAGTATTGTGAAGAGCAGTTGTGACAGTTTATTTTATACTAGCAGCATGGTCCGGTGTTCCCCGTGCTTGATTCAAAAATCGTACGACTCATACAGCAATTGCTATCACTTGACTTAAAATATTTTTGCCCTTCCTTGCCTTTAAAGGAGTGCCCTTTGCTGTGCTGATGTTGCTACATGCCTTACTTCTTGCCTATCTCACACTGCGAATTTTTTATAAGCTCTATACTAAACATTAAATCTGTTACGAAAAAAGAACTAAACAAAATGAACACAAAACGCTCAGCTTTAAAAAAGGACTCGTAACGGAAAAAAAACGAATGAAAAAAGAATGTTAACAACAAATACTTTTTTACACCCAACCCAGTTCTGCGGAGAATCAGAATCAACGTTGAGTTTAAGCAAGTGAATGAGCCAATTGGATTAAAGTGCCATGCAGATTTAAATTTTTCCCACTTGTGATGAATGCAGCTATCGATTTTTTTTGCGTGCTAGCATGCTAGTTAACATTCGTGTCAGTCAGCTGTTGTCTCTCACGCTGGCCAATAGAATCTTCCTGCCTATTCGTGACAGCCAGCTATTGGCCAGTAGGAAATGGCCGCAAGCGACATGAAAATTGGCATAGAAGCATGAAAAAATCGATTATTTTCACTATCGATGGGAGTTGGGAAATTCAAAGTCGGTCTTGGCCTTCCCACTAACTTAAAGCATGTGCATGTAAATTTTGGTGCAAAAACGTCGAAAATTGCGGCCGTGCATTCGTTACACACACACACACATCCTGCCTTATATATATATATATATATATATATATATATATATATATATATATATATATAGCATCTATTTCGTTTGTTTACCTTTCCGAACGTACCTTCACAAAAAGGCTTTTTTTTTTTAATTTTTATTCGTATGAAGTCAGAACTTAAAGGGTACTTGGGAACACTAGCTGTGCAATATATCGAATAAGTGACTTTAAATCTATGTTAGAAATATATCTAATATCCCTAGTCTAAATGTCGCTAACCCTTTATTTTCATTAAAGTTTAAATAAACCTTATCAATTCCAATTCTGATGAAAACCGAAATTGACTTTAAACGTTTTATAAAGAATTGTTTGTTTCTATTTTTTTTAAATTTTAGTTACATATTTGAATTTATTTATTACTTAATTTAATTTAATATTTTTTAAATAGCAGAAAGTTATGAATTTAACCATTTTCTTTTATTTTTTATTATAAATTTCTATTGCAAACAGAGCAGAATCCTAAGCTCCTGAAGTATCCGACAGAAATAGACCATTCGTCGATTTTATGCTTTTTTTAGGGTCACCAATTAACCTGATCCGGGAATATTTTGAGAATAAAAACTATATTTAACACCTTACGTAGACAAAAGGAAAATTATCTTAGCCGACGCTCTGACGAACTTTAGCAAGGAAAATGAGAAGATTTTATTTTGCAACAAGAATTTATGAACAAAAGTAAAAAATATTGTTAGTTTTTCAAGATTTTTAAATTTAAGAGACGCTCATAAATATTCATCAGGTTAACTGAAAAGTTTAGGTAAATTATGTAGAATGCTAAATGACGCAATTTAATGTCTAATAAACGAAAGTGAGTAAATGATCTTGTTAGATTTTTTATGAAATTAATATTTAAATCATTTTAGTATGGGATAAATTTATGTATTATATATATTTTTTAAATAGCAGAAAGTTATGAATTTAACGATTTTCTTTTATTTTTTAAAAATATTTTAATAGATATATATGTTGTCTTGGGATAGAGATAATTCTTTCAGGAATGAAGATATTTGAAAAAAGGCAGATTTATATTTTGATAATATTTGATAGCGCCACTCCTTCAAGTTATTTTCTCTTTTAATAAGTGTGGCATTCTTTAGATCAAAGTTGAATTTATTTATATGTATAACTAATGCATTTAATAAATTTGTGTGTATTCTTCAGAATTATTATTGTTATGGGTAATTTTGGTATAAGTATATACCAATAATCCCCGTATAATATATGGACTATACCAGCAATTACGTTAACCAGTTACTATTATTAAAATTTAAATTACTTAATGGTCCGTCTCTACTCAGCACCTGGAGATTGCGTTGTGCATGAAACTCCTAGTCGTGCTTCTGGTGAGGAATAATATATATATATATATATATATATATATATATATATATATATATATATATATAATATAATAATATTTTTTGTTTAAAAATATGATTCCTTCGCTACATAAGAGTTCTCATGTTTCAAAAACGAGAGCCGAAATCATCCAAATAATTAATAAAATTAAGTTGGATTGTGGTGTTTAGTTCCGTTTCATCTTCAAGCGAAATTTTAGGAATCTAAAAGGTTCCTAAAATTTCGCTTGAAGATGAAACGGGACTAAACACCACAATCCAACTTAATTTTATTAATGGTGCATATATGACTGAATAAATCTATGTACAAATATCTGAAAATTGTCTTTGAAATTCACTTAAAGACGCTACGATCTTTTGTTCCAACCCAAGATAAGTGGTGATTGCTGCAGATTTTACAATAAAACAAATTGGCATTTGCTACCGACCGTCTCTGATTTCAAGTCGTCAGCAAAAATTTATTGTCCATAAATGTTTGGTTTTTGGACATTTCAACTTCGAACGGTTACAAGGCCACTTGTCCAGCTGAAGAGGCCGGTAACATTAGACCAAGTAAATAAATAAATTCTCCATATTTCTTCTTGCTTGCTTAGTAAGTCGAAGTCAACAGTTGGGTAGCAGCTGTTTCTTGGGTAGAGGGCGGGACACGCCTTCTTGAAATGGGTGATGCTATGTCTTGGACTAATCTCTGAAAAAAAAACCCCCAAAAAACAAACAGGCATTTACAACTACTCAAATCCCATCGCTGTACTAGATAATTCTGTAGTATTATACAATAGCAGGTCATACAAAAATAATGAAGCGGCTTCTGACTGTCGATGCTGATAATAGATATTTAACAAGAACAAACCATTTTAAGGTTGGGTGAGTAGATTTCCCACCCACTCTTCTTTGTTGACGTCATCATGATTTTAACAGCTGACATCCAATCGAAAAGAGCGAAAGAGAAATTAAAAATTCAAACCCTTCAAGTTTTGCAAAAGCAAATGAGTCTGGAATTTGAATTCCTTTTAGTAGTTACTTTTTCTTTCTTTTTTTTTTTTTTTAGATCTGCCAACAATTTCACCTATTCACACTTCTGGGGCTTAAGGCCACATCACTCTGAAATACCGGTTCAACGAAGTTAAGCAATGTCGATCCTGGTCAGTACCTAGATGGGTGTCCGCTTGGAAATACCAAGTGCTGTAAGTTTGGATGTAAGTTTGGATGTGCGAGTGGTGTAATGGATAATGGCTCGGAATTGAAAATCGGAAAACCGAGTTCCAATTCACTTACGCGCAAATACCCTTGGGAAAGATATGAATCCATCTCTTCTGCCCAGCTATGGTTTAATTAGTATGACGTATATAAGTAACTCATTATTATCTCGAATAAAATTCTTACAATCGAAATAGTTTTTGGCTTTAAAATAACCTGCAAAGGGTTGATAAGCTGTAAAAAAAAAAAAAAATTAATCAATCACAAAAAAGTCAAAAGTCAAAGAAGTTCATTCGATCCTGATTTTATTTGCACGTACCTTACGCAATACCTCATAAATAAAAAATGATTCCCTTTTGATTGTGAGGAAAGCTTGAAAGGCATATCATAGACATTGTTTTAGAGGAAGGAAGGAAGTTAGATAGATAGATAGATAGATAGATAGATGGATAGATATGAACAGACTGGGATAGATAGATAGATAGATAGATAGATAGATAGATATGAACAGACTGGGATAGATAGATAGATAGATAGATAGATAGATAGATAGATAGATAGATAGATAGATAGATAGATAGATATGAACAGACTGGGATAGATAGATAGATAGATAGATAGATAGATAGATAGATAGATAGATATGAACAGACTGGGATAGATAGATAGATAGATAGATAGATATGAACAGACTGAGATAGATAGATAGATATGAACAGACTGGGATAGATAGATAGATATGAACAGACTGGGATAGATAGATAGATAGATAGATAGATAGATAGATAGATAGATATGAACAGACTGGGATAGATAGATAGATAGATAGATAGATAGATAGATAGATAGATAGATAGATAGATAGATAGATAGATATGAACAGACTGGGATAGATAGATAGATAGATAGATAGATAGATAGATAGATAGATAGATAGATAGATAGATATGAACAGACTGGGATAGATAGATAGATAGATAGATAGATAGATAGATAGATATGAACAGACTGGGATAGATAGATAGATATGAACAGACTGGGATAGATAGATAGATATGAACAGACTGGGATAGATAGATAGATATGAACAGACTGGGATAGATAGATAGATAGATAGATAGATAGATAGATAGATAGATATGAACAGACTGGATAGATAGATAGATAGATAGATATGAACAGACTGGGATAGATAGATAGATAGATAGATAGATAGATAGATAGATAGATAGATAGATAGATAGATAGATAGATATGAACAGACTGGGATAGATAGATAGATAGATAGATAGATAGATAGATAGATATGAACAGACTGGATAGATAGATAGATAGATAGATAGATAGATAGATAGATAGATAGATAGATAGATAGATAGATAGATAGATAGATAGATAGATAGATAGATATGAACAGACTGGGATAGATAGATAGATAGATAGATAGATAGATAGATAGATAGATAGATAGATAGATAGATAGATAGATAGATAGATAGATATGAACAGACTGGGATAGATAGATAGATAGATAGATAGATAGATAGATAGATATGAACAGACTGGGATAGATAGATAGATAGATAGATAGATAGATAGATAGATAGATAGATAGATAGATAGATAGATAGATAGATAGATAGATAGATATGAACAGACTGGGATAGATAGATAGATAGATAGATAGATAGATAGATAGATATGAACAGACTGGGATAGATAGATAGATAGATAGATAGATATGAACAGACTGGGATAGATAGATAGATAGATAGATAGATATGAACAGACTGGGATAGATATAAACAGGCGAAATTGTAAACCATGTCAATTTATATTTTAATCTGTACCCACTTACTTCTTTAAATAATGACCCCTATACGATTGTAATTTCAATATTTTTGTAAATTTGTTAAGCTCAATTATTTAATGATATAATAGAGGAAAATCCGCGAATATTTTATAGCCGTGGAATTCGCAAGGTGATTATTTAATCATAGCTTAAGAATTATGATTCATTAGAAATTTCAAATAAGAAAACCTTTGAATTTTCATGTGTACTACGAGTTTATATTTTTTTTAAATGAAAATTAATAGAAAATGTCATTCAGCCTGCATTGGTTATTGCCCTGAAATTCCGCATTCAAATTAATTTTCATTTGTGAATGCTTGTCCAAAATGGCTTACTTGCAAAGAGTTTTATCAAAAGAAAGCTTTATTTAATTATAACGATCACCAAATAATTCGGACTATTATTTTTTTCAAATTAACGTATTTTACATCCCACGAAAAATACATCTTTACATCGAATAGAACCAAATCTACAAAAATGCTTACATATTGCTATTGCCTACAATAGGGGATCGCATTACAATGTTCTTCATCTGATTGTACACGAATGAAGTAAAAAGAAAAGAGCCAGTTATGCTAAGACCCCTACCAAGCAACTGAAGCCTGATCCACACATTGTATGACCTTTATTATAATATGAAAAGGGCTTTTTTTTCTTTTAGTACGTAATCTAATATCCATCAGTTGGTGTAAAGACGAATGCTATTCTTTTTTGCTTACATTTTTCTGTTGTTTTAATCCAGGATGTTTTTCTTCTCCAGACCATTTTAGATTATTTCTCCTACCAATTCTTTCTCAACCTATCCATTTTCTTTATTACTATTTTCGCTTATTTTTTTAAACTAATATTTTTCTTTCTTTTTATTATCTTTTCTCGGTATAGCATTTTAAGTTTTTTTTTTCCACGGTTTCCGTCCTCCTCCTCTTCTTTTTCTTCCTCTTTTTCTTCCTTTTCTTCTTCTTCTTCTTCTTTTTTCCTCTTTTCTTCTGTTTCTTCTTTTTTTCTTCTTTAGCAAAACCCTTTTACTCTTTCAAAATCTTTCATTTCTTTTTCTAATTTTTTTCTTTTTCTTCTTCAAAATTTTCTTTTCTTCATTATAATAGGAATAAAAAAAAAAAGACAGAACATATTGGAGTCATCATCGTTGTTGTTATAAGCCGACTAGTGCTTTTTCTTTCCTCTTTTCCTCCCAATTTTTGTCTTTCCTGTTTTTTTTGGTGTTCACCTACCCATCTATAACACCAGTCCACCCAAACATTAAACCTGTCCCCTTTTACTTTCGAATTGAGTGAAGAGGAAAAACAACATATCGTGCATTTCTGCCATTATTCCTGGTTTTCTTTGGCGTGTGACGTAAGCACATTGACCCTTGTTAAAAGTTGTTATGCTCTTGGCTGGTGTGTATAAATCAGCCTATTTTTCCTTTCCGGTTCAAACTAACCTCTCTACTCCATATCTTTAACACTTCATTTTGTGTTATGTTCTTTTTTTTACTCATTTTATTATTATATTCTTGTGAATGTTTGTAATTTCTTCTCAGCTTCAGTATTTTCATTCCAGAATTTTAATAAAAATTCTGTGATACTTTGTTTAATGTTCCCTTCTTTCTTTCTTTCTTTCTTTCTTTCTTTACTCTCTAAAGCATTCTCACACACTTATTTCTTTCTTCACTTTCCAAGCCCTCTCACACAACGACAATATATTTCTTTCTTTCTTTCATTCATTCATTCTTTCTTTCTCTCTTTCTTCAGCATTTCAGTTCTCTCACACTAATGACTAAGGCAATATATTTCTTTCTTCACCATTCAAGCTCTCTCCCACACAACGGCAATGCCTTTCTTTATTTCTTCCTTTCTTTCTTTTACTCTAGTCTAAAGCATTCTCACATATTTCTTTTTTCACTATTCAGTCCCTCTCGTACGGGTGCTCTTTCTTTCTTTCTTCACCATTCAAACCCTCTCACACGACGATAATATCTGTTCTTTTTCCTTCTTCACCATTCAAGCTCTCTCGCACGACGACAATATCTTTCTTTCTTTCTTTTTCTTTCTTTCTTTGTTTCTTTCCTCAGCATTTAAGTTCTCTCACACGACGGCAATATCTTTCTTTCTTTTCTTCTTTCTTTCTTCACAATTCAAGCTATCTCACACTAAGTCAATATATTTATATCTTTCTTTCTTTCTCATCCTTCTAATACTTTTCTTATTTTATTATAAATTAAAAATTATACACATGGCAAGTCAATTTCACAGTCAGTAATGTCCCAAATTGATATATTACTCGCATTAGCAGTTTTCTTAGAAAATTTAGCTCTTTTTTTAATCATCTCACTCCAACAAAGGCAATAAAACCTCTAAGACGCAAGTGGTTACTAAGTGCTAGAAAATATAGAAAGAAAAAACACTATTAAGGAGAGTAAACAATAAAAGAACAGAAATTAAGAAGACAGAAGATAACGATTGACATTACATTTAATTTTTTGAAGATCGAAGTTGGCTGGTAAGCAAGAAACCAGAAGATAGCTTCACAAACGAGAAGTGCGAGAGAAGAAACTGTTGGCATAGAACTTACAGTTACAGCTAACCATTTCAATATATATATATATATATGTTTCATTGTTATTTCATTGTTTTCACGCATGTTTCATTAAAAACGACAGCCAAGGTACAGCGGTTAAGCTTTTTATTTAATTGTTCTTGTGTTCGAACAAGTGCTTTCTTTTTGGGATACAGAGTGTGTAGAAACTGTTCTATAGTTCCGAGCTCTTTCGGCTATACTTTTAGCCATTACCAAGGATGATTTTATTTTTTTCAGTTTAATTGAGTGTGTGGGTTATGTGCATGTTTTTAATGTGTTATAGAGATGTTTTATTTTCTGAACATGGTTA
>OZ010580.1:122122836-122152836 GCA_963932145.1 Acanthosepion lycidas
GTTACCTCCCCTAAAGCGTAACATACACCGCATGGCACAAAAACTAGTGATCCTCACTCCACATGCAAAATTATAACTTTAGAAATTTTGTCTTTGGAAATAATGGACACTACATTGTTGTCATAAAAACACACCCTGAGGATGGTATTGTGTTAATGTCGAAAGTACTCGGAATAAAACAATGTGCATTAACACGATAATTTCCGTCACTTCTTTTGAAACCGACACCAGAAAGCTCATCTGAGAATATGAACGGATCATGTTGAAAATAACCAGACAAAACTTGTCTAAACTATTCAACGAAACTTGCCTCAATGAAACATGCTGCCAAAATACACACACACACACACACAATATATATATATATATATATATATATATATATATATATATATATATATATATATATATATATATATAATCAGTGTAGTCTTTATATATAAGTGTGCATTCTTTATTATATATATATATATGTGTGTGTGTGTGTATAACTCCCCATTTTAAAATACTTATAATTTATTTATTAACTATAATTTTTACAAGAAATGGATGAGAGAAAAGCGTTTAGCATGATGTTTTATTTAAAATTCGATTTTGGCACCAGATTTCGCTACCAGCATCTCGGGCCGCCCAAGTATCACCTCAACCAGGAACTCTTGTGGTATGGATGATTTCACTTCTTGTATTCGCCCTTCAATTTCTTCCAAAGTCTTGGTTTGATTTAGTAGACCTGCTCCTTTAAACAACTCCAAAGGGAAAAGGAAAAAGTCACAGGGTGTTAAGTCGGGACTCTTGCCAAAATGTTAACATTCGCCGTGGATTTTTTTTCTTAAAAGAAATTTTCCCAGGCCAATATACATGGACATAAAAATAACTCCTTTCTTAAAAAAATACACCTTTCCCAAGCCAACATACATGGCCATAAAAAAAATTTTAAATCTAAAGAAAACGGTTAATTCAAGCCTTTCTACTATTAAATAAATGCATAATTTAAAATGAAATAAACATAACACCCCCTGGTCAAAATCTTATGACCCGATACAAAAGGGTTAAAAAATATAAAATACTGTTACCTTAATCAAAATATATTTGTGAAGCATTTACATTTAATTAGAAAATGTAGTTTATCAACAAACAAGTGAAAATTTTAAACTTTTAATTGATTAATTTAAACAAACATTGAAAAAGGGATTTTTTTGGTTGGTCATAAAGATAAGACAAAAATAAATTACTGGACAAAAATTTTAGAACTAGTCAGTGTGATCATAGCTTTAGGCGTGTAGACATATATGCAGCTCATTTCCAGTATTCAATTCCAGATGGCTAAGGGTAAAATGTTAACAAAGTTCGAACAGGGCAGGATTGCTGAACTTCGTAGACATGGTCTCTCGCAACGAGCTATTGCAAATGAAATTGGCCGTAGCAGAACTGTCATTGCTAATGTAGCAGACCGTGGGTTTACGTGTTGTTAAATTAGAAACACATGTGTTTATTCCTGCTAGAAGAGGGTCTGCTGCAAGAACATGGCGAACTCAGAGATTGAATCCACCATAAAGAAGTGTAAAGAAAACCAAGACCGATATATATATATATATATATATATATATATATATATATATATATATATATATATATATATATAAACACAGAAAATGTCTCATATCGAGAATATTTAACATTGAAAAACAAAAGAAAAAATTAATTATTTTTAAAAATATGTGGAAATCTCCGCTTTTACCTGAAGACGGTCATGAGACCAGAAACACGTGTAGTGTAACATTATGTAAAACAAAGCATAATATTTTTTTCTAAATAAATCCACATTACAACCAAAAATGTTTACGGCACCTCTCTTCTCTTTTTTTAATATACATACTTTTCTCTCGTTGGAACCACTACAACCTCTTTCTTATATATATATATATATATATATATATATATATATATATATATATATATATATATATATATATATATATCAACAAATATACGTATTAAACAACAAAACTTACAATGGACATTGACATTAACGTTTGCGTGTGAACGTAAAGAATTTGTATTTTGGTGAATGTTCGTACCTACGTGTATGTGTGTATAATGTTCACGGCGTCTCCCACGAATGGGAAGACGCAATCCTCTGCGAGAGCTTACATTGTACATGTGTTGGATGAAATGCAAAGTAAAAATAAGTAACGTAATTAAGAACAAGGAAGTAAAATGCCCAGTATTTATAGTGTAGGGAGAGCGACACCTAGTGAACAGATAGGAAATTAAGGAGGAGTTAACCCCGACACTAACTTCATTAAAAATCCAGATGCATATGCTTCTAAAAAATCAAGCGGTTGCCCCAATAAAACCTCACCATATATAGACAGACGCATTAGGCGAGAAGTTAAGAGAGATTCAAGCCTAATATCAAATCAGATAAAAGCGAATACAGATGCTGAATGTAGCTCTCGAACAATTCGACAGCATTTAAATAAAAAAGGGTTTACGAACTTGAAACGGCTGCAGAGGCCTCGCATTCTTCTTCGCCATAAAACCTGTTGTTTTCAGACGAGAAAAAAATTCAATCTTGATGGCCATACGGTTTTTAGCGTTACTGACATGCAAAAGATGTCCCAAAAGAAATTTTCTCAACACGACTCAGTGGAGTTGGATCAATTTTCGTACAATGGAACTCTTGAGTTACAGGAGGTAAAAGGTCGTCAAACAACTACTAGTTACATTGACATGTTAAGAAAGGTATCGCTAATTACTGAAGGCTCTCATCTATACGGAGAAAACTGGATTTTTCAGCAGGACAATGCTGCAATCCACAACGCTCTCCAGATAGAAACCCAAATCGAGAATATTTGGGGACGATGGCAAAGGATGTTTATAAACATGGATCTCAATTTGAAACTGTGGATGCTCTTCGTGCTGCAGTTTATGCATCCTGGGCGAGGATCCGAAGCACACTCATGCAGAAGTTAATAATTCGCCAAAGCGAATTTTCGAAGTAATTCGCAAAAATGGAGGATATACTGAGAATTAAATTTTCGTTGTGACTTATTTGTTCTGTATTTGCTATTGTTATTTACATGGTCTTATCTTTATGACCACCCAAAAATCCTTTTTTCAATGTTTGTTTAAATTAATCAATCAAAAGCTTAAAATGTTCACTTGTTTGTTGATAAACTATATTTTCTAATTAAATATAAATAAAAATTCAACAATGACAACATTTGCTCATTTTCGTTTATTAGGTGTATAATTACATCACTTAGCGTCTCCCATAGTTTACCTTACACACGTTCAAGAATATTTAAGATCATCCTTAAATTTAAAATTTGCAAAAGTGGGCAGCTAAATTAAAGAGGGAAGAGAGAGAGTCTTGAATATGACCCAAGGTTTGAACATCCTGCAACTGCCACTACTGAGAGAAATCTTGACCATGTGCACCACATGTTGATAGATGACAGACGACTGACTATAAATGAAATAGCCAATTTTATCAGTAGACACCCTGAGAAGGTTGAAAATATTCTGCACAATGAATTTGGTATGACGAAGGTTTCTGCTTGGTAGATGCCTCGACTCCTAACACCTGATCAAAAGCGCACCAGGCTGATTACATCACGGGAAAATCTGACACTGTTTGAGATAGATGCAGCTGGTTTCCTTAAACGTTTCCTAACCCAGGATGAGTTTTGGGTTCACCACGTTGAGCCAGAGACAAAGAAACACTCAATGCAATAGAAACACCCGTTCTCATCTGCCCCCAAGACAGCCAAGGTCACTTTATCTGCAGGGAAGGTGATGGCCTCAGATTTTGGGATGCAAAAGACATTGTGTTTATTGACTATGCTATAAAAGGCCACACAATGAAAGATACTATGCCAACATGCTGAATCAGCTACGAAAGGCTATGGAGATCAAACGCTTAGGAAAACTGACGAAATGGGTCATGTTTCCTGAGGACAATGCTCCAGCACACAAGTCGTTGGTTTCAATGCCTGTTGTGCGTGACTGTGGCTTTGAACTGGTTGATCACCCCTACCTATTCTCCTGATTTTGCTCCACCTGACTACCATCTGTTCCCTAACATGAAAAAGCACTTGGCTGGGAAACAGTACCACAGTAATGATAACGTCATATCTGCTATTGATGAGTTTCTTGACTAACAGATGAAAAGCTTCTTCACCAATGGGATCCAAGCACTGCAACACCGATAGAAGAAGTCTGTGGACGGCAAGGGATTCTATGTTGAAAAATAAATCTCATTTCTTCACATTCCATGAGAGTATTTTGGTCAGCTTTTGAACTTTTCAGCCGACACTCGAATATCTAGCGAAATAGTGATATATATATATTGCAATTACATTTATATATACACGCAAACACACACACATATATATAGAGAGAGAGAGACAGAGGGAGAGAGAGAGAGAGCGTGAGATATGTCTGTGTGTGTGTATGTATGTATACACACTCGTAAATACTTCAATAAGGTCGAAGCAACACAGCCCATGGATGAAAATAAATACATTTACATTTTTCAACATAATATCCTTCGTTCCTATCAATCTATTTATCATATTCACTTCATATCTATCTATCTATCGGATTTACTTCATATCTATCTATCTATCTATCTATCAGATTCACTTCATATATATATATATATATATATATATATATATATATATATATATATATATATATTACCTGGGGAAATAAAATATATTCGTTGGTCCCTTAAGATTGTTTTTTAATTAAATTAATATTCGCTTTGTTTTTACATTGAGCTCTCTGGATTACATCCTCCTTGGGATTATCCATACGGATTACCAAACATTTCATTTAAACTATATATATATATATATATATATATATATATATATATATATATTAAAAATAGAAAAATTTACTCACTGTATATATATAACTATCAATCTATCTATTTCAGCCTCTTCATTATCAATCTATGCATCAGATTCACTTCATATCTAGATAGCTAGCTATTTCAGTCTCTTCATATCTAATTATCAGTCAGCTTTATTTCATATCTATCTCGTTAAACATATCTGTCTAGCTAAGTACTGAGTTCTCTCTGTATATTGTACAATTAGATTTATTTATATCATATCCTTTCATTGAAGTGGTTCCCAACATTTTTCTAGCTGTCGTACCCTTGACTCCCAGTCCATATCGTGAGCGCCCAATTCCCTCTCCTATATGAACATACTTCTTTCTTGGTATTATTTAGGTATACGATTCCAAACAACAACTAATCAAACCTCAGTAAACACGCATACGCATTTCAGCTTTTCTCAGATACCGTTAGATAAGATGTCGCCAGACGAACATTCATGGCTATTTACACCTACCAATCTGGAGCACTGGCCTCTTACTACGCCGACTGTCTGTTCCGGTTCGTATATGGCACGTCCTGTCCAGATAACATCAGCAAAAAAATACAAACAACTGTCCGGGCTTTTAACTTCGGACAACAAAATAAGCAATTTAAAAAAAAACATGCTTTGTATAATATATATATATATATATATATATATATATATATATATATATATATATATATATAAGTTAAGAGAGATTATTCTTTGTAAACTATAAAACATGCGTGTATTACACTCTTTGGAAATGCCAGCTTTAAATCTGTTTTTAGTTTATCCATCTCGGCAAATATGGATTTATATTCAGGTATATAAAATAATATATAAAAATCTAAGCGAAACCATTAATGAAATTTAGGGTAGCGTGGGGCTCAGGGGTTAAAATGAACAGTTGATTTACCCACGTCAAGAAGTGTAATGCTGGATGGTAATAACGAGGAAACACACGGGTAATTTTAACAAAACAAAATAAGGAATTTATTTACAAATGTACACGATTGAAGTTGTGTCAGTAGATCGTTTCAGGAAAAGAAATCATAAATTTTTAAAGTCCGTAATTTTAACGAATTGCCAAGAAGAGGATATGTTCATACAACAGGTTAAATGATCTGACACAAAATAATATTCACAAATGTTTAAAACAAAGGTAAGAGAGTTCGTTTCTCACTGAAGGGATGTATGGTTTGCATGCGTTCAAAAGTAGACGAAGAGAGATAGTTTGAAACACTTAGCTTTCTAGGATTTGTGAAAGTTCTTTGAAGCGACGCGTGTTTGGATAAAAGGGCCAATAATATAATTGGCGAGTATTTTAACACTGGTGAAAACTTCAGCGCTGGACGCATGAACAGAAACGAAACCTTTCACATGACTTCAGTTCCAGACACTCTTATTAATTTAATTTTTCTCCCCATTTTTTATATAAAAAAGAATTTCGTATAGGCTCGCGCACTTCTTACCGTCTTTTCCCTCACCCGAATTTGAAGGGACTGGATAAAGGGAATTATTATTTCATATCCATTACAAAACAACGTAAAATCAATATATTATTTTAAAAACGTAATTTAAAATAACTTGATGTTTTTTTTTCTATGTTTGTTATAAAAAAAGCTATTTGTTTTCCTAAAAGAAAATATATTTTTTAAATTATTGCACAGAATTATCAGTTGTTCTATGATAAAGCAAAAGCGATGTTCACATTAGCTTGGCATCTCGGTATAGTGTAATGGTTAACGATACTAATCTAATTAACCATTGTTAGTAGGTTCGATCCTCACTGGGTGCCCCATACAAATTCTACATTCAATGAACCAACCAGGGTTGATATGTCGTAAACTAACTTTAATCGGTAAAATCAGTTTCCTTTTTAATCGTAGCACACTTTGATGACAAACAGGGGACAACTCTCCCTCGACTAAGAAATATATTTTTAACTTAATGCGACAAACCAACCAAATTTCCGTGTTGAAATTAAATGTAAGACAAAACATTTTAGTATTCAATGGAAAAACTTTTCTTTTATTAGAATTAATTTTAGCTATTCTGCTTAAGATCTAGTGATTTTTGAAGATATTTGAAATGATATTTTCAAAATATCACTGTTAAGGACTACCCACACTACTTCAAATAAAAGATTAGAAAGGACCCCTTTCAATACTAGAAAGGGCGATAACAGCTACTGGTCTTGAGAAACCTATTTTCCTGAAAAAATATTTTAAGACAAAGATTTTATAAATTTTAAACGACAGTAGTACTGGCTGCTTATTAAGTAAATGCCGAATGTTTCCATCTTTTTTTCTTTTTTTTTTCTAATCAATTTCACTCCAAGCAAGGCATTAAATGTCATGAGACACAAGGGGTTACTGGGTGTGGAAGAATTAGAAAACACAAACACCACTAAGGATTACAGAAGAAGTGTAATCAGGACAGTCGATAGCAATTGACATTGCATTTAACTTTTTGAAGGTTAAAGTTAGTTGGAAACCATGGATCCGGAAGGGCGTTCCACAAACGAGAAGTGCGAGAAAAGAACCTGTTAGCATAGAACTTACGGTTACATCTAGCCAACTCAACTGTTGACTGTCTCGTACTGAGCTTATACTCATAAAGTCTAGGTACCATATCGAAGACTTCATCCGAATTATTATCATGAAAGTATTTATGGAAAAGGCACAAGAAGGCAACTTTACGGCGGTGGGAAAGTGACTGAAGCCGAGATGCCAGGTCAGGACCAATAATATTGCTGATTCTTTGGATTTTATCAAGGATCTCTAGATCTATAACAGGAGCACTGGGCCATATGTGGCAGCAATATTCTAAGTATTGACGAATGGTTGATTTATAGATATGTAAGATTCTGGAGATAAAAAAAGTTTAGCACGACACAGTATACCAACTTTTCTAGCAGAAGAACTATCAGTGGATTCAATATCGTCTTTTCACTTTATATCAGCCGAGAACATTAGTCCGAGAAGGCGCAACGAGTCGCTCTCCTGGAAGTTAGCATCAGCCATGATGATGGAAAGCATAAAGGGTCTCTCAGATTATTAAAAGAGAGCAGCTTATTTTGGGAGCATTAAAATTAACAAGCCATCATTTGCCCCAGATAAGGAAATGGTTACTATTAGCATTGCTATGACCATTACGCGTGGATGGGGGGGGCTTCTGGGGTTGATATTTGATATTATGTATAATTTAAATGGTAGATAAAATTCGTACCGTTTCTTTTATGGCGAAAGAGGCCTTCATTAGGAGCTTTAGCCCACGTTTTCTGAACCCAGAAATTCCACAATGGTAATAATATAGTTTTGAAATCAATAAAAAAAATATTTTTATACTGGATCAGACATTCTTCCTCGATTGTCCTAATCTCCCTTCTACTATTAGGTTGGTGCAAAAATAATGACGTTTTTTGACGTATTTTTAACTTCAAAAACGTCATTATTACGTCATTATTTTTGCACCAACCTAATATTTTTAACGTCAAAAAACGTCATTATTTTTTCACCAACATAATAGATACCATTTTATAAACCACAAATTCTACTTTCATAGCTTGATTGGTTGTTCCAAAAATTTAAAATATTATATTTGAAGATTTCTCCAAAACTATGCTTTATACTTTGCTTTGAGCACGTGAAGAGTCGTTAGCTCTTTCTTTCTTTCTCTCGTCTGCCGTCGGCCGAAAAATCACCTTCCCTTTCCCTTAAAGGAGATTAACGGTAAATGCCTACATTCGATTGTCAAAACTAGGCTACCGATAATCAGCAGTAGCTTGTGCAAAAATAATAATTTCATTATTATTATATCATTGTATTAATAATTAGAGTCGTTAATTTTGATAATATTTGTTATTTCAGCTTATCATTCTCAATGATATAAAAATTACTAACCTCAGTCTCGAAACTATTAGGTTGGTGCAAAAATAATTTCGTTTTCTCACATAGTAACATATGTTAGAAAACGAAATTATTTTTGCACCAACCTAATAGTTAAATAGACTGGTCCACAAAAAAAAAAAAAAAAAAAAAAAAAAAAAAAAAAAAAAAGAGGGAAACATTTTTTTTCGGGGAATAATTTTTGTAAGCCACGACATATATCAGATTTGAAAAAAAAAAATATTTTCTGTTTTTTTGTCATTTTTATATCGTTTAAATCTTATTTTTTTTTATCTTGTTCATATTATCGATATAGTGCAAAATCTATACCTGACATTTTACAGAGTTATTGGACATAACTATTATTTACAAATGTAATTTTGAAACTATGCTTACATCATTGATTGATTTTTTTAGAAGCACATACACAAATTAATTATCATACATGAAGAATAAAGAAGCAGATATATCAGTCAGATATGTGCCATGCGTGACACACGCTTAGGCGATCATGTATCTTTCGATCCATGACTTTCTGCAGTAGGTTGCCATTTCTTTCTGCGGTAGGCCAGTTGCTATCCAAGGCTATAGAACCCGATCTGTCCTGCTATTTACCTATAGCTGGAGGGGAGAAGAGGAGGATTCAGGTAATCAGCACGTAACTAACTGGAATTCGAACTGGGCCCTCCGATTTCTCAATCCGAGCCGCTATCCATTACTCCACTGGTTAATTTATATATTTTTTTGTTCTTTAAAAATGTATATATCCGATGTTTGTTTGTTTTTTTATTTATTTATTTAAAAGAAATCAATTTGTAAACGCAGAACTATAACAATTTTATTTTTATTATTTTAAAAATGTTATAATCATCTAAACGTATAATCGTCTAGGTTGTTTTTTAATAACTGTCTATATTTCTGAGATGAGATACTGTAATTATTTACATTATTTACATTGTTCAGTCTGTTGTCCTCAACTTTATTGTCATATTCACGACGTTTCAACCGTTGTACGCTCCAGTTTTCTTCGGGTGATTAGAATGTATCCACTGGGCCATGTGCCCTTGATGGCAGTGGATAAAAGCGTTGGTTAGATCCACTGTCTTGTCCCAAGGAGTAGTGAGTTCAATAACCGGCTGCTTCAATGGTGAACAAAAACTTGGAGAGTTTAGTTAAAGGAAAATAGCGGAGACATCCGGAAGAGGCATGGCACGTAGAACTAGAACAATCTACCCCGGTGGACGAAATAAAGGGTTCAGTTGAAATTCCAATCACCTGAAGAAGACCGGAACGTACAACGGCCGAAACGTCGTGAATGTGATAATAAAGATGAGGACAACAGTCCGAACAATGTAAATAATGTAAATAGTTGTTTTTTAATACACATTCTGTTGAGAGAAGTGTATTTTTACAAACAGTTTGTGTAAAAATTGTTGCATTTTTTATGGCCTTTTTGGCTCCAGCAGTTGATACTGCCAAAATTATTTATTATCCGGATTCGTTTTTTTGAATTCTTTGAGAAAGGTTTTGTATATATTGGTCAATGAGAGACAATTTTTTCAAGCTCTTGTGAAAACTTGAATTGAGACGTTATGACACTCCTTTGTTCAATAAAGGGACTGTTATTTAGCGGGTCGACAACAGAAAGAAGGTATCGTTGACAAGAAAGCAGTTAACGGTTGAGGAAGAAGGCATTAGAGCCCACGCTTCAAGAGGACTGGTCCAACCGAGAGGCTCATAAATCAACACGGGGAAAGAAAGAGCCGACAGATTCGAGGCAGATTCAAACCCCAGGACAGAACATTCCTTTCTGTGCCCTCCTGAGAAAAATTTAAACCGAAAGAACTTTGAAGTTAACTTTCCAGCAAAATACTTCAAAAGGCCTTCGAGATAACAACTTGTAAAAACACGAAAACCCCTTCATGCTGAGACGTACTATTATTGAGTATTCAGTTCAAAACGGAGATGGGTGAGTTTTCTATTTTCTGCCCTGTGCAATTCTTTGCTTCTTCTAAGTTTTTCCCCCTTTTTTTTTTTTTCATTTTTAAAGGGTGTAATCTTTTTTGCCTTTGAATCCGTGTTTTTTTCTAAAAATTATATCACTTTTTTCCTTGTATCTGATGGCAATCCCTCTTTTGTAAACTCGGAAAATTGTTATCCTGCCATAATAGACGCATAAAAGGAAATTTTGTGCAACTTTGTATCAGTATCTTTTCTTTTGTAATATTGTAAAATAAATGTGTTTTCCTTTTTCAAAATTTCCCGCAGTGGTCGTCTTGTTTTGTAATTTCACGCCTATTATAGTGACTTTCTGTTTCTACTAAGTTTTCTGTCTGGAACAAGAACTTGAATTTGGTAGGAAATAATTTTTTTATAGAATAACTATATATATATATATATATATATAAAAATAAAAAAAAGACTTTTAACCAAAATTTCTAACGTACTAAGAAAGATTAAAAGAATTTAATGAAATAATTTTAAAAAAATACTTTGATTTTTCTTCTTAAAATAAACATTTTGACAATAAAACTTTGTTTTTAAGTTCGGGGCCCTTTTTCATCATGCTACGCTATGTTTTTTGTTTTTAGCGAAAACGTGGTGGTACCTATGTTTCTGGGTGAACGAAATTCATACTGATTTACAGTCAGATGAATAATTGGGATCCTCCTTCAAAGATGCATATCTTTTCCAACAATCCGACATAAACGTATAATAATCCAAGGTAAAATACAGCTTCGGATTGTATCCAATAATGTGTAGGCTGGCAACTTTAAAACAAACTAAAGTTTAAGTAAACAAATTCTGATTTAAAAATTCCAGAAAGTGCCTAAAATTTAACGTAACTTTTATTTAAAAATTTATAATTTCTTGAGATGAATTAATATTTGCGATAAGTAACTTTACATTATTTTTTTTTTGGGGGGGGGGGAATTAACAGAAAAGATCCGCTAGTTTTTATATAATATTTTTAAGAGCAAAAATTAAATTGGATATTACAGAGAAATGCTTTCATTACTCATTTTTTTACCGTTCGTTTCTTATCCAGCTTAAATAGGCTGATGGTTACAGGGAGACAACTCAGTCAGGCATTTTCTTCTATCTTTGAAACCAGGTGAGTTTTTTTGCTTTTTAAAAACTCATCACTCCATTTATGTCATCATGTGTTTCCCGTGTCCCACAGAATATTTCAGGAAACACACCAAAAGGAAATAGAGAAACTTATTTTCTGTCTTTTAATGTTTCATTCTTTTCAGGGGACTATTTCAGGACCGGAATTTCTTTTTAATATTTCGTATAAAGTTAGTTACTTTAAAGTTTAACTTCAGTTTTTTTTTTTTCAGCTAACATTCGAACATGGAAGATTAAGAATTTAAAAAAAACAGCATTGCATGAAGAAAAAAGGCCCCTAACTTGAAAACCATTTTTTAACGTCTAAATGTTTTATGTTTAAGATGAAAGACCAAAGTTAGTATTTTCCGAATATTTTTCAAATTTTTTTAATCCTTCCTATAATGTTAAAATTTTTATTTAAAAACTTGTTTTTCTTGATTCAAAAAAACTTTCGTAAATTGGATCGTATCGTCCCTTTTTACCTGACTTTGTACACTGTACACTACAGTAAGAAGCAAAATCAAAATTAGCAGTTTAAAAATCATGTAACATGTCATAAAATTCGGTTACACACCTTTTTCTTTTGTTATCTTAGGAAAATTAGAAAATTTAAAGTATACTTAATGTAATTTGAAAGAAACATTACTTTTTTTTATCAGAAAAATTTTTTTAAGAAAGTCATTTCAAACCGTGGTTCTTGCTTTTGCGCGTGTTCGAGAGGTGTTACAGTTGTTAACTGATGTACGTCAATATATCGACAACTTACGTCAGGGGAATTTATCGGACTGTAGGGCAGAAGTGATATATTTCGTTCTCGTTTTAAGTGAACCTGGTTAGTGTATACACTGCCAACTTTTTTTTTACCTTACGTTTGCGGGTTTGAGTAAGAGGGAAATTAACCATTTTTATTTTTGGAAAATCAGAAAGCCTAAATAATAATCAAACTATATAGCAGGCATTAAAATTGAGTTTGAAAGGAAACAACTTTCCTAGGGGGTCAAAATGCAAGGGGTTAAAAAAAAAAAATGACACACGGCCACGGAAATTTTTAGTAAAAGGCGAAAGATGTATCTGCTATTCCTAACCACCGGAAACCAGGGGTTTGGGTCAAAGGCCAGACAGCTAGCAATAAACGTTTGTCACCTGATTGTAATAAAAACCACCACTCCCAGATAAGAACAAAGAGTGAAAAAATGGTCAACACTGTGGTCAACAATAAGTTGTTTTTTTTTTTTTGTTTTTTTTTTCAAACCAATTTTTGAAAAAAGGTTTGTGTGTTGTTTTTTTTTGTTTTTGTTTTTTTTTTAATACCTGGGGTCTTAGTAAACGACATTGTTTTTTCGCCGCAAGACTTTCATATGACAAAGACAAGCGTTTTAAACTGCTGTGTCAGTTTTATGAAATATTTTTTCCGAGAATATTGCGCTGTTTCCGTGTCTAAAATTGAATATATTATAAAATAATAATAAAAAAAGGAAATAATATTTACAGTTTGTCTCACACTGAAAAAGGAAAAAATGTTTATATTTAATTTAACAATTGAAAAGAAAAAGAAAATTTTTGAAAATGCGATGTTCAGTCAGTAAACTTGACAAGTGTTGTTGTGTTAAAACTGAACGAATGCAAAGCAATTTCTGAAGTAAAAACATCTGGCTTCTATCAAGGGAAACAACTCTACCTTACGTGTTATTATTTCAAAGCTGTGCATCCATACTTCTCTCGGAGACGATTTTTAATACAATTTTGTAATATTAAAAAAAAAAATTATTTTAAAAATATATTAGGGTTTCAAATTTTAATATGCTTTCAAATTTATGATCTTTAAAAAGTAGATAACATAATAAGATCATTTCCATTGAGTCATGAAAAAAAACTTAATTTTAAAAGATATAACAACTTTTTATCATATGTATTTAAAATTAAAAAAAAAAAATTAATGTAAAAATTCATTTTTCATCAAAAAAATATTTTGGTTTCAGATAAAAATTACCTTAGTATATGTTATTCAGAAAACCATTAAAAGCCTTTTTAATTAAATATTGTCTTAGTTTTATTGGGTTTTGTATTTTTACAATTGAGGTAAAGTTTGGACAATTTTGCCCATTTTTTTACCAAATATATCGATGATTTATAATATATTCTTCAGAGTCTTGTGCATTTAATTAAAAAAATTAAGAATCACGAATAAAAAAATTTAAGTTTTCATAAAAGTTCGGGTGGGGAAGTAACATATAAAAAAATATTTTTACCATGACATTTGAAAAAACAGACATTTCTAAAATAATTTCATTCATTTGTGAATAAGTTCTGATGGTTTCATTATCTGACAATTATTTGATTTTTGCAAGATTTTCCAAATCAATGTTTTTCAACTGAAAAACAACTCATGCTATACCCGACCGCTGATCTAAGAAAAAAAAAACGATTTTCAACCTAAATTTAAAACATGCTGCAAAGGAATTTTTTTTTAAATAATTAAAAAATATACCTTGGTCTTTCTTTCCTCTTATTAATAAACTTTTTCACGATAAAACTTTGTTTTTATTAAGTTTGGGGCCTTTTTTATTCATGCTATGTTTTTTTTTTTGGCGAAAAATTGGACAAACCTAGACGAATATTCATATTACAAAAAAAAAATAGTTTAGTGAAAAAAATGTATTTTCCTATAATTACATTCTGACAAAAAAATTTACAAGGCAGACATTTTTAGTTAAGTAAGGATAGTTTATATAACAGTATACGATATTGAATAGATTGAATAGAGTATCATTAACGTTGACAGTGAAACAAATTTTGTTTTAAAAATGGATAATTCTACTTATGCACTAAAAATAAATAAAATCCTTACACTGACAACAATGACATTTTCATTTGCACATATAGTTATTTATTTAGCAATAAAATATGATCATTTGTAGCGGACCTGGGGTTTTACGTGTTGTTAAATTAGGAACACGTGTGTTGTGGCGGACTGCACCACATTAGTTTAACTTTGATAAGAAAATAGGACTCACGCAAGAAGAATAACCACAAGACATTGTTGTAACACGATATACAATATCAAACAACGATGTGAAAGAAAAATGCATTTAAGTAAGAAAGGTTGAATTAATCAAGAGTTGCCTCCCTTTGATTGCTATTTAAGAGTTCCGTGGAAAGGTCGTTTTTATCATGAAGTTTCAGGTCTTTATTTCTAGAAAGATGAAATATTGAAATATCATCATTATCATGAATCATAACAACTGTAAAAACCTCTTTAATAGGGGTACTCGGAAAGAAAGAATATTTCCAGTTTGCATTTGTACATTATAGATAATAGGATTACAATATAATACCACAGATGAAACAGAACAGCTTCGTCCTGGGTATGACGATAAACTACATCAGCGTCCTGGGTAAGACGATAAACTACGTCCAACAGCAAGGCCTCTAATCATGAGGTTTTGAGGAGCATGGAACCACCTCTTAATTGCTGGTGTTCCCAGGTCCGCCCTGACTCGGGGTGGTAGAACCTGTTAGGGTCCCAGCAATGGGCAAATAGTTAACACCCAAACTTGTGTAAAATAGGTTTTAATACCAGAAATACTTTGTCATAAAAAAATATTATTACCAGCAATAATTTTTGAAGGAAAAATTATTATCAGCAATACTTAAAAAAAAAATACCTGCAATGCAAACAGCTATACATTCTTTGAAAAAAAATATGACATGCTATAGATTTCTACAAGGAAAAATATTCCCAGAAATAAATTTCTGAAGAAAAACATTACCAGCAATAAAAATTTTGTCGGCATTAAATAACCCATTGAGGTTGGTATGCTGCAAAACAAACCAAACTAAACCAAACAGAACAGCTGAAAAAAAAAGAAGAATAACAAACATTATAATGGGAGAGCTTGGAAGAAAGGTTATTCTCTAATTTACATTTCCCCCATTATGGGCATTATTATATGCATAATATAATAACAATGTATTTCATGGCTGAAAGGAAAAGGAATGAGGTTTGTGATATGAACATAAGAAGTAGAAAATGAAGATTACAAGGATGTGATGGAGAGATAACCATTCACTCTTGACTCAAAGTGGTTAAGATTCTAGTGTTATGGGGAGCATCCTTATGGATGTCTGTTCCACAAAGTAACAGTTCTTTGTATAGGGAATGAGGTGATTCAATTCATTGGACATAACAAGAAGAGAGTTCCACAAGCAAGAAGTGCAAGAAAATAAACTGTTAACATAGAAATTATAGTTACATCTAGCCAATTCAACCGTAAATTAATGAAACTGTAATGAGAGAGCTTAATGGAAGAAAGATTTATTCTCCCATTGTATTTCCCCCATTATGGGCATTATCAGACAGAATTAAACAGTTGAAAGGAAAAAGAGTGACAGATATGCTTTGTTCTCAGGTAGACAGTTATATTACTGAGGCATGCACAAAATTATATATACATATATGCACATGTGTCCTATGTGGAAAACAATATATCATATATATATCTACACAGCAAAGCAGAGTATAAGGAGAAACAAGTGTCCTTACATATATGGAGATACTTCTGTGCTTCTGAATAAGCCATGCTTAGGACTCCAGATTCAAAGTGGATGTCATGAGATCCATATGCATTATCTCCACCAAAGGAAGATAAGCTCTTCTGTATTCTTACAAGACCATGTTGCCATCCTAGTACAGCATTTAAATTCATAAATTCTAGGTATTGGCCATCTGAAGAGAAAACATGGCAGGAGGAGCTCTGTACTTTGCAGAGTGCTAAAAGGAGCCAACCATTTTTCCAGCATCTTTAGGGATATGAGTTCCTTTTGAGGTCAAGGGTGAACGTGAGTCCATGATGTTCAAAACATGTGGCCTCATTCTGCATGTAATTCAACAGTTTTTCTTTTACTGAGTTTTTATCCTGATTTGTTTGTTTTCTTTTACCTCCCTCATTATCCTGTATTCATGGAAAATAGACATTAATGCAGCTATAATTTTCTATGGCAGCTCTGGAAATCTTTGGCCTTTCCTTTAATACAGCTCTGGTACAAAGGGCACAGTGGTTTGTTAAAGCTGTATAGTTAATATATTCACCACAACTGAGACAGAGAAATAAGTATTTGTTCACTCTCTCTTTCTCTCTTGTCTTTTAGCTTTCTTTTTTTCTCTGTGCCTCTTTTTCTTTTGGTCTTTTTTTATTTCTTTCCTTCTCTGTCTTTTTCTCCTATCTTTCTTGCTTTCTTTCTCTCTTTTTGCTCTCACTCTTTTCTTTCTATCTTTCTTTCTTCCCTCCTTTTCTTTCTCTTTTTCTTACTTCCTTTTTCCTGTCTTTCTTTGTCTCTTTCACTCTTTCTCTTTTTTTTTATTCATACTATTTCTCCTTCCCTGCATCTCTCTCTCTCTCTCCTATTCATTATCTGTAGTTTTCCTTTATTTATTTATATTCATAATAGTAGAAGCTAAAGTAGGTGTTGAAGTATCTTCCCCCAAGAATAGAATATGGCACATGGCTTTTTCTTTCTTTTTCACCCTCAATTCTTTTTCATATTTTCTTTCTTTTTCATCATTTTCCTCATCACCACTACTACTTCTTCTTCTTCTTCTTCTGCTGCTGCTGCTGCTGCTTCTTTAGCCAAAATTATGGGGAAGTAGTAGTTAAAGTAAAGCTCCTTTTTAGTAAAGTAGAATTGGTTGCTGTACATGCCAAAAGTCAGGGTTGTAGCAGTATGTAAAGGTGATGGTAAGTGGAACCATATTTTGACGTCATAGAAATACACAGACCTATATCATTTGTGCTCTGAGATCTGGTGATTCAATGTGAACATTGTTTAAGTAGTACCCTCAGAGGGAAAAAGTGACACATTTTGTCACAACAGCATCCTATGATTGAAATGAAAAGTGAAAGAAGAAAAAAGATTTGTGCCTTTTCCTTTTATACTGCTTTATACAATGTCCCCTGGCAGACAAAATGGAATAATTGCACACTGATTTTTTTTCTATAATTTTATTACTTCCCATAAGCCAAAATTATAACTTTTTTTCCATATCCTAATAGATATCTACCGAGGAGGTATCATAATGATCACAAAGATTTTCCACAATATGATACAGAATTAAAGAAAATACACAACAGGTTGAAGTTTTATGAAATATTTATTCCATAAAACAGGAATAAAAATAAAAGTTTGGCTCTGGAAGAGGTACGCCTTTCATTAACAACAGAATCCAAGTTTAAATGTATAAAGGAGCCAAAGTACTTTTGACAGCTTCAAAATTGTGCAAGGTTCTATGTGCCTTTGAAGTACACTTTACTCATTTCTTTGCAAGTCATATCTGCTCAGTCTCATATTCAAAACTTAAACAAAGCAATTTTTAAAAAATTAATGGGTTTTTTTTTAATCTTAATCTGACATATTTTTAATTTAAATGTTATTTTTAGTAGATTTAATTCTTTAAACAGGAATAAAAACAATAAAAATTTCTCTGTGGAAAAGGGTCTGCCTTCTATTAACAGCAGAGTTCAGTTTTAAATGTCTATAATTTTGAACAAAGAAAAGTCCTACATACTGACTGTCTGGCAGAAGTGCATCTATATTAGGGTCTATGACTCTATACAAAGTTAAAAATAATGAAAGAGAGAGAGAGAGAGTTTCTTTTTGAAAATATAAGTTTTTAAAAGTAACACTTAACTCCTACTTTGTATCTCTGGTTTGTCCCTTTTTTGTCATATAGTTTTTTGATTCTCCATAATATTTTTTCTTATCCTTTCTTTTCCGCGCATTTCTTTTGTATTTGTATACTAGGTTGAATCAAAAGTTTTTTTGGATTTCAATTCTAATTGCAGTCTTTTCACCACTCATTATCAAAGCCATAAAATAATGAACAAGCAGTTAATGTTTATATGTTTTTCTATATGAAAATAAAGAATAAAAAATAGTGCAACAATTGGAATAAAAGTTATATCAAATGATTTATATAACAGGGAGATACAAGTTGTCAAATATCATCAGTGGATATCAAAAAACTTTTGACTCAACCTGGTATATTATATGAACATATACTTTTAAAATATATATTTTTGATTTCATATATGACTATAAAAATCTCTCTGACTATAATGGGTTACCTGACTTGGCTTTACCAAATGCCCATTAGGTGGTACTATTTAAGTCTATAAAAAGATGAACATTTCCTTCTGCTTCTTTTTTACACTTGGTCCAAGATGTAGCACAGCATAGATAAAAGTGTCCCCATTGGGACACAGTCATTTCCTCAGTCCACTGATGACTGAACTCTCACACAGGTGTGTATCACACACAATTGTATCACACACACAAGCAAGTACATTCTAAATGGCTAAGTTTTTAATGTCTTTTTCTTTCCTTTCAGCTGTGTATACATTAATGTAATTTCTTTTATTTATTTAATACATGCATTGTTTGTTTTAAAATCTATGTTTTTGTGAACTATTTTTTACCTGGAATCACATGAGTCTGTTGAATATTATTTACAGGAAAAATGAACCTGGAGTCAATAAAATGTTTACTAGAAAAACGTTGTCCACACCTCACAACAAAAATGGTCGGTTCTGCAAAACTATTCATATTCAGCCATGTTTTTTATTTACTAAAGTTAACCCAATACAAGGTCTAAGAGCCACTCAAGGTAGAGGGTTACTGAATGAGGTGTGTGATATGAACATAAGAAGTAGGAAATTCAACTTTGCCAAACTAATAGAAGCTGTTAAGCTAGAATTTCATTGAATCAGTAGAGCATATTAAAAATTAAATGAAGTTGTAACTAAATGCAGTAACAGTATTTACTAAAGCTAAGTTGTTATTAACACCACAGAAATGGGGAATAAACAAGAGAAAAGATAAGAAGAAAAAAAAAATAGCAATAGAAAGAAAGAAGAGACAAGTGAGAGGAGAGTGGAACAAGAAAAAGTGATGAGAAAAAGAAAAAACAGACAAGAAAAAGAAGAACAAGGAAAAAACAATAAAAGAAAGAATAGAGCAACAAGAAAAAAAGACATGAGAGAAAAAAAGGATTGGACAAGAGAATGAAGAGAGAAAAAAAGAAAGAGACTAGAGAAAAATAAAAAGAGACATTTATTTTCATAGTTTCTTTCTCATTTTTACCATTTTTATTTAACACTTAACTTATTCCTTCTCTCTATCTCTCTCTGTCTTTCTCTCTCTCTATCTTTCTCTGTCTTTCTCTCTCTTTCATACAAACATTCTCTCTCTTTTGCTTAAATATTTTCTACTTATTTTTTGCATTTTTCTGCTCTTCTCACTTTCTCTTTTGCTTTCAAACTTTTCTTTGTTTCTTTCTTTTCCTTTTTTTCTTTGTTTCTTTCTTTTTCTTTTCTTTCTTTTTCTTCTTTTTCCTTTTTACTCTGTCTTTTTCTTTTCTTTCATACTCTCTTTGTTCCTTCATTTTATTTCTTTCTTTATTGACTCTCTTTCTCTCATAATGTTTTCATTTGTTTCATTCATTCATTCGTTTCTTTCTTTTTTCTTTCTCATTCTCTCTCTTTTCTTCATTTTCTCACTCTTTTTCCTTGTTCCATTATTTTCTTTTTCTTCTTTTTAATCTCCCTTTTTCTTTTCCATTCTCTCTCCTTTTCTCACACACTTTCTTTTTATTCCTTCTTTTTCCTTTTGGCAGAATGTGATCTCTAGCCATGGTTGGCAACTAATCTGGGAGAAAGATAACTCAGAATTACATGTGTAGAAGTTAAAAAGAAATCACTTCAATATTTTTCCCAAGTAGTCAAAGCAAGTCACAGATACTAAAGAAAGGGAATGTTAGGATAGCTATGACCGCCTAAATAACGTGTTGATGGAACGTGGCATCTAAAAAGAAATCTCTTAGATTTTCTTTTTCTTAAGGAAATGTAATTCAACTGTTTCATGTAAAAAAGTTACTTAACAGTTTATAAATTGCTACTGATTTTCATATGGAAGGCTGAGAGGGTAAAAATGTGGCCTTGTAAAAATATTTAACAAGTCTACAAAGAAAATGGAAAAGAAAGGAAGGCAGCAAATAATGTGTAAACTCATTTTTTTTTTTATTCCAGAAATAGTTGAGGTATTTTACAAAAGTTGTTTCTCATTTTCTTTTTTTTTTTTTGAGTCCTGTTTCTTCAACTGCAGAGTAGATGCAGAAAAATTTCTTAATGACTTCAGCTTGGACACTTACATCTGGCTGCTACTCAGCCTACAACATAGACTCTCTACTTACTACTTGACACAATGTCCTTTTATTTATACCTCATACACAGATGTCATAGTAGACACAAAATGTGCACAAATATTTAAACAAAAAAGGTTTGGCTCAATTCTAAAGTGCGTTACTTGAAAAGTATAAAAGTTCTAATAAATCAATAAGTATACAAGATGAAAAACTGAAACTTTGCATATTAATAATTCAATATATACCATATATTTCCATGTGTAAGTTGACATTTAGATAAGGCAAGGTAAAAAAAAATATAGTATTTTTCATTCTTTTATCCTATATCTGTAGTATAAGATGACTGCTTACTGTATCCTTACAAATTCAAAATAAACAAAATAACAAAACCAATTCTATATCATGCTTTTCCTGCACATGTCCCCTAAAAGGGAAACCATTGTTTTGTGTGCATTTCAACATATGACCTCTTGTGAATACTGATTCTTCTTCTTCTTCTTCTTCTTCTTTTCCTATATCTAAACAGTTACAAACAGCCTGGTATACTAATGGCTATTTACTTATACTTCATTGACAATCACAAAATACCGCTAATAACAGTATGATAATAGTACATTCCATTGTTGTGTATGCAATCATAATTCAATGTTTACATTTTCTCAGTTGAGCTTGTATGGATAAAAGTTGATTTTATTGATATGGAATTATTCTTCAAATAGGCAATTTATCATGAAGTTATGCCAATAATATATAAGGTAGAATGGTTTTATTACTTTTATTATCAGTTTATTTGATAATGAGAATCTTTTCATATATGTCATTGGTTATCTGACCGAGGCTGAGGTTAGCCTATTGACAAACATCACTCAGAATTTAAGGTTTCTTTTTTAGAATTGTAGTATAAGATGGCCCCTAATTTTTAAGGGTGATTTTGGAGATTTAAAGGTCATTTTATATACAAAAATATACAGTATTTTAAATGCTGTGTAATTTTTAACTTTCTTTATAAATTATAATACACTTAAGTTTTATTTTAGTTGGTATTCACTCAGTCGGGACATTGTATCTTATTAATAATTTTCAATGAAAAAACGTTTTTTTTTTATCTTGTTTGTTATCTTTGAGGAAAAGAGTATGTTCGATAATACGTCCTCTCTTACTTGAATCTGGTCAATTTCTTCATTTTACCAGATCTGAATTTATACAGTTTTTAAAAATGTTTCTTCACAAAGACGACATTCTTAAATAGGCCCAGAAAATGGTAGTCATACTCTTTGTTAATGCTCATGTTAAATACATAGCTACATTATTCAAAGGTTTTTTTTATTACCCCTTATTTCAGCATGATTCAGATCTGTGTTAATTTTTGTGGTGAACAGCTCCCTAGAAGCAAGTGAGCTAGAGTGGGTTGCATCTGGTGCATAGGAAAATAAGGGTCTTACCTTAATCTGCAGCACATGACATCGGCAAGTTTGCTCTGTGAAAATGGCATTACTCTCTCATCTAGCAATTCCAGGAGTATGTGAGGTAACGAGGGTTTTTGTACAGTTTGGCATGCTTCAGCCAATAGCAAGTTGTGTGCTGATTAGTCAAACTGGAGGAGGCTATTTGCCCGGGTAACTGAGAATAAAAGCAAAGAACACTGATGGTTGGTGGACCACAGTGTTGGCCTGATAAAAGAGGGCTGAAGCAGTGAAAACGGGAGAACAAAAGTCAGATTTACATTGTGAAGTTTTCAGAAAGCAAGAACGGTGAATTGAACCAACGGTATCTTGATTTGTACAAGTGACATTATAGTAATAGACTCATTTAAACTACAATCTTTTACAAGGATTCTTTAAAAAGTAACAAAATAATTATTAGAAAATAAAAATTCATGCTTTTTACTATTAGCATAAGCCTCTTCTCTTCTGTGGCTGTGTACATTATGCAAAAACAGTCTTTCAGATAAATTTATAAATAATTATGACATTATGAAATATTTTATAATTATTATAGAATATATATGACAAATATTTGTATTAATAAATAATCATGACATCATATAATATGTAATATTTTATGATCTTATTATAATTCTGCTTGTTCCACCCTTAATTAGCACAACTGTTATGCCCTGCCAATACCTCAGAAATATTGGACAATCTGTTTTGATCATGTAGCAAGACAGAAAAGTTATATCAGAGATGCTATTTGGTTTCACTGAGAAAAAGAAAGAAAGAAAGAAGGGTTTACCACATAAATAACAATTTTGTTTTGATCACATGGGAAGACGGAAAAAACATATCGGAGACACTGCTTGGTTTCAGTGAGAAAATGAAAGAAAGAAAGAAAGAAAGAAAGAAAGAAAGAAGGGGAGATAAAAGTGTTTAGCATGTTTCAAGGATATGGAAAAAGTTGTCAATTTCAAATCATTTCATTTGTACCCCCTTACTTCTTAAATAATGACCAGCATTCATATTTATGATTGTTATTGTAATGTTTTGTTAAAGTTGTTAAGCTCAAATATTTAACTTTCAAATGATTTTTTATTGCCAGCTTCAGTTAACTTAACCTATTCTCCATAAATAATAATTGGTGGCATAAATTCGAGTTATCTCCCTTGCGTTGATTTCCGTGCGCATCGAAAGTAAGGAAATTTAGATAGTAAGATTTTAAAAGAAGAAATTTGCTTACAAAATGATTTTAGCCGAGTTATTGCATCAGTCATTAAATGAAAAAAAGTTCTTCAAACACATTTTATTTTTAATTGAATGTGATCAGTAACAAATGTTTTAAAAAAAAACTGTATTAGTTAAATTGAGTTTTTATTTTTTAAACGTTTGCTTCAAATTAAGATAAAAATAAAATGTGCTTGAAGAATTTATCCTCAATACAAAAAACTTTCAACCAACAAATTACTAAATTGATTTAAAAAATAAAAAAAGAATAAATATCTGCTCTTTCAAAATATATTGCAAATCAAATGTAAACATGTAATTTTTTTTAAATTCAGTTAAATGTTTCTATTTGAGGTTTTAGATGAGAAATTACCATTATTGTACACTGATTTATTAAAAATATTTGCAATATATATATATATATATATTCAATTAAGATGAGAACAATATCTTGAATAAATCAATATCTATATATATATATATATATATATATATATATATATATATATATATATATATAACAATTAAGATGAGAACAATATTTTGAATAAATCAATACTGTTCTCCTCTTAATTGCTATATATATATATATATATATATATATATATGTATTTGCAATTAAGATGAGAACAATATTTTGAATAAATCAATATATATATATATATATATATATATATATGTATTTGCAATTAAGATGAGAACAATATTTTGAATAAATCAATATATATATATATATATATATATATATATATATATATATTCTGTGTATTTAGGCAGTAAAAGTTCTTTAAGGCAAATGTTATTAAAGACAACAGGCATTTTGTGTCAATTAATTTTACTGATCACCTTTTCCAAATTACTAATAATCTTTCTCAGACAAATTCTGTCAGATTCACCTGCTACATATCAGACCATAATGCCATCAGACAACAAATTAATAAGCAGCATAAGGATCATAGTAACATTTGACAACTCTTCACAAATAATATCAAAAATACTAGCAAAATGAAATAGTAAAAATAGACTTATGATCCTCGAAGCAATACTCATACAGCAAAAGCAACCATTCAATAAATAAAAACAATTATAAGAGTCTACATCCTCAAATATATATATAAAATAAAAGAAAACAAACACACGTCACACGTCACACCTCACTTACATCACATTCTTTGGCTACATCACAACAAATATCAGTTGTCTCTACCTCCAATGATGATGACTTAAGATATTTGAAAGCTTGGACCATATTTCTTGTACTTTTCTTCCAAAATGAAAATCAGACAATTTTTGGCATTACTATTTTCCCTTTTAAAATGGGGAAGTCGTTGATTTGCAACCTGTGCAGATACATTTTCGGCCGGTAATTTGATCAGGTCTGCAGTTGAGCCGGGGTCCGTCGACTGGGAAGCAGAGCTGAAAAAAATAGTTAAATATTCTTCTCTTGCTAACAGATTTTTTTTTACTCCTGTGGCAGTGGGGACTTCCCTCATTCGATGGAGTTCCTTTGGAGGATTGGCGTGATTGCATCTCAATTAAGGGATGAGCCTCGCGAAACAGAGTGGCTCTTGCAGCGTGTCTCACTGGCAATGATTCAAGATAATGCTTTCTCCATCATTGCGGCTGGCAGAGGATAGAAAAAATTGTTTATAGCTACGTTGTTCTGGAATTGTCATCCGTGGCCAACTGAACTTGTTTTGTTTCAATAAAGTTTTTGTTTAAAAAAAAAATATTCAAATAAGTGTGCTCTTACTAGCTTTTACATACTTTAGCGTCAGGAATGATTGCTACACATATTTGAATATTATCTGTTACTTCATTACACGTGATATATTTCTGAAAGAAGTTCCTCTTTGTCTGAGAAGTATTATTTATAATTTTGCAAAGTTAATCAGTAAAATTAATCAACACAAAATGTCTATCATTTTTTAATCTCTATATATATATATATATATATATACACAATATTTTGACCATATAGTTCTCCAGCCATCTTCAGGTATCCATTTAGCTTGCAGAAGGTATAGTGGGGACTGGTGAAAATTTGGCCTTGTAAAAAATATTCAATTCATCCATAAAATAAGAGGAAAAGAAGAAAGCAAACAAAAAAGTAAATCCAAAATTTATATTCCAGATATTGTTTTTCTTTTTGCTCATTCAGTTTCTTTTTACAAAGACAATTTTTGTACAACAAGAAATAACCTAGACCAGTCTAGGAGAACAATTCAAAACTGATTGGTGTGATAATTGGTCAATAGAAACTCTTCAGCCTTGGTTGGCAACCAGTCTAAGAGAAAAACAACTCTGAATAAGAAATTGGTTGGTGTGCTAATGGGAAAATAGAAACTCTTCAGCCTTGATTGGCAGCCACTCTGGGAGAAGAACAACTCTCAATTCAAAACTAGTTTGTGTGTTAATGGACAGATTGCTCTGGAGCCTTGGCTTGCAACCACTCTGTAAGAAGGACAACTCTGGATTGAAAAATGATTGGTCTGCTAATGGACAAATAGCTCTATTACCATCTACATAACTCATCTAGGTACTGACCAGGCTCAACATTGCTTAACTTCAGTGATCGTATGGGAACCAATGTTTCAATGTAATGTAGCCATAGGCTCTTCAATGATGATAATATACACAGGACCAAGTTACTCACATATATTTGTGGCATACACACTCGCACATAGACACACATATCTATAACTTATGACATTCAATATAACTCAAAGCTTACAGACATATCATATTGAAACACCAGTTCTCATATGATCACCAAAGTTAAGCAACACCTAATTTGGTCAGTAAGAGATGGGTGACAGCTTGGGAATACCAAGTACTATAAGGTTGGATGTGCAGGTGGTGTAATTAATAATGGTTCAGAATTGGAAATCAGTGAGTCAAGTTCCAATCCCAGTCATATCCATTAGACTTACTTATATGCAAATACCCTTGGGAAAGCTATGAATACACCTCTTCTCCTCCCAGCTATGGGTTAATTAGGAGTATTTGTATCAGTAAATCATTGTTATCTCAAAAATATGCTTACAATCTAAAAATATTTTCTGGCTTTAAATAACCTGCAAAAGGTTGATAAACCATAAAAAAGGAATATAAATCAATCAACTTAACACACCTGCAACTTTTTGCATGAATGTGGATTTAAACATACATACTTGGACTCTTTTTCATATGCATGGCCTATAGTCAAATTAAAGTGAAAACATAAATATATTTTTTATAAATAGAATGAAGGTAATATTTCTGATATAGTTTCCTCTCTCGTTCCTAGATTTTATGAATTTTAAGTGTAGTACTAGATTGGTGGCAAGGTCTCATCATTTTACAGTCAAAATGGTTAGATGTAACTGTAAGTTCTATGCTAACAGTTTCTTCTCTCGCACTTCTTGCTTGTGAAACTCTCTTCCAATGTCTTGCTTTCCAGTCAACTTTGATCTTCAAAAATTTAAATACAATGTCAATCGTTAACTTCTATCTTATTAATTACTGTTCTTTTATTGTTCTCCTTTCTTAATAATACTTTTTTGTATTTTGCATTCTAGTTGCTTCACTGCCTTGCTTGGAGTGAAATGATTAAAGAACAAAAAGGAGTTCCTGTTTGATCATCAAAGTTAAGAAGTGTCGAATATTGTCAGTACCTAGATTGGTGGCCACTTGAAAATATTAGGTGCTGTAAGCTTGGATGTGTGGGTGGTGTAATGGATAACGGTTCAGAATTGATAATCAGAGAGCCAAGTTCCAATTTTAGTTGGCTTTGTTATATTCAGTGACATACTCATATCTGTGGGAAAGTATGAATCCACCTCTTGGTTAATTAGTAAGATTTGTAGCCCTAAATCATTATTATCTCAAAAGAAAAAAAAAGTCATACAATCTAAAAAATATTTTCTGGCTTTAAATAACATGAAAAGGGTTGATAATCCATAGAAAAGTAGTTGAGTGAATGCAATCTGTTCCAGTTGAAATTCAAACCATATTTTGTGGTATAAAATAAAACTGTTGTTCAGTTTCACCTTCCAATTCACCCCAAGCAAGATGATAATGCCACTAAGATGCAAGGGCTACTGGGAATGAAATAGAATGAAAAGACATTAGAATGAACCTGAAACAAGAAATAAACTTATACTCCAGTTCAAAAAACTGGGGAGGAGTGTGAACTGGATGACAGGTGAACCTATTTACTCCAAATGAGGAGTAACAATAAATAAATAATGAGCTAATAAAATTGGAAACAGAGACGTGAGAAGTATAGAGTTGATGTAGGTGTTAGAAGGAACTGGAAACCCAATCCTAAATAGGAAATAAGGGATAAACCTCTACTCCTGTTCAAAAGACTGGGAAGGAGTGCAAATTGGACAATAGAGAAACTTATCTATCATTTATATCATAACTTCTATCTTGTTTACAGAAATTGCTGCAGATTTAAAATGTAATAAGACTATATTTGTCATTATCTCTTTCTAAATCTCTAAATTTAATTTTAACAGAAGAGTGAGAACCCTTTATCAAATTAACTGGACTTTGCTTTCTTTGCTTTTTTTCTTTTTTTTTTTTCTTGTTTTGGTTGTTTGTTAATTTTTGTTTATTTTCTTTATTTTTTCATTTTTCTTTGTGTTTTTTCTTTTTTCTATTTTGGTTCATTTTTTTCCCTCCCTTTTTTGTTTTTCCTTTTTCTCTTTTTTGTTTTGTTTATATTTTTCTTTTAATTTTTTCTTGTTTTCTTTTTCTTTCTGTTTTCTCTTCGTTGTTATTTTTTTTGTCAAATTTTGTATTTTACGATCCAATATAAGTGTAGATCACTGGTAAATTTAACAGAAAAATATAAACTCATCCTAACCATGAGATTCTTGAGGTTTTCTCTCTCTCTCTCTCTCTCTCTCTCTCTCTCTCTCTCTCTCAATCTCAATCTCTTGTTTTATAGCTTTCATTTTTTTCAGTCCCTTTTTTTCTTTTTGCCACATTTTTCTTTCTTTCTCTTTTTTCTCCTATCTTTCTTGCCTTCTTTCTCTTCCTTTTCTCTCACTCTTTTCATTTTATCTTTCTTTCCCCTTCTTTTTTTTCTCTTTTTCTTACCCCCTTTCTCTTGTCTTTCTTTGTCTCTTTCACTTTCTTTGATTCATACTATTTCTCTTTCCCGCCATCCTGTTCTCTCTCTCAACCAGTTGCAATTTTAAAAATCCGTTTTAAACACTGAGCTTAAGACAAAAAAATTAAAGAAAACAAAATTTAAAAAAGAAGAAAATTAAAGAAATTAAAAAAAAGTTATGTTTGTTGTTCTTTAAAAAATAATTTTATTAAGTGGTGCTTGATAGTACAAAAAAATGGCACACCCATATTTGGTAAAATGGATTCTTGGTAACAGCTGGGTGAAAAAAGATTTCACTATAAGTGTTTCTTGTGAAAACCAATTTGATAGGATAAGTTTTTTTTTTTTTGTGTGTGTCTATTTCATTCTCTGTCACAGTCTCCACCTGTTATGGCTTCCAGCTGCCAAGTTTATATGACGAGCAATTTTGAAAAATCTCTTGAGTCAATAGATATACTACAAATGGATGAAAAAGATTATAAGTAATAATAATACAATAATAATAATAATAATAATATATACAGTGTGCGATAGATAAATTGTTATCTAAATTATGCAAAAATGAAAATAACACTGACATCTCATTTTAACAGATATATTTACGAAAATTGCACAAAAATATCTTGAAATATTAAACAGTACATTTATTCAATAAAGTTGCTACAGTGTAACCCGGATATAAGATAGTTGTCGGGACCTGAGAATAAGTCTCTTATATCCGGGTTTCTCTTATATCCGGGTTCGGTCTATTTTGTTTAGGGAACAATTTGGGACCAGATAAAATCTCTCTTATATCCGGGTTTCTCTTATATCCGGGTTACACTGTATTAGCTTCAACAACAGCCTCCAGATGACTTCATAATCTCCTACAACTTTTCTTGATGGGCTCCTTGTTTAAGTTATTGAATGCTGCTATAATCCTTGCCTTCAGTTCATCTTTGGTCTTGCAAGAAGTTTTGTTGATCTCTGACCCAACTGTGCCCCACACATAATAATCAAGGGGGTTGCAGTCTGGTGAGTTAGGTGGTCAGATGTAAGGGGTGATGTAGTTGCAGAAATTGTCTGACAGCCATAACTGAGTTATCCTGCTTGTGTGGCATGGTGCAGAGTCCTGTTGCCAGACATAGGGTCTTCCAGCAGCTACCTATTGACC
>OZ010580.1:122155336-122202836 GCA_963932145.1 Acanthosepion lycidas
CAACTCCAGAGTTTCATAGACACACCCTCTAGGAATCACTCCATCAACTCATCAGAGGGTATCAGCAATTTCATATGCACCTTTCATTGGTACAAAGCTGATTTTTATTATATTGTATGTGTGTATGTCTATGTGTGTGCATGCACCCATGCATCTGTCTGTGTGCATATTAAGGCTGGTTACTATTTTTTGGGTGTAACCATGTGTCAGGGAACCTAATAAATCCCTGTTGCAGATACCAGCTCAAGCACATTTTATGTTTCTACAATACCGAAAGAGTCCACATGTGGTTTATACTCCAACTACACTGAGCAGACCTTAGTTACAGTTTCTGGGAGAGCCCACATAATCTGGCATGATCATGAGTGATTAACTGATTCAATTTTTATGGTTTATCAACCCTTTGCAGGTTAATTAAAGCCAGAAAATATCTTTAGATTGCAAGAATTTTTTGGAGATAATGACATGTCCTAATTAATTCATACTTGGAGAGAGAAGAATTTTTTTAAGCTAATAATGGTTTAGTGATACAAGTCTTACTAATTAACCCATAGCAGGGGGTGAGAAGAGATGGATTCATACTTTTCTCAAGGTTATTTGTGTAAAAATGAATATAATGAACCCAGTGGGAATCGAACTTGGTTCTCCGATTAACCATTACAACACCCACACATTCAAGCTTACAGCCTGGTATTTCCAAGTGATCACCCATTTAGTTATTGACCAAGCTGGATGTTGCTTAACTTCAGTGATCCTACAGAAACTGGTGTTTCAACATGATGTGACCTCAAGCCTAGTATGATCAGCATTTTGAACAAGGCCAGTACTCTTAAAGCTTCAGTCATAAAGTCTTGTGACCATCCTAGCACAATTATTAACAGCTTCTAAACAGTTCCATCTACCCAGTTTCGCTCACAAGGCTTGGATATGTTTTTCTGTCACTTTCCAATGGTGCTACATGTTAGGATCATCTTCCAAGGCTGGCAATATCAAGGTCAACTCCCTGACAGATTTGAGTCTCATGGTTGGAAAGTGAACATTTTAAGCACTTGGTCAAGAAATTTTCAATTCTCTGCAAAAAATCATCTAGAGCAGTTCTTTGTTTAGAAAGACAAAGAATTATATGAGAATATAATTATGGAGATGCTGGAAGCATGGCATAAGATAATGGAACATAACAGGAGCAAAAGGGAGGGTGCAAAAAACTTGTTGGGTTGACTCACTTCCCAAATAATACCAAATGACCAAACATCAGAAGCTTATTGTTCTGAATTGGGCCAACTGCTTTTCAGCACCCCCTCATGTTATTTAATAAAGTTAATTTGAATATTAAAAGAAAAATTATTCTTCCTTTTTGTTTAGTAAATATAATAAACATTCTGTCTACAATATATATATATATATATATATATATATATATATATATATATATATATATATTTGTGAATTCTATGCCATCCAAGTATACACTACAGTTCAAAAGTTTGAAGCCACTCCAGATTTAGCATGGGATGAACTTGACAGAAAAGTGAAGAAAAAAAAAATAAAAAAGAGCTCTGAGAGTCATTAAAAAAAGAATAGAATCAATTATCAAACTTATACTTTGAGAAACTTTTCCAACAAATACCAAAAATTTGTGCTGCAGTAATCAAGGATAAACGAGGATATTTTAATGAGAGCAAAATTTAATTATAAAATACATTTTTTGTTTTTGTCATAATAAAAATCATATGTCATTTTTTTTTAATCATGTATAATAATTTTCTCTTATTTAAAGTACAAAAGAATTACTTTTTTGGCCAATTTAAAAAATACCAGGGGTGTCCTCAAACTTTTGAACAGTAGTGCATATATATATATATATATATATATATATATATATATATATATATATATCATGGTTTTGTTCATTTTACTTTTTAGCCCCTGTTAGATTATTTAATGTCAAAATTAACTATTTTTCATATTTGAGTTTATAAGCATATATTTCATTCTGAGATAGGTAAATATAGGTTGATTATATCTGAGTATGTATTTATTTGGTTTGTGGATAGATAAATATTGGTAATTTATATTTGAGTCTCTAGATAAATATTAGTTGCTTATATTGGAATCTGTTGGGTTGGTGCATAATTATCAGGCGTTTTTTAGGCGAGTTATTTATTAATAAAAATTGCTGTTTTGTTTACTTTTTTTAATAAAAATATTTTATTTTCAGGATATAAAAATGCGTGTCGATAACCATATGCTCCGGAATAATTATTTAAAAATGCTATTGTTGAATTTTTACGTTTCTGTTTTCATAATAAATATTGTTTAAAAAATGCCTGATAAATATACACCAACCCAAAATAAACATTTACTTGATTCAGGGATAGGTAAATATTGGATGTTTACATTTAAGCATTTACTTTCACAAATGTTCTTTTTTTATTTATTTCTTCTTACTTTCTTTCTTTTTTCTTATTTTCTTTCTTTTTTCATAACATCAATCTTACCTTTTTTCAGTGTTCTTTTTTTCTTTCTCTCCTTTTTTCTTTTTCTTTCCTTTTACCTTTCAACTAGAAAATAAGACAAGACTCTGTTGATAGCCTAAATCCAATTCATCAAATCCTGCATCTAAATCCAATTCATCAAATCCTGCATCTAAATCCAATTCATCAAATCCTGCATCTCGATTATGCTTCCTACACATTTTATTTTCAGTTTACGAAGACAGTAACAAAACTTCCAATAACTTTCCAGAAAAAAAACATTTTCTACCATCCAGTGGGAGAGTATTGTCAAAGTTACCTCCTCCTTAATTTCCTAATTTTTGAAACTCCTACTTGGGGACGCTCTCCATATTCTATATAAACTCAGCGATACCTTGCCTCATTCTCTTCTCCCTTTTCAGCTTATATGACACAATGTAAATCTCTCATGAAGATTTGTGTTTTCCCCTTTATGCAGGGAGGGACTATGCGTTTCCTTCAAGAAACACACATGAATATTACACACACATGTATGTAGAAACATTCACATTCATTTACACATACTCTGACAACAAACTTTCTATGTTCATTCATACACACTAATTATTGTCTTTGTCACTTGTAACCCTTACTGTCTGTTAATATATATATATATATATATATATATATATATATATATATATATATATATATATATACCTGTTTGTACATATATACCAGTCTTTGTTGTTTTGCTCACATTTTTCCTTTTACATTTCTGTTGGTGAGCTCATACTCCAGGAGAGTCCACCATGTTTGTAGTGGGCACCATTTCAGGAGACCACAGGTGTTTGTCTCACAACGTGTACAAAAGGCCCACTAGAACACCAACGTTTTATTTCTCAAATGTTCTTTCTTTTTCATTACTTTTTTTGCTTCTTCTCTTTTTTTTTATCCTACCAATTTCACCTTTTTAATTCTTTATTTTTTTTCATTACTTAGTTTCCTTCTTTTCTTTCTTTTTAATTCAAGCAACTTTCTCTTTTTTCTTTCTTCTTTCTTCATTTCTTTTTTTCTTTCTTTCTTTCTTTATTTCTTTTTTTCTTTCTTTCTTCTTTCTTCATTTCTTTCTTTCCTCTCTTATTTGTTTTCTTTCCTTCCTTTCTTTACTGTCCAACCAACTTTTCCTTCCATTCTTTCTTTCTAAAGAACATTTATCCTTAGAATCAGAAAAAGACAGTTGAAATTTTTGAGAGACATAACAATGAAAGAAGTTTTGGAGAATTTGATACTCACATGTATACTGAAAGCAAGAAAAACAACAGGAAACATATCGCACTTAACAAGATCGTATAAATGGATAGCAGAACAGAGGCTGGAAGAAATAACAATGGTACAAACATTGCTTAAAGCTACAAAGGATAAGAAGTTTTGGATAGCCATGATTGCCCATGTCCTGAATGGTAGCAGAATATTAAAAAAAGGATCACCCAGTGAGGATTGAACTCACTAATCAGTCATAATTGAGTATTAGCGAAACAAGCTTGCTGACCATTACACCATGTCGAGATGCCCAAAATGAATTTCTAAGCATAGCTTAGATGTGGTACAAGGCCGAAAGTGTGGAGCACCCAGTGAGGATCAAACTCACTAATAAGTCTTAATTGATCTAGGAAGACAATACGATTTATTAATCATAGCCTAGATGTGGCACAAGGCTGAAAGTTTGGAGCACCCAGTGAGGATCAAATTTATTACTCAGTCATAATTGATCCAGCAAGATAAGCTTCCTAACCATTACACCACATTTAAGTGCCAACAATACCTTGTATGATACAGTTAATTCTATATTTTAGTGATAGACTTGTTCTCCAGTAAAGAATCACTTGTGACACAGGAGATATCATAAGGACCAGAATAACAGATTGATGTTTGTTAGAAATAGATAAAGGAAAGAGAAGTTTGGTTTGCCATAGAATTGTGCTTGCAAGAACTGTGCTTGTCATCTCAGTTTCCAGTTGCCAAGTCTTTTATAGATTTTAGCTGGATAAGATGAAAGGTTTTTAAAGTCTTTAAAACTACTGGAGATTGGTTAGAAAACATTATGTAAGATAACGTGATATGCTTACTTCTACACCTGTTTTATCAGCAAATTTCTTGCTTTGTTTTATGTTCACTTTTTATATTTAAGGCATAATCCACTTTTTGCACACTTTCTCTTTAAATCTTATTATGAGTAGAGAGCTCTGATGTGTAAATCAAGTTTCCTTGAAAAGTTTCAGCTTTCTCTTAGTCACACTCTGTGATCCATGCAAGAGTTGAATTCAAGAGGACTCTCCTCACTATGAACAATACTTCTTCTATGTATCATGACCCTTCAGGAGATGAAAAATTATTGCTCTCCATAACTTCCTTTCCTTTATAGCTCTTGTTATTTTTTATTATCCCTCCTATTCTCTGTTCTGCTAGCTATTTGCATAAGCTTGTGAAGTAGGTTATTCACTGCTTTCTTGGCCTTTTTGCTTTCAGTAGGTCCTGTGAGTATCAAATTCTCCAAGCCCTCTTTACTCATTATGTGTCCAACTATTTCTTCCTGATTTTAATTTTAAGCAATATTATTGTTTTCATTTACCTTAAGACCTTTCCTAGGCAGAATCTTCCTATGGCACTCAAAGAGGATCAGAGGTCATCCAAGATGTCCTAAAAGGAAGTGCCATGCAAATCAGAGAATTTTTGTCTCTACCCACATGTATGTGTATGCATTCTTGATATAAACTTGGCCTTGTTCCACTTCATCCTCATTGCTTTTTATAGATAAGAATGCAGTTATATTTCCATTTACTTCAGAATAGAAAAGGGGTAGCAGTATAGACAAACCTCTTATCAACAGGGAGGGGGGGTCCGTTAAAGCCGATTCTCTCTAAAATGGGAATGGATTATTTTTGAGTTATAAATACGCTATAGTAACTACCATTAGTTGTGATCATAATATAAATACTATAAACATGTATATATGACATAAATAAATATATACTGTACTGTATATATGCAGCATACCATAATCATATATGCATATATATATACAGTATACACACACATATGTATACACTATATATATTTATATAGAGTATATGTATGCTGTATTATATATTATATACAGTATACTGTGTATATACTATATATACAGTAATAAAAAAATACAGCATGACATACTTACAAAGAATAGCATCAATAGCGCTCTCTCTCAAAGAGAAAATATTAATATATACAGTTAAAAAAATACAATAAAATTTATTATAAATATTAAAATGTACACTACAACTTGTTAAAGTTTATTGACCTTGTGTATATAATGGAAAATGGAGTTTGTTTTTTTTCTGCAGTGATCATATAGTGGGCACTCTTATTGGTTTATTATTCTGAGTCAGAGAAGCCATGAAGTTCCTCTGATACTTAGGTTTCTATGTTTCCTTTTTACACTTTCCTTCTGTTTTGATGCTATGATAAGGGCACAACAATTAATATATTAATCAAAATAATCAAAATAATAGATTTCTCACAGCTACTTTCTCACACTCGCACTAATGTATCATACTTTATATACTGTACACCCATCTTTGTTTACAATTGAAAGGGCTGACATCACCACCAAGTGGTCACTTTGAGAAGCAATACAATTCATTCAGCTAAGCCTGAAAATTTTGTAATACATTACTGACAATTTGGAAGTTTTTTCCTGCAGATTTTTTTTTTATTTTCCCGGCAGATTTTGTTCATTGCATCTGAAGTCCATTGACAGGGGTCCGTAGATTAGAGGTTTGTCTGTGCATTTAAATATCCTTAAAAAAAGAGGATTGCCTTTTTGTTAACATAACATAGCCTTAATGCTTTTTCTCTTTTTCTCCTGTCATGATAAAAGTATTGTTTATATTCATATCCATTTAATGTAAAACCTTCTTCTTTTTTTTTCTTCTTCTTCATTTTCTTCTCCTCCTTGTTTTTCTTCTTTTTCTTTCACTTCTTCTTCTATGTGCTGTGTCTCTTCAGGATGTTGGTTATCATGGCTCTCCACAATTTCCTGCCCTTTGTAGCTCTTAATAAATTCTGACTTTTGTTATCCCTCCTAAACCTGGTTTTACCATCTATTTACTCAAGCTCTCTATGTAGGTTATTCATTGCTTTTCTCGATCCCTCTTGCAATAAATCTGTCCTGTGAGTATCAAATTTTCCAAACCCCTTTTCCTCATTATGTGTCCCAAAAATTTCAGGTATGTCTTCCTGATGTTAAGTATAAGTATCCTTTTGTTTCCATTTTCTCTAATCTATATTGTTGTTCACATGTTTGGTCCATGGTATTCTCAGCATCCTCCTGTAGATCCACATTTCTATTGCTTCAGATCTCTTCTTCAGCATTCACTGCTCTACAAGAAGAGTCCTGATATTATATAACAGTTCAGCACTCTTTTAACTTGAAAATAAATGCACTTTGATGATAATATCGTCAACACAAGTTACAAGGTTCCACAAGATTTAAGACATAATTTTAGCCTTCCACTGATTTATTTGTAGGCTAACTACTGCAGCTCACATGTTCAGTCCATGGTATTCTCAGCATACTTCTGTAGAAACACATTTCTGTTGCTTCAAGTTCCTTCTTCATCTTTGAGGAGATTGTCCAGCATTTACTACTATATAGGAGGACTGATATTACATAACAGTTCAGTACTCTTTTCTTTATTTCTAATAAAAAATTTCCTGTTTCTTAATCCTTTGCTTAGCTTTTGGAAGGCATCCCACTGTGCCTTCAAATTTCAGTGTCACACTTTCCACAAACTATATATTCAGAGGAGTGGCAGCAAGTCATACCAAATAATGGTGAATATATAATTGAATAAAATGCATTGTACTTTATTTTTTTTAAGAATATAGTTGATAAACAAAAACAGCAGTTATTTATGACTCAATCAAAAATTGATAATTAATTAGGTAAGTTGACTTCATGCTCAAATGGGACTTTGATCAGCAAATATAGTGAATAAAAGAAAAATATCAATATTTTTTTGGTTTTTAACAAACTAAAAAAAAAAGCTAACCTTTTCCCAAAACATTTTGGATGATCACATTGCAAAGGTGATATATTATAAAGTTTGGTTTCTTTTAAATTCTTCTGAGTGTGACAAGAATATGACATAGGTGATTTTATGACACAAAATATCAATATAAAATATGTTACAAAATATTTATATAAAATTAGAACCAATAAAAAAGGATATCTTTTTCATTTATAACTCTTTAGAACATGATTCTCCAGGGCTTCCTATCTTTTGTATTTTAAGCAATGTTATTCTCTTTACTATCACTTCCAGTACGTATTCTGCTACAAGCTCATTAGATAATTCAATGTTACCATTTGCACCTCTTGCCGTCACTTTGCACCTCTTGCCTTCATTTGACCCTTTTTAAATTTGCCTCTCTTGCTATCATTTGCCCCTTTTGCCTTCATTTGTATCTCTTGCTTTCATTTTCCCCTCTTGCTTTAAATTTGCCTCTCTTGCTATCATTTGCCCCTTTTGCCTTCATTTGTACCTCTTGCTTTCATTTTCCCCTCTTGCTTTAAATTTGCCTCTCTTGCTATCATTTGCCCCTCTTGCCTTCAATTTGCTCCTCTGGCTTTCATTTACCTCTTTAATGTCAAATTCTTTGAGCCCTCTCCCAGAAATTTCAACGATATGATTCTGATTTTAGGCGCAAGTATCCTTTTTGTTTTAATTTTCCTTAAAATTAAACATCCATTGTATTCTCTGCATACTTCTGTAGAATCACATACTTTAACAATTGCTATGTTGTGAATAAATTTTAATTTTTTAAAAAGAAAAAGACCAAAATAATTATCACTGTCCATCATCTATAGTTGGTTGGTTCCAAACATTCACCCATCTATATACTGATCAGGCACAATGTTGCTTAATTCAGTGATCATACAAGAACAGGTGTTTCAATGAGATATGGCTATAAACTATACCACCTACACACCCAAGTTTACTGCACCTTGTATTCCCAAGCAGTCTCACATCCTGGGTATGATGATAAACTACATCTGGCAGCAAGGCCTCTGATCAGGAGGTTTTGAGGAGCATGAAACAACCAGTTAATTGCTGTTGTTTTAAGGTTCATTCAAAACACAATGAAAGTGTAAAAATAGTTTTTTTTTATAGTAAAAATGCTAGCAATACATTTTTGGAAGAAATTACTAGAAATACATTTTTAAAAGAAAAATGTTATCAGCAAGATATTTGACTCTCGACAAAAAACAACTTACAAAAATGCATCAATGAAACCTGATCTACAAACTGATTTCTTACAAAAAATACATATTCTATTCATATGAAACTATCCTAAATATCTTGTTGGCATTAAATAACCCATTGTGGTTGATATTTCGTAAAACAAAATAATCCAAACCAAAACCAACAGTCGGTACTATGTAGGTACTGACTATGCTTGACATTGCTTAACTTCAGTGATTATATGAGAACCTGAGTTTCAGTGTAATATGGTTAGAAGCCATACCACCTACACATCAAAGTTTACTGCACCTTGTGTTCCCAAGCAGTCTCCCATCTAGGTACTGACCAGGCTTGACATTACTTAACTTTGGTGATCATATGAAAAACAGTGTTTCGATTTGATATGGCTGTAAGCCCAGTTTCTCTGGACAATACAAATTAAATTGCTTATCTTCATGCACAGGATCTATATTTTAGCGAATAGATCAGAAATAATGTAACTGATAAAGTGATCTTTTGTGAAGAAAGGCATTACAAAATAGTCAGTTGTATTATTCTGCAGAAATCACTCAACATCATTCATTAACTGATTTCCCAGAGGCCTTCATGGCCTATCCTGAACTTTTTTTTTTCTTTTTTGGTGGTGCCATTTTGTCAAACGCAAACAAACCCAAGAGAGGCGAAAAAAAATATCAGGTTGAGTGTCATTACTTATTGGATAAAAGTTAGGATTTTCTAACAACTCTTGCTGGGTTAAACAGCATCGGTTCAAGTTTAAACCAGTGAGAAGGCAGGTTAGACTATAGCCCACTCTTCAACATCATATCTTTATCAAAGTCAATATATTAATATCCTTGTAAAATCTGAAATAACTAAATATAATAAATATTAAAGTATTCACTTATTTATTGAGGGAAAAAGAGAGATATGGCTAAAAAAAAAAATAGGAAATATATTCACAGTCATTACAATGCTTCTAAAATCAAGCTAGCAACATTCCACTAATGACAAAGAACTATACCAAATAGCAGAAACTACATCACTTGAGGACTACCAACAGCAGTGACAACTAAAATGGATAGCACATGTAACATGAAGAGAAAATAATGATATAATCAAGATGTTAACATTCCACACTACTCCAAATAATGGCTCGAAATTGTTGATCAAAGAACCGAGTCCAATTTAAGTTGGATTTGTTATATTCATTTACACACAATTACTCTTGAGAAAGGTATGAATCCACTTCTTCTCCTCCCAGCTATGGGTTAATTAGTAGGACTTGTATCAATAAATCATTCTTATAATCTAAAAATATTTTCTGACTTTAAACAACCTGTAAAAGATTCAGTCAGTTAGGTGCCATGCATGATACGTGCATAGGTGATCATGTATCTTTTGATACATGACTGACGAGGCAGATTTCTTTCCCGCAGTAAGTTGCCATTTCTTTCTGCGATAGACCAGTTGTCATCCAAGGCTAGAGAACCTGGTCTGTGTTGCAATTTACCCATAGCTTGGGAGAGGGAGAAGAGGATTCATGCCTTTCCCAAGGATATTAGCACATAAGCGAATGTAATGGATTCGACTGGGATTCGAACTCAGCTCTCCAATTCCTCAATCTGAGCTGCTATACATTACCCCACCATGTCTCCAAATTAATAATCCATAAAAACAAATCACTCAATCAATCCTCTTATGTTCATACAACATCATTCAGTAACCCTCTACCTTGAGTGACTCTTGAGCCTTGTATTGGGTAAACTTTAGTAAATATAAAAGTAAGAAAAATAAAGATATTAATTTCATAGATAGAGATTTGTTAATTATTATTATGTAGTTTCTGCACACCATCATAAAATGACAGCCATATTTAAGTAAGTTAGTAGTTTCATTCCTTTGATTCTTTGAGTGAGTAATCTACAATTTTAATCCATAAATTTAATCCTATTGCCCCATGTATTTAAGAATTTTGATTTTAAATGTTTTAAAGCAAAAATATCCTGTGGAAGCTAACATAAAAAAGTAAATAAAAATGGATGGATCTTATTACATATTAATTGATATTGTAACAAATGGCATGTTCAGTTACTGGTCTCATGTAATAACTTCTGTTACAATAACAATGAATATATAATTAGTAGGGAAGATCAGACTGTGTGACCAATAAATATATAAGGCCAACATTATATTTATATGTTTTATGCATTTTATAATACAGAATAAATTACTAATACTAATATTGATTGATTAATAGTTTCATTTTCTGTGGCTTATCTACCCTTTGCAGCCAGATTTAGGGAATAATAATGATTTATTGATACAAGTTATTTTTTACTAATTAATCCATAGCTGGGGGAGAAGAGGTGGATTCATACCTTTCCTAAAGGTATTTGCACATAAATGAATGTAACAAAATCAACAGGTATGTGAAATTGGCTCTCTGATTAGCAATTCCAAGCCATTATTCATTACATCAAGCTTCTAGCACCTAGTATCCCCAAGCAGTCACCCATCTAGGTACTGACCAGGCTTAACACTACTTAACTTCAGTGATCGTATAGGAACTTGTGTTTCAACATGATGTGACAGTAAGTCAATACTACTACTACTACTAATAATAATGATAATAATACTGCTCAGTACATACTTTGGTCAGTATGCCAAACATTGGTCAACCTCCTCATAATATATAGGAATATAAGATACCACAAGTTGTATAGAATGAAGAGGTTACCATCCTCTGAAATTTCAATGTTCAGTCTGATAGGAAAATCCAGTAAAATTGACTAGATATAATTGTGAAAAATCATGTTGAAAATACATGTCTTTTGATAGATGTTGCAGCCTCATTCGAGAAAATACAAAAATCTTGAGATAGAAATCAGTAGAATGTTGCAAGAAAACAACATTAGGCATTTTTATTGGGATTTTGGGAATTATATGAAAATATGTACAACAAATTCCTGGTAGCCATAAAATATATGAATGTAAAAAAAATCACATTTATTGGTACTTTTCACATCTTGTGTAGATTTCACTCCATACAGTGATTGCAATTACATTTTTTTTCTCTATCTGATTGCATGCATCTCATCTTTTTGCATCTTCCAATACAAAAAACTTCTTGCCTCTTGAAATCTTGAGTTAGTGAAAAAGGTTATCTCCCCACCCCTACATAGAAGTAGAAAACCATGTGAGAGATATCAAGGATTAGACAGACAGGGACTGGCATCTAGGACAGACTTTCTCACAAGGACCTGGGGCCTGTTCCATGACGAAAGGATTAACTCCATAGAAAGCAAACCGCAGACCAGCTCTGAAGAAGTGGATACCAGTTATCTGTGTTAACAACGAATAACTTCTGGTAAGTCACACTAAACATTATATGTAGGTGAGAATAATGTCTGTATTAGCTTTCGAAAGCTTCTACAAATGCAGAAGGATGTGTACCTATGTTTTATAGACTACACAAAGGCTTTCAACAAAGTATGCCACAAGGACTTGCTGGGACTGCTCAGCAACCTTGATATATTTGTAATCAAGAACCTATACTGGCAGCAAACAGCATGCATGTGCATAGGGAACAAGTTCAATGAATATATGAAAATAGAAAGGGGCGTAAGGCAAGGATGCATCTTCTCACCTGAACTCTTCAACCTATACAGCGAGGCAATTCTGAGAGAATTGGAAACCCTACCTGGATTTAGCGTCGGCGATCATAATCTCAGCACCATAAGATATGCAGATGACACAGAATTGATAGCAGAAACAGAAAAGAAACTACAAAATCTACAGAAGGTAGTAACAGATAGTGAGAGGGGACTAAGTATAAACTGCAAGAAGACAATGCATGGTAATCAGTAAGAAAATGAGCCTGATTTGCAGGTCAGGAACACTAGAATCAAGTAGATGCGGAAGTTTAAATATCTGGGAATCGTTTTGAGAGAGGATGGTAAGTGCGACAGAGATCTGTAGACATATTGGGATGGCCAAGGATACATTCCAAAAGCTGGACAGAGTATTGCAAGACAGGGAAGATTTCTTTGGTAAGGAAGAAAAGAATACTCGAGCTGTTACGTGACATCTGTCCTTTATGGCAGGTAAGGCTGGATGATTTCCTCAAGGATGAAGAAGAGACTCGAGGCGACAGAGATGTGGTTCTACAGAAGGATGCTAAGGATATCATGGTCCGAGTGAGTGAGCAACAATAAGGTCTTAAAGAGGATGTAAACAAGGAGAAGGCTTATGCTTAACATCAGGAAGAGGCAGCTGAAGTTTCTGGGACACATAATGAGGAAAGAGTGCCTAGAGAATCTGATACTCACAGGTTGAATAGTGAGAAAGAGAGACAAGGGAAAGCAGCACATGATATTCCTGGTGGGCTTGAGCAGGTGGATGACAGAATGTGGGGAGTTAGCAGAGGGAAGGAACTTGTTGAGAACTGCAAAGGATAGAGGGAGGTGGAGAGCCATGATTGCCTATGTCCTGAAACGACATGCCACATAAAAAGAAAGAATAATAATAATAATAATTTCTATATATAATATGCCACACACACACATATATATATATATATATATATATATATATGCTAGCAGCATGGCCCAGCGTTGCCCATGCTTGATTCAAAAATCATACGACTCATACAGCAATCACTATCACTTGACTTAAAATATTTTTGCCCTTACTTGCCTTTAAAGGAGTGCCCTTTGCCATGCTGATGTTGCTACATGCCTTACTTTTTGCCTATCTCACACTGCAAATTTTTCTAAGCTCTATACTAAACATTAAATGTTACGAAAAAAGAACTAAACAAAATGAACACAAAACGATCAGCTTTAAAAAAAGGACTCGTAACTGGAAAAAACGAATGAAAAAAGAATGTTAAAAACAAATACTTTTTCACACCTAACCCAGTTCTGTGGAATCAGAATCAACGTTGAGTTTAAGCAAGTGAATGAGCCAATTGGAGTAAAGTGCCATGCAGATTTAAATTTTTCCCACTTGTGATGAATGCAGCTATCATTTTTTTGGCATGCTAGCATGCCAGTTAACATTCATGTCAGTCAGCTGTTGGCTCTCATGGTGGCCAACAGAATCTTCCTGCCTATTCGTGGCATCCAGCTATAGGCTCTCACTCTGGCCAGTAAAAAATGGCCACAAAATACATGCAAACTGCCATAGAAGCATGAAAAAATCGATTATTTTCACTATCGAAGGGAGTTGGGAAATGCAAAGTCAGTCTTGGCCTTCCCGCTAACTTGGAGCATGTGCATGTAAATTTTGGTGCAAATCCGTTGAAAATTGCAGCCGTGCATTTGTTACACACACACACACACATCCCACCTTTTAGAGATTTAGGTTTTTTATGTGTAACAATTGAGAGGCACTGTGCAAAATTTTTTTTCTGTGTAACAATTGATGAGGGAAGTGTGCAAGATAATGATAACTCACCCAGCCAAATTCAAATTATATTTGTTTTTGCAAAGAAAAAAAGAACTTTAGTTAAATAAAAATTATGAGATAGACATGAGTTACGAGCAACATTTAGTTGTGTTGAATATTTGTTTTCCGAATTTAACTGTATTTTATTTAAATTAATTTTCAAAAAAATAAGGCTCGTTATAGTTTTTGCTTTAATAAAACTTCATTTAAAATCATTAACTTTTTTATGCTGGTAACAAACCAAAAAACAATGAAGTTTATTTTTTAAAGATTGAATAAAAAATTATTTTCCATAACATAAATAAATTCTTTTTCTATATCACAGTTTTTGGAGTAGACGGAGACTCTTGCACCAGTTCAGCCTGGACTAGTTAGTTCAAGATATTTTGTTTGGAATTTGTTTTTGTAAAGTAAAGCAAAAAAGAAGAATCAATATTAAGCTTCGTTTTTAAAATCTGCAATAATGGTTGAATAATAAAAAGTCAAAATAATTTCACAAAAAAATACGGAGATAAATTCAAGAGAATAGAAAATTTGAAAATACATATAGCGTTTCAAAATTATCAGCAGAATTAAAAAGAAAAAAACAAACGGAAATAATAATTATTCCCATTCGATTTTACTTTTTAATTCTGAGAATTTTGAAACACTTACATGGCTAAAAATGAATTCTAATGTAATTATTACATATTTTTAATTTTAAAATATCTTTGCAACAACAAATCATATGAAGATAATTTTTTTGTATGTATATATTTATTTTTTCATTAATTATTCTGTTACAATTTGGATTATCTTGTAGAATTTGGTAATAGCTTGAGAAAAAAATAAATAAATTTAAAAAAAATATCTGCTGATACGTTGCTCTTAGTAGGACGAGAAATAAGCAGACTCTGAAATTACAGATTGAATCAACAAACTGTTAAGGATTACTCAGACCTTCCAAAGTTTACTCAAAAAATATTGTCCTTTGGAAACTTTTACAGTAAATATAATTTTGGTGCTAAATATGTAACATTTATGAGGATGTTAATAAATTGTACACTGTTCAATTATTAATGTTAACATTAACAACGAACTATTTGAAATTAAAATGGTACTTGGATGAAACAAAAATTATTTACAATACATATTACTTAATACATTCCTTCTTGCCACCAATTTTGACAGCATCGTTACACTAGTAATAATAATAATAAAGAAAAAGAAAGTAACTTGGAAAGTATTTTTTTTGTTACTTTTATTAGATGTGGGAAATGTTTTATGTATCTACCAGGAAGGACACAGAAGTGACTGAAAATAATCTTTCCTGAAAAAATTAGACATTGTATCCCCTCCCACACATAAATGTATATTTTTTTCTTAATCGTTTCAAGGAAGAAATGTCACTAGAATGCAGGATGTTACAGGGAATGAAAGTGAATGACAATGAGAAGAATGAAAATTGGGAGGATTGAGGAAAGGGCAAAAAGGAAGAGGTTTCAAGAAAACAGATGACAATTGACATTGTATATACATTTTTGAAGCTGATAGTTATCAGGGAAGCAAAATACCAGAAGAAAGTTTTACAGATGGGAAATTTGAGAAAAAAATTGTTAGAGTAGAAATCATGGTTGCATTTAGCTAGTATATACATTTTTTTTTCAATTATTTCAGCCCAAGCAAGGCAATATAGCCATTAAGACCCAAGAAGTTACTGAGAGTGAAATAAACTGAGAAAACATTATTGAGGGAAGAGAGAACAATAAAAGGTCAGGACATAAGGAGAAATGTACTGATGAATTACATTTTTAATGACTTTTATTTTATTTATAGTTGGGATAAATATGGTTATGATAGCAGCTTCTTCTTCTATGTGTTGTTTCCTTTTTTGACAAGGACGATCATGGCTCTCCACCACCTCCTATCCTTTGTAGTTCTTAGTAAGTTTTTTTTGTTATCTCTCCCACTCCCAGTCCTGTTCTAACTTTCATTTGCACAAGCTTTTTCAGAAGTTTTTTTTGTTATATTTCAAAATGAATTAAATTGATCAGAATGATTTATTTTTTCTCCAGGGGATATATCTGAAAATATTACTTGATGAATATAATGTGAGCACTTTTTTATAGAATTTTTTAACTACCCAATAATATTAAAATATTAAGAAAGTCATCTAATATTTTATTGAATTTTAGGTATTTTGACTAAATTTACTATAGTTACTAGTTTTATTTTCTGATAATATCATGTATGAATGTTCAAATTTACAAAAATCAGCACGATTTTAAATTCTTTTGAAAATACTGAGGGTCACTGAAATGTAGTAACCTTTTCCATTTATGATTAGTAAATATAGTTTTTTACTTAATAACAATAACACTTAACTGCTACAAATTAATACAGAATTTTAGAAGATTTAAAATTTTATGAATTATTCTAATTAAAATTTTAAAAAAATGAAAACAATTCTTATAAAAATTGATTATTTATTGAAAATTTCTTTAGACGATAGTGTCCATAATATATTTTATTCATAAAAGCAATTAAAAGCTTTTCTAATTAAATAATATCTTACATTTTGTATTTTTTTTTTTTTTTTTGTATTACAATTCAGGGTAGATTTTCTTTAACTGAGGGTCCTGTTTTACAAAAACAAAATGATGATTTACATTCTCCAATGACTTGTGCTTATAACTAATAAGATCATGTCCACTTTTATATTAATACATGATCTATCACAGATATTCAGCACTTTTACTCATAAATATAGCATAACTTAAAACTATATTTTTTCATATATATATATATATATATATAATAAAAATATGATTTTATAAAATAAATGAATAAATGTTTGAAGGGTTATTTTCGAACTCTGATTTTTGTAAAAAATATTTCTCCTTTTCAGGGAAAATTAAAGCAATTGTATATATACATATATATATATATATATTAAAAAATAGAGAAATCCAAAATTACCTGATGAGAGTAGCTATTTCAACTAGTGTTAATATGGTAGTATTTTACAATTCAAACTGAGTTGTAAAATACTAGCATATTAACGCTAACTGAAATAGCTACCCTCATGAGGTAATTTTGGATTTCTCTATTTTGTAATTTATATGCTCTGTTATAATAAATACATTGAGCTCTTTTTGTGGATCAGTTTTAATATTTTATATTATTAGGATCCATTTGGATTATATACCAATGGATTATTTATTACCTGTACTATATATATATGAGGCATGGTGGAGTAATGGATAGTGGCTTGGATTGAGGAGTTGGAGAGCTGAGTTCAAATTCCAGTTGACTCCATTACATTCACTTACATGCTAACACCCTTGGGAAAGGTGTGAATACTCTTCTTCTCCCTCCAGCTATGGGTAAATAGCAGGACAGACTGGGTCCTATAGCCTTGGATGGCAACTGGTCTAGGAGAAGGACAACTCTGAATTTAAAATCTGTGGAGGGTTGTTTGGGGACCTTGTGGGATGTAGTGCACCAGGTCTCTATATTCTGCCCTTCAAAAACTGTGGATGGTTCTGCACAAAACTTTCACCACTATAATCAAATCACATGTGCTGGTGTCAGTCCGTCAGTTTCCTAGGAACTAATCTTCTTGACCCTCATACGTCGAATTTGACGATGAGAGTTGAGAGGAGGAGGGTAAAGATTGTGTGTATCTCAAACTTTTTGCCAGTTTTGCAACACCACCATAAAGCAATATATCTAACACACAAGGTAAACCAATTCTAAAATTTATATGAATTAAAAACATATTTTTTAGTAATCTGAGTTTCAAGGCCTGTAAACTTAGATTTTAATGTTTTTGAGTCCATTTAAAATTGAGTTATTTTGTATATTTAAAAAATATTTTCATTTTTAAAGAATCATAGCTCTGTCCTTCTTTTATTCATATATTATTTCTTGGGAATAAAATTTTCAAATTAGTTTTGGTTTAGTAAACATTTTCAACATGAAACTTTTGCTGATTGGAGCAATTGTAGATAAGTAAAACCAAGTTTATTGGTTACATGGATGGCGAGGTCCTTACCTTTGCCCTTTTCACAAATGGTGATGACCTACTGAATATACAAATATATATATATATATATATATATATATATATATATATATATATATATGTGTGTGTGTGTGTATTCCCATGGCTATCCAACAAATTGGCATTGCTTTTTCAATATATTAACATAAAGCACAGATAACCTTTGCCAATACTTTCGGGAAAGTTCATTTGATATCACAAGAAAAAGTGATTGGTTTGTTGCCAGAAACAATAATGCTTTATTTTAAAAAATAGAATAGCTTGTAAAATTTATTGTAATGTTATGGGTGGATATTTGTAGACTCAAGCATAAACCCAATGAATGCTTATTTTTTTTAATCTAGTGCAAACTGAATCTATATCTAACTTCTTGACTTGGAATGAGAAATCAGAGTGCTGAGTTCAAATTCTGATCAGATTTGTTACTTTCACTTATGTGCAAAAATCTTAGGAAAAGTATGAATCCATCTCCTCCCCCAGTTATGGGTTAAATAGTTGTATCTGGAAAAATCATTGTTATTATATTATAAAAAAAATTGTTAATGTAATATTCCCTTGCAAAAAGAAAAAGAATTATTCTTACAATCCAAAATATATTTAAGCTTTAAATGACCCATATAGGGTTGATAAAACATTAAAAAAATGAATCAACCAATCAAAATCTGTCTTATTGACTCTAGTTTAAAGCAGATCTATATCTACCCCTTTGACCCTCATGCTAACCAAACCTATCAGATCATTGCAAAAATTTCTGTCCAGTTTCATTGTTAATATAAAATAACCAGAACTTGACATTGGTATTTCTTTTGGTGCTGATTTCTGGAGTGTTCGAGATTGAAACTTTTCATCATTCAGTTAAAGTCAGACTTTGTTTAATGTTAACATTTTGTCCACAAATGAATTCCTTTAAATGGAGGATGGAAAGTTGCACTTTTGCAACATTTTACTCTGTTTGATCAGAGAATTAGATATCTCATTCTCTGAAAAAACTCTAATAAAATTGAAACCTGTTAGGTTGATAAACATTTACTGTTTCCAATTTGATTTTTTTATATTATTCTGATTAATTAATAAAAGAAATAAGACATTACAAGTTAGAAATTATGTGGGTGATATATTGTTGTATGTGTGTGTGAAAGTTCAGTCACTAAGGGGAAAGATATCCTCTTACCCTGTAACAAAGTCCTGGTGGTGTTTTCACTAAAACATGCTGAGAAAATAGAAAAAAAAAAGCAGGAAGTGTTCTATTTTTATAGGTGCTTGACAGCACAACCTAATGACTTCTTGGCAAAACTGGCAAAGCTATGTGGAGATAAGCTATGTGATATCGCATTTGTATTCTTGATGAGTATGTTGCACATCAAACACGATAAGTTTTCATGCCCATTGAAATAAACAATCATTTGGTCAATTTCTATATGCAATAAGTTCAAAAAAGGAATCATTTGTTCTCAAACAAGAAAAACACAATAAAAAACATACCGCAATTACCTTGTCAGTCATTCAAATGAAACATCGCTTAGAGAAAAATAATTATCCAAATATATATATATATATAACAGGAGAGCTTCGAAGAAAGATTTATTCTCCCATTTGCATTTTCCTCATCATAGGCATTATTATATCTGTGGCATAATAACACTGTATTTCACTGACACAACAGAATGGCTGAAAGGAAAAGAAATGACACGCATGCTTTGTTCTAGAGACAGTTTTATAATGCTACATCATACACAAATATATATATATGTATATACATATGTCCCATGCAATAAAAAATATATCACATATATCTACATGGCAAACAGTATCAGGAGGACAAAAAGATAGGGCCTTACATATAATATAGAGATTCTTCTGTTTCTGGAGAAGCCATGTTTAGGACTTCAGATTCAAGCAGTTGAGATTCATCTACTATATCCCAAATGAATGGGAAATGGTAAGTCTTGGGTTTTCCCAAATTTAGGACTGCAAGCCAAAGTCTCTTTCTATATTTGGGGAAGATATATTCCCCAAAAGATATAGTACTGTGTGCTTGTAAGCTGCTGAGGAGACAGTTTGGGCCTCAGCTTAGGCCCCTTGGACGAGGTTAAGAAAAATAACCACTCAGTTTGGCTGCTGTAAAGTGACTGAAATTGACTGCCACTTCTGTCATTATATGGATAGATGTCATTAAGCAGCTGTTATGTGACCCACATGACTTATCTCCACCAATGGAAAATAATCACCTTCTGTATCCCTACATATGTACATTAAAAGAAATTTAAAATTAAAAGGAAACGGTTAAATTCAAAACATTCTATTATTTAAAAATATGAATACATAAATTAATTTCTCAAACTATTATAGTATAAATAATAATTACATTACAAAAAATTCAACAACAGGAAAAATAACATTTAATCACTTACATTTAATAAACATTAAATTACATCACTTAGCATCTTCCATAGTTTCCTATGACTTTTAGTTAACCTGAAATATCTTTTTGAGTATTCTCAAATTTAAAAATTCTGTAAAATGACCTTCCTGATTGCATCAATTCTCAACTCAGTATCTATACTAAAAACACACCTATTTGTTCCTGTCTCAATAGTAATTCTGATTGGTTTGGTAAAATCAAATTGGCAGATGATCTCAAAAATTACCTCCAACTTGCTGTTAACAAGGGCAAGGAATGGCTTGTTAATTTTAACACCTCCAAAATGAAGCTTCTCTCTATTAATCATCTGAGCGACCACTTTCTGCTTTCCATCAGCATGGCTGATGCTAACCTCCCAGACTGTGACATATTGTGCCTTCTCAGGTTAACATTTGCTGCTAACATGAAGTGCAGAGATTATATTAAATCAATTTTTAGGTCTACTGTTAAGAAATTTGGTTTACTGTACCATCCTAGACAACTTTTCCCTCCAGAATCTATCTTACATAGTTTACTATTCATTGAATATTGCTGCCGCATATGGTTCATGCTCCTGCTGTATATTTAGAGATTCTTGATAAAATCCAAAGAAGAATCTGCATGGTTATTGGTCCTGACCTGGCATCTTGTCTTCAGTCACTTTCCAATCACCATAATGTAGCTTCCCTGTGCATTTTCTATAAGTAATTAATTCTGATGAACTTTTCCACAATGGTATCTGGACTTTATGAATTTAGGCACAGTACTAGATTGGCAACAAGGTCTTATCAATTTAGAATTGAATTGGCTAGAATCAACTGTAAATTCTATGCTAACAGTTTCTTTTCTCACACTTTTTGCTTATGAAGCTCACTTCCAACTGTATGCTTTCCAAACAACTTTTTCAAATATTTAAATGCAATGTCAAACATTATTGAGGTGACTCATTTACATATGAAGTCACAAAGACTGTAAATACTTACAGCTATTCCCATGAGGCAGTTGAGTTCATACTACTTCCCATGAATCAGTAACACTACCCTACAATGACGTTGCCAATATCTAAAGAACCAAACAAACGATTATCACTGGACAATTATGAATACACACAAGTGTAGCTTAGGATACAAGCAGCTAAAGCTAGAACAAAAAAGCTGAAGGAATTTAAAATCAGTTGGAGGAGAAAATCAAATAAGTGACCACTTCTTGGCAACTGCTGGTTGTGATGCCATTATAAAAGTACCAGCAATTGCACACCCAAGAAAGCTGGAGGAAATGACATTTGACGATATAAGTCAACTGATAGTGAAAAACATAGCACCCAAGAAAAAACTAGTGAATGCAGAGAGAGTTAAGTTTATGAATATTTCTCAAAAAGTGAATTAACCAGTTACTGAATATGTTCTTTGTTTAAAACAGGCCATCAAATATTCTGAATTTGAGAAACTGGGATCAGAAAACCAGTCACTCAAAGAGGATTTGATCCAAATGACATTGGTAAATGTCCTTCAAAATGAGGAGTATTGGCAAATGAGTCCAATGCATTTACCACTGAGAAAGTTGTTACTAGAAGAGTGTGTCAAATTTGTTCAGCAACAAAAATTAATTTGAAAATTTAATAGAACAAAAATTATGGATCTGGTAGAGGAAATGGACACATACATGATAAAGAAAAAAGACAGAATAATGCGTACTTTTTGTGGACATTGATATCAAAGAGAAAAACTAAAATGCCAGTGATATAAAAAAAAATGTGAAGTATTTCAAAATGAATCATTTTAAACATATGTATAAATCCAAAAAGAAAAACATAGAGATGGTCCAACAAAATGAAGAGGAAATAAGTATGGGCATCTTTTCATTAAAAAAAAAAATGAAAGAGGCTTATTAAAATCTTGAACCGATAATGTTTTATTGGACATGCAGCTAGATATGGCAAGTGACGTGATATTGATACCCAGAAATTTCTGGAAGAAATCAAGAAAACAAAGATTTAAAAAAAGCTATGTTCAATTGAGTCAGTTCAACGGATGTGTAATAAAAACATTGAACTAAAAAATAAATTACCAATCATCATGATAAACTGTGAAAAGAATCATGGTCTAATATGTAATGATGTATTGAACATAATTTCAATAAAATTAGTAAACAAAGTCAAGGCAGAAGGAACTGGAATGTTAAAAAAAAACAAACTATGTAGCAAAGTTAAGACTAAAGGAAAATGCCTCCCCATCATATTTTGAAGCATGAAAAGTGCCAGTACATCTACTATTAGGTTGGTCCAAAAATAATGACGTAATAACGTCAAAAAACGACATTATTATGTCATTATTTTTGCACCAACCTAATACCAATAGTTGTGGAAAAAATAAAAAAAAACTGAAACAAGATCTACTTGAACGAGGAAGAAAATGGGCTTCCCCATTAGTAATTTTAAGAAAGAAGGATGGGGATCTGTGCTTTTGTGGTGACTACAAAATAGGCGTAAACGACAAAATATATGCAGACTCATATGTTATCCCCAATGTAGAATGGGCTATGAACTCATTTGGTAATAGAAAAAAATGTAAAAGGAATATTAGCACATGCAGATCAAGTTAGATTGCAACATGATAACAATGAAGAAATGTATAGTGAGCCTAAAAGTAATGAAGGTGAAAGTGTCTTGTGCAAGACAAACTAGACAGTGAAATCAAGAGTAATATAGACTCTGAAGATGAACAAGGACAGTCATTGGAGGAACACTCCTATGAAAAAAGAAAAAGGTCAAGATCTCCTATATCTAGGTAATCTCTTAGGGAGAGGGAAGAAGATAGTGAGGAGACAAAAGCACACAGAAATACCAGTGAAAATAAGGGGATAAAACCTCTTTGGTAGAGGGAGATGAGGTGACTCATTTTACATATGAAGTCTCAAAAACTATAAATAGCTACAGCTATTACCCATGAGGCAGTTGAGTACATACTACTTCCCATGAGTCAGTAACACTACACTACAGTTATCTAATATATCCTTCACTTCTTTTCATTTATTCTTCTTGATCCTTAATAATGTTTCCCTTTTTATTATATTCTTTCACACTCAGTAACCCCTAGTAATTTAGTGACTTTATTGCCTTGAATAAGACAAAATGATAAAAAAATTAATGGGATTTTACTTCTGTTTATAAAGATGTGTTGCAAAATAAAATCCTTACATCTGCCTTAATAAAGTCCATCAAAGGATAAAATGTATCAGCTAAAAAAAGCTTAAAATGTAGAATAAACCAAGGGCTCAATGTCAAAGTTCACAGAGCCTAAATATAATATTAATATAGTAATATCAAAATCTACTACACAGAGTTTAATGTATTAACAATCATCAAGGGGATATAATCTGGAACCAATAACTATAATCTGATTTATATAATCCAAGGGTGGCAAGTATTGACTAATATAGCTATTGATTCCAGATTATATCAGCCTAATCATTGTTATCACATAAAACTCTGATTTGTGGATTATTATATTAACAATATTATTACAATATATATATATATATATATATATATATATATATATAGCTCGGTTGATAACAATGAAATAAAGTCTCTTTTCCTTGATTATTTTACATATTAGTAGACTTCTTGTTTACCATTTGTTCATTCAATGGAACTTTCTATAATAAACGGTTAAATTCTTTCTTAGGAGGATTTTTGCAAGTTGGGAGGGGTGTGTAAGAACAAATTAATCTTTGAACAATGGGAAATTTTAGAGAATTGGCCACATACACATGCATAGACATACAAAAAAACAATGAGAGAACTGATTAAAACTGTCTAGCAATAATGTTTTCTGGGGCAATATCTTTTGCTTCTTCAATTTTATCAGTTATTGTAAGAAAGATATTGAAATATTTGGTCTTTTGTTGTTTAATTTGAATAGACATTAAGTGGAAGGGGAATAAAAAAAAGAAAAAAAAATGTATTATCTTCCCATAATTGGAACATGGAAGAATAAATGCCATTTAGACAATAAAAAAAAATTTGAACCAGAGATAAAATGTCTTTTTCTTGATTTTTAATCCAGATGATTGAATCTAATGCAGTATAATTGAATAATATTTTCGTGATGAATGACAAGATTGTCGCCAAAGATAGAATGTTACAATTAGTCGAATTATAGTTTACCATATATAGATTTATATATATATATATATATATATATATATATGTGTGTGTGTGTATGAGTTTGCATATTCTTTGCTATATATAAATATATGTATATAATGAATCTGTGTATATATATATATATATATATATATATATATAGCTCTACATGAAATATGCAATGTGTGTGTAGGTTTAAACATAGACCTCAACATGTCTATTTATAATGTGTTCATGTGTATACATGTGTGTATATATATATATATATATATATATATATATGTCAACATACACACACATATATGTTTGTATGTGTGTGTGTATGTATAAAACAAAAATCACCTTGTAAGGAGCAGTATCAAGACATTAGTGCTCAATGCCTAATGACAGAGCAATTATGTTAATTTCAAAATCATGTCATCATAATGGTCAGCCATGTGACTATCAGTTTCATGCACACATAAATATGCAATCATCAGGGCTGCCGATGATGACTTTCTACTGTTACTGGCATTTAGTCCACCTAGGTCAACCCAAGATATTACTTCTGGTGGTCAGTATGGACATTCATTTCCCATATGTCCCATAATTATCTACAGAGGAAAACGAACAATAACAAGAGATGGTATAGCAATTTTTAAGGCTTATATAGATGTTAAAATCTGCCTTAATTGAGAAAAATACTAGCAGAACACAAAAAGGGTAGACTTTGGAAAATTGATCAGTGCCCACATATTTAGACACCTGTTTGGATATCTATGTATATATCTATCTCATTCTGTTCATATCTATCTATCAACAGTGTGCAATGGTAAAGTCCCATCTAAATTATGCAAAAATGAAAATAACACTGATGTCTCATTTTAACAGATATATTTACAAAAATTACACAAAAATATCTTGAAATACTAAACAGTACATTTATTCAATAAATGTACTGCCTTTACCATGGCCTCCAGATGACTTCAGAATCTCCTGCGACTTTTCTGGACGGTCTCCTTCTTAAAGTTGGTGAATGCTGCCATAATCCTTGCCTTCAGTTCATCTTTGGTGTTACCATGAGTTTTGTAGATCTCCTGCTCAACAGCACCCCACACATAATAATGAAGGTAGTTTCAGTCTGGGGAGTTAGGTGGTCAGATGTAAGGGGCAATGTGGTTCACAGAAATTGTCTAACAACCATAACTGAGTTCTCCTGCTTGTGTGGTATTCTGCAGAGTCCCTTTGCCAGACATAGGGTCTTCCAGCAGCCACTGTCTTGACCTAGAGCAGCCCTATCTCCTTAAAGCACTTGATGTAGGCCTCCATGTTGAGTCTGAGACCTTCACCAACAAATTTGGGAGTTCTTTTATCAGAACAATCAGAGTGACTTTTCCAAGCTGCTATACCATTGTAATCACTATTAAACTCATCCAACTCTTTCTGAATCCTCTGCACTGTCCTCAGATTGACACCTAAACACTCTGAAATTAGTTGTATTGAGGCTTTCAGCACAAATGCCAAGCAGTAAAGCATGCCGTTTTCAAATTCCTGGTGTTCTTTTTCTCACAGTGTCCAACTGACCCTACTGTTCTGTGCAGGCCACAAAATCAAAATCAAATGTGCCTGCACTAAATTAAAAATATATGGTGATAATTTACCCATCTCACCACATATATATATATATATATATATATATATATATATATATATATATATGTACGTATAAATTGGGTTATATTACAGATCAAATAAATCTGACAGAATGATAGGATAATGATCAAATAGGAAACATGTATAGATATGACATATTCCACTTTTATTAAAGCTTCATCAGAGAATGTGATATAGAGAAAGAAAGAAGTTCTGGTATTTTTATTTTTGTGTTTTTTGATTTTCATTGGTGAAGTGGGTTTGAAACAGTCTTTGATTTGTTAAGCAGGGTTATAGATACATATATATATATATATATATTATGTGTATTTGGGAAGCAATTTTTTGTTCATGCAATTTTCATTAAAAACCAGCAAAAGCTTCATTTTTATTTTTTTTTATTACCCTTTCAACAGTTCTAAATTTTTTCTAATTTCCATTTGGCATTGGAACATAAAATTTCTCATTTCTGAATACTTTCAACTCAGACCACTAGCCATTTTCAAATGTGTTTGTTGTTTGTTATCACATCAGTTTCAGTTTTAAACATTGTGTTTTCTTGTATTGGTCTTTATCATGTTTTGTATAGACACTTGGGAATTCTTTTTAAATTTAATTAATTAATAATTTTTTTAACAAGTGTTTCATCTAAACCTGACTGCAAGTGGAATTTGTATATACTATCCATTGCTAAAGATGTATATAAAATGATTGTCTACCTGTACTGCTCCAGGAAGTACTTGACCCCTCATGCTATCCTCTACTTCTAATAAGAACCAGATCAGGCCAAAAATGGAGTACTTTTGTCATATTTGGATGGTAGTTGCCCAGTCCTCACTTGCCAGTCTTGATAGAGTTCAAAAGCGCCTCCCAAGTCCTTGTTGTAGAAGAATTATTTTCCACCCTCCAACCTCTCTCTCACAGGCAGAATGTGGTGAAGCCTCTCACTTCTCTGGTCTAACCTTCAAGGCAAGGACCTGCCATGCCACATAGTAGCAAGCCACCCACATTCTCTCCATATTCCATTGGTGAGAAGTAAGTTCCACTCAAACAGATTCTTTCTGCAAATCACTGCTCTGTGGAACAGACTCCCAAGAGGATGTTTCCTTGATCACTACAATCTTAATCTATTCAAGTTTAAAGTTAACTGGTATCTTCTTCCTACCCATATAAACTACCCCTTAATGTAACTTTCTACTTTGAGTGGCTCCCGGGCCTTGTACAGCGTGAACATTACTGTAAGAAAAACAAATTATCTTCCTTTTGAGACAACAAATTATCATATTATCGATTTATTTATTTGGACAAGTGTTCTCATCATGATTATTACAATAAAATAATTTTGTATATTTCCGAAATAAAGCATTCTCCTTTTTTTCTCCATGTTGGCTTCCGGTTGCTTCCAGTTCACCTATTGTCTGGTTTACACACCTCCTCAGACTTTTAAACAGGAGTAGATGTCTATCTCTTGTTTCCTGTTTAAGATTGGGTTTCAGCTCCTTATTCTCTTTCACTCCCAGTAGCTCCTTGTGTCTTAGTGAGATTATTGCTTTACTTGGGATAAACTGATTTTTAAAAAATACTCCCTTCGGAACACTGGCGATCATAGCTTTCAATAAATTCCAGTCCTTTATAAGTCAAAGCAATGTTCCTATCCTTCCCTGTTCATTCATTTACAAAAGATTATTTTGTAAGTTACTTGTTTCCCTCTGCCTCTTTTGCCTTCAATATGGCCTGTAAGTGTCAGATTCTCTAAGCCTACTTTCCTCATTATGTCCTAGATATTTCAACTGTTTCTTCCTGATCCATATTGTTTTTGTTCCCATTTTCCTAAAAACATCCTAACTGCTCACATGTTCTGTCCATAGAATTCTCATCATCCTTCTGTAGGAACACATCTCTTCATCTGTGAAAAAATTGTCCATCATTCACTGTCATATAAAGGAAATGATATTACATAATGGTTCAGCACTATATTCATTGTTATCAATGAATTTTTGTCATTTCACTCTTCATATTATTTCTGAAATGCAGAATTAATATTATTGTTGTATGTACTTCACTCCCAATCATGCTAGAATATACTTTGTACTTAGTATCTGTGTGTTACCCCCACATAGCTTTGCCAGTTTTGCCAGTTTTGCCAAGAAGTTGTTAGATAGCCCTGCGAAATGACTATAAAAACAGGACACTTCCTGTCCTCTCTCTCTTTTCTCCCTTTTCTATTTAGCATGTGGTAGAAGCAACAACCACTGGGGCCTTGTTCCCAGACATAGGGATATCTTTTCCCTGAGGGATTGAGCTTTTTCCAGACACACACATGTGCATGTATCACTCACACAAGTCTTCTTTCTTTTGCTTTCATACTAGTATATTTTCTGTGTATATATATATATATATATATATATATATATATATATATATATATATATATATGTTGCCTTGCTTGGGATAAAATTACTAATTAATGAATATTGCACTACAAATTATTTGTTCAGGGTTCAGTGGTGCCCTCATTGACATGCCCTAGATATGTTATTGCCAACTTCCATTGCAACAGGGACTATTAAGAAAGACATTGTTGGTTTATAGATAAAATTTTGCAAGAACTTCTTCCATGTTCACCATTTTGCCCAATTCAAAAAGAAGTTTTTTTTCATGTATTATGAAAAAAAGGGGGAGAAATAGTGAAATGAAAGCATTGTGTCATTTAATTAAAATACAAAACTTAATCTCTTATATTTAACATTACATTTTATTCAACTCCAGACAATTACTTTCAGTAAATGTGTGTGTGCGTGTGTGTGCGTGTGTGTGTGTGCGTGTGTGTGCGTGTGTGTGTGTGTGTGTGTGTGTGTGTGTGTGTGTGTGTGTGTGCGTGTGTGTGTGGCCCCAGACACTTCATCCAAAACATGGAAGTTTACATTCTCATCTGCGAAGTTTGAGAAACTACACTTCTTGCCTCTTGGTTAGATGTTTAAGTATCTATATTTTATGCAGCTCTTTTCTCATGCATTGCATGCCAGGCAGGAGCTAGGCTGACCACCTGTTGAGGTTACCAATGACATTCAATGAATCATGGATCTCTGCTCCCAGCTAGGAGGTCATCAAAAGTCAACCCTACAACTTACTTCTCTGAAAGACATTGAGTGCAAAGTCTCTTCTGCATGATCTGTGGTGAGCCACTTTTGACAGCAGGTCTTATATACCAAATATTAAAAAAAGTGACTAATTTAATAATTGATGACCAGCAAAAGAGAACCCTCAGTTTTTGTCCACCAAATTCATTATTAATAAAAAAACAGCAATCAAATAGCTTATCTAAGATCAAAAACATACTAAGAACTTTCGCTTAGTTGAGATCGATGTCTATTTGTTATTACACTAGTGTAGGGGTGCAAAGGGTGATTATTTCCCTTTAGGAAAGATGAATTCATGAGGGCCATGTGGTGGCCAGTAAGTGACATAAGTTTATAGAGTTACAAAATTCAAGTTGCTATTTAGCACACATAGAGGCAAGACATGTCTATCTATGCCAGTTGCTATCTAGACTGTGGAGGAACAAGATATGTTTATCCATGGCAGTTAAGAGAACAAAATGGAAACCATGCACTCATGCCAAGGATCATGCAGGACACTACCAGCCTGGCCATTTTCCCTTCAGTAAATATTACAAGCAAAATCCTCTCAATTTTCAACCAGTTCACACTGCTTGTTGCATTCATATGTTATAATTTCTCTATGTGGGACAAATTAGTGATAAGTATGTATGTATTTTGTATATAATTTATGGTTAGCAGTATAAAAAGCTCTTTAAGGACAATGCATGTTTGTTATTCTGTTTTTCAGCTATTCAGTTCTGTCTATGTATTAAAGTGTTACTATATTCTATATTTATTACTGGATATATTCTTTTTTCCCTAGAATCCCCTATTACCAGTGTCTCATTTTCAAACCAAGTTAAAAGCCAAAATTTAAAATACTGATTTTCAAGTCAGGCATTTGTCTTAGAAGATCACAATCTTCTTCTCTCTTGAGCTGGACAAAGCGAAGCTTAGTAAATAACAATGACAAAATCCATCATTAGGTCTGTTTTTGAGCTACACATTTTCTCTGTATTCCAATTGTAAGGAGAAAGTTTATCTCAGCATTTTCCCGAGAACTGCTGTCCTGGGTGTGACAATAAACTATGTCTGGCATCAAGGTCTCTGACTAGGAGATTGGAGGTTTTGAGGAATGCGGAACTACTTCTTAATTCAGGGAGTTCCCAGGTCCACCCTGATCCAGAGTGGTAGCACCTGTTATGGTCCCAGCTATGGGAAAATAGTGAACCCACAAACAAAAATCAACAGTACATTTTTATAGTAAAATTACCAGCAATACATTTTTATAATAAAATTTCCAGCAATACAACACTAGAAAGTATAAAAATACTTCCTCATAGTAAAATTACCAGCAATATCTTTTAATAAAAAATTACCAACTATACATTTGTGTTGTGAAATTACCAGCAATACATTCAAAAAAAAATTATCAACAATACATTATATTATCTACAAACTATATATCTAAAAAAAAAATACATTTAGCCTGACAGTATAAAATTATGGACAAAATATCTATATTTGAAGGTATAAAATTTCATTCACAATATTTAGATTTAAAGGAGTTAGAGATTGATATGCACTAAACGAAATCAGCTAACCAACCAACCAACCAACCGCCTAACCAACCCAAGAACTGCTACTTTGTGGAACAGGCTTCAGCATGGAAGCTTCTCCAAACACTACAATCTTAACTACAACCATTGATGGCTCCCAGATAGTTTCATCCACCCAATTTTAATCACAAGGCTTAGGTCTACTAAGGTGGGGGGTATGGTTTCCAAGCACTCTCCAAAGGTGCCACATGCTGGGATTGCCTCCCTTCTTGACAAACTGACTATGGTGAGATTCAAATCCAGGTCTTATGGTCAGAAAGGAACATTCTAATCACTTGGCCACATTGCCCTTGCATGAAGTCACAAGTCATCGTGACTGAGGGTTTGAACATATTGTTCTTGTTCAGACAGTTGCTCATAGCAGATAATGTACTGTCTCTCAGAAATTGTAACTAAGCCTGCTCAGCATAGTTGCAGTATAAACAGCTGTGGGTGTTGCACAAACACAAAAGTACCTGAGCAGGAGTCTGCAGCAGGAATTGGGTAGATGCTCTAGTAGGCAGACATACTTAGATATGAGTGGCCAGCCATTACATTACAATCTTAACCTCTTCAGGTCTAGAGTCAACCATTATCAATCCCTCTTACCTTCATAATCTTCACTTTATATCACCTGCTCCTTCATTCATATCATACATCCCATTCATCCTAACTCTGAAATCTCATATTAGATGAACTTGAGCATAAAAATACAATGTGTAAATGTCTACATTGTTTATTTATTCATTACACATAAGGATGTATGTTCAAATGAAAACCTGATCCCTTTCTATATACCATGTCCATTCAGGACGTTGCTGATCATGGCTCTCCACAATTTTCTGTCCTCTGTAGCTCTTAGCAATTTTTATCTTCTTGCTGTCTCTCCTAAACCCTGTCCTGTGATCCATTTACTCAAGCTTTCTAGGTAGGTCATGCACAGTTTTCCTCTGTCCCATGCCTTCAATCTGTCCTGTGAGTATCAAATTTTCCAAACCCTCTTTTCTCATTATGGGCTTGAGAAATTTCAACTATCTCTTTCTGATGTTACGTATTAGTGTCCTTTTCATTCCCATTTTATCTAAAATATTGTCATTGCTCACCTGTTTAGCCCATGGTATTTTCAGCATCCTTCTGTAGAACTACTTTCTGTTGATTCAAGTCTCTTCTTCATCTGTGGTAAACATTTCCAAAGTTTGTCGTTTTTTGAATCCAAGTACTTTCGACTGATTTTACAGCTATTATCATTTTTATCATGATAACTGTAGAAACAGTCAAATGTATTCAGATTTATAAGAACAAAAATTAACTTTGGAATGTTTACCAGTTATATAAACAACTAAGTCAAAAGTTGGAAAAACTTAATAAAAAATTGGGCAGACAGATCTTTATATCTATCTATCTATATATATATATATATATATATATATATATATATATATTTCAATTAAAAGGTGCAAATATAATTTATAAATTCATGAATCATTCATGAATGATATGATCCCCATTTATGCAACTGGAATTTATAAACGGGGATCATATCATTCATATACAGGTTCAGGGTTGATGTATCTTATTTATAAAGTTTGCGACGATGTATTCTTGCCATTTAAATCATTAACCTCTATATTTTTTGTATGAATGATTCATGAATTTATATATATATATATATATATATATATATATATATATATATATATATATATATATATATTTAAAAGTGAACATTGAAGTCAACACTCAGAGGCAACAGGCTGTTTCATGCTAGAAGCAATCATCAGGCCAAGCACTTTATCCCAAAAATATAGCACACCTTAAAACTATATTTCTTCATATATATATATATATATATATATATATATATATATGTGAATTGGGATCCAATATGGATCAAATATAGAATCCAACAACGATAGGATAAGGAACAAATAGGTAACATTTATAAATTTAACATGTTTCACTTTTACTTAAACTTCATCAGAAAATGAAATGTGGAGGAAAAAATTCTATCAACAATCAACATATGGACACTACCAAAACTAAGTAAAAATGCCCACTAGATGCATAAATGCACACACAAGCATATTACCAACCAAATCCGCATAGACTAATTAGAATTGTGATACACAAACACACAAATATTATATATATGAACCCTGTTTGACAAGAGAACTACACGAGGTTTGCATAATCAATGAAAAACAAACACAAAAAATACCATACTTTTCATTTCTCCTCCATATTTAATTTTCTAATGAAGCTTAAATAAAAGTGAAACATGTTGAATTTATAAATGTTTCCAATTTCTTCCTTATTCTATCTATCTCTCTCTCTCTCTCTATATATATATATATATATATATATATATATATATATAAACAATGTTGATTTTATGTAATTCATCATATTCAAATATGTTTTGAATTTATTTAAAGATAAAAAATTATATTGTGCTTTATCTCTTTGATAATATTCTTTTTATCACCCAGCCTCTTCCTCTCTATCTCTTTGTCTTTCTCTTTTTATCCAAGTCTCTTTCTTTCTTTTTTCTCCTTCTCTTTTTACTTTCTAGCTACTACCTCTATTGTTTTCTTCTCTTTAGCTCCCAGCCCTTATTGCTCTCCCTTTCCCATCTTCTATCCATATCTCCCATTTTCTCTTTATCTTTTTTACTTCCTGCCTCAATCTCTCTTTTTCTCTATATATTTTCACCGCCCAGACTCTAATTTTCTCTCTCTCTCTCTCACTCTCTCTTACCTCCCAGACTCTAATTTTCTCTCTCTCTCTTACCTTCAAGCCTCTAATTTTCTCTCTCTTTTTCTCCATATCTTTTTACTTCTTTTTCATTTTTTTACCCCCAGCCTCTAACTTTCTCTGTTTTTCTTCATATGTTTTTACCTCCTAACACTTATCTTTTTCTCTTTCTCATGTTTTTACTTCCCAGCCTTTACCCATAACTTTCTCATTCTTTCCATATCTTTTTATTCCCAGCCTCTAGCTGTCTCTCTCTTTTTCTGATTATATTTTTACTTCATACCATCTCTATCTCTTGTTTTCTGCATTTTATCTCCAAGCCCCTAACTTTCCTTTTCTCTCTTTTTCTCCTTATTTTTTTTTACTTCCCAGCTTCTACTAACCTTCTGTCTTTTTCTCATTATCTTTTCATTTCCTTACCTCTAACTTTCTCTCTCTTTTTTCTGCTTATCTTTTTACCTTTCTGCCTCTTTCTCTTTTTCTCTCTCACTCCCATTTAATCTCCTAATACCTTTCTATCTTTTTTACTTTAATCACTGTAATTTCAGTTCTTAGTTATATTATCTGTCTCTGTATACACAATCAATATACAACCATTTTCTCTCCCTTTAAATCTATTTAATTTATTCTTTTCATTTTCATTCCCAGAATATGTCCCCCATCCCACTCCAATTTCCCCCAATACCATTGCTGCTTCTTTTTCATTTTTCTATTCAAGTTTCCTCATCAATCGGATAAAGCATGCGCTCCATTGAATTGATTTCCTTGGTCTCAGCACACAGCACAACCTTCCTGTAATAATCACTGGCCTTCTATTCAAAGTATTCCTTTATGTCTTTGCTTCACTGAGCAACTCTTAAGGTCATAAAAAATGCATAATTCAGACAAGAGTCATCTCCCCTTTTTGTTCTTTTTCTTGTGTTTTTCATGTTGATATGCAGATTTCAAACATAAAATTCAAGCATTTTATTCTTGATTGTGTTTGACATGGACACTGTAAAATATTGATACTAATATTAATATTGATTTGAATCTGGCTGCAATGATTTGTTGGGAAGATCAATGTTTCATGATGTTTATAGATCAGCTTTTACAAACCATTTCACATCTTATGGATTTGTGAACAGCTCTTTACAATTCTTAAAGGGTTTATGGAATAATATTCTTTGCTTATTTATAATACCAGCTGAAAACTGTGTGGGGTTTTTCTCATCAGAGTTCATCTTGCACATTTACAAATCTACAATTTGTCTGTGCATTGATTACTGTTGCCATATCTGGTCTGGTGCTCCTGCTAGTCATCCTGACGTTTTTGACAAAATCCAAAGAAGGATTTGTAATGTAATTAATCCTGACTTCAGTCACTTTTTCCCCAACATGATGTGGCTTCCCTCTGTCTTTTCTATAAATATTTTCATGGCAACTGCTCTGATGTGCTTTTTTCACTGGTGCCCTGACTATGTGAACTTAAGCCTGCTACTAGCTCCCACTCTTTCACTGTTGAATTAGTTAAATGTTACCACCACTTCTACTCCAACAGTTTCTTTTCTTGCACTTCCTGCCTGTGGAACTCTCTTCTGTTTACTTGCTTCCCTGAAAACTACAATCTTCAAGAATTTAAATGCAACATCAATCACCATCTTCTATCTTCTTGAATTCTGTTTAGCTTTTATCCTTTCTTACCTCCCCCCTATATCCTGTCTTTTCTCTCACATTCACTCTCTGTTACCCCTTGCATACAAGTGACATTCCTGCCTTGCTTGGGGTGAAATGATTAAAAAAAATTGTTTCTGTTCTTTAAATATATATATATTATTCTTAAAATAGAGAACATTTTATTAATCAAAAGTAGGATAAAAAAGTATCATCTCGATTAAAAATAGAAAAACTTAGGTACCTTTCATCCAATGCTTCATCAGATGAAAAATCATCAGAATTAAAATTAAACTACTAAAAGAAAACACATCTCCTTGCAATAGATTCTTTACCCGCCCCCCGTCTCTTTTAGACAAAAAATATTTCACACACACATGTACATACATACATACATATATATATATATATATATATATATATATATATATATATATAAACTTTCCTTAAGTCTTATACAATACTATTAACTATTGTGGTTATTTTTACACATTAACAGCCCAGGAAAATTTATCAAAAGTTAAGATTTTTAAAATGAAAACTTTAAACTGAATTTAACATTTATACACAGTTTCATTTAGTGTTTGTGTTTCTGAGATAAAGTAAAAGCTTACTTTTTTCTTTTTTTGTCAAATAGATCAGGGTAAGAAGAAAGAAAATTACAATATTCTTTTTGGCTTTTTTTTTTTTTTTCAATAATTTCACCCCAAACAAGGCAATAAAGTCACTAAAACACAAGGGGTTAAAATTAACAATAAAAGAAGTGTAATCAAAAAGACAGTAGATTCCAATTGACATTGCATTTAAATTTTACAAGATCAAATTTTGCACTGGAAAGCAAAAAAAACAGAAGTGATTTCCCTAAGGGAGTAAAGAACCTGTTAGCATAGAACTTACAGTTACATCTAACCAATTCAACTTTAAATGATGAGAATGTATTGCCAATCTAGTCTACTTCTTTATGTGCTGTGTCCCCTCACAACGTAGCTATCCACAATTTTCCAGCATCTTTAGTGATGAATTGTATGTTCCACTTGAGGTCTTGGTTGAGGTTAAGCCACAATAGACGTTCAAAACACAAGGTCTTCCTGAGGGAACATTTGTTCATTACAAGAAATTTCTATTCCAAACTTCTTAGTATGTAGTTTTTCTGACAGCAACTTTACATTCTTATATTCTTACACTTATTTTAACAATGAAGTAAACAGAAAGACATTGGCTAATCAATAAAATTAATTACAAGGCTGGATCAATAATTCCATAGTCTAATAGTGATTTCATCATTTGATGAATCTTTATCTAAATTTTCCCTCACTTAAGTGCTATAGACTTCATTGAGGAGTATGGGCCCACACCTCCCATGGGCCCACACCTCCCAACATGCTAGGGGTTGCTGCTATGGTCGCCATAGTAAATAAGTCTTTACATGATAGAGTTGCTAGCCCTATCCCAAACAGGTTTTGAATTCAGAGTTGTCCTTCTACCAGACTAGTATTTACTTATTTATCTAAGAATTTTTGTGATGAGTAATTATCATTTTTATATAATTTTCTATTCAGATCAAAATGTTCATCTTAAATGTTTTGGTTGTTGTACTTGCCAGCATTCTTTCATTATATATGTTGGAATAGTTGAGACGAGGAATTATCATCATCATTATTATATGCTTTCCTATTTAGATCATCATGCTCATCTTGGTTGTTATACTCACAACATTCCAACCTTTGTACTCTCCAGCCTTCTTTCATTATTTATATTGGAATATTTGAGATGAGGAATAATCATTATTATATGCCTTCATATTCAGACCAGTATGTTCATCTTGGTTGTTAAACTCCCAAGCTTTCAGCCATTGTACTCTCATGCCAACTTTCATTCTTTGGAATGTTTGCAATGAGGAATTATCATTATTGTATGCTTTGCTATTCAAAGCAGCATGGCCATTTTGGTTGTTATACTCATAACCTTTCGGCCGTTGTATTCTCAGGCCTTCTTTCATTCTTTGGAATGTTTGTGACAAGGAATTATCATTATTATATACCTTTCTATTCAGACCAGTATGCTCATCTTGATTGTTATACTTGCAAGCTTTCAGCCATTGTACTCTCAGGCCTTCTTTCATTATTTATGCAGGAATATTTGAGATGAGGAATTATCATTATTATATGCCTTCCTATTCAGACCAGTATTTTCCTCTTGGTTGTTATACTCACAACATTTCGGGCTGTGTAACTGGTAACCTTCTTTTTGGCCTAGAGACACATGACCAAACTGGTTCTGAATTCAGAGCTATTCTTCAGATTGGTTGCAAACCAACGCTGAGGAGGCAAGTATATAGGGGTTGCTGCTATGGTTGCCATAGTAAATAAGTCTTTACAAGTCTTATACAATACCATTAGCTAGTACATGACCAATATTAAAGTCTTAAATTAAGTGTTTTGACAAAGAAAGTCATTATGTTCAAAATTAAACATTTATGTACAATTAAATAATTTTTCATCTTTAGGCTACAAAGTTTTGCCTGCATAGTATGTGTATCCATGTGTGCATGTTGCATTCAATGTCTCTATATAAACCATATCACAGAATTCTGAGTTGGTTCCATTCAAGTTGTATTTGCATGTGTTTCTTTATCTTCTATTTTTCAGTTGTTGTATGTCCCACAGAGGACAGAGAATTCATTTTTCATTTCATGGCTACCTGAATAATAAGTTTTGTCAGAATTTTTTAGAGGAAAAATTTTCATTATTACAAGCTTTGTTATTCAGACAAGTATGCCCATTTTGGTTGTTATACTCATAACATTTCAGCTTTTGTGCTCTACAGCCTTCTTTCAGTATTTATATAAAAATGTTCGAGATGAGGAATTATCATTATTATAAGCTTTGCTGTTCAGAGCAGAATACTTTCTATGGCAAAAAGACAAAATTTATTAAGAGCTACAAAGGACAGGAAATAGTGAAGAGCCATGATCACCAACATCCTGAAGTGACACAGCACATAGAAGAAATCACTATTGGTGTCTGTGGGGGTGTGAATTTGGTCTGAGATGCCAGTGTGGTTTATATCTCTGTATGTATGTGCCACATGAAGAGATGGATTGCCAACTATTTATGATTTGGTGCAGTCAAAATAGATTGAAGTAGGTGTGTATTATATTGCATCAGTTAGACTTATAAATCTTGCTGGAAAAAAAAATTGGTTGACTTTATGAGGAAAATAACTGATAATTATATAAAATTGTCCTTTAATCTTCTGGTTAATTGTCAGCTGCTGAAAATTTAGTTTCTTTGTTCTATTTATAACATCCTAGCCTAATTAAATAGCCATAATAGGTGCTGTTGCTCAATTAACTCTGTTCTTACCCCCACAATTAACAAATATAAATACCTAAGGGCCAAATGCCATTATATCTTCTTCAGAACCCTAAAACCTATAACTATACTTACTGTCAACTGCCATCTTCAATAATTTAAATACAATACCAATCATCATCCTGTGTCTCCTTAAAACATGTCCTCTTACTGTCCCCTTTGTTTCTTTCACTTTCAGTAACCCCCTTGCATCCTAGTGCCTTTTATTGCCTTACTTGTGGTGAAATTATTAAAACAGTCCTTGGTACGAAGATAAACTACATCTGGCAACAAGGCCTCTGATCAGGAGATTGGAGGTTTTGAGGAACATGGAACCACCTCTTAATTGCTGTTGTTCCTAGGTCCACCTTGACCTGGGGTGGTAGCACCTGTTAGGGTCCCACCTACGGATAAATAGTGAACCCCCAAATAGAAACAAAACTATGAAAGTATAAAAATACATTTTTATATAAAAAAATGAGAAGCAATACGCCTTATCGGTAGTTGAAGACATACAATTGTGTTCGAAATATATTTAGTTGAAGCCATAAAATTGTTTTCAAAATATTTAAACTTTGGCATTAAATAACCCACAGAATTTGATATGCCTCTAAAAAAATCAACCAACCAACCAACCAAATGATAAAAAAAAAACATTGTCAAACCTAGATGAACCTCTGTTATATCTTTAACAATAATCTCATCTAGATAGTCAATGTCTCCAAGCACAAAAATATGAATGACTTATTCAGTTCAATAACCTATGCAGTTCAATAGCATATACTTCACTTCATCATTTACTCATCCTTATACCATCAACATCAACAGCATCAATCTTTTTGCATACAACTGGTGCATTTTTAGTGCAGTTTTGTTTGATTTCTGTGCCAGCCATGGTTTTATTGATATTCATCTACTTGTTTCTGTTGTGCAATTTTTTTGCCCCTCTGATCTGAGAATAGGCAGCATTCAAGAAAGATCAGACAGCATTAAAAGCAAATTTATTTATTTTGCTAATGATGCAAAGTTAGAATGAGAAGCTATTCTTTCAACAGAATATAGGTTGAAGAAGGCTTGATTATATTTTCAGGTTTGAACCTTTGGCATTCAACACACACCAAACTCACCCCATAAAAATCAGTTCTTAAAGTTTCAATGATTGTGGTCAAAGTCTGTTTGTGTTATTTGTGATGATGTTGTCATATATTATGGCAGAGTATACATAGGGTTGTTTATGGCAAGTTGAACATTGACAGCCAATGTTCACAGGGTGGATTTGGGCAGGTTAATTGCTAAAGGGTAAAACACTGAAAATATAATCGAGCCTTCTTCAACATATATTCTACTTGCAAATTTCATGGACAAGAGATACATGAGTTGTTTGTGCTCCTTTATTTGAATTTTACATTCACATACACACGGTTTTACTCAGTTTCACAAACACACACAAACACAAATATTTTGTGTGCACATGTGTCAGTGTGTAGAACGTTTTCATGTCAACAGTTTATGTTAACTCATTGTGCCTTCTTGATCTATTATTTTCCACTGACATGAATTTGAAAGATCATATCAAATCAATTGCTGGGTCTACTGCTAGGAAAGTTGGTTCACTGGTTCATGCAAGACAATTTTTCTCACCAGAATCCATCTTACACATTTATGAAGTCTACCATTCATCCATACATTGAATATTGTTGCTACATCTGGTATGGTGCTTCTGCTATATATCTAGAGAGTCTTGATGAAATATAAAGAAGAACCAGCAATGTTAGGGGTCTGGTTCAAGCCTCTCAACTTCAGTCATTTTTCCACTGTCATAACATACCTTTCCTGTACCTTTTCTATCAAATTTCAAATATCAGATTTTATGAATTTAAGTGCAGCACTAGATTGGCAACTAGGTCTCACCATTTTACAGTTAAAATTTCTAGATGTAACTGGAAGTTTTATGCTAACACTTTCTTTTCTCCCACTTCTCACTTGTGGAAAACTCTTGATTTCCGGTCAACTTTGTCTTCAAAAAATAAATGCAATGTCAGTTAATTTCTCTCTTCTTAAATTCTGTTATTTTATTGTTCTCTCTCTTGAATAAAGTTTCTCTTTTTCATTTTCACATATTCTTTCACATGCACACAGTAATCCCTTGAATCTTAATGGCTTTATTGCCTTACTTGGGATGAAATGATTAAGACCTAACAGATTCATTTATATTAACCCAAGAATGTACAATGAATTACTCTGCAGGAGGTTAGCATCAGCCATGCTGATTGAAGGTAAAAAGGGTTCTCTAATCCAATTAAAAGAGAGCAGTTTTATTTTGGAGGTGTTAAAATTAACAAGCCATTTCTTACCCCAATTTAGAACAAATTGTAGGTCATTTTTTAGATCAACTGCCAATTTGACCTGATCAAACTAATCATACTTACCATTAAAACAGGAGTTGATAAAAATTAGGAACAACATATGTTCAAGGATAGTGCCCTGAGGGACACCCACATTAATACAAAAAGATCTAGAAGAGTGGTCATTCAAGATAACTTTCATTTTGTGATTTGATAAGAAAGATTAAATCAGATCAAAAATTAATCCAAAAATACCTTTCAACATGTGAAGAAGACCAGCATGTCAAACCCTGTAAAATGCATTTGAGATATCCAAAAAAAATGTCCTTGCTCCACCATTCTTATCAAAAATTTTATAAACTCTTTCAGCAGTAACCATTAATACATTAGCAGTTGACCAAGAAAAGTAAATGTCATATTGCTTATCTAAAAGAAGATCCTTTGAGGTGAGATACTTAACCAATTCATAGTTGGTTAGAACCTCTTGCACTTTGCCAGAAAGAGGTAGAATACTAATACACCAGTAGTTAGAAGGATCAGATGGTTTGCCCGAGTTCTTAAAAACTCTACTGAAGAAGAGGATTTCTAACAAGCAGGAAAGCAAGAAGCAGCAAGGGACTTATTGTAGAGTTTAGAGAGGACAAGAGCCAATATTGCTGGGATATTATCAAGTCCACACACACACACATATATATATATATATATATATATATATATATATATATATATATATATGTGTGTGTGTGTGTGTGCATGTACAATAAAAAAACACAAGAAAAACACAATAATAGAATTTTAAATAAATACTTAAACTAGAATAAAAAAAGTGATCCAGAAATAAGAATAAATAATAGTAAAGAAAAATTATGTAACTGTAGGAATCTTATAAATTGTCCATTGAATAATAAATGTTCCCAAAATCTATAGTTTACCAATATACTATCTCATCTTTTGAGAATCCTAATATTAAAACTAGTAGAACTAAAAATAATTTTAAATTAAGGTGAAGCTAACATCTGTCTTCCTTTAAAAACAATATGTCATAACCAAATATTCCTATCCAAATATTTTCGGCATTTAAAAGAAACAAATAAATTGCCCACAGTAAAATGGAAATTATTAAAAAAAAAAGAGAAAAAACTGTATAATACTGTTTAGCTTAAAAAAAGTAAATCATTTTTCCAAAAGTTATTCAACATCACTTGAGAATATATATATATATATATATATATATATATATATATATATATATATATATATATCTTGATAATATCCCTCAGGAGACAAAACTCATTGGTAAAGAAAAGTTTTTTTATATATGCAAAAAGATGCAAATATGTATATTATTTTTATATGTACAAAAGAATTACTTAACTGTAATTTTCCATGACTCTGAAGTTTTGTGGCAATATGTCTATTTTTCATGGGGTTAATCCATATGTTAAATATTTCCAGTTGTAATGAATATCTGTTTTTATTCCCGATTTTCATATTTGCATCTTTTTTTAACTCTGTTATGGATGTGCTCATGTTCATTTTTTACATGTGCTCATGTGTTTCTTTATAAATGTAACTGTTTTTCAATTGTATATTTTGAAATTATTTTTGAAATTTTTATTTTTCATTGTTATTTTTATTTGTGTGTATATTTTTTATATATATGCATATATTGTATTGTGTTTATTATATCACATTATATTATTATTTAATTTATATTATTTTATGTTGTATTTGTTATATTAGTATATAAGTTGCAAAGTAAATATTTATTAAAATGTCCGCATTTACCCAGTAAATCATACTTCTTGTTGAATAATTAAATTTGATTATTGAAATTTATTATATAAAATTTTTCTTCTAAATACAGTCTACATTTTCTATTATTAATATTATATGGGGGGACTTTTATGATTTTCCATTTAATTTTATTTGATAATTTTTTCTTTTTGACACCATATATATTTTGATAATGTATTATTTACATATCTGTCTATTTTAAATGACATTTTATGATTATTAAATCTTTCTTTAAATGTTGTTTCAGTTGCTCCTATATAAATTATTTCTTCTGTGTTAATGTTATTTGCTTTAAATATTGTATTATTAGTTAGATATTTATTATTATATATTATTTTATTTCAACAATTACAATTATTGTTGCTATTTTGTGGGTTTTTGTCATTGTAATTCCTATTATTTTTGTTTAATATTTTTTATTACACTTATTCATTTTATATAAATAGTACACACACACACACACACACATACATATATATATATATATATATATATATATATATATATATATATATGTACACAAGTTTGGTTAAATTTCAAAGAAAGTTTAATTCTTTTCTTTGTTTCAAGTTTCTATTTGAAAATATATTTTCCTATATCTGAGCACTTTCATTTAGCATTACCCATTATTAAAGACTTTTGTTATGTTGTTGCTAGCCAAAAGTACTTGGATATATGAAAATATGAACCAGAAATCAAGAAGAAAATCAGAAAAACTGAAAAAAATAAAAGAAGTAAAAATTAATAAGGGACATGCATGAGTGATTGTTTCTGGATCAGCCTCCATAGCTGCCGCCATCAATTCTTTGTTGTTTAATCACAATTTACAACTATAAGCGAGCTCATGTTGGTGTTCAAGATCAACAGAAATGTGGTTTAGAAACCAACAATTTATTTGAAACCAACATTTTGAAACTGACTCCAGCTACTAAGCAATGATTTGTGACTACAATCAGGTTGATATCAGAGGTCTAGATCACCAGAAGTGAATTTTGGGGACCAATAATGCATGGTTCATTCTGATGCTGACTCCTACTCCTAAGCAATATTGATGCTGTGGCTGGTTAAATTTGAATTCATGGAGCATAAGGATACAAAAATTGACATAGCTTCTCTGTTTTTTCTGATGACCTTTACTCCTTAGTGCCTTGACTGCATGAATTTAAGCATGTTACTAAATTGGCAACTTGGTCTCAATGTTTTACTGCTGAACTAGTTAGATGTAACTGTCTGTTCTATTCTAATAGTTTCTATGGAACTCCCTTCCCTGCTTTATTGCTTCTCTACAATCATCAAAAATCAAAATGCAGCACCAATCGCCATCTTCTATTTTACTAAATCCTGTTCTTTTATCGTCATTTCTCCTCACAAAAGTTTTCTCATTCTTTTTCACTATCCTTTACCCTTTTTGTCTTATTGGCATTATCGTTTTGCTTTGGGTAAAATGATTAAAAATATTCATTTTAAATTAAAAACACCAAACTTACTCTGTTGTCCAGTCATACCCTTTAAAATGTAACATTTTGGTGGTCAATTTCCAGTTTAATTCCAAGGTCAGTTTAATATATTATCAATGATTTTTATTAAATTTTCAGATTTGAAGCTTTGAAGACACCAAACTCTTTCATATCTAAACCAGTGGATTTAGCTTAAAAAAAGAATTACTCTCTATTATTGACAAAATAACGGTTTTAATCTAAATGATATACAGTTTTGATGTACTCAAGTGGTGTCTAAAAATCCTTGGCCCAACCCTCTCCCCAAAATCAGCCACAATGACTAAAACATACACTACTCTTTGGAGAGCTTCATAGTTGTCCTAAGAACTTTTCAGCAACTCCTCCTATACACCCAACACATAAATATTTAGTAAAGTTAAGAATGACGACAGTAAAACTAGGGCAAATAATTTGGAAAATTTCCCTTAATGAACACAAACAGTATATACATAATTAAGTCGTTTACATGTAAGGACAACCACTGATGACATCTATTAGTGTTTCTCTAAATGAAACAGAAGAACAGCACATTCCTTTATTATTAGACATCACTGAGTTCATTTTGAATATTTAAAAATTACAGAGTTCCTCAGTGAATCCCCTTATTTTTTTACTATTGCCCTTATATGACTATAATATTTACAGAGATATTTTTTCAAGATTTTCTTATTTGGTGTTTAATGCTGGAACAAGAAACTTCTCAACCTCATTTACAAGGGTAAGTAAAAAATTATCTGCACTTTCCCCATAAAATATGTGTTATCAGTGCCGATAATTTTTGACTTTCCCTTGTATATATATATATACTAGCAGTATAACCTGTCTCCAACCAGGTCTTTCATTACTGGGAATTTTTGCAGTTCAGTTGGAGTAGTTTAAGTCTAAAGTCATCTCACCCAAAAATCAATATTAGTAACAACATTTGGGTGCAACTGAGGCACATTCCCACATGGGGGGGGGTAACAATTTAAATGGAGGGTGGCTGAAAAGGGAACTGTATAATAAATAATATTTTTGTAATAATTTAAACTATTTATTTTTATTAAAGTTTTTATAAAAGATATATATCCAATAACAGGTAGTAAATAATAAAACGTTGCTGAGAGTTATAATGGACAGGAAGTAGTGGAGAGCCATTGTCACCAACAATTTGAACTCCAAACCAGCATCTATCAAACAAAAAAATTTCATCCAAATCGGATAAAAACTGTGGAAATGCATAAACAACATCTGATCACACATACATACACAGACACATTTTGAAAATTATAGATATAGATTTTCTTTTAATCATTTCATCACAAGCCTAGCAATAAAGCTACTAGGACAAAAGGGGTTATTGAGTGTTAGAGAATATGAGAAAAACTACTGCTTTAGTGGGAAACAAGAAGCCAGAAGAGAGTTCCACAAGCAAGAAGTGCGACAGAAGAAACTGTTAGATTAGAAATTGTGGTTACATCTAGATATTTCAATCAGACTCACTGCTAAAACTCTAACTGATTGATATAGTAGTTCTGTTGTTTTTTATTACTGTATGCTAAAACTTTAGCATTTTAGAAAAAAAAAAAGTTTAAATTTAAAAATCTATTAACAAGTTCAATTAAAGCAATAGGTTTAAAAACACAACCCAATTATAATCATAAACACCCTTTAAGAAAAAAAAAACAAATAAATAAACACGAAAAACTACCAGAATTACAACATCAATCAGTTAGAGTTTTAGCAGAGCCTGATTAGATTAGCCATTGTAGCCAGACAAAAAAACCCTACCCAACCTTACACAACTCCAAAAACTTGACATATCACAAACACCCATCAAAGCAGTGACCCCTTGATAAAGAAAAAACAAACCCTAGACCACACCTCCATTTCAAAACTATAAATGAGTAAAACATTCCGTACCATAGTTATTCCAAAACAGCGCTTGAGGATGAAACTGCCACCCAGTAATTAGGGTTTAATATTGGAATTAAACTTAAATACTGCCGACCAGTTTTGAAACATGGTAATTTCTGTGTCACGATGGAATCATATTTTTAAAAAAATAATTATAATCTAGGCTCTACTTATGTATCGAGCACTGATTTTTAAAAATAAAAACAAAAATACTAAAGAATGGATCATCAATCTAACAATGCTTTCCTATTATATCAATATACACACACACACACACACACACATATATATATATATATATATATATATATATATATATATATATATATATTACATTGCACCTAAACATATGGTTCTGTTGTTAATATTTTGGCCTCTCACGTGATATGACATTATAGAACCGCATCTTGAACCTACGACCTGCATCTGCTATTCCACGACCGTTGTCATTGCATAGCAATCTTCTATGTCAACATAATGAAATATTATTTTTGAAGGTGAATATGTTGGACGATTTTTGTCTTTATTTTCACCCAAAATTAAAGCAAACATACATGTGTCCATTTCCTCTACAGAATCCGTAACTTTTGTTCTATTAAATTTTCCAACTAATTCTAGTGACAACTTTCTCAGTTGTAAATGCATTGGAGTCATTTGCTGATATTCCTCATTTTGAAAGCCGTTTACCAATATCATTTGGATCAAATCCTCTTCGAATGACTGGTTTTCCAATCACAGTTTCTCAAATTCACAATATTTAGCAGCCTGTTTTAAACAGAGAACATAGAGAGTAACTCTCAAATAACTGACTGAAAGTCTTTGATTCATCTTTGAAATGAGTCAAGTCAAAGACTTTAGTCATAGTCCCAAAATGCAGGTACATACTGATTTCAAAATCATGGAAAACATATGTGAGAGCCACAGGAAAGAAAATAGAGAATAAAGTGGGAACAGGAATGTCACCTTGCTTAACTCCATTGTTGATGGCTATGGGTTCTGATAGAGACCCATTGAAGTTAAGTTGCCCTTTCATCACCCAATGTGGATATCCTATTTTACCAAGAATAGTAAAGAAAGCAACCTTATTTATG
>OZ010580.1:122210336-122262836 GCA_963932145.1 Acanthosepion lycidas
ATGCTTGCAGACATGGAACCTTCACCACTAATCTCAGTAAAATTGATCTGTGGTGACTCCAATATGTACTGGATTCACTCTAAGAGATACCAAAGTAAGTTTTGTACTTAGTGTCACTGCAGAACATCAAAAGACCTAGGAGACTCAAGGTTTTAGAACCTTAGTAATTTCAAAGCCACAAAGTGCAAAATTGGACCTAAAATGAATGCCAGTGGTTGCACCAACATAAAACAAGAAGTTAACCCAGCTGAAGTTAGGATTTACACATATAAGATCACTGGATGACAGAATAAATGCTTAGGAAGATCAAATGCTTGAAGTAAGATCTGAAACCAAATACCCTTGTATTGGATGATTTTAATTTGGGAGAGTTCAGAAGTGAATAAACAGTTATTTTAGATATGAAAATTTTAGTCTTATATTCTTATTAGACGTTACAAACATGATGCTATACAGCCTGAAATTGAGATGAAATAAATACTAATAAAAAAAGAAATAACCAATAATCTTTTGATTCTTTTCTTTACTATCTTTCATTCAATACAAGGCTCAAGGGTCACTCAAGGTAGAGGATTAGTAAAGTTTTTTTTTCTCTTGGCCACATTTTCGGGATTAAAATTTGCTTGCACCTCATCAAATTTTATGTGATAAAAAGTGCATTTAAAAATAAAAAAAACAGAGAGAGGATTAGAGGAAGATAACCACAGATTCAAAGTCAAAACATTATCATTGATAACTCTCTCTTCCAATTTGCACACCCCCATATGCTTAATACTTGATATAATGCAAAAATATCACAATGATAAAATTGGTCAATAATTATTAATAACTATTTATACTGGGATTCATTCATGCAATGACAAGCAATCCATAATAATATTTTCAATTTAGAAATCATATTTATTTTTGGCATATGAATTTTTAAAACTGTTTCTAAATCTTTGTCTTTCAATCATTTCGCCTGAGCTGCTATCCTCTTCCGCCACACATATGAGGTATGCAGCACTGTTTGGGAACCACTGTCATATAACTATGATTGGAGGAGCAGCGTCAAACTAAACAGGTATTATATTAAAGTTTTAACTTTGTTAAAGCTTGAATAGCTACTGCCTAAGCAAGAAGACACCTTTAAATTAGTAGCAGTTAATAACACAAAAAAATATATATATAAAATTTAAAATACCTTAATTTTTTTTATGACTCTTCTTCTTAGTGAAGGTAAACTGCTAGGAAATTTGTCCCGGCTATCGCGCATCAAAGGGTTGAGGTTAAAAATTGGGTTGAAGTTTTAAAAATTGCGACAAAACATGAGTAAAACAGTATGATTAGAGCGGACAAACTCTCTTTTAGGCGCATATGAATAAAGAAAAAAACTCCTGCTCAGTGAGTAACAATAATAAAAGAAGAAAGTGTTTATTTACATATACAGAAAAAAAAGGGTAAAGGGCTGAAAGGACAATTAAGAGAGAAAGAAAGGGAAAAGAGAAAATATTCATAACAAGAAAAAGGCGTTCTCAAAATATTTCTCTGAGCGCCTAAAGAGTTCTTTAAGTGATTAGATGTTTTTGTTAAGGTTCAGATAGAAACACTCACAGTTCTTGTAGCATAGGAAAATTGTTTGCAGATATAGGAATCTTGCAGTTGAGTGAGTTCGTAGGTCGACGACAGAAGTCCAGTGAGAAGGAGTAGTGAAGGGATGCAGCTTTGAATTGGTCTTGAATTGTGGACTGACGTTCGTTCTTGACAGCCCTTTAGTAGATAGTTCTTCTTCGGTTGAAAGAGGTACTGAAGTTGACTAGAGCTCCCTAATGTCGACCTCACAGACGGTGGGTAGAATTCTCACTGTCAAATAGGCAAGATTCTCCAAATTTATGGAGTTTTGGTAGGCTCCAATGGATTGGGGACTTTTCCCTCCAAAATCGTTGTACAAATTTCCTGGCCCTCTATTGGTCAGAAAACACATTCTTATCTCTGATAAGAATCAGGGATGTGGGAGCCGGGTTTGTAAGTAAAGAAAACAGGTTGGAGTGAACAAACTCTGAGGTTTCCCTCAGACCTTATGGCACTAGGGAAAGAATAATGGTGGTGGAATTCCTTTTTATATTTTCCAGCTCTCTCGTTAGTCAGAAAATATATTCTTATCTCTGATAAGAATCAAGGCTTTGGGAGCCAGTTTTGAAAGTAAAAAGAGGTTGGAGTGAGGATAGAAAAAATAGCGAGAATGTGGACTTCTAAAATTGTTGTTCTCAAATTAAATTCCCAAAAAACTGCTTCTAACCACGAATGTAGAACAATGGTTCCCAACCATTTTTTAGCAATACAACACCTAAGCATCTCTAAAATTCTGATATATAATTAATTATTATAATAATGATAATAATTAATTATTATTCAAAAAGTGAACTCCTATACATGTGGAGAAAGCCTAAAAAGCCATTAACTTTTCCTGAGAATTTGAAACAGTATATATGAAATCCTTTTATTTTAGAATTTTGCATTATTTATAAAAATATTTTTACTAATATAAATATATATATATTTATTATATACAGTACATACATAATTACTCATGTATGTACATACACACAAATATTTTTATGTATGTATACACTGTATATACACCATATGTATTTTTGTGTACACACTCATAGTCACTCAGACTTACAAGAAAAAAATTCACTGTTAATAACTCATTCTCGAATTGCCCAACTTAAAACTCAATTTTCCCCCTCCCCCATGAGCCACAGATATAGAAGGTTTAATTTACTGCTTTAGTTTTTGCTATGACAAGTAAAATTACTCCTTTCTTATAAATAAGGTAACTGATATTAAATATATTTACACATCTGTAAGAAAGGAGTCTTCATAAGTTGGCAGATACAATAAAAATAAATAAATTTTATATCACAAAATTAACAAAAGATTTTATTAACAAATGATAACTTGGAATTAAAAAGAAGAAAAGTTACTTGTAAATTTGAGCTGTTGTAGATATGTAGATATGAAAATGAAAAAAGAAGCTGAATCTTTCCCCTAATGTAGAACTTGCAGCTCAATGGGGAAATGACTGGCATGTATCAATCCTTTTTCCTTCCTTTTTTAATCAGGTGGTTGCTGAGAAAGAGTATAAGAAAAATAAAATATTATTAAGTAGTGAGAACAATAAAAGAGCAGAAATTAAGAAGACAGAATATGATTGACATTGAATTTAAATTTTTGAAGATCAAACTTGACTGGGAAGCAAGAAGCCAGAAGACAGTTTCACAAGCAAGAAGTGCAAAAAACTGTTAGTGTAAAACTTACAGTTACCTCTAAATCATTTCAAATTTAACTGATGAGATCTGTCTGCCAATCTAATACTGCACTTAAATTCATAGAATCTAGATACCATAGAGGAAAGAGTATGATTACCATAAAATATTTTATAGAAAAGGCACAGGGAAGCTACATTACAGTAGTGGGAAAGTGACTGAAGCTGAGATGCTAGGTTAGGACCAATAACATTGCAGATTCTTCTTTGTATTTTATCAAGGACTAGCAGTATAACCCGTCTTTGACCGTGTCTTTCATTACTGGGAATTTTTGCTATTCAGTTGGAGCAGTTTAAGTCAACCCACCTGAAAATCAATATTAGTAACAACATTTGGGTTCAACTGAGGCACATCCCCAAATGAGGGGTTAACAAATTGAATGGGGGGAAGGAATGGCCCTGAAGAGGGAACTGTATAATAATAAATAATGTTATTGTAATAATTTAAACTATTTATTTTTATTAGTTTTTATGAAAGATAAAAAACAGATAATAAATAGTAAAACGTTGCTGAGAGTTATAATGGACAGGAAGTAGTGGAGAGCCATTGTCACCAACAATTTGGTCTCAAAACTGGCACTGAAGAATTATCTATCAGACAAAAAATTTCATCAAAATCAGGTGAAAACTGTGGAAATTCATAAACAACATCCGATCACATACACAGTTTGAGAATTATAGATATAGGTCTCTAAATATATAACAGGAGCACCAGACCATATGCGGCAACAATATTCAAATCATGGATATGAGGTGGACTTATAAATATGTAAGATAAATTGTCTAGCAACCATTTTTATATCATTAATAATAGTCTCAAAATATGTACCTTTCAAAAATAATTTTTTTCAAGCTAGGAAATAAGAAAAAGACAGAAAGTGCTAAATCAGGACTGTAAAGTGGAAGTCTACTGATCAAAATCAATTTTTAGATAATTCTCTTAAAACACTTTCATAATAAGGAAATATTAATGTCTTTTTCTCTTCTAAAAAGTCAACAAGCAAAATGCTCACAACATTCCAAAAAATTTCATCATAACTTTTCCTCATAAATGTCTCACCTTTAATTTGACTGAACACTTTGGGTAAACGTTATTTTGATTGAGGTTTGTTTCCAGGATTGTTGTGGCAAAGCCAAGCTTCATCTCCAATTAAAATTTGCCTGAGAAAGCCTTCAGGATTTTGAACCTATTTTAAATTAACATTGAAAGATCTGCTCTTGTCCATTGCTGATCTGGGTTCAACTGTTTTGAGACCCAGAAAGTTTTCTCAACTTTAATTTTCAGATAATATTGTGTAGGCTGAACCAACTGAGATATCTTGTGTGTTATCTTTTATTTCTAGTATCAATCATCCATTGATCCAGTGACATACAAAGGTTTGGTGATGCTCAGGGCCAATTCCTTGATTGCTTGTATGCCCCTAAGACACAAGTAGGAGCACCTATAGTGCCTAGTAGTGAGAAATGTGAGAAAGGAAGACATTTTAAATTTGTAAAGACAGATGAAACATGAAATAAACAATTTATTCAAATTAAAAATAAACTAAATTTTTTATTTCCCTCTTTGATTTGTCACACCCTCTGCTTCCATTTCTGTATGCTACTGCATTGGTCTCAATTTAATCTCAAACAGCATCAACATTTTTCTCTGCATATCCAGCATTAAAAGCTTCTACTTATAGCTATTCATCTACAGTAGGTTCAAATTCCTTTCAGTTCCTTCAATAAGGAAATATCAGCATTAAAAATATCCAATTAGTCATTAGTCTTCAGTAGAAGCAAAACATTTTCAGCTCCATTGATAGGGAAATATCATTCATTAAAAGGTTCTAAAGCTTCCAATTCAATCCATTGGTCTACAGTAGAGTCAAAGCTCTTTTTCAGCTCCATCAATAGGGAAAATTCTTACATTAAAAGCCTCAGCACCATCACCATTGCTGCATTAAATGCTTGCAATTCAATTCAAGCCATTGTTCTGCAGTAGAATCAAAACTTTTCAGTTCTGCCAATAATGCCATATCATGCATTAAATTTCCCAATTCAAGCCAATGGTCTAGTAGAATCAATAATCTGTCCACTCCACCAACAGGGAAGTTTCATACATTAAATGATCCACTGGTGTACAGTAGAAGTGCTGCTCTGTTCCCAGAAACATACATTAAAAGCTTCCAGTTCAAACCATTGGTCTACAGTAGAATTAAAGCACTTTCAGCTTCATCAAGAGGAAAATGTCATGCATTAAAAGCTCTCAATTCAAGTCATTAGTCTACAGTAAAATGAAAATGGTTTCAGCTCCATTGACAGAGAAATGCCATGTTTTTAAATCATTCCAAATAAAGCCAATGGACTACAGTTGAGTTAACGCCATGCATTAAAAGCTTTCAATTTAGATCATTGGTGTACATTGGAATCAAAGCACTTTCTGCTCTATCAGCAGAGAAATATCATACATTAAAACATTCAACATAAAATAATGAATTACAGTAGTGTCATAGCTCTTTCAGTCCCAACAATAGAAAAATGACATGCATTGAAAGCTTCCAATTTAATCCATTGTTCTACAGTAGAATTAAAACGTTTTCAGCTCCATTTTTAGAGAAATTTCTTACATTTAAAGCTTCTAATTCAAGCCATTTCAGCTCCATCAACAGGTAAATACCTTGCTTTAAAAACTCCCAACTGTATAGTCATTCGTCTAGAGCAGATTAAAAGCATTTTCATCTCATTCAACAAGGAAATGCCATGCATTAAAAGCTCTTAATTGTACATGTTGGTTTTGAGTAGAATCAAAGCTTTTTCAATGCCAACGATAAGCAAATGTCATACATTAAATACCATGAATTCAAATCATTAGTCTGTTGTAGAATCGAATCTTTTTCAGCTATGCTTAAAGCTGTACTATTTTTATCAAAAACAAAACATGGTATACAGAATAAATATTTTTACCTACATAGGCAAGGAATATTTTTGCTGTTGCTATAAGAAGAATGGAATGTAGGTGTGTAAACAATAATCCAGAATTTTAAGGGCCACTGTATATAAAACAAACAAATAAAAAAACTAATACTTGGATTTCATCATCATCATCATCATCAGTAACAACATCATCATTAATACTAGAAAGTGTCTGAATGTAACACTGCAAAATTCAAACACCAGTTTTTGGTGCAACCAAACGAATTTGTAACAATAAAATTTACCTGACATTTCCTTTTTGCTTATATATATGCATAAGGTAACACATGTTGCTTATGGTGACTTATTTATTGACGTCGTGCAACATATGTTGCCCATAGAGAGGCAAAAATACAAAGGCCAAGTTAAACTCAGTATGAAATACTACTGACACATATTGTCTGACTTTTATCCTTTAACGATCTCTATCCTGGATTGCATACAAAACAAGGCCATTAACCCATTGTACCTGACAGGTTACATGTTAAGAAAACAAAATACAAAGACTCTGATTTGAAAATTTGTACACTGGGTGAAGTCCAAGAAGATGAGATAGTCCAAACTGTTTAAATTTAAATGACTGTGTCTGCTACTGATCAATTAAAGAATTATTATATTCAGCATTCCCTCAATACAATGCCCAAGAGCCACTCAAGGTAGAGGGTTACTGAATGAGGTTGTTGTAAAGACATAAAAGGAGAAGGTTAGGAGTGCATTTTATGAGGATATGTAGTAAAGATAACAGTTGAACATGAAGAGGTTAAGATTGTAGGGATTGGGGAAGTGTGCTTTCTGAAGTCTGTTCCATGAGGTAATGGTTCTAGAAAAGAAGCTGTCCAAACAGAACTTCTTCCTTACTAATGGAATACAAAGATGATAAGGATGAGTTGACTGTGTATGTGGTATGACAGTTTCTCGCTGTGAAGGTATGGGTTGGTAGAACTAAAAACTGTAACTTGTCTGCCATGAAAACAGTGATAAAGTAAGGAAAGTCTGTAACATTTCATCAATGGGAAAGAGGTTGTAGAAAAATAAAGACAAAATAAGCAAGGTCTATTATCTAATAGTTAAAATTATATAATAATTATAATTAACTAGCTTAAAAGCCACTCTATCAGGCATCATTTAAGCTAGCTCCTGAGGAGGGATCTTGATTGGGCCTTCATCACAAGAGGTAGGCATAAGTGGATGCAATAGGCAACAATAAACTACAGAAGAACTCAAAATTGATTGCTGCATTTAACTATTGCATTAATATTTAAGCTTATCTTTTAAAAATTCAATGATAATTCTTCTGCTGCCACTTAATTTAAAAGACAATTTGGTGTATGTAGGCCTTTACCTTCTGTACAAATAATTATTTTTATTTCATGGGTGACTTTTGCTGTATTTCACAATTAATTTCAATTACTCCCAAATTTATTTCCAAGTTGTAAAAATTGGTATCATACAAAAAAGTTGTCACAAAAAATCACATAAAAAAATTTCAGAGTTGCAGGTCTGGATCTGGCCTGGAATGTTTTTAATTTGTTCATGGAGTTGACCAGATTCCAAAATGGTATGATATTTTAGGCTACTGCCTCTAGGAGTAAAGTTGAAAACATGAACAATTTTATTTTGAAACACTGTAATTTGAGAACAGTAATTTTTTCATTTGAACATGAGTTATTGAAAGTTAGAGAGTTGTGTCCCTTTAATTGTTTTTATCAGTAGAAACCAAGATGGCAGAAACTGAAAACAATCACAGTAATGAAAACTTGTGAATTAAAAATTTCAGGATTGCAGGTCCGGATCTGGCCTGGAATGATTTTAATTTTCTCATGAATTCAGCCTGATCCCAAAATGTTGGGCGAAGGCCACTAGGAGTAAAGTTACAAAAGTGTGACACAGTGATATACTGATATTCATATTTATTATATAGAAGATGGGCTGATTCTCTGTCATGCTGTATATTCACTTGTGCTTATGCAATGTATATCCAAAAATTTTTTCCCGCATGAGTGACTTACAAGTGCTTGTGCCATTTAATGTACACATAAGCACGCACACACACACACACACACACAATTTTACTGTTTGAAATAATACATTGGAATAATACATTCCCCTCTAACTCAGTCTTGAAAACCCCTACCCTGGGCTGAGCAATAAAATCATCAATGTGGAAACATAAAAAAATGTTAATTTTTGTAAACGCTAAAAAGTCAAATAATTATAAGATTTTACTGAGCTTTTCAGAAATTATTCAGTAATTAAGAGAGTTCTTTTTTTAAAGCATTTTTAGTTACGTGATTGAATTGAAATATGCATGCACACACAAAAATGTAAATACACACACAATTGAATGAACCTGATATATGTTGCAAGGGATAATATCCATTTCTACCTGGCAATATCCTCTGGATGACAAGAAATGCGTATAAGCTGGACTTTTTATGATTCCTTTTGTATCTAAAATACATCTAAAATGAAAATATTTCCTAATAAATATATTTTTGTATCTAAAATGGAAATATTTCCTAATAAATATATTTTAAATGTACAAATAATTTTGAGTTGAAATTCAATAGTCTTGCCATCATTGAAGCAAGTGCTACTGAAGTAATAATTATACATAATAAAATCATATTAATATACATATAAGTTTATATAATAATTACAAAAAATGATGGATAAATTTAATATACAGGATGCGATGGATAAGTTGTCATCTAAATTATACAAAAATGAAAATAGCATTGGCATCTCATTTTAACAGATATATTTACCAAAATTACACAAAAATATCTTGAAATACTAGAAAGTACATTTATTCAATAAAATCACCATTGTCTTCAACTATGGTCTCTAGACGACTTCAGAATCACCTGAAACTCTTCTGGATGGTTTCCTTGTTTATGCTGCCATAATCCTTGCCTTCAGTTTATCTTTGGTGTTACAAGGAGTTTTGTTGATCTCTCGCTCAACTGCGCCACACACATGATAATCAAAGGGATTACAGTTAAGAAGTGGCCAGATGTAAGGGGTGATGTAGTCAGCTGTGACAGCGTTTTCTTGCTTGTGTAGCATGGTGCAGAGTCCTGTTGTCAGACATAAGAAGTGTACACTATAGCAAGGGGGATACTTTGTTAAGCTCTATATCAAGCATGGACAACCTTTTTCAAGCAGTGGGTTGCATGATCTGTGGCTTATGGATGTGTGCTTTTAATTTCTCTCTATTTTTCCATGCCATCATTTCTTCTTCTTCTCTCTCTCTCCCCCATAATCTGTTGCTTTCTTTTTCACTCTTTTTCTTTTAGTAACTCTCTACTTTTCCACTCCTTCATTCTTATTCTCTCTCTCCCACTCCCTCTCTCAATGGTAATCAACTGCTTTCTTTCTCACTCTCTTCTTTTGATATCTCTTTACTTTTCCACTCCTTCATTCTTACTCTCTCTCTCTCTCTCTCTCATACTCCCTCTCTCACTGTTAGTCTGCTACTTTCTACACTTTTTTCTTTTGATATCTTTCTACTTTTCCACTCCTTCATTGTTCCTCTCTCTATCCAATCTGTTGCTCTTTTACTCATTTTTTCTTTTGATATCTTTCTACTTTTCCACTCTTCCATTCTTACTTCTCTCTCTACCACTCCTTTTCTTTATCTGATAATCTGCTGCTTTCTCACTCTCTTCTTTTGTCTATCTCTACTTTCCCACTCCTTCATTCTTACTCTCTCTCTCTCTCTCTCTCTCTTTCTCTGTGTCTCTCACTGTTTTCCTCACTGTTTTCCTCACTGTTTTTCATTTGATCTCACTTTACTTTTCTACTTTCTCATTCTTACTCTTACTTTCTTCTCAGATATCTCTCTTTCTCTCTCTCTCACTCTCTGATACACTGCTGGTTTCATTCTTGCTCTTTATTGTTTGATCTCTCTCTTTTTTTCACTCTTTCATTCTTACTTTTTCTCATACACACATATACACACACACACACACACACACACATGCTCTCTCTCTGGTATTCTGCTGCTTACTCTCTTTATCTTTACATCTCTCTCTACTTTCCTCTCATTAACCTCAGAACATATTTTCCTCCTTCAAAAGCATCTCTGAAGAAATTAAATCTTTTAATGGCCAATTACGGACAGTGTTCAAAAATATCAAATATACTGCAAGCCAAAAAACACACCAATGATATATTTTCAGATTTTTAAAATGAGAATTTTGACCCCAAGAAGGAATTTACAGTTAGTGCCATAAGGGTACACACACTCTCATATAAGGGTACACACACACTCGTATAAGGGTAACTGAACTCTGCTGGGGTGTGGTACTTGTGACCGATGCCAAATTAGATTGCAGTATCTCCTACAAAGACAGAAGCAACTTTGAAAGCAGCCAAAGAGTTCATTTGTTTTTATTAAGTCTCTTGAATGTGCATACATGTAGATATAATTCACAGTGTTTAAAAAAACAGTGTGTCTACTCAAACATGGTTATCTGCTAAATATACCATTTATCCTTGCATTGAATATTGCTGAAACATCTGGTTTGGTGCTACTGCTATATATTTAGAAATTATTGACAAAATCCAAAGAAGAAACAATGTTATCAATCCTGACATGGCATCTTCGCTTCAGTCACTTTCCCACCCACTGTAACATAGCTTCCCTGTACCTTTTTATAAATATTTTCATGGTAATTGAGCTGATGAGCTTTGGTATCTTGACTTCATGAATTTAAGTGCAGTACAAGTTTGGCAGCTAGATTTCATTTTACTGTTGAAATTGCTAGATGAAACTGTAAGTTCTATGCTAACAGTTACTTTTCTCACACTTCTCGCTTGTTGAACTTTCTTCTGACTTTTTACTTTCCTGTCAACTTTGATCTTCAAAAATTTAAATACAATGTCAATAGTCATTTTCTGTCTCCTTGAAACTTGTTCATTTATAATTGTCTCTCTTTAATAATGTTTTTCTCAGATTTATTCACACTCCTTAATCCCTTGCTTTATTGCCTTACTTAGGGTGAAATGATTTTATATATATATATATATATATATATATATATATATATATATATATATATATATATGTAGCTAAATCGGTAAAGCACGTCAGGCTTAATGACAGTTTCATATAGAATACAGGTTCGATTCCTGTCAGAAGATGCATATTTTTTATGAAAATTTTTCGGACATTCAGGCAGGTAAATATTGTTAATACTGTTTATTATAAACAGAGCATTTACTTAAATATTTGTACCTATAAAAAGAATGTATAAACATAAAAAAAATGTCTTAAAATAATTGTATATATATATATATCGTCTTGCAAAAACTTCATTGTTAGATCCATTGTATTTTAACTATGCTTTTCAAGAATTTATTTGAGAGATAACTAAATCCTTTGTATAGTGTATTAAATTTTGGGGGGATGTTTCAGACAGTGTTGAATTCATGAGGCCCTCTGTATAAGAAAAATACATTTAACACTAAAGAAGGTTATTTATGAGTATAGTAACAATGTCTATTATAGCAGTGTTTCAAAATACTTAAATTGTAATTTTTAAAAAAATGTAATATTATAAATTAAAGTTACCTCCCTAAGATAAAACATAATAGCTGTAACAGTTCATTTTTAAATTAATTATAATGAAGCACATTTATATGTGTTTATAATTATAACAGAGTGTGTTTCATGTGTATTTACAAAAAATTCACAACTATTAATTACATTAATATTTTGTCTTAGCAATTCCCTCCTGAAGATGATTTTGAATGAGATTTAAAGTACTTGAGAAAATAAAAGAAATGAAAAAAAACTATGGCCGTTTCCTTAATGAATTTAATACCAACATTAAGAAGTTGATCATGGGATAACGATATATAAATTTTTATATGTCAGGAACAGTTTTTGAAAGAAAAGATGTATGACAAGTTGGCAAAAGATTTTGTAACATGATCCATATTTTCCTGATGAGTTCTTTCAAAAATTTTGAAACTACCAGCATCTCTCATTCATGCACATGTGTAGTCACAACATTGTAAACAAACCCAGTCTGTTGAAGTCCTAACAAATGAAATGCATCACAAAAACCTTTTCCAATTTGTCATACATCTATAAATATGTATGTATTCTTACACAATGGTTATAATGTTCATTTTCTGACCATGAGACTCAGGTTTGAATCTCATCCTGGTTGACAGGAAAGTAAATTCTTGATATTATCAGACTGGGAAGGCAATCTCAGCAGACAGCAACTTTGGAAAGTGGCTGAAAACCAAACTATATGCTAGAAATTATAACTAAGATCTGCATATCATAGTTGCAGTATAATTTACAGGTGGGCTCTGTGTGTGTTGAAAAATAAAAATGTACCTGAGTAGGCATCTGCAACAGGGATTGACTATGACTAACGGACGTAGCAGATAGGTGTGCTTTAGAAAATGAATAGCCAGCCAATATATATATATATATATATATATATATATATAGTTGCTTAGAAGACCTCACTGTGTTTGTTCATCATCATTTTCATTAGTGTTTAGCCATATATATTACTGAGTCCAAATGTAATTGAGGACAATGTAGCCAGTGGCATTGGCCCTCCTTGACTTGTTGACAATGTCCTGGACCTACTAGGTGAATATGCTCATGCATTCTTATGATGTCCAAACACTTACAATGTTTCTTTTATATAGATAAAAATGACATACTCACAAGAGACCTCCGCCTAATTCCTATCTTTAAACAAGGAGGACCGGTCCACTTCAGTTTGCAGTATTTGGAAGCTAATTACAAGGCTTTAGTCAACCAGTTGTATGGTTTTCAGACACTTCCCAAAGGTGTGACACATTGGGATCACCTCCTTAGGCTAAGAACATCAAGAAGTTTTATTCCTGAGAAATAGTTGATGGTGAGATTCAAACCAGGGTCTCAAGATACAAAAGTGAATGTTCTAACTACTCAACCACGCACCCAGACAGATAGATAGATTAAAAATAGTTCAATTGGCTTATCTTTTGACCAAATTCAAAGTTTCACAGAACATTACTCATCAGGCCTTGCAATGCATACATATATATATATATATATATATATATATATGTGTGGGGGGGGAGAGAGAGAGGTCATATCAAGGTAAACAAACCTAGTCCGATGAAGTCCTAAGAGATGAAACACATAACATGAAAACTTTTTCCACTTTGTCATACATCTTTCCTCAAAAACTGTTCTTGATATATAAAATTATGGTTAGCCTATATATATATATATATATATATATATATATATATATATATATATATGAGAGAGATACAGCAAACCAAAGTATTGGTAATACCTGTGCTTGCAACTTTACCAACACAAAGGAGATAGATAGATAGATAGATAGATAGATAGATATTGACAAGTCTCTTGAGTGACTTCAAAGTTTCATAGAATACCACTCATCAGGCTTTGGAATGTAGATAGATAGATAGATAGATAGATGAACAGATTTAGATAGATAAATTTAATATTTGGGAAAAACATGTAAATTATAACAGTAAGCTACTTTCCATAAATAAAATAAAAGTGTTGGTAGCAAATTATAAAAAACTGCAGGGGACACGAATAATTTCCTTGGCTTTATGAAAAATATTAAATTAGTGTCATAAAATTTTTATAGATATTGTACAATGTTAAGAAGTAGAAAGGTTATTTTGATGATAATGATGGTGATGATGTATTCAAATGGCTTTAGCAAAAACACATGTAATTAACGCATATTAATTTCTTAAGTACTTTACTCTTCATTGTATAACAAAGTACACTTTTGTAATTAACATTAGTCCCACTCCTTGCCAAATCATTCACCTGCTTTATGTTATTGTATTTTTATTTGCATTTCAAGTAGTTGCAGAACAAGAATGATAACTCTCAAGTGCAGCAAAATAGTTGCTTGACAGGACCCACCACTAAGAGGTTTACGTTCTATCTCAGATTCTCAATCAATGTAATTTGTTACCACAGGTTCAAATTGAAAGACAAGGATAACTTTCAAAATCTGTAAAAACAAAGTAACAAAGGGAAAACTTGTAAAACCTGTAAAATAAATATTAGAGATATCTGTTTGCAGGTATTATGCATTGATTGGATTATATAGAATAAATAAAAGATAAGGTAGACATTCGTTCGCTTAGCACATGATTCAAAAAGGTAGATAATGGTTCAATTTGCATGAGACTCAACAAAGTAGACATAGGTCTAGCTTGAATGAGATTCAATAAAGGTTGACATGAATAACTGTTCCAATGAACTTTCGTCTATGGTGCCTAAACATTATGAATTTAAGGGCAGTACTAGATTGGTGGCAAGTTTTCATCATTTCACTGTTGAAATGGCTAGTAACCATAAGTTCTATGCTAACAGTTTCTTCTCTTGCAGTTCTTCCTTGTGGAACTCTCTCTCCTGGCTTCTGTAGGGAAATGAAATAAAATCAATAAATAAAATAATAATGAGTTATAATGAATTATAAAAAAAAGAAAAAGAAATATATTTTCCCACGATGATAGTAATAATGGAACCCCCTTTAGCTTCATCAAATGCAATTAGGTGGTGTTGTTTAAGTCTATGAAAACAAACATTTTCTTTCCTCTTTTACTTCCTTCCCCTTGCTCCAAGATGTAGTAGCACATGAAAAGGACATCTCCACTGGGTCATATTTGTTTCCCCAGTCCACTGACGACTGAACTCACTTCCTACTCGCATGTGTCTTCTAAAAACATCAAGCTACGAAATAGGTCAAAATTTCTTCCAGATTGTTCAAACTTAGTGCAAGACTGATTTGACAGTGACCATGGTAAGGATGATTGAACTGACTTACCCTAACTTCTGAACCAAGAAAAAGAAAACAGACATTTCCATAAACATGTTTAACCTTCCAACAATAAAGTAAGTAGAAAATTTTCTTTGGTTGTTCCAACTCTGCATAAGGCTGACTTGAGTTCAATCATGAATATGATATTTGTACTTACCTACTTCAAATTCTAGACCAGAAAGAGAACAAACATCCCCAAATGACATTGAGAACTTTGTTTCAATACAGTAACCATAAAAAGAATAAACATCTGTAGTCAAAACTCAAGTTTTGTATGCTTCTCCATTTGTTTACATATGGAATACACACGTTCATATAAAATATACACAAGCACACAACCTTGTTAACCTCCATAATTTTTCCCTAGAACCAAAATGGTAGACATTGGTCAGTTTTATGAGCCTGCAAGTATCCAGCTGGAAGGTGGCTACTTTTGGTAGAGTCTTACTCCCCTGCAAGTCAATTTTTTTTTATAGGAAATGTCCTAATGCACTTCATTGTGGAACAGAAGACTAGTTCTTTAGACTATTACTTTTGTAGTAAGTTCTGCCCTATTCTCGCCTATCACCTATGGATTTGTTCCAGCTTAGTGATTCTTTATATTAACAGAATTTGGAACAAAATCTATGCTAAATGTTTATCTAAAATTAGTAAATAAATATTAAATATTTTTGTAAATACCATGCTCTTACAGAATGCAGGCAATCAGGGATCTGCATAGATTTCTTTCCTTTATTCTCAATGAATTGCTATGACTTCTTGGGCAATATAGTGAATTAGCTTCCAATGCCTTCTCCATAATTTTGAATTCAGAGATGTCCTTCTCCTAGACCGGTTGTTACCAAAAGCTAGTGAACTCAGTCTACCCTACTATTTAACCCATAGATGGGTAGAGAAGAAAGCCTAACCTGTGTTCCCCAATGACATTAACACAAAACAGTTCTGGATGTGATGATAAACTACATTTGATGGCAAGGTTTCTGATCAGGAGATTGAAGGTTTTAAGGAGCATGGAATCACCTCTTGCTGTTATTCCTAGGTCCACCCTGATTCACCCTCTTGAGGCCCCAGCTATGGATAAATAGTGAATCCCAAACAAAACAACATGAAAGTATAAAAATACATTTTTATAGTAAAAATACCAGTAATACAGGTTTATATAAAAACTTACCAACAATATGTATTTATGGTAACATTACCAACAATCCAACAATACCTATTTATAGTAAAATGACCAGCAATACGTTTTATAGCAAAATGACCAACAATACATGTTATCTGTAGTTGATGTCACACAATCGTGCTCAAAACATATTTAGTTAAAGCCATAAATTGTGTTCATAATATTTAGATTTCGGCATTAAATAACCCATAGTGGTATTGATATGCTGCAAAACAAAATTGACCAACCAAACAATTAACACAGAAATTAATGCAACAGATTAGGTTAGAATTTGAGCATTGTTCACTAATTCCATTTTCTGCAATGATAACAATTACACTAAGTACACATTAAATATTCTTCTTATTTTATATGCATTGTTCTTTTAGGACATGGAAGATCATAGCTCTCCACAACTTCCTGTCCTATGTAGCTCTTAGTCATTATTTTGTTATCTCTCTTAATCCCTGTTCTGCCAACCATTTACACAAGCAGATAATTTATTTGCTGTTTTCTTCTGTCTTTTCAGTATGTTCTGTAATTGCCAAATTTTCAACTATCTTTTTCTAAGAACATCTAGAAATGTGTTTTTTCAGGACAACATTTATTTTGCAATTTAATCAGAAATCATTTCAAAGATTTATCCAGAAATACCATAACCTTTGAACTTGCAATGAAGACCAATATGCCAAACACTGTCAAAAGCCTTTGCTATATCCAAAGCAACAGCCTGAACTTGATAGACTCTTTCAACAATCACCATTGACACATCAGCAGTTGACAGTTATTCTTCTCCTATGTGCAGTTATCCTTCAGGATGTTGACAATCAAATATTTCCATAATTTTCTTTTCCTTTGTAGCTCTTAATAAATTTTGTCTTTTTGTTATCTCTCCTTAACCTGGTTAAACTCAAGCTCACTAGGTAGGTTATGTGTTGTTTCTCTTGCCTTCAATCTGTCTTGTGAGTATCAAATTTTTCAAACCATCTTTCATCATTATGTGCCCTAGAAATTTCAACTGTCTCTCCCTGATGTTCAGTCCATGATATCTTCAACAACCTTCTATAGAACCACATTTCTTTTATTTCAAGCCTCTTCATCTGTGATTGTCCAGCATTCACTGCTATATAGAACTGATATTACATAACAGTTCAGTACACTTTTCTTTGTTTCTAAAGAAATTTTTCTGTTTCTTAATACTTTGTCTAGCTTTTGGAAATCATCTTTCACTTTCCTAATTCACTAATGCTTTTAAAAAATGCATAAATCCATCTCTTCTACTCCCAATTATTGGTTAAATTGCAGGATAGTTTGCCCATAGCTAGGACCCTAACAGGTGCTACCACCTTGGGTCACAGTGGACCTGGAAACAACAGTAATTAAGAGGTGGTTCCCCACTCCTCAAAACCTTCTGATCAGAGGCCTTGCTGCTGGATGTAGTTTATCATCATACCCAGGATGGCCAAATAAAGGGAATGTTATTGTAGGTCATCATAATACAGGGTGAGGGTGGGGTTTACAACACTTTTCTCTGTGGTGGAGGCATAAGACATGTTGCATTAATATGAAGTAAAGAAACTCACAACTATCTGTGTGGTCATCAAACTGGTATTATTAGGTTGGGGGTCATGTGTTAACCAAAAACTAAGTGTTGAAAAAATAGACAAACAAAAGAGTGAGACAAGAAATATTTATTCTATCCGAAACATCTTTCATGTAGAAAAAATTTCAAGAAATGTTCTAAAGTGTCTCTGCAAATAATGAAGGTAAAGTTTGAACTTACACTGCTGATGAATCAGCATGAGGCATACTGCTTGTGCCATATTGTTGCTATTGCATGGAGCGCTAAGTTTTACATCCAGTCACAATGTTGGTCTGAAGTGAAAAAGAACTAGCCTCTCAGGTTCACATCATGTATGCCTGAAAACTGAAATGGGGGTTACTTCTGCTGATAGGGTTTTTCATGAATGCATATCTGGCAAAAGGGTAACAGAAGATTCCACAATATAGAAATGGATGAATTTCCCATCTCTGTGTAATGAACACTTTTGATGACATTGCAGAAATAGAGTTTTCTGCTGTTTTAAATTTGACAAATTAAAACACTGTAGTTTATTTATGTCTCAAATAATTTTTAGTTTCATGATAAATTAACAGTAATTTTGTAATAGATCACTTATAAAATATCACATATAAAATATCAAAAACTTAAATAATTTTCATCATTTTTGACAGCAGGAATAATCTCAGTGGTAGCATTGGGTTGATTTGTACCAGTTTGCTCAAATTTCTCAGATTATAAAAGCTTACAGAACCATTCTAGGATTGTTATAAAATTAAAGTTATCTCTTATCTATAAATCAGTTTTAACAATTTTTTTGAGCCAAATCAAATGTTGTTCTATAAGTAGATGAGAACAACTTCCTATTACCAACCTAGAAAAAAAGAGTGAAATACTGCTTTTGTTTTTATTTTTAAACTTTCCACCCCAAGCAAGGTGGTAATGCCGCTAGTACACAGGGGGTTACAGGAAGTAAAAGTGAGAGAAAAAACTGAGTATAGGGAGGCCTGAGGAAAAAACAAAAGATGAACAGGGTTTCAAGAAGACAGAAGATGGTCATTGACATTGCATTTAAATTTTTGAAGATTGTAGTTAGGAAAGCAGGTAAACAGAAAAGGCAGGTGGCAATTGTAAGAAAAGAAACTGTTGGAGTAGAATTGGTGCTTGTATTTAAAAATTTCAACAGTAAACAGGTGGGACTTAGATGCTAATCTAGTAGTATACTTAAAATTCATTTATTCAGGGCACCAGGAAAAAAATCCCATCAGAGCAGTTGCCATAAAAATACTTGTAGAAAAGACAAAGGGAAGCCATGTCACATTGGTAAGAAAGCAAAAATGGTAAAGTTTGACTTATGACCAGGCAAAAAAGAACCTGTATATCAAAAAGATGTTTTTCTCTTGGTAATATTATTACTGTATACTCCCTCAATAATTTTAATGCTTATGGCCATATCATGTTGAAACACCTGTTCCCATACAATCACCAAAGTTGAGCAACATTGAGTCTGGTCAGTACCTAGATGGGTGACCATATGGAAATATCAGGTGCTGTAAGCTTGGATATGTGGGTGATGTAATGGTTAGTGACTCAGAATTGTTAATCGAAATCCTGAATTTTAATAAAACCATGACATGAAAATGAATTTATAATTTTTTAGAATTAACAACAAAAATGTTAAATATTAGTTATTTATTCAATTGTTTATTTACAAGACTGGCAGCAAAATGTCTGCAAATGGATAGAAAATGAGTACAGCAGATCTACAAAAATAGAAAGTGGTGTAAGACAAGGATGTGTCTTCTCACCAGACTTATTCAACCTATATAGTGTGGCAACTCTGAGAGAATTAGAAATCCTAACAGGATTCATTATTGGCAGCTACAATTTCAACAACATAAGATATGCAGATGACACAGTGTTGATAGCAGACACAGAAAGAAAACTACAAAAATTCCTACAGAAGGTAGTGAAGGAAAATGATGAGAAAAGATTAAAAATCAACCCGCAAGACAGAATTGCATAGATATCAGCAAAAGGATTAGCCCAAAATGCAAATTACGAATTGGAGATACCAAAATCAAACGAGTGATTTAAATACCTGGAAAATGTTTTAACAAAGGACGAAAAGTGCAATACTGAAATCCGAAGGTGCATTGGGATAGCCAAAGATGAATTCCAAGCAGAATATTAAGAAACAGAGTACTGAGCTATTACATGATAGCAGTCTCCTGTATGGCAGTGAATGCTGGACAATCTCCTCAAAGATGAAGTGGAGACGAAGCAACAGAACTGGACAGATTGAAGGCAAGAGGAACAATGAAAAGCAGTGCATAACCTACTTAGTTATGTTGACTAAACGTATGGCAGAACAAGGTTTAGGAGAAATAACAAAAAGACAAAAATTATTAAGGGCTATGAAGAACAGGAAATTGTGGTGAGCCATGATTGCCAACATCCTGAAGGGACATGGCACATAAAGGAAGAAATATAAAAGTTATATGTGAACACATTTTTTTTACAAGTATTTAATTTGTGAACTATAGTAACAAATTATTTAATGACACGATGATAAAAATATTCTTATAGTCCACAATCTGCTTGTTTAATTTTTTATTATATTTTTCCAATTTTGAAATAAGATATTTTGTATTGGAATCAAAATTGTTGATAAACTGTTTGAAGTTCATGTTTATGCAATTGTTTTGACTGAATGATTGAAAAGGTCAAAAGTGCTTGAACAGTATTTTTGACTGTTTCAGTGATGTTCAAGAACCAATGTAGTGTCTCTGTTAGGCAAGATTCTTTTGTCTATATGCTGGTATTCTTTAGAAAGCTTAAAGTTTAATATATATATAGATATATATCACCTAGTCTGACACAAGGCTGTAATACTGAGAAATAAATTCCATAGCAATGAATTGCTAACCATTTTCTAAGCATTATTTCACAACAGGTGAACACATTGTTTAATGCCAAATCCTTTCAGGACAAGTTTGATCATGACTCTACAGATTCCTTTTCTTTATTGTTTGTGAATTGCAATGCATGTTTGGGAATGATAATGAAGTGGTTTCTCATTGCATTCTTCGTGGCTTGGAATTCAGAGTATTCCTTCTCTTAGATTGGTTGCTGGCCAACGCATGAAAATATAAAAATACATTTCAAAAAATTACCAGCAATACATTTTTAAAAAAATACCGAAGCTCACAGGAAAATAAAATTTCAGCATTAAATGATCTATAAGAAGTTAATATGCTGTTAAACAAACAGATCAAACAATTCCTGCCAAGAGGTACATTTATTTTAATGAGATTTTCAATGAACTAGGCTGGTAGTCATTAATTTCACTGTTTAAAAAACTGAAATATTTTCTCAGATACATGTCCCCTCTAAAAATAAACATTTATAATAACATTATATATATATATATATATATATATATATATATATATAATGTTATTTTTAATTTATTTTGTTGAAACATTATTTTTGATGGATACTCATATTTGAGTAGAAGCTCTGTTTTTAATTTAACAGCATTTTTTATACAACTACATCTACTGGACTGAATATTCATTTGTCAGAAAAATATGCATATGATTTGAACCTGCATCCCCTATCAAGAGCCGTCATTGGATCTGACATGCCTGACTGCTCAGCCACATAGGACTTCCAGTTAAACAAAGCTCGAATAGTGCCTTTTGAACACACACTCTCTGCCGATTCTCAAATCATTCATATCTGCTTTGAATAGTATCCTAATGTAAACAAAGACAATTTATTTTTAAGAAATAGATTAAATCTGACATATTGTTATTTTTAATTTTTCTTGTTTAAACATTATTTTTGATGGATATTCAAGTAGAAACTCTGTTTTTAAATTTAACAGTAATTTTTATCCAACTACATATTTTTCTGACAAGATTTCTCAAATATTCAGCCAGGTAGATGTAGCTGGATAAAAAAATAATGTTAAATTAAATTAAAAATAGTGTTATAATTAAATTAAAAATAAACAGATTGAAAGATCAGAAGGTGATGCACAAGGTCCATCACCTACCAGTGAAAGCTGTAATCAACATCAGTCAATGCCATCTGAGTGCCTCTGAGGAATCAGTATTAAATAAGGGTCTCAACTTCGCCACAACCATCAGGCAAGTGCCATACTTGGACATCATTGCCAGAATCAAGGAGGTGGTTTTGAACTTCCCTCAGGGACAGGTGGATGAACTAAGGCGGAAGGTGAGACAGAGAAGGCCAAGCCGTCCCAGTCAAACATCACGAAACTGGAGAGGCTGGCAAACGAATCCCTACAGAGCAATGAAAACATCATCATACTACCGGCTGACATCTTTCATGTAGAAAAAATTTCAAGAAATGTTCTAAAGTGTCTCTGCAAATAATGAAGGTAAAGTTTGAACTTACACTGCTGATGAATCAGCATGAGGCATACTGCTTGTGCCATATTGTTGCTATTGCATGGAGCGCTAAGTTTTACATCCAGTCACAATGTTGGTCTGAAGTGAAAAAGAACTAGCCTCTCAGGTTCACATCATGTATGCCTGAAAACTGAAATGGGGTTACTTCTGCTGATAGGGTTTTTCATGAATGCATATCTGGATATAATAGTCCTTGAATCAAAAGCCGGAGTTGATAACAGCAGATGGTATTGACTGATGTTGATTACAGCTTTCACTGGTAGGTGATGGACCTTGTGCATCACCTTCTGATCTTTCAATCTGTTTATTTTTAATTTAATTATAACACTATTTTTAATCTAATTTAACATTATTTTTTATCCAGCTACATCTACCTGGCTGAATATTTGAGAAATCTTGTCAGAAAAATATGTAGTGATGGACAAATCAGATTATACAAGAAAGCTGGAAAACCTTATTAGAAATGGTAGCTACAGCAAAGTAAAAAAAGAACCTACAAAGAAAACGGAATGCAAACTGCCACAGATACTCATCAAGAACAAGGATCACTTTGCACCTAAGATGTATAGTCAGTTGTCACAGCATTACACCAAGCTACCTCACATATACAGTCTCCCTAAGATTCACAAAGATGGTATTCACACTCAGGCTGATTGTTAGTTGCCAAGGCTCTGTACACCACCCTCTGAGACACTTCCTTGTAGATATAATTGACCCATTGATCAGAAAGTCACCTTCATATGTCTGAAACTCCGCCCACTTTGTGCAAATAATCAAAGATGCCCCCATCCTATCCAACCAGATGGTGAGCTTGGATGTGGTGAGTTTGTTCACCAAGGTACCCACGGAGGAAGCACTCTCGGTAGTGTTATGTGTTGATAATTGTAACAAAGGAAAAAAAAATGATTTACCACAACAAAGAGGTAAATCACAATCAAATATTTAATTTACTAAAACAGAACATAAAATATATACGAGATAAACAATTGTGGCCTACAAAACAGAAAACACAGAGTTACTGGCGAAGTGTTACAAAGGAGAAGGAAAGGGAATCAAATATCTTTATCACTTTAGGGCTAGTGAAGTAATCCAAGTGCTATATATGGAAATCCACAAAGGTGTGTGAATAAATATTAATTTTTAGTTTGGTCAATGAAAATTAGTCAAAATTCTATTTACCAAATTTGTTCCATGAAATTCTCTTTTGGGTTTTGGTTGGTCGGCAACTTTTTATAGAGATTCTTTCGGCTGGATATAATAGTCCTTGAATCAAAAGCCGGAGTTGATAACAGCAGAAATTCCCACTCACCAACTGACAACCCTTTTCCAAAATCCCATTTTTATAGGAGCTAACACCTAATTTGCATATTTCTAGATGTTTCTCGAATCATCTAGATTTTTCTCGAATATACTAGAATGATCTAGAATCTTCCAAACATTCTATTTCTAATTTCTCTATTTTACAACTACTTCGTGAATGAAAACTTTTTTGTAATAATAAGTAGAACTCAGTGGAATCCCTTATTATAGAAATGCATCCTTGTAACAGTAGTCAGAGACAGATTGGCCTCTGACACATCCCTAGAAGAACAGACCAGTATTCCAATAGATAATCTGATAGAGATGTTGACTTTATGTACACAATTTCACACAATCACTTCAAAATGGGATCACAAATATATCTACAGGATGAGGGCTTAGCAATGTACTTGCCATTATCACCAGCAATGATGAATATATACATGGAATACTTTGAGGAAATGGCATTAGAATCTAAAGCCAACACTATGGTTAAGGTATGTAGATGACACCTTCATACTCTGGGCACACCAGGAAGATGTTCAGGTTCTACTGGAGCATGTGACCTCAATAAGACCTTTGATACAGTTCATGATGGAGAAAGAGAGTAACAGCACATACCCATTCCTGGATGTTCTAATAGAGCATATATTCAATACATCTGTATACCATAAACTGACGTTCACCAGACAGTACCTCAATTTCAACTCCCACCATCTGTAAAGCGTAAAGAAAAGGATTGTCCGCTGCTTACAACACCAAGCAAAAGTCATAAGTGGCAACCCAGACACATTAGATAAAGAATTGGTCAGTATAAGTAGTACCCTACAATGTAACAACTACCCTACAGCAGCCCCAATAAACTGGGATAGGTGGGTACAACAAGAGTAGGACAACAACACTCAGAAAACAGTCAGCCTTATGTGAAAATACAAAGGATCTGTGGTCCATATAACATCAGGACAACCTTCAAAAGCTAGACAACACTTCGCAGATATCTCTCCTGAGTAAGACCTCCCATAGAGGAGAACATGACTAAAGGCCATGTGTATGCCATCCCATGCAGCTGTGGAAAGAAATATAAAGGGGAGACAGGACGCCCCATTAAGGTAAGGCTTCAAAAATACCAGAAAGCTGTAACATGAAAGGAAGTGGAAAAATCAGGTGTGGCTGACCACATATGGAGAGAAAAGGGAGATTACTGCCATCTGTGGGATCAGGTTGAAATCATAGACAAAGGACATCATTGAAAAGTTCGTAAACTTAAGGAATCAGCACATATGCTAGGCTACAAAAATCTCCTGAGCCGACCAAGCATAGAAATGAATACAATATGGAAACCAGTAATAAGGAGTGCCAGGGAAAACGATGATAAGAATGAAAATTGCAATATGAGCTCTGGTAAAAAAAACATGCAATGATAACAGCAAAAAATGGGATATGAGCCCTGTTAAAATATGGTTGCTGAAGACATTAAGTTTATAATACCCAGAAATTCATGCACAGATGTCCACAAGGACACATGGCACAGTGGATAAAGGCATTAGTTAGATCCAGTGACAGGAGTCTGAGTTCAATATCTGGTTAAGGCAGTGGAGAACTTGAAAAGGGGAGTTAACAGGCGATAACTGACATCCATTAGACATGGCATGTGGAACTAGAACAGTCTACCCCAGCGAGCGAAATAAAGGGTTCAATTCGACATTTCAACCACCTGAAGAATGCTGGAGCATACAATGGCCAAAACGAGATGAGGACAATAGTCTGAATAATGTAACTAGTGTACATAACACCTCATCTCAGAATATAGACAGAAACAATTTTATTCACCTTGACATGCAATATATCAATAGGCTTTATTATTATAGTCTACCATTCATCCATGCATTTAATATTGTTGCTATATAAGGTCTGATGCTTCTGTCATGTATTTAGAGAATCTTGATAAAATACAAAGAGGAATCTGCAATGTTATTGGTTCTGACCTGGCATTTCTTCAGTCACTTTCTCACTGTCAAATACTTTCATAGTAATTGTTCTTTGGTATCAAAACTTAATGAATTTAAGTCCACAACTAGATTAGCAGGAAGGTTTCATCATTTTATAGTTGAAATGGCTAGATGCAACTGTCAGTTCTATGCTTACAGTTTCTTCTTTTGCACTTCTCACTTTGTGGTACTCTCTTCTGGCTTCTTGCTTTGCAGTCAACTTTGATCATCAAAAATTTAAATGCAATATCAATTGTTATCTGCTGTATTCTTAATTCCTATTCTCTTATTGTTCACTTTCCATAATATTGTTTTGTTTTTCTCATATTCTCTCATAGCCTGTAACCCCTTGATTTTTAGTGGCTTTATTGCCTTGTTTGGGGTGAAATGATATATATATATAAAAGTAAAAGTTTTGTCACTTAGCTGATTGATGCTATCTTCAGTATTCCAACTCCAGTGTTTTGTAGATGGCTCTTCTGGAAAATTACACCATCCACTCGTCAAGGTGTATCAGTAAATAACTGCTTATACTTCTCGAATTTTCTTTTTTATATGCGCTTTGCATTGGTGCAAAGAACAGAAACACACACTAAGAAAAATAATTCTTAGTGTGTGTCTGTTCACATGTATGTACCCATGCGCCCATCTGCATGTATTTGTGATGAAAACTGCTTCAGTTTGGGTAGCAATTTTTAATCTATCCATGGAAAACTGTTATTGTCTGGTGCCCCGAACTGTTCATCACGAGGTTCTCAACAAAATCCAGAGACGGATATTGTTATATACAGTACCTATGAACACGAATCCTCATTAATACATTGAACACTATTGTAAGTGGGGACAATATGCTCTCTAAGTAGTCCACCACTAGCAGTGGTTTACCTATTTCACACTACTGGTGAGTATTGCATTTTGTTGATGTTATAAAGATTACCATTTCATTTCCAACCACTGTTTTGGTTATTCCTCATTCAGTAACCTTTTCTAGGTAACAACATATATGCAATGTGATTGGTCCTTACTTAGGGTCTTGACTCAAATCACTTTCTCACCAATGTAATGTGACTTCCCTCTGTCTTTTCTATAAATATTTTCAGGGCATCAGCTCTGACAAGCTATTTTCACTGGTGCCCCAACTGTATGAATTTAAGTGTGCTACTGGCTTGGCATTTCAGTCCCACCCTTTTATTGTCAAAACAGTTAAATGTAATTACCCATTCTACTCTAACAGCTTCTTTTCTCACACTTCCCTACAGTGGAACTCCCTTCCTCTTACTTGCTTCCCTGATAAGTATAATCTTCAAAAATTTAAATCTAATGTCAATTGACATCTTCTGATGCCATGATTCCCATTCTTCTTTTTATCCTTCTCTGTTCATCATTTTATCCGTTCCTAAATCCCCCCCTATACTCAGTCTTTCCCCTTAATTTAACTCTCTGTAGCCCCTTGTATACTAATAGCACACCCACCTTGCTTGGGGTGAAATGCTGAAAAAAAAATGCAGGTTTGGTTAAAAAAACAATAAAAATTCTTTGTTTAGGATTTATTTCATTTAATTTTCCTATGGTTCAGATTATTCTCCTGATTTCTGATGAGAATTTAAACCTAAATTGTCCACTGCATTCTGAGCACTATTGGCTTTCAATAGCCATTAGCAACACAATTCTATGTATTTGTAGAATTCTGTCTATAGATATACATTATGTTTCTTTAGTGGTTTTCAAATGTCATGTCTTCACTTGATTTTGTAATCAATGTTTGTGTTTTTTTAATTTTATTATTATTATTATTATTATTTTATTATCATTATTATTATTATTATTTTATTATCATTATTATTATTATCATTATTATTATTATTATTATTATTATTATTATTATATGATCTAATATTACTGGACAGTTAAATTATTAAATTCAGAAATCAGAAAAATGGTTGGAATCAAATACAAAAATCTTTTGACTGTTTTTTTTTGGCCTGGTCTTAAGCTTTTAAATCTTAAAAAACTTTTGTTGGTCGTCAATGAACTCTGTATAAATATATATTTTTTCACAGCCCAGAAGATGATATGTGTAGGTCAAAAGCTTAGACATAAGCTTGATTTCAGATTTTTTTTTTTAACTCCCACAGCAAACAGGTTTCTGGAAGGTGAGAGTATGTGAGTATGTTTGTTTAGTGTTGTATCAACTCCTTATGGGTGATTTCAGAGCGCTGATCTGCTATGTGATATCTGTCCTCCTTTATGGCAATGAATGATGGACGGTCTCCTCAAAGATGAAGAAGAGACTTCAGGCAGCAGAAGAAGGACGATGAGGATACCATGGGCCGAACATGTGAGCAACAATCAGATTTTGGAGAGGATGCAAACAAAAAGGAAACTCATACTTAACATCAGGAAGAGGCAGCTGAAATTTCTGAGATGTGTAATGAGAAAGGAGGGCTTAGAAAATCTGATACTCACAGGGCGGATAGAGGGAAAGAGGGACAAGGGAAAGCAAGGACTGACATACTTAACAAGCTTAAGCAAGTGGATGGCAGAACAGGGTCTGGGAGAAATAACAAAAAGTCAAAGCTTATTGAGAGCTACAAAGGACAGGAGAAAATGGAGAGCCATGATCTGAAGGGACATGGCACATAAAAGAAAAATGTTGAAATTTAATTTTCTTGGGAGCAGTAGTAATATTTTTTAGAAAAATGTTTTACTAGTAATATTTTTTTATAGAAATGTATTGCAGGTAATATTTTTTTTTAACTTTTTTACAAAAATTTTTTTTAATTTTTAAAAATTTAAAAAAGATTTTTTTTAATTTTTTTTTAATTTTTAAAAAGTTTTTTAGATTTTTTTACAAAAATTTTTTTTTACAAAAATTTTTTTACTATGAAAATGTATTGTTGGTATTTTTATGATAAAATTTTTTATACTTTCATAGTGTTTTGACCACAGTTTGGGGGTTAACTATTTGCCCATAGCTGGTATCCAAAGAGCTGCTATCACCCAAGGTTAGGGTGGACCTGGGAACAACAGCAATTAAGAGGCCTTGCTGCTGGATGTAGTTTATCGTCATACTCAGGAAGGTAAGAAAAACATTTGCTGCCCAATTATACTACTTATATATTAGGACATTCAGAAAGTAATTACATTTTAACAGAAAAGATGTAAAAGCAAATCTAAGTTAAATTCATTTTAAATACTATTTATTGAAAATGTAAACCTTCATTTTTAACAACGGAAAGGCAAATTTTCAATTCCACGTTTGAAGAAATTTAGGATTTTCCCTGAAAAAACATTGGAAGAATGTTTTCAAATTCTTTGTTTCTAAACATTCTATCATTTATGAAATGTTACAGTGATTGAATCATATGAAAATCTGTAGGTAACAAATGCAGTGAGTATAGGAGGATATGGAAAAACATCCCACACTAATAGTTTTACATTTTTGGATTGCAGAGCGTGTCATTGCATTGTTATACTTGAGAGTAATATCGTATCATGTTAGTACTTCCACATTTTTTAAAAACAACTGGAAGAAAAAGCTTAACCAGCAATTGTTGTAAAACTGATCTAGGATATAAAAAGGCTTCAAAACACCAAAAAAAAAAAAAAAAAAAAAAAAAAAAAGCCAACACTTTGTAGGCTCAGAGTGTAGATCCAGCAGCTGCCAGCCAGGTCACAGCTCCAGTCATTAGCAGAAGTTCCAACTCCAGCCATCCTCACCAGCAGCAACAATATGCAATAAACTGTCCTTTTCAGAACAACGCTTTTCAGCGATTACAAAACTGTCCTTCTCATGACAACATTCGTCTCAGCCTTTACATGAATATGCAGAGATATTTTTTACCTAGTGCACTGTAACCTTATTTTTGTTGATGTATTTTCTTTAATGAAAATAAATTTGGCAATATATTTTTTATTTAAGTCTTTGTTTTGTTTATTATTGTCTTCCATCGTTCAAAATCTGTTTACGGAAAAATATACCACACACAACAGTAACACCTTCTTTATTTACCAAAGCAGAATATTGCTACCACATATGGTCTTGTGCTCCTGCTATATATCTTGAAATTCTCGACAAAAAGAAGTGTGTGTAATGATAAGAGTCATGACCTGAGGTCTTGGCTTCAGTCACTTTCCTGCTGCCATGACAGGACTTCTCTTTGTGGTTTCTATATATATTGTCATGGCAATTGTTCTAATGGGATTACGTCTGTTATACTCCACTGCAATTAGATCTCTTTCTGATTCACTTTACATGTTGGCTGAATATGAGGGCTTAGAAAGCAAAACTCAAAATAAAAAAGTCATCAACTGTGCAGGGGCTCCAAGCATCACATCTGGCCCACAAAACAAATCCTCGCAAAAATCTAAAATACAATAGCCAATCATGAATGTTGCTGCAAAAAAGTATGGGAACCACCAGATTTGTTTAAAAGAAAGCCCCTCATAAATGGCTGACACAGTACCAGGCTGACAGGTCAGCCATCAAGAACCACTCAATGTCATCATCACCATCATGACTGCCTCTCTTGTTGTCATCACTGTGACCACACCTCTCATCGCCATCACCGTAACCACCCATCTTGTCGTCACTCCTATGACCACCTCTCTTGTCATCATCACTGTGCCCTCAGTTAATCCAATGTAATGGCAACAGGATTCCTGACTCCACTGACACTTCACACACAGAATGTGTCTGAAATGTTGTTACCAGGCCTCTCTCTACCATGATTCCTAACACCTTGACAACTTCATTATCACACTCCAGGTCTCTATCATCATCATAACTGCGACCCCATTTTCATTTGATCTCCCATTTGACCAGAATCCAACAGAGACATTTCACAGGAGATACCAATGATGGTTCTGTAGTATCTCATTTCCAATGCTTGGATTTTTCACTGTAATTCTGCTGTTAATGTCCAAGATTTGCAGGCATACACAAAGATTGAGACCATTGCATGCAACAATTTGATCTTTTATTTAAGGCAAATGTTCTTATCTTTTCTCATGGTTCTTAGTTTTGCAACAGCTACCATTTTGTGCCTCTCTTGAATTATTTCTATTCTGGAGCCCTCTTTGCTGATAATTCACCCAAGATATTTGAAGTGTTTTACTACTTTAAGTTACTGGCCACTCATTTTTTATCTTGCTTGGAAGCCTTTTCTCATTGTTCATCATGATTTTCTTGGGGTGGGGGGCATAATATTTATGCTATGTCTAGAGAATATTTCATCTAGGTTCTTTACCAAACTGACAAATTCCTCTTCTTTGCCAGCTAAACCATTTATGTTGTCTGCAAATTGAGGGTCTGTGATGCTGTGACCTCTGATGCTGACTGTACATTCAAAGAAGATGTTCAGGAGTGTAGGGCAAAAATGGCAGCTGTGGTTTACTGACTAATGTATGGAACTACTTTCCTATGGAGACCTGGAACATTACTGTTCTGTTTGTCATACAGCTGCTGGATAGTTCAGATCAACTTCATACTCATGTCATATTTACTTATTTATTTTACTGATCATTATTCTGAGTAAGACATAGTTTATAGAAAAGAAGTTACTTATAATAAATCTAGCAAGATAGAGATGTATATTTTGAGCAAGTTTGTTTTTTGATAAGGTATATGTTGAGTTAGTCTTATCTTTGGTAAGATACATTTTGAGTAATTCTTTTCTATGCTAAGATATATTTTGAGTTAGTCTCTTTGGTAAATTATGTTTTAAGTATGTCTTATTTTTGGTATGGTATAATTGAAGTTAGTCTTACGTTTGGTAAGGTATATTTTGAATGTCACATCTTTAGTAAGGTTCATTTTAAGTAAGTGATAAGGTATATTTTCAGTTAGTCATTACTTGGGTAAGGCACTGTGGGGAAAATTGTGAAAATGGTCTTCCTTGAAAACACCCGCGAATTTGTGCGTCATGCAAACTCCGATTGTTTAACAATAAAAAGAACCAAAATGGCGGCGGTCTCAGACAGTTAATGCGAAGTCTCGTTGTCTCGTCATTCGCATGCAAATTATGGTCGGTCCTCGGCTGTATAAAGCAGGCAGGTTTTTGTTTCTGGGCACTGAGCTTTTTGCTTGTGAGAACATTGGACGTGTGACACTGTTTTGTTGATTACCCTCCTCGCGGTTCTTATCTGCTACTATCAGTTGAGTTGTTTCTTTACCACTACAGGCACATTCTGAGTAAGTACTTTCTTTGGTAAGGTATGTTTTGAGTTGGTAAGGTATGTTTTGAGTTAATCTTTTCTTTGGTTGAGTATATTTTGTGTATGTCATATCTTTAGTAAGGTTTATTTTGATTAAGTCTTATAATTGGTAAGGTATATTTTAAGTTAATCTTTTGTTTGCTAAAATATATTTTGAATGTCATATCTTTAGTAAGGTTCATTTTGATTAAGTCTTATTATTGGTAAGGTATATTTTAAGTTAATCTTTTGTTTGCTAAAATATATTTTGAATGTCATATCTTTAGTAAGGTTCATTTTGATTAAGTCTTATTATTGGTAAGGTATATTTTAAGTTAATCTTTTGTTTGCTAAAATATATTTTGAATGTCATATCTTTAGTAAGGTTCATTTTAAGTTACTCTTATCTATATTAAAGTATATCTTGAGTAATTCATTTCTTTAGTAAGGTATGTTTTGTGTTAATCCTATGTTTCTAACATATTTTAAGTAAACTTTTTCTTTGATAAGTAATATTTTGAATTAATCTTACCTTTGGTAAGGTACACTTTGAGTAATTTTTTTTCTTTCATAATGTATGTTATGAATAACCAAGAGTAGTCTCCCCTTGTCTCATTGCTCTCCTCTTTGAGAGAGCTATTTCTGTTTACTGGGACTATAAGAGGACACTATACATAAACATTGAATAAAGCTTTCTTAAAGCCTACACTTACATACTTTTGTCATTACAGTATTTTTTAACTTAGTCCTTGCTTTGGTAAGTTGTATTTTGACTTAGTCTTATCTTTGTTAAGGTATATTTTGAGTCAGTTATTTCTTTTGTAAGGTATATTTTGAGTTTGTCTTATATTTGGTAAGGCATATTTATCTTCTGTCTTGTACTTCCTGTGTGAAGCTAAGTTGTATATTTTATTTAGGTAGAAGGAAATCATTCTTAATGACATGATCAGAACAGATGAATTCAAAAATATTCAATATTTCAATATTTCCCAGTATGAAATCTACTAAAAATTTCACTTACCTTGTTTCATGACAATAATCAAAGTCCACTTTCTCAGGTGTATGTCAATAAAGTTCATTTTTTGAGTGTTATCTCAATTATGAAAGTCATCTTCCTCAGTATGATGCCAATAATTAAAGTCCACTTTCCAGCATGATGTCAGTAAAAAAAGTCCAGTTTTTCAGAATTTTGTCACTTGTTAAAGTCCATTTACCAGTGTTATGTCAATAATTAAATAGCACATTGTCAATATTTATGTCAATGATTAAAGCAACTTTCCAAGTATTATGTCAATAATTAAAATCCATTCATCAGTGATTGATAAAAATTAATGTCCACTTTCCCAGTGTTTTGTAAGTAATTAAAAGTGTCAATAATCATAATCCAATAATTAAAGTCCATATTTCCAAAGTCTGTCCATAATTAAAATCTACTTTTCCAGTATTATGTCAATAATTAAAGTTAATTTTTCAGGTCTTTTGTCAGCAAATGAATTCCACTTTACCAATGTTATGTCAACAATTCAAATCTATTTCCAGTGTTTTTCCAATTAAGTCCACATCCAAGATTTAAGAAAATAATTAAAGTTCACTTTTCAAATGTTATGCCAATAATTAATGTCCACTTTTCCAGTGTTATGTCAATAAGTAAGGTCCATTTTTGTCATGTAAATCAATAATTAAAATCCAATTCCCATGTTATACCAATAATGAAAGTTCACTTGCCCAGTTTTACGCTAATACTTAATGTCTAACATCTGATTCACTAATTAAATTGTGCTTTACCAAGATTATCTAACACTTTTGCCCCAGCCCCTCAACCTCCGGTGACTTACTCTTGGGGTTGAAGTATCTACTCAGTCCTAACCGAACTTAAGGGAGTGGCCATAGGTCCCCTGAGCATCTGTAGATTATTCGACTGGTCCGCTGGTTTAATCCTGCTTCCTGCCCACGTTGTGATTTGTTTGATCCAGAAAGCAGAAGTGATGTCCATCCATTCACAGTCGACTGAAGATGTAGACACAGCTGTGGAGTCTGCACTAAGAAATTTAGAATGCAGCAAAAATAATTAATATCTGCAGCCGGACAAACATTGATTCAGTGGTTGAATTGGTAATGTCTTTTATATAGCAGAAAAGAATAGTAGAGAAGAGAAACAGGTTACAGAAAAGAAAAGAAAAGTAAAAAAACTGATACACTGGATTCTAGACAGAGAGAGAGAGAGAGAGAGTGTATGTGATTATCTTGTTAAATCATCTCAGAACGATATATGACTCTTGCAATGGAGGGATAAAGATTTCTGTGTGGGGCTTAAAGTTATATTGGCATTACTCCTCCTAACGCTCGCCCGAGCCAATTCTCTCTTCAAGAATTTTCTCCCATCTGTGTGTTTTTCAGCATAACTACGCATTTATATAGATAAACTAGGCTGGTTATGACTGACCCTCGGCCCTACTACTTCGCACGCGATTATCATGGGGTTCTGGCTGCTTCAACCAAAATCATGTGAATTCCAAAGTTCTTTCTAGCTTACTCAGCTCTATTTCAATTTTTAATTTATAAAAATTATTTCAACTACTTCCATTGTCTCCTGATGACCTAGATTCAATGTGTACAACTTCTGCCCTTGATCAGATTTCCCCATCAGTAAACAAAATGCTCTGATTTAATTTTGCTATTCAAATCTACTCCAATTTCATTAAAAAAAAATATATGTGTGTGTCTGTGGGTGTTTCCCAAACTCTCTCTCTCTGTCACGATTATATCAACAATTAAAACCTATTTTATATTGTTTTGCCAATAGTTAAAATCCACTTTCCAAAGTTTAAGTCAATAAAGTTCATTTTCCAGTGTTATGTCAATATTTAGTGTTCATTTTCTCTGTGTTATGCAAAAAATAAAAGTGCATTTTCTAGTTTTATATCAATAATTAAAGTTCATGTTCATGGTCTTATGTCAATAAATAAAATCCAATTTCTAGTGTTATGTCAATAGCCAAACTCCATTTTCCAGTGTTAAGCCAATAATTTATTTCCAGTTTACCAGATTTATGTCAATAATTAAAGCTCAGATTTGCAGTTTTAAGTCAATAATTAAAATCAAAGTGTTATGCCAATAATTAAAGTGTATTTTTTCTAATGTTTTGGAATTAATGAAAGCCCACTTCCCCAGTGTTATGTCAATAATTAAAATGAATCTTCTAATGCCATGACAATATTTAAAGTCCTCTTTCACAATATTTAATAATTAATATCCACATTCCAAATAATATGTGAATAGTCAATTTTCAAAGTTTTTGGCTAATAATGAAAGACTACTTCCTCAGTGTTATGCCAATAATTATTAGGTTGGTGCAAAAATAATGACGTAATAATGTCGTTTTTGACGTTAAAAAATACGTCAAAAAACGACATTATCACGTCATTATTTTTGCACCAACCTAATAAAATCTTATTTCTATTGTTATACCAATAATTAGTTCACTTCCCTAAGGTTTAAGTCAATAAATAAATTTCATTTTCCAGATTTATTCCTATAATTAAATTCCACTTTTCCAGTATGTTTGCCAATAATAAAAGTTCAACTTACCAGTATTACATCAATAATTAATGTATACTTTCTCTTGTTATGTCAATAACTAAAGCCCATTTTCAAGTGTCATGCCAACAAATAACCTCTACATTCCCAGTGTTATATCAATAAAGTTCAATTTCCTAAGTTTTAAGTCAATAAATAAAGACTATTTTCCAGTGTAATACCAATAGTCAATTTACATTTTCTTAATGTTATGAAAATAATTAAAGCCCAATAAATAATGACCATTTTCCAGTTTTATGCCAGTAATCAATACCAACTTTCCCAATGTTATGCCAATAATAAAAATGCCCACTTACTCAGTGCTGAGTCAAAAATTAAAGTTCACTTACAGTGTTATGTCAACAGTCAAAACCACTTTTCCAGAATTACATCAATAAATAAAATCAGTCTTGAGTCAATAATCAAAATCCAATTTCCAGTGATACATCAATAATGAAAGCCCACTTTTCTAGTGTTATGTCAATAATTAAAATCCATTGTCTAATGTGTTTATCAATAATTAATGTCCACTTTCCCAACTTTTAATCCATAATTAATGATCACATTCCCAATATTTTGTGATTAGTCAGTCCACTTTCCCAGTGTTATGCCAATAATTAAGGTCTATTTTCCTAAGGTTTAAGTCAATAAACAAAGTTACAGTGTTAAACCAATGATTAAATTATACTTTTATAATTTTATGCAAATAATTAAAAGCCACTTCCCAGTATTATGCCAATAATTAAAGTTCACTATCAACATTATGTCAATAAATAAAGTTAATTTTCCAATGTTATATCAATAATTAAAGTATTATAAAAATGTTTTACTTGAGGTGAATGCAACTTGTTTATGAAAAAATGAACAATATGTCTGTGTCTTTCCTCAGGTTAACATTCTCTTCATTGGTATCATCACACCTTTGCAGCAGCTGTAACCTCTGGCTAAAACCCATCACCAAGGAGAGGGCCTGCTCTAACCAGAAAATCATCCCCACCCCCACCAATGGAAATGATGTGAACTAATTTTAGTGTGCAAATTCATACTTGTGGCCTACCTGATTTAAATTCCCCCCATCCGCATCCACACATAACACTCTAGTGATGGGCATGCCTCCAGCCTTCTTCATCTATTTGTTATAATTGGCAACCCTCCAGGAACTTTGAACTAAACTCTTTATTAAATTCACAGGGGTAGATTGTTCTCATTCCACTTGCCATGTTTATATCAGTGAATTCTTCCCTGTGATATTACTTAGCTCTTCCACTAAATGAAAGTATAGATTGACTTTATACACTACCTGACTCAAAACAGTTACCAGATAACTACATCTTCTTAACAAATTCACTAGGTCATGTGTCCCATAGGACACTATTGACAATAACAACCAGCGACGTACAGTGGTTTGGTGATGTTTAGTGATGCCTGGGACCAACTCCTTCATTGTATGTCCCTAAGATTAAAGTAGGGAGGCCTATAGTACCTAGTACTGAGAAATGTGAGAAAGGAAGACATTTTAATCTTTAGCACTCTGCATTATTAATTACTTTCCACCATTTTTTTTCAAGGGCTATATCCTTATTGCTAATTTCACTGAAAGTTGTTTTCTGTTGCCATAGCAGGATATGACAACACAAATATGAAGTTCAAATACTATTCTTCAGGGATTGGAGTCACCTTTAATAGCAGGATAAACTTTTTGTACAGCAAATGAAGAGTGAAAAAGGTTTAACATGTAAAAACAGAGGAAACATGATATAAACACTATTCAAATGAAATATAAACTAAATTTTTATTTCAATCTTTGATTGGATGCCCTCTTGATATGGTTGTCTGGGACCATCACATGCTCTGTCCCCCCATTTCTGCATGCTACTGATAACAACTAATATGAAGATACTAGTCCAAGTAAATCATTGTATAACAATGATAATTCCTTTTCTCAAAAATTCAATCAAATATGTGACCATGTAATAAAAATATAAAATATCTCAAATCAAATGAAATATGTTGTTTAGCTAATGTACACATAAACGCTCACACAAATATATAATTGTTATAAATTTGCAATATTTATGGGGGAAGAATGGTCAATATTTATGATGGAGCATTTGTTAATATAAAATGCAAATATAAAAATCAACATTGAATGGTAACTGGCATTTTCAGTGATTTTCCAACTATCAAGATTTAAATGATCAGTTCCCGTATGATTACCAATGATAAGCAACGTCAAGCCTGGTCAGTTCCTAGATGGGTGATCGCTTGGAAATACCAGGTGCTGTAAGCTTGGATGTGTGGGTGGTGTTATGGATAATGGCTCAGAATTGTTAATCAAAGAGCAGAATTTCAATTCCAGATGGATTCGTTATATTCACTTTGATACAAATACCCTTGGGAAAGGTATGAATCCACCTATTCTCTCTCCAGCTATGGGTTAATTAGTTAGACTTGTATCACTAAAACCATTATTATTCAAAAACCAATAATATTGCATACAACATATTTAAATTTCAGCATTAAATAACCCATAATAGGTTGATATACTGCTAAAACAAAAACAATATATATATATACTAGGCTATTTATTTTGACATCTTGTTATAATTTCTGTAGAACACTATGTTAACTTTGTGTTCTTTGATGATTTTTACTTAGTAACTTCTGCCCTAATCGCTACTTGCAACAGCTGCTTCACCATCCTCAAAGTATTTCAAATAAGCACACTATACTGATTTCGAATATCTACTTGCCTTTAACTAATCAATTAAACTGTCTAATTGCTTGCTTAATTAATCTATGTATCTAAATATAACAGATCTCGGAAGGATGACAATCATTTTTTTAAAAATTATGCTAAAATGTTCTCAAATTAAAAATTTTATCAAAATTGATAAATAAAAGCAATTAAAAAGTACTAAATAATACTTATTATGTATCTTTCATTTGGGTTTTTCAATTTTGAATGTAATGAAGACTATCCCAGTCATAAAGTATTTAAACATGTAAAATTTTGACCAAGAACGCATATTAAAAATAATTGTCTTACTTTTTTTATTTTTATTTTTTTTTAATCATTTCACCCCAAGCAAGTCATTCGTACACAGGGGGCTACAGAGAGAGAAAGTGAGAGAAAAGACCGAGTATAGGGAAGAACGAGGAAAAAACAAAAGATGAATGGGCTTCAAGACGATAGAAGATGGCAATTGACGTTGCATTTAAATTTTTGAAGATTGTAGTTGTCAGGGAAGAAAGTAAACAGAAAGGAGTTCCACAGGTGGGAAGTGCGGGAAAACAAACTGTTGGAGTAGAAGTGGCAGGCACATTTAACTATTTTAACAGTAAAAGGGTGGGACCTAGATGCCAATCTAGTAGCACACTTAAATTCATACAGTTGGAGCACCAGGGAAGAAAAATCATCAGAGCAGTTGCCGTGAAAATATTTGTAGAAAAGATTTCTGAAATACTTTCAAAAGATTTTAAAACTGAGATATAATAAAATATCTTTTTTTTACTATCAATTCAAAATGAAAAAAAAATGTTAGCTTAATTAAATTAAAAAGCAACAAATAAATAGTGACATTGAAAAGTACAATTCTTAACAACTGGTAATTTAATAATTTGAACTTAATAATTTTTTTAATCTGTTGTCATATTTAAAATTAGGCAATAGAAAGTGAAGTATTAATGAAACTCAATGTTCATCATGTGACCATTGTCGATAGTGGCAATTGCTGGTAGTGCTATAACCACACATGAAGCGATAACCAGTGGTTGTTGTAGTCATCATCATCAAATGATGTTGGTGGCAGTAGCAGTACGACTAGCATCACTGACGCTATGAATTACAAATAACTTCTGCTATTTCTCGTCCTCTCTATAGCTACCTGCTACCATTAGTTTTCTTGCTAGCGCGACTATTGTGTTGCTATAAAAAAGGGTAGATGCTGTGGCTCATCCGATAAAGACAGTTGTTATTTAACAAACTATCTACGTTTGTAATAGTAACACAACTGACATTGATTTTAATGTCTCGCTTAGGCCTTTAAATGTCTTTTTCGTTGTTCTTGTAGATGCACTGGTAGTAGTAGTAGTAATTAACCAACTAAAGAAATAGGGAAGAAGAATTTTTTAACTATTTTTTAACCTACAGCAGAACACAAACAGTTACTTAAAAAACTTCACCTGTATGGACTTGCCAAAGTGTTCAAGGTTCTCCCAGAAATATCCGGATACAAATGTAAATAACTTTCTTTTTTTCTTGTTTTTCTTCCATAAACTTGAAAAGAAGCTTTCTTTCTCTGAATAAATCCAAATTGTGATTTAGTCGAGATGAAGAATTAATTTCTTAGTTAACAAGCAAGAATACACTGTCTACAGAATATCCTTCTTTTGGTAAAAAATAATATGCAATAAACTAAACACGTTTCGGTTTGCATGTGTGTGTGCGTGCGTAAATAAAACTACTTCTAAGACTTACTTTCTATTTCAAGACACTTTCCATTTTTAAAGTTAAGCATCATTTTTTGGTAGACGCTGTTCTTTTGGTAATGAATGAAATGGAAATTTAGAAATAAAAGCAAAATAGATAGATAATCAAGAATAGTCTTCTTCGTCAATAAATATTTCATGTTTCTTTTCAGCTATTATTCATTACATTCACATGATCTTGCTTTCAAAGCATATGGACAGTGTATAAAAATACCTAAAATGATTGCAAGTGACGTCATTTATCGGGTAGGTAGTGCCACGTGTTTCTTTTGAGATCACCTACTTACACTAAGAGTCCACTCTAAAAATCATATTTTTTCTTTTAACATTGGCATTCCTAAATTAAATCCCACAACAACAACAACTATAATAATAATAATAAATATAAATTCGTAATTCTTTAAGAATGTTATACAAAAAAGACGTTGTTCTTTAAATTCGAAATCAAGAAGGACGAATTATCGGAAGTTGTTAAAAGAATAGTTGCTTGTTACTGATGAATCTGAAGCACAGCTTAGTTTGACATAAAGCCTCAAATGGGGCGCTAAGTGAGGATCATTTTACTTACTAATAAATGATCAAGTCACTCTGAAGAGCCCAATATAGTGTCTACTTTGGTACAAGACCGCAAGTATGTGGTACCCAGTGAGAATCGATCCAGACTAGTTCGTTACGCTAACGAACCCCCTTTTCTTTTTTTTTTTTATTATATACTGCACCTCACCCCAAAGTACCCGGAAGAATTGGTGGTTATTGTTGAATTTTTTTTTTATTAGTAGCTGGTTATTTTATTAACCGAAAATTAGAATTATTTCTTTACTTTGTGCGAATTGTTTCGAATTGAAATTTCTGTCGCAATACAACACAATTCAATACATTTTTTTTTATTTTAATTGAAAAATAAAAAAAATGAATATTTTTGATAGGCGCGCTGTTCACCCGTCATCAAGTTTCTGTTTAAAAAACTGATGACGGTTAAAACTTTTAATACTTTTAGTAAAAAAAACAAAAAAGTAAAAACTGATGACGGACGAAAAAAAACCTATTTTCTTAAAATTTAAAAACAAGATGAAATTTAAAAAATAAAAACGCATTAGATTATGGAATAAATAATTCAAGAACTTTATTTATTATAAATATTTGGATGGTCAAGTACTGGATATAAGTGATCAGTATTTAGGTTGATTTAACAACAAAACGAAACGTCAGATGAGGATCGAACTCGAAACTCGCGGTTACATTGTTACCCCACCCCCACTTTCAAGAAGAAGGGACTTAAAGAAAGCCTCGTTCTCGAATCGACATTTTATGATTTATGCACCACTTTTCTCGGTCATGTCAGTGTTAGGTCTATTCTAAACGAAGAAGCGATATTTTTTTTCTCTCGCCTTACTATATATACAATACATGCTTTCCCCCTATTGCTTTAAGCAGGACGATTTTTCGAAATATGCTAGAATAATACAAAACTAAAAGTTATAATCGCACGTATAAACGAAGATAAAAAAAAAGAAAAAAAAAAGCAAATACCAATTTTTTTAACTAACAAAAAGAAAACAAAATGTTATTTAATTTTTACAACCATTATTTTTTAAAGCCAATACTAAAAAATAAATGACCTTTTAATTTGCTTTATCAAACAACTAAGTTCGATACATTCAAAAAGGGGTGAAAATTTTTTACAAATTTTTCAATTTTTATGCTAGAGAACTAACGCTGTGTCATTAAAAAGAAGTCTTTTTTTTTCGTCTTGATCTTTAAAAAAAAACATAAAAAACACTAGAAAGAAGAAAATTACTACAACTAAACAAAAGTAAAACAATCAACACTAACAAAATAAACCATTGAGCACTTTGTACGATACACTGTAGTAAAAGAACTACTACTTTTTGAGCAGTACCAACATTTTTAAACAGTGTAACAGTAGTAAAAAAAGAAGAAGCGCATCAAAAGTAGTAAATTAACTTGAAGAAATATTGTTTTCATTAGTGAAAAAAATTCTTGCAACAAAACTGATCTTGAATAAAACTTAAAAGTATCACTCGCTTTTAGTAGCCAGCAGCCACCAATAAATACTCCTTCCGCTATAAGTACTTCTACTTATTGCTACGATTACCATTACCGTTCCAGCAACATCAATTTGCCACATTACTACTGATTGATGACGAGTAGTCGGCAAATAAGTCCAATGTGTTATTACTACTAAAACTATCTATTTGTTCATTACTTTTTAAAAACAATTCTGATAATTTAAGTACCATTTTTAAATAGTAAAAAAAAAAAAAAAATATATCAATTTTTCTAAGTTATCTGGTAAATTCAATGATTATCCAGTAAGTACATTCCTTGCCTAGTTCTGGCTGGAGTGGAGTCTTAAAAAAAATGGGAAGTTGATGAAAGATGTGATGAGATGATGAAAATTGAAAAGAAAGAAACGGTTGATGAGCCTGATTTAAATATATTAAAAGAAAAAAGAGAATACCTGGTCTTGTACACAACAACAAGCTGAAGAAGGAAGGAAGCAAAAGAGAAGGAGGAGAAGTTTTGCCCAAAAGAATCGTTCGTTTGTGTAATTGTCACACTTTTAGTCTTTGGATTTACCGATGGTGTGTTCCTAGCCGACGGACCAGATAAGAATTTAAAGAAGAGCCGAATTCATTGATGAGGAGGACCACCATACACTGGTGGTTTGGAAAAAAGGAGTAGCACAGAATAGGGGGAAAAAGTCATTACTGCTACAAAGAGTAAGTAAAAGATCTGATAATGATGGGTTGAAAGGAAAGAAAATTGTAGAGTGAAACGGATGAATATAATTTTCTCTTTTCGTTTTTTTTCTTCTTCTTAACGCTGACTTAACTAAATTGTTGATTTTTGTTTTTGTAAACGGAAGTATTAGTTCTTTCTTATTCTTTTTTAATTAATATCTTGGGTTTTTTTTTTTTAAATGAATCGCCTGATTGTATGTAATCAAAAACATTTTTCATTTATGATTTCTTCCTTACCCTGTCCATTCCTTTTTCCTGAGTCCAAATTAAATTCCACATAAGTCTTTCTCTCCCCGCCAACCTCACAAATAGCAGACCCCGTGTCCTGTCAGTTAAGAATTATCAAACCTATTTTGTTTTTAAATTTCATTTTGTTTTGTTTTTAAAATAATCATTTGTTGTTTACCATCGACACAATGAAGATGCGTATTCTTATCAATTAGAAATTCACGTTTTAATTTATAATTTGACTGGCATTTAATTCTAAACTCGTTCACTCGTTATTAACTTGACCATTAAACATTAAAAAAGAAAAAGAAATATTACGCCTAGTAAAAAATAAATAAATAAAAAAACTTTCGAATAACCACCGTCGTCAGAATGGATTTTCAAATAATCCATCATCCCCATTTCTCGTTTTATTAATAACAATTAATAATGTTTATTACTAATAAATCAGATCACCATGTTTATCTCTTACTTGAATTCTGTCTTCAGAATGTTTCCACAAGCTAGAGACGATAACAGCGTGAAAGAGACTAAGTTATTTTACCATGATTCCAATTAGTTGTTGGATAATTAAAAAAATAAAATCATTGTACAATTTGTACAGTACCAAATACTTATTCCCGACTTTTAAAAAGAAATGGTATAATTTTATTTCTACTTTCTGTTTTGTTGTTTACACGCATTCATTGAATTAACATTGAATTGTTTTTTTAGTTTTTTTACTTTACTTTTTTTTTTTTTTTTTTTTTCGGTTAACTTTACAACTCATAACCGGCTCTTTAAAGACTCTACAGTAATTAATTTAATTACTATTATACTTTTTTCAACTACTATGATGACATTCACATACTGAAAAAAACAAGAAAACATTATGTATGTAAAAACAAAAATAAACAAACAAATAAAGAAAAATCAATTTCTAAGCTTAAAAATGCCACTCACATTATGTTACAGTTTACAACAATTACATTAAAAGTTTAAAAAAATGTTTATTTACCGGTGTTTACTGTTTAATTTTTTAATTTAACAAAGAATCAGTTTATTTAATTTTTGATTTTGCCACCTGAAACAAAAAACATATTCGTGATTTTTTTTTTTTTTCTTTTTAATTGGTTATTTGTTTCTTTAGTGCGTGTGCGTGAATTATGGTCAATAAGTGGAGGACTGATTTAATGTGTATTGCTGATTGATAATTGAACCCTGACTTCTTGTCCACCTTGTCATGTCTTATTACTATTGGCCACAAATATGACACACACACACACACACACACACACACACAACCTCATAATTAATTCACTTCATGTATATCTCCTTTTCTGTGCTTGTTAAGATGTCGTTGTTAAGTTTTGTCTAGGAAATAAAACGATTTTAGTTTTCAAATGGGGAGCAATAAAGGAAAATATTTTTGGTAATCTATGGTTCAGTTTCACTCAGTAATTTTTTTTTTTTTATTCAACATAATTATCATTACTTTTTTTTTGCGTTTGCCTTCTTTGGTGTAGTCAGTGTTTGTCATCATTTTGGCTGTGTAGTACTTTGAAAAAGAACAATTTTTAAATTTTATAATTCTAAGCTTAATTTCTTTGCAATATTTCTGAAATTAATGAGAAAATACTGAATCAAATTTTCCAATTTAGTTTCTAACAATCACACTAGTACTCACAGACTGACTTCTTTTTCCATTCCAGTGTGTTTGTGAACTAACCATTCCATCTGTTTCTCTTGTGATCAGCTCTTACATTATCTTTTTCTTCCTAGGCTTGACTTACACTATTGAAAAATCTTATCACACTTGTGCTTACTAAAAGTAAAAAATGCTTCCACGTACCTACAATTCAAAACTTTCTAAGACTAAGTAATTTTTATTTGTTTTAGCTTATTTTTTTTCTTTATTGAAGGTCTTCAAATCAAAGATAGCAAACTAGGCTACCAGCAAATTGTTTTTGGTAATTTATGATTGTAGAAAAAAAATGTAAAAAAAGAATTTCAAAAGGAAGTTTTTTCTTTCATTTTTTTTTCTTTTTAAACAGAAAAATGGCGAAGTAGTGAAATTGGATTTTGAATACCGCATCTTGTTTGTCAGATGTTTTTAACGCAAAATCATTAAAAGAAAGCGGTTTTTGTTTCAACTTCACCCCAACCCCTATCAATCCATTCATATTTTTTCTGTTTTGGTTTCTTTTTCGAATTGTATATTATTGTAAATGGCCGAGAGGCTGGTGGCATCAGCGTCAGCAGTAACAACGACGACCACTGCCGATCTTCTTTTACCAGACTCTCTTGGAAGCAGCAGCTAAAGACTGACAAACAGTAGGCACCTAAAACTGTCAACCACAATTCTACTTCTCGCTTTTTTATTTACCAAAAAAAAAAAAAAAAGTAAATAAATAAAAATTAAAGAGGGCTTTTCAAATTACTTATACTCTCTCTCACTCACTGAGAAAACACACACACAATTATTAACCCTTTTTTATTCAATTCCCCAACGTTTTTATTCCTTTCTTCTCTTCTTACTTATTTTTATAATTTTACTTTTTATTTTTTGTATGGTCCTCTTTTAAAATGGTTGAGTTTTGAAGTGTTACAGCTGAATATTTTATTATATTCAAATTCTCTGCATGGTGGTTGGACAACTTGATAAGTAAAGACCAGCACCGACCAATATTGGAGAGATGTCATCACTTCATGAATGGCACCGTCATTATTATTATTATTACTACTATTACTACAACCACCACCGCCACTATTTACTACTATTATTCCACTAGTTCTACCGAACAGTTTTCCATATCCTGTAATTAATTCTAAACTGACCATAAGAGAATGATCGAAGACCACACACACAAATAGGGAGAATTTAAAAAGGATTATTAATGGGACCATCAAATTGTATTTTTTATCTTTATATTTCCATCACGAAATATCTATGATATTGTTATCTCCCACACAATCATTGTCGTAGAAATCCAAACCGAAATTGCTTGAGTCTTCGTTTGTTCCACCTGTTGTTTTAAATGGCAGATTTTACTTGCATTTTTAACTATATTCGAAACACTCTCATGGCTGACACCGAATCCGATAACAACAACATCGAAATATCAGCATTCCAGATGTACATTCTTTGAATTTTTCTATATATCACTTCTCTTCCAGTAAGTTTTTTTTGTTCTTATCAATTCAGATTCAGAATGATCATAATTTTTGCTTCGAAATTGTTTTCAAACAATACTTTATTTTTTATTTATTTATTATTTGTTTATATTTTAGAATTGTAGCTACACAAGAATCCGTTCTCGAAAAATTCTTTAAAATGAAAAAAAAAAACAAAAACAAAAAAAAACTAATCTTCCAGGTATTAACACCATCTTTCTTTAAATTTCCTTTCAAAATAGATTTTTTACGAACTATCTGCTACTTTTTTATGACTTATCATGTCGTTTATCATCAAACGAATAAAGCATATACGCACCAAGTAATTATTATTGATGATTTTAGATCTTCATCCATTGAATTAATAAACCGAATATTATATATTTCCCGATGATACAACACCGCTAGCAATTATAATCACACAATTCATTTTCGGTATGAAATAGAAGCCAGCCATCTATGATCTAACTTCAAAACTGTTTATGAATGCAACCAAAGAAGACGTCACCTTGTCATAATAATTTGTTATTTCACTAAAAAGACGTTTTACCTGATGATACATCATGATCAGGATCGTCTTCGTCTGTTTGTTCACTCATTCATTCATCTTTTTAAAAAAACTTCAACTACTTTTAAAATGATTAATTTCCAATGAAGCTTTTTCAAACTGAAAGTAGGTAAATATACCTTGCTTACATTTAACGAAAATTTCTTGCGTGTCGTAAAAGCGTAAGGAAATGTAAAAGCGAAACCGCTTCTCTCTTCTTATCTACAAATAACAAATGTCATACCAACCAATAATCATATTCTTCAATAGTACAAATAAGCACGAAGCAGTTCATTGTTTGATTGATTTGATATTTTTTTTTTTTTTTTTTTTTTTTTTTTTTTTAGCTTGTTTTTGAGCAAATGAAGAGAAATTGCCACAACAGGTTCGTCCGTTCTGGTTTAGTTGTTTTGTTTTCAAATCTTTTTATTCAATAGTTTCATTTAGTTTTTCAACTCCATTTTTGATGATTTTTACACTTAGAATTCTAATCGTTCAAATCTGTGATTGGTTTGTGAGGTAATATGATAAACTTACTAATTATTATCAAGGAAGATTTAGAGAGTGAATGAAATTGAAATAATTTCTGTAAAAAAAAAGTTTCTGTTTCAAACCCGTGGGTAATCATTTAAAATGTCTTCTCTTTTTTTACTTCATTTTTGTTTCTCTAATGTCTTTTATTCTGTAGTTTTTTCATACAATTACTTTCTTTTTATAAAATGTAAACTAAAGTTAGTGACAACGCGTATCCTCACTTTCTTAACTATATGAGAAATTATTTTAGGTATTTGGATTTGGGAAGATTTAGCACGTTTTTTCCTTGCAATGCTTGTGAAGAAAATCTTTAAGAATTTATAAAAGTTAAGAGTTGGTTAAAACAACAAAAAAAAAAAAAAAAATTATGCAGTCTACTCTAAAAATTATAGCAGAACATTAGAACATATAACCAACTTCGGACAAAATAAAAACCTCTTTATTCAAAAATATTATGATTTCCCACTGAGTGGATATCAACTTGAAATAAAAATTTATTTACTTTACGGAGAAATATACAATTTTCATAAAACATAATCTGCAAAGTTTCAGCCTTTAGGTCTTTGTAGTTATTAGAAATTTCATACTCTTCAATTAACGCACTTTCAAATGAAACTTAACATATTTCTGTTAAAATATTTGCATAGAGCCTAGTGTCTAATACTTGGTCCATGATTTTTTAAATATCAAATAATGATTCTGAGTCAGTTGAGTCATAAAAAGAAAATCTTCCATTGCCTAGTCTATTTCCGGTTGTGTGGAAACTTTGTCTTCAAAAGAAACTTGACTTAAAACATTATTTGTAAAAAATCACAATTCTGGAATACGAAATTTTGCATTTGCCTTTATCTGCTTTCTTTTTCTTTGTGGACGTGTTGAATATTTTGACACGGCCAAATCTTCACCCCCTCAAATTGGTCTTAATAACTAGGTTAGTATTTTGGTAGATTTAGGTTCAAATATTGAAATAGTCATGTGTGTTACTGTTGACTATATTTACCAGGTCTGGTCACTCTGCCTGAGCCACATTGAAAAAATCAAAAATATTTGTTTTGGCTTGTTAAAGCAACCATGTAAAAAAGTTAAGTTCGTTTTTATGCCTCATGCAAACTACTACCAATTCCTTCATGCTTAACATTTGTGAAACTCGCATGAATATGTGGGTTTGATTTTTAGGCTTCACCAGACTTGGCGATCCTTGACCAAAGTCTGTTGATATACCCAAACTAAATATTACAATTCTTGAAGATTTGTGGGTGCAACAGCCAAACCCAAAACACTGACAGTACAAATAAATGTAAACAATCTAAAATAAAATAAAAAATTCTAAATCTTTGTCACATTTTAAAACAAACTGACATTTTCCCTCTAATCAGAAAATCAAAAAAAAAATAATTAATGAATTGTTTGCTTATGATAAGATTCATTAGAACAAACATAAAAATGACTTTTTAAGTTGTATACTTTTTAATTTTGTAGAAATATATATATATATATATATATATATATATATATAAAATAATGTGTGTGTTTGGTTAAAGACCAATGAAGCAGTTTATGTCCATATCCTGTTGAAACCTTGGTTTTTGTAGAATCACTGAAGTTAAGCAATGTCTCGCCTGGTCAGTACCCAGATGGGTGACTGGTTGGGAATACAAGGTGTTATATGCTTGAATGTGCAGGTGGTACAATGAATAACTGCTCATATTTGGAAATTGGAGAGCAGAATTTCAATTTCAGTTAGGTTCATTATATCGACTTATGCAGAAAGTTATGAATCCACCTCTTCTCTCCCCCAGCTATGGGTTAATTAGTAGGACGTGTTTCAGTAAATCATTATTGTCAAAAAAATTTTACAATTTAAAAATATTTTCTGACTTTAAATAACCTGCAGAAGATTGATTAAACCATAAAAAAGAAATCAATCAATAAAGACGATTGAAAGGTCTTTGTTAATGATTTATTTTATTTCTTTTTATATTTAGGATTATTTTCTTGGCTTATGGATGTTTACCAAGATTAGACTTTTCTTGTTTAGTCACAATTTAACGAGATTAATGCTCACTGGGTATCTGGCAGTTTCTATCATGAGCCAAAGTAGACCAAGTAAATATGATATATCGTGCCATATAAGACCCCAATCCAATTTACATTTTGTGTTACAATATTGATTATTTAGACAAGGTACACATACTAGTAGTTTTCAGTGTATGGGTAAACATTAGCCTACCAGATATCTCATATTTTTTAAAAATAAAACTTAGGAGATAATTTTTAAAAGCTTGTTTAGATGGGGAATATGAGAGTCTTTTATGCCATTAAATATGATATAAATTCTATATGTCTATATGGTTTAATATTAGAATGTTATTTGCATGGTGCAATGAGGAAATGCTTGTGCTTTGAAATGGCTTAGAAGAAATGTTTTTATATTTGTGTCCACTGCATGGTGTTCTATACTAACTTTTCTCCCAAAATTTCTAAAATTCAAACATTTTGAAATAGACCTCCAGTTTTGACCCTTAGTTGCACCACGAGTAGGTCTGTAATATGGAACACCATGCTTCACTGTAATATTTGACTTAAGTGATTTGAAGTATAAAGATCATTATTTATCTGTGACATGGTATCTTTCATTTTGTGAATATTTCAATGTTCCTTTAACTGGCTATATTTCTATGATAGTTGACTCGGATCTAAGTCAATAATCACTTAGTTGCACATTGGGCATGTTTTTATCTTGTTTAGGGTCCTGAAAAATCAGCTGGTATTTTTTTATTTTTTTTGTGTGCATCTAGTGAATCCTTTACCATGAAAGTTATATAAACTATCCAGATTCAGAAATTCTTTGGTTGACATTATCTTTACATTTTAAAGGAGGTAAATTGTACACATTCATTTAAATACACATGCAGTCATGTACTGCATATTGTGTTATAATTTTTCAAATAAGTTTTTGTTGTACTTATTTCCTTTAATTATATAGAGAAGGACCCATGGCAATTCCAGTTTTTACTAACTTTTATTATTGAAATTAATCATTTTGGGCTGGCATATTTCATGTTACTATACCATTTTCCTGAAGCAAAGTGTTAAATGCACAAGGATATTAAATAGTTGGAAGCATTATTGCTTTCTCTGCTTTATTGTTCTTTATTTCTGGAATAGGACTTTAAAAAACAGATTAAAGATTCACTCTGTTTGCTGCTGCTGCTATACCAACAATTTGTGGGCAGGGGATAGGCAAGCTAGTACAGGGTGTCATGTATATGCTGACTAATTGAGGAACAAGCAGGATTATAAAATTATGATATATAAAAGTTACAAGGTGCTGAAAAGTTTTCAATCTTACCTACTTCACAAAATTTTGTTGTGGCAGGGATCTTGGTTATTACAAGAACTTGTCAGTATATCGCTCACTTATCTGATAATTCCAGGTAGGTATTTCAAGCAGGTTTCTCTAAACTGGCAACATGATTTTGAAAATATTTCTAACACTTTTGAGCTTGTAACAAAATCTTCTACTACTTGTCATCTCATTAAACCTTAATGAGATGCTATTGTAACTATACAAAACAGAAAAAGGAAAATTTTATTCATTAGCTGTTATCTTTTTGTGAGTTCAGATGAAAATTGTATATTCTTTCTATTTTGTTTTAAAGTTTTTTTGTTTCCATTATTTCAAGAATGCAAGGGGTTACCGGAAGTGAAAGAAAATGAAAGATGTTAGTGAGAAGAAAGGAAAATAAAAGAACAGGATTCAAAGAGATAGAAGATGGTGATTGATGTTGTGCTTAAAGTTTTGAAGATCATACATGACAGGGAAGCAGGAAACCAGAAACAAATTCCAAAGCTGAGAGAAGAAACTATTAGAATAGAACTTACAGTTGCATCTAGCTATTTCAACACTAAAATGATGAAACCTAATTGCTAATCTAGTACTATGCTTACATTCATGTGGTTGAGGTATCAAGGGGGAAAACTCTTTAGAACAATTTCCATGAAAATATTTATAGAAAACATTATGGCAGTGGGGAAAAGTGACTGTACAGCACCAGTTTCTTAGAATATTTATCCCCTCACACTTTCTTGGCAGAATTTAATATATATATATATATATATATATATATATATATATATACGCATGTGTATAGTGAAATGATATTAACAGATATAACTTTTTTGTTTCTTTGTATTTAATTTGAATAATTTATTTAGATTTATTTTCTAAGGTTAAGCAGAAAGCAATTTTTTATGATTACCCCAGTCTCTGTGTATAAACAAATATGTCGATGATAATTAAAATTTTTACTTTCTAGTTAATAAAATTCTTCTTCTGCATTGTGTTCCTTCTGGATTTTGGCAATCATGGCTCTCCACAATTTCCTGCCCTTTTATGCTCTTAATAAATTTTGTCTTTTTATCTTTCCTAAATGCTGTTTTGTCATCTATTTTCACAAGCTTGCTAGGTAGGTTATCCATTGTTTTCCTCTATCTCAATTGCTTTCAATCTGTCTGATGAGTAACAAATTTTCCTAGCTCTCTTTCCTCATTATATGCCTAGAAATTTCAGCTATCTGTTCCTGATGTTAAGTATAATGAGTGTCCTTTTTGTTCCCATTTTCTTTAAAACTTTGTTGTTGCTCACATGTTCAGTCCATAGGATTCTCAGCATCCTTCTGTAGGACTGCATTTTTGTTGCATCAAATGTCTTCATCTATGAGGAGATTGTCCAGCATTCACTACCAAGTAGAAATACTAATATTGCATAACAGTTCAGTACTCTTTTTGTTGTTTCAAATAAAATTTATTAATACTCTGCTTTGCTTTTGGAAGTCACCTTGGGCTATTCCAATGCACCTTTTGGATTTTAGTATCACACTTTTAGTCATCTGTTAAAGCACTTCCTATATATTTAAATTGTTGCAATTGTTTGATTTTGTTATCTTGAATGTTGAGCTGTACCTTTTACTAACAAACATGTATTCTGTTTTCTTGCAATTGATTTTTCTTATAAAATTGAATTGTATAATTAATGGATTGAGAGTAATACCAGATAAAATGAAACTGAAAAAAAGTGAAGGATTTATAGCATCTTCTCTTAATTTGCTTTTGTTGAAATGTCTTTCTTGGATTTAAACCAAGAACAAAGATTTTCTCTATTGGTTTAGTATGTTTTTAAAATTGTTTGACTCTAAATTATACAAGTAAAAAAAAAAAAAATTAAAATTAAAGTATCTGAAATCTGCATGTATGTGGATAGCATAATGGTTATTGATGTAAAATGTGGAATCAAGTGACCAGAGTTCAAAATCTGGCCAACTCTGTTACGTTCACATTTGTCCTCTTGTGAAAAGACTGAATCTCTCTTTCCCCTGTAGCTATTAAATAGCAGGGTAGACTGTTTTCTCTAACCTTGGATGGCAACCAGCCTAAGAAAAGAAGTCTGAATTC